>OX422216.1:169625367-170860724 GCA_949130495.1 Sambucus nigra
CAGGGCCCCACAGCAGCAGCAGCAGGGTGCTCGCCAGGAGCCACAGAGGCCTATGTTTCCCGCCGCTCTCCCCGCACCGCCACAGATGGGAGCATTGCCACCCATTCCAGCAGTCCCAGTTCAGCAGGGGCAGCTACAGTATGGACGTGTCTACAACGTCCACCAGGCTGCAGTTCCACAGGCACCGCCCGCGATTGAGGGTACGTTTCCTATCCATGGCACTATGGGTTGGGTATTATTTGATACGGGGGCTACACATTGTTTTATAGCTACACACTTCGCGAAAGCTTTAGGATTGTTAGCTACGGCGGAGAGCACAGTGACGTGTGTCGACTCACCATTGGGGAGTGGGTCACTTATTTTCTTTATATGCCAGGGAGATGGGGTAGAGATTGGTGGTTTGGTATTACCTGTAGACATGTTGGTATTAGATATGCATGTTCACGATGTGATTATCGGTATGGATTGGCTCGTAGCTTATAGGGCCATGATTGATTGCTTCAGCGGGAGCATTATTTTTTGCCATTCCGTGGCAAGAGATGTTTGTAGTGGCGATGCCTCGCCCAGAGGGAGGATCGACCGCTCATCTGTATTACATTGAGGAGGATACCTCTAAGGAGGTAGTGATTCCTTTAGATTCTATCCCAGTAGTCAGGGAGTATTCGGATGTGTTTCAGGAGATACCAGGCTTACCCCCCAGTCAAGAGATAGACTTTGTTATAGACCTGTTACCAGGTACGAGGCCTATAGCACGCACACCGTACCGTATGGCTCCAGCTGAGATAAGGGAGTTACGGGATCAGATAGAGCAGCTGTTAGGTCAGGGCTTTATTCGCAGGAGTACCTCACCTTGGGGCGCTCCAGTTTTTTTTGTGAAGAAGAGGGACGGTTCACTGAGATTGTGTGTGGACTACCGAGAGTTGAATAAGGTCACGATACGGAATAAGTATCCGTTGCCTCGAATCGATGACTTATTCGACCAGTTGAGAGGAGCTTCTTTCTTCTAGAAGATTGATTTGAGATCGGGATACCATCAGTTGTGTATTAGGGAGGAGGATGTCTCGAAGACCGCGTTCTTGTCGAGATATGGTTCTTACGAGTTTCGGGTTATGCTTTTCGGTTTGACCAACGCTCCAGCTGTGTTTATGGACTTGATGAACAGAGTGTTCAGGGATTTCCTAGACCAGTTTGTCATTGTCTTCATTGATGATATTCTGGTTTACTCCCAGACAGAGGAGGAGCACGCCGAGCATTTGAGGCAAGTTTTGCAGACAGTCCGTCAAAATGAGTTGTATGTGAAATATGAGAAATGCGGGTTTTGGCTGAACGAAGTCCAGTTTTTGGGACATATGATTTCTGACCGGGGGATATCTGTAGATCCGGGGAAAGTATCCGTGGTGAGGGAGTGGGGACAGCCCACGACACCGACTAAAATTCGTAGTTTCTTGGGCCTAGCAGGATACTACAGGAGGTTCATTCGGGGATTTTCGAAGATAGCGGGTCCTTTGACACATCTGACTCGTAAGGGTGTGCCATTCATCTGGAGTGATGCCTGTCAGTTGGCATTTGATGAGTTAAAGGACAAATTGACCTCAGCACCTGTGTTAGCATTTCCGAGACCGGGAGTTGAGTACTTGGTTTACACCGATACGTCTTTGCAAGGGCTTGGAGGTGTATTGCAGCAGGAGAGACAGGCCATAGCTTATGCTTCCCTTAAGCTTAAGCCTCACGAGAAGAATTACCCCACGCATGATTTGGAGTTGGCGGCAGTGGTATTTGCCCTACGAATTTGGAGGCACTATCTTTTGGGGGAGAAGTTCCAACTGTTCATGAACCACAAGTCCCTACAATACCGGTTCACGCAGAAGGAGTTGAATATGCGGCAGCGTAGGTGGATTGAGTTTGTGAAAGACTACCAGTTCGATATCCAGTATCACCCAGGTAAGGCTAACGTGGTAGCAGACGCGTTGAGCCGTAGGCCAGCAGATGAGGTGGCAGAGGTGTGGAAGGCAAAGTGGAAGGAATTGGGACACCAGGATGCAGTGGCCCGATCTTTCATGTCTGTGATGACTGTTATACCGCAGATTGTCACGAAGGTAGTACGGGCACAGGCTAATGACTCGTTCTGTCAGGAACAGATAGTTCGATTACTAGCCGAGGGAGCCGAGTCCTATACCGTTAGCTCAGACGGGGGATTACGCTTCAATGGGAGATTAGTGGTTCCGAAAGGGGAGGAATTGTGACACGATGTGATGGCAGAGTCGCACGGCTCACGGTTAGCGGTACATCCCAGAGGGGATAAAATGTACCAAGACATGAGACGCCAGTATTGGTGGAGCGGTATGAAGAGAGATATCGCTGAGTTTGTTTCGAAATGCGCCACTTGTCAACTTGTAAAAGTGGATCATCAGAGACCGGCAGGATTGCTACAGCCGTTGGAGGTCCAGGTGTGGATGTGGGGGAGCATATCTATTGACTTTATCACGGGGTTGCCTACGTCGCAGAGGGGTCACGACTCCGTTTGGGTAATTATGGACAGGTTGTCCAAGGTCGCTCACTTTTTACCCGTAAGGACTGACTACACTACGGGACAGTATGCCCAGCTCTTCATTTCAGAGATTGTGAGACTTCAGGGTGTGCCCCTAAATATCGTGTCTGACAGAGACAAGATATTTGTTTCGAGGTTTTGGGAGAGTTTCTAGGAGGCCATGGGCACGGAATTACGGTTGAGTACGGCTTATCATCCGCAGACCGATGGGCAGACCGAGCGTACAAATCAGATGTTGGAGGACATGCTACGCATGTACATTATTGACTTCGGGGGTGGATGGGAGAAGTATCTTCCACTGGTGGAGTTTGCTTACAACAACTCCTATCAGTTCACTATTGACATGACTCCGTTTGAAGCATTGTACGGTAGGCCTTGTCGTTCCCCAGCATGTTGGTTAGAGGTGGGGGACAACAAACTACTTGGGCCGGAAGTGATTCAGGATACTTCGGCAAGGATTGAGTTGATTCGGAGTCGCATTCGGGTAGCTCAAGACAGGCAGAAGAGTTATGCTGATGCGAAGAGATTTTTCAGAGAGTTCAAAGTGGGGGACCAGGTTTTGCTCAGAGTGTCTCCTATGAAGGGGATTATGTGTTTCTGGAAGAAGGGAAAGTTGGCACCATGGTATGTGGGGACATTTCCTATTATTGAGCGGATCGGACCGGTTGCGTATAGACTTGGGTTACCGGAGCATTTGCATCGGATTCACGATGTGTTCCATATTTCCTCGCTGAGGAAATACCTTAGAGATAATTTGGCTCATTCTCACATTACTGTGGAGGACATCGATCTCCAGCCGGATAGCTCCTACGAGGAGGGGCCGATAGCTATTTTGGACCAAAGCGAGAGGAAACTGCGGTCAAAGATAGTTCCGTTAGTGCGTGTTCAGTGGAGACATCAGAATGTCGAGCAGTCCACATGGGAGCGCGAAGATGAGATGCGCGAACGTTATCCAGAGTTTCTTTTAGCAGGTACTTTCTTGTTTCGAATTTCGGGACGAAATTCAGTTATTAGGGGGGGAGTATGTAATACCCCGTACTTTTGGCTATATTTATTTTTGGGATTAATTAATTAAATGCGTATTAATTGGAAATTAATCCGGGTTGAAAATTCTAACGAGATGCGAGTTGGTATTTGATTATGTGCATAAATGTTTTTATATGAATATTGGATTATGAAAAATTTGTCGTGAGATTGATATACGGCATTTTAGAAATTTTGTTGAGACGCGTGTGACCGCCGCGTCATGGTATATTATTTTGATTATAAAAGTGATTTTTATTTCTATTAACCATATGGTCATTTTGAGTGCGCCAATGCATCCGGAAGGGTCGAGATAGTTAGAAAACACTAGCCGGGGCTTTAGTTTGGGTCCCGGGGTATTTTTAGGCCATACCGGCAACATAAAGGGCATTTTAGTAATTTTGTATTTTTGGAGAATTAAAAGTGACGAAAATTGGAAGTTTTAATCTGATTGGTAATTGACCCTCTAAGCCACTAACCAACCCATATTAACCCAAAAAGCTACGTAGGTTATTAGAATTAGGTTTTCTAATACCTTCCCAAAGCAAACCCTAGCCACCATAGCCACCATTGGAGAAGAAACTTGGAGAGGGAGAGAAAGAGAAGGAATTCTGCAGAAAAGCCCCATCAAACCAACATCTAAATCAGAGATAAACTCGAGGCAAGTGACTTAATTTCATTTAATTTCAGAGAATGTTCTTTCCATGTTAGATAATTCCAATTTTACGTTTGTTCTTGGTGAAATATGAAAACCCATGTAGTTTGGAACTTAAAACTTGAAAATCTTGTGGAGAATTGCATGTAGAATGATAGGTAGATGATTATTCTCATGATATTTGTGATTGGAAGAAATTAAAACGGATTTTTTTTGGGTTAATTCATGATTTAAAATGTTAGGGTTTGTGTTCTTGAAAAGAATTGGAGAAAAGTGTAGAATCTTGTGATCTAATGATGTTTAGGATGGATTAATTACTTAAAAGATGTTAGTGTATGACCTTAGAATGTTTTAGGATGATTAGAGAACTTAAAACATAGTTGGGACGAAGTTTAGAAGAGATTTGAGGAGTAGATATTGGGTGAAAAACGATTTTGGAATTTCTGGGCTCGCAGCTGGTAGCTCGTTAGAAACCAACACAGGTCGTTCGAACGAGCTTCTAACGAGTTGACCAGTCGCTTCTAACGAGGGGCAGTTTTGTTCGATAATCTCGTTCGAATGAGATATCGTTAGAAGGTACAGTTTGTTCGAACGAACTGGATCTCGTTCGAACAGTCTCGTTCGAACGAGACTTCTAACGATCTGACAGTTTGATCTCGTTCGAACAGCCTCGTTCGAACGAGACTTCTAACGAGTTGACAATTTAGGCCTTTTTGTCCTGTTTTGATTTTGGGAGTCCCGTAAACTTGTTCGAGGGTAGAGTTAACATTCCTTTGATGATATATGGCTAGATTTGGGACTTTTGGGTTATTATGAGGAGTAAATTATATACGAGTGATTTAAATCAATGAACCGTTTGGGTTGAGACGTGAGTGTCTACTACGACGTGAGAATAAATTTAGGGCGTGTATGATTATAAACCGGAATCGTATAAAGTGTGTAAATTATATATTGGTACTAGAATGAGAATAGTACTACAATTAAACTACGGGATTACTAAGACGTGTGTTTACTTAGTACTGGTATATGAATTGTGTGTATGAGATACCTACCATACTTGCTATCACGGGAGGTTTGCGTTCACTTAGGGCCCTCTAATCCTTGTGTTCCCCGGATTTAGACTTGTTACCTTGATGAACATAGGTCATAGAAAGACTTATTGGGATATTAATAAGTCCGCTGATCGTGGGAGCGTAGGTATGTGCGTGACCCATGTGATGTGACTGTGTTCGCCTCCATTATTTGTGAACTATTCCTGAGAGATTCGGAATATGTAATCCTTATGTACGTGATGTACCGGGATGGATAGCAGAGTATGTGTGCACCACAGCTTAGTTCTCGGGGTGCTCGTATTGTATATTTATGATGTGAATAATATACACTTAATATTAATGGGAACCATCATGTTAATGTTGTGAATATAATTACGGTATTGTTTCGAGAAACATAACGAGTTAGCTGATTGTGAAATATATTGCATATTGAGCATCTGAGTTTACATTAAACCCCATATTTAATTACGAGTGTTATAATGTTAATAGAACCGAGTAATATGGGTAGGACCTATGATAGTCTAGCTAGATATGATGTCACTTAGCTAGTGGTTTGTGTCGTTGTAGATGGTTACTTACGTTAGGACTGCACAGTTAGACGAGAGGTGAGAATATCATGTGAGTGCACGTCCTAACATGTACTTTGCATTTAATGTTTTAACTGTTTTTAAAGCACTTGCAGGTTTTTAAAATATAACTCCACATTCGGGCTCTGACCCGTTTGCTTTCAAATCTACTTTTCTTGTAAAACCATTTTTAGGTGCCCAGCCACAAGGACACCATGCATAGGATACTCATTCTGGTGACGAGCTGTAGCTGTTTGTGGAAGCTACAGGGATTTGCTTGTAAACGCCTATATCACTTGGATTCCAGATTCATTATCTATCAGTTGTAGGGCATGTTGCCCATTTCTATTAGAGTTACATTTCCATTACAGTTTTCAGACTTTGGCATGTATTATTTTAGCATTCGGTTTACTTATTTCAGTTGTGGGATTGTAGTGAGGAGTTTTCCTCCAGACTTTATTTACTTTGCGTGATGGTTATTCTATTTACTTCATTCTGGTGAATGGTGTTATTATTCTTTATTACACTTGTTGCATATTAATCAGACTTAAATTAAAATTTGGCACTTACTTTTTAAATACTAGGTGGTTAGTAATCTTAAAAATGTTTTTCGACAGTGATGCTATTAACTGGACGAACTTGGCATTTTGAATTAATTTAATAAAGGAGTAGCTACCCGGTATTTAATTAGTCGGGGTGCCACATATGGTTAATATGTACTATATCCATATATGTATGTATTCGTGCGCATTTGTGATGAATTAGGGAATTATACACAGAAATGTTATCTTTTAAATTTATTTTAGTTGGGCATGATAAAGGTGATAACCATTTTAAAGGAAATCAATATGAAATTTTGAAATAAGTTGTTGACCATATGCGTGTTATTTATAATAATGTCTTATAAGAAATGTCCATCTTTAGTTACCTATTTCAGTAACTATTTATTAGGTGTAGTTATAAATATTATTGGCCTTTAATTATTATACATTGTCAATTATGTTTTGTAATATGAATTTTGAACATTATGATTTTAGTTAGTTTATAGTGTCACAAATAAAATGCAATATTGTTTTGTATCAATAAATCTCCAAATTCCCCAATAATCAATATTACACATGGTTGATTACTGGTAAGTTTAGTTAGGTATGTATTCTTACTTTGTGACTATTTGTTTTGTTCATATTCTAAATTTTGTGATGTTCTGCTTTGTTAATATTATTTTGTAATTAAAGGTAACATGTGCAGTTCACACTATGTTATTGTTTTACAGATTATCAAGGCAATAGCTAAAGTCAATAAGGTAAATAACGATGAAGTATTTACACATTGTCAAAGTAATCTACATATGTCATTTGATTAGGTATGTAGTTACAATTTACACTTTTGATTTCACACACACTTGAGCGCGCACGCGCACACACACACACACACACACACACATATATATATATATATATAAGGAGGAGGGTTTTTTTGTCTAGGCCAACTAATGGTTGAGATCGAAAGTTGATGAATTTGGTCTTTATCAACTCACGGATAAGATTAAATCTTTGAAACTTGAAATGGTGTCACTTGGCTGAAGTATCAAGTATGATTAGTCCCATGTCTCGAGATTGGCTGAAGTATTAAGTACCATTAGTTCCATGTCTCGAGGCAAACCTACCACGAGTCTCCCCTCTAATATCTCAACCACACACTAATATCCTATCTCTCTTTCTGAAACCCCCCAAAGATCCATCCCCCCTCCTTCAGCCACGAGTCTCCCCGTTATTTCTCCCTCTCTTTCACTCGATGGTCACCTAAAACCTTAGGTACTCTTTTCATCGCCATCCACCCACCCGGTGATATTTTACGTGCTGAGAAAATTATATGGGAATTTCAAAAAAATGGCAGGAGATATGTTGGGTGCTGAAGAATTCTAATGAGAACATAAGACTTCTCTTTTTTCGCGGATGCAAAATGAGATACGAGGCTCTCTTGAATTTGGTCACTGCCTAAAATTCACAGTAAATGAATTTGTAATCCCATATGGGGTTGCATTACACGCATCAATGGCCACCAGGTACCTCCTCGAATATCTGTCAGGTCATCTCATTGGGTTTTTACGTTTTTACTGCATTACACACATCAATGGCCGTCGATTTTTTACATTTTTGCGTTCATGTTTGCAGGTGTATGGACGTTTTACTTAGATCTGGGTTTCTTGAAACACTATAAGTTTTCCTTCTAAGTTCCATCTATGGCTCTGTTTGTTTTCTTATAGGTTTCTACATATATCTGTGGTAGAAGATTAGCACTGAATTTAGAGGTCATGTTTTAGTTCGATTTTGTTCAATTTTTGTCCTGGTACCATCACTGGAGTTTTTGTAGCTTTGATATAATTTTTTTGTTTTAGATATGAAGTTGTTTACCTCCAACGGGTTTTCATCCATCTCCGACGGGTTTCCACTCAACCTCAAGCTCTCTCTCTCTCTCTCTCTCCCAGATCTGTTTTTTAATTTGTAGTTTTTATTTTTACAGCTCCTTTTTCAAATCGTACACTCAAAAATTCCTTTTTGGGTTATTTGGATCTGATTTCTATTGATGGTTGAGTTTTTTCGGATCTGATTTCCATTGCATTAACTTTGATTTCAGATTGCGAAAATGGGGTTTACTTTAAAGTTTTTTATGCTTATTTTAGTTTTAAATAACAAGTTTTATTATTCTTATTTTAATTTTCAATGTGTTTAATTTTTGTAGGAGTGAAGCAAAGTGAAAGAGTTACCATAGTTTAATATTGGAAGTGCGAAATGCCTTTCCATGTATACTAATGTGGAAAATCAAGTCAGGGTATGAAAAGATCATATCCTTTTGAAAGATAAATATATGTCAGAAGGATAGACAAGACCACACATCAGTGCAAGGAATGACCAAAAGCATGGGATTAAAAAATAAAAAATTTGAACCCTTTCGTGGCTCGAGGGGAATAATTCACGGGTGGACTCAAAGATAAAAAATAAGCTGACATGCTTCTACATCTATGAATTGAATAACATTTCGAGCAATAAAGATGAAATACTTTGTTAGTGTAATTTCATTTGATTCACATCATTTTTAAATATGTTAGTGCTTATAAATTAATTAAAAACTAAAAGGTCATTAACAAGATAAATGAAGAGGGAAAAAATCTAAAAAATAATGAGGTAAAATGTGGTAACAAAAAAATTAAAACGAGAAGCAACAAAAAAACTGAGACGAGAAGCAGGTTTGTGGGGTGTATATTTAGTTAGTGATGTTGGTTCATTTAAGCATAAATTTCGTGCTCTTGGTTTAATTTTAATGCATGTTTGTATAGGTCGATGTTGTGTACACTTGGTTTAAAATGTAGTCATAATTTATTTCATTCCTTTTCTTTGATAGTGTTTTTTTATTATTGGTTGAAGCATTTTTGTCAGATATCCTTTGCCCTAAGTTTTTGTTTCTTTCCGAATGAATATGAAGTATTAATACGTGTCCTAAGGACACATGTTGCACATGTTTTAAATTTTAAAATAGTTAGTATGAAAACTCGACATTAGTGCCTTATTAATTGTATGTCGAAATTTTATCCTAATATATATTCTTTTTTTAGTAAATTGTGAGTGAAATTAAGTGAAGATCTCACTTTTGTTAATCATTTTCTCGTGTAATTATTCACGATTTACTTACATTTTCAAAATATTTATTATGGAAAATTCTTTTTATGATATTATCATGACTTAATTTTTTGTACGTGTCTTGGGCTGATCATAAACACTTCTAAAGTTAAATTTATACATGACACTATAAATTTTGAATTTAGAACAAATGCCCGTGCACCATGTCATGCTTCATTACTTTGTAATAAATTTTGAATATAACACACTAAAAAAATGATTTATGGGAGTGTAGGGTTCTATAACTACAAATACTCTGGAACAAATTTATCGTCGTTCCATCGGCACATGTACGATTGTGTTATAATTAGAAAGAATCGGAGCAAATTTATTACCATACAAAACATCAATTTTAATATAACATGTTTAAGGGAAATTGACTTATGAGAGTGAGTGTTCTATAACCACAAATACTCGGGAGCAGATTCATTACCGTGGCATCGACAAGGGTATGAGTGTTCTATATCCAGATATATTCGAGAGTAAATTTATTACCGTGCCATCGGCATGGGTAAACCCTAATGCACACACACACACACACACACACACACATATATATATATATATATATATATATATATATATATATATATATATATATCAAATTAGTATTCTATTCATTGGAAACATAACTTTTTTTTAAGCATACACATATATTTATGTAAAACACCTTTGGTTTCATACTTTAATAGTGAAATGATGAAATCTTATTATGCAAAAATAATGAGAGGGATATATTTTAGTTGTGTTTTGGTTTTAAGAAATTGGTTTATTTAAGCAATATCATGTCATTTGATTAGTTTGGATTCATGTACACACCAACGATACATTCTTATAATTATTGTTGTAAATTCACTATCTATTTTACTACGTCAAATGAAGATACATACCTCCCCCTACTTATATCTTCAAAGTTCTACATATGAAATCTAGGCTTTTGTATAAGACTATACAAATTTTGAGTTAGATTTTCAGAAATTAAGCTTCATTTTAAGGTTTCAAAACCCAAATTTGTAGCACTCTTACAACTTGTTTTGACATTATTTTTAATTAAGGTATTGGATACTTTTATTCCCCAACTTGGATCTGGTTCTAGGTACCATGACTCTCTTTTTGGTTTCTTTTTATTTGTTATGTTGTGTTCATCTTTTTTCTTGGTATATGTGTTGTTAGTATATTTAGGAGGGTTTAGATATACATACAACTTAGGTTTGGAATTAATACATAGTTTATTTTGGAAGATTTCTTAAATTGGTTTATAAGGTGGTATAAAGGAATAATTTCATTTGACTATTTTTATGCAAAACAATTTTTCAATGATCTCCTAAAATTGGAATTTTTTGTATTATTGCTATTTAGAATTGTCTTCGGTTGTTCTCACTTCGATTGTACAAAAATTTATATTAAATGTAAGAATAAGTAAAAATTGGGATTCCTTTAAAAGTCAACATGATGTTAATCCAAAAATGACATTACACAAAACTTTCTCTTTCTCTATAAGGTTCTAGGGCATCAATTCGCTATACAATAAGCTTACAAACTGCATCTTTGTTTTTTATTTTTTTTATACTTTTTATAGATGAGTTGAACATTGTTCTTTTCAATCAATTTTTTTAAAGTAGTTTCAATTTCAAATATAATAGTAGAATTGTCATGAAGGGAAAAGATTGGAAATATTAAGCCCGACCATGATATTGATATCTTTATGGAGGTGATCATGTATATAATCACTAGAATATAACAAATTTTCAAAAACAATTTGGAAACTAGTCTTCTCTAGAACAAGTCTTTATGGAACTGATCACATATATTTCTATGTATATTCATTATTATTGAGCAAGTGAAATGGAATTTTTTGGTACGGATGATAGAAGGGATGTTTCTATAAGTTTTGTTCAACTCTGAATTTTTTGGGGACCCAAATATCATTGCAACCTTCGAGCTAAGATATCAAAACCGGTAACTTAAAACATATTCATTGTTTTCATGAAACATGATGCATTTGAGATTTTTTTCCAAATGACTAAACTGATTTTTTGTCATATGAATTTGATTTGATTTGGTTATTTTTGTGTACATTTTTTACTTTATGATGATATACACCAAGGATGTTAATTTAGTAACACTGGATCATTACCAAATTTTAAACTGTGATAGCAGATACAAGGATTTTTTCTTACCTTTTTTTTAAATTAATGCAAGTAGATTATAGATTCACAATTTGATTTATGGATTTGAGTTTTTCTCTTATTCGTGGTTTGATTTAAAATTTCAATGTATCATTATAGATCATAGGTTATATATTCATGGTATAATCTCATTTATTTATAATAAACCTCTATTTCAAGAGGTATAGTCGCACTCATTATTCTTTTTGTTTTTTCCATTTTAAATTTAATGTTTTAGATCAGATTTTGGAAGTTGATAGTTTTCAAATGCCGCAAAAGTCTGATTTGAAGTGTAGGTTGAAAGGGAAGAGGAACTTATGGGGTTTTCTTTCAATACAAAGGGAAATTAAAGGTATGATATACTGGAAGAGTTTCATAATTCATGAGAGTAAGGTCCACGATCTTCTTTTATAAATACCCATTGGCATCTTGCATTTGTTATTGTGATGGTGAAAGTAGGTTTAAGATTGTTTGGGGGTTCTAATTTTCTTTGATGGTGTGGATGAATTACGGAATTTACCAGATATACTAAAAAAAGTTCTTTATTTTGGTTCACTGAGAATGTATGTCTCAATTGAAAGCTCACTAATTACCGTATTAATGTTTTAAAATTTATATATATACTTGCGAAATGCCCGTGCTTGAAGGCACAGCGAAAATTTCCAAAGTACATAATTACAAAACAATAAAAAATTTGTTCCCCAACAAAAGTGTAACCAAAGAGTGATGTTTGTGTTTTATATATCAAATAAAAATGCAACTACTAATGCAATTACGAATGCATAATAGTACTTGAGGTGTATTCCTTGACCAATAAAATCATGCTTTTATTGTCTGTTTATTTTCAAATTCATCAATCACAATCAATTGACACTACTAAGAATTAACCACTAAAAAAGATAAGAAAAAAATCTCAAAATTTGCAACTATAATGAAAAGTAATGGAAAAAATATGACTTTATACAAAAAGAAAATAATAATAATAATAATAATAATAATAATAATAATAATAATAATAATAATAATAATAATAATAATAATAATAATAATAATAATAATAATAATAATAACAATACAAACTCCAACGGTGAAGCTTTGGCACTGTTAGTGCAATGTTAATGTTTACCTTCTCATTGCCCTATCATGTTGCGGCCTTTTATAGTGTGTCAAATGTTGACTCCAAAAACGAAGGCAAGAAAAGAAAAGAAAAGAAATCATATTGAACCATTTCCTTCGACCCCATCATTGATTTTCACTACTGAATTTGAATATCACACCCCAGTTCTTAAATTTTAAATAGTTCTAATAGAATGGGTTCTCATTGCAACTTCCCCATTTATTTCATCTAGAATAAAATAAGGCAACAATGACATTGACAGTAACTGTTGTACCTATAAGAAACACACGAAGAGGCATAAATTCAATATAAAAAGGTGTAATGAAGTCCCATAGTCAAGGGATCTTGCTGGTTTCAAATATGGTCTCCCGTTTATATATTTCATTGTGACCATTATCTTCAATCGGTTGGTCTCTCAAGACCTTGAATGTTCAGGCCCCAACCTGAAGGCACTACACAAATAGTAGAGAACTTCATATTCGTTTCAGAAACTAAATAAGATATGAATCCCCTCTAAAATAGATGCATTTAGTTATACCACTAAATATATTGGAATGTAACAACCACCCTAAATTTTTTATTAATGTTTACACATCAAATTCTATTTTGATTCATGGTCTTATACCAATGAAGTACAATGGGCTATATACATAAGTTAATTGTGTACACAACAATGGCTTCACTAAGTGGCTCTTAATAAGGTTATGTTTGCCTTGAAAGATTCGCTTGATTCTATAGATCTAATGTATTTATTCAGGTCCAGTTTGGATATTCTTTCTTTTGCTAATACTGCTAATGCGGATGCGTTAACCCAACAAAATAGCTATAATTATCCCCGATCAGTTGTTCCAATATATTTACCACTATTGAACAAAATATATATACTAATCCTTGCAGTTGTTCTTCACTATAAGCTGTAATGCTAGAGACCACTCGAGAACATCATCGATAATTTTGGAAACCCACTTCTGATACCAGGTTCTAGCGGCCACATCAGGGGCATGATGCCTCAAAAGTACTGTCACCAGCGCAGAAACTACTTCATAGAAAAGCCTTGCTGTCCACTTTGGTCGTTCCTCATCATCTTTCTTGGGCCAAAAATAAAATAATTCCCTCAGTGTTACTTCCTCCACATGGATGTTGGGAAAAACCAGAGATGTTTTCCAAGAATGATCCATATAGCACCGAAGATTAGGGCCCTCAATGCAAAAGGCAAAGTATAAGCAGGAGAAACCCAACACATGAGTACAATATGAGTAGCTTGCACTGGTGTGGATAGTTGTAAATAAAACCTGAAAAAAAGCCCCAAATAAAACCCATTATCCTTCTAATTGTGTATAAAATATTCCACACACACATCAAAGAACATAATAGAAAAATATATCCATTGAACATTAAATCTAAAACATATTGGCGTCCATCATTTCTTAACTAAAAAAATTAAAGCAGTTAATGATTTTTATGTTAATTCATTTGAAAGTCTTGTGAATTTCACATATGTTCTTAACTCTTGGATTATAACTACAAGTAGTAAAAAATTTAGGTGCACTATCCATATTCAGGATTCTAACTGCTAATAGTATCAAATTGAAGTGTAGTTTGTGACTATAATTTCTAGTAGTAGCAAACTGAAGTTCATATATGTGAAACTTTTGTGAACTTCACATAATAGTTATAAGGAACAGTGAAGCAGTGATGAAGTTCACATAGTAGTAACAAACTGTAGTTCACATAGCAGTAGCAGTTCATACAGTAGCAGTTATAAGCCCAGTTTTGTTTATTTTGAAAGATGTAAAGGATGAAAAAACATAAATTCTTGGTACATGAAATGTTCCTTTTTCTCATGGCTACCAAAAAAAAATAAGAAAGCAATAATAGATAAATTAAGTTACATACTTTTTCCAACTCCATCTTTTTTTATTTTAAAAGATGTCTCACAATGGAGTTTTTAATTCTTGCACCAAATACATACCCAATAGAATCAATATATGGTGGAAAATAATTGTTAGTCCTCTATAGCACGTATAATCTGAATAAATTGCATCTTATATCCCATATAGTTTTAAGCATACCTAACAAAATATTTCAAGAAAAGGGAGTTCATATTTAGTTTGAAAGAGAAGGGGATTACTTCTGACCAAATTCTATCTGTCGCAAGCATTGTTGTCGTTGATCTCAACATATCCAAGCTCCCATGAAGTTGTCGATAAACCGCATCTACGCAGAATTGCATGAATAAAGTAAAGGAAATTTGAGACCGTGACTTATTTTCCAAATTTGAAAAATACGCATATTTACAGTTTTGGAATTTTAAAAACTCTATCAATTTACAGTTTTGTTCATGATGATTTCATTGCTGAAAATTGGAGCATTGAAGGGAGTGGTGTTGTGATTATAGTGGTTTTAATGCCAAGGAATGCAAATACTTTTGTCATGTTCAAAACTGGTATCATGTGACCATAAGCCATTAGTGGGAACAAAAATACATAAAGGTGCCCCATTTCAGCTTGTAATTTACTTGTCATTGAATGGCTATTCAAATATATTGATATCATTTATAAAGGAAGTTTTGCCCCGGCCTGATAACCGTAACCTAATAACTCGAAACCCCGTAACCCACCACGCACCTTCACTCCTCTTCAACCTTGCAAACTCTTTTCCCCGGTATAACCCAACCCTTTACCTCGCTGCGACCATACCCACGCACCCTTACACAACCCAAAAACCCATAACCCAACCCTTTACCCCCTGAGTCCCACTACCCGCTGTCACCCACAACTATCTCCATGCCAAAGCAAAATCCCATGCCCGTTGTCACCCAAATCCAGCACGCCCCAAAGTTAAATTCCATACCCTTGTTCTCGCCCTCTCCCACACGCACCCCCTTTCTCCTGATACCGATGCCTCTACCACCCTTGTGCTGCAAAAATAGGCACCCCATTAACCCTGCTAATAACCCATCTCCAACATCAGTTTGATCTGACTGACTTGAGCTTGATTGCGAAAGCCCATGCAGGTCTAACTGATCGAATTAAACAGCATATCAAAATATAAAATTTTAGTGGAGATACAAAATTCCCCAATCAATATTTGGCTCTAAACTCAATTATACATGTAGATGATTCACTATGAAAATTTTTCTTTGAAAATACCCAAAGATCAAAAGAATTCCTACTATTAAACTAAAATAGTTCCTCAAGCCTTAAAAATGGACATGACTCATTAAATGAGTTGCCAAGTTCCTCACACTGTTAAACAGAAACATAAAATTTAAGGTTGAATATAAGATTTCTAAAAATCATTAAAATTAGATTCTTGATTTGCATGAACAATGTTGCTAATGATTGTACGAGCACAATGAGTGTCACCACTCTCTATTAGTAATGTCATTGGCAGTCTAGCTAGAATAGTGTACATATATAGGATGGGAAGCTCGTAAGCCCATTAAACTTACGATTTGGACTCCTTATGTTTCCATTGTGATTCTTGAGAATTTATAAATAGAACATAAGGCTATTAGAATTCCAATGCAAGCACCATATATATATAATTGAGTAATTCAGACAGGAAAATCCTACCTATATATAAAGTTTCTATAAATTTCATAATTAAACAAAATATGCCTCAAACATTTTATTCTTATTGTAACTCCCCAATTGTGTGACACGTCAGGTTCACCACTTGACTAAGTGTGAGATTAATTAATCACCACTTGCATTAATTAATTTTAATCAGAATAAACTATTTCAATCAACAACGACCAAAAAAATCATCGAATTAACTAACGATTATAAGTGACGTGTAGGCAGTTTTATAAAAATCCCTGATGAGGCGCTAAGCCCCTCTCCATAACTCAACTAACAATCATAAGTACTCGAGTTTCGCCGAACCAGGGGCCAAATTTAAACATCGCGCAGAGCTCGAAGCTTAACTACATGTTATACGATGCAGAAGTCTACGCTAAATACCTGCTAATATAAATACTCTAAATACCTCTTTGACAAATGAAGAAGTTTGCTAACCTACTATGCCTTCTATTGAACTACCTGAGTATTTTGGCAATCAATCATAGAAGTGAAGTACTATACCTACTATACCTTCAATCGAATAATTATGTTTAGTCAACAATGGGTCCAAACATTATGTTTTGTTATTAAATCGTAATTTAATCATTATTGAATACCAAGTCCAGTCTGTAACACCCCGCACTTTTAGGTATGATAAAAATTCATAAGTAAGTGCAATATAGGAATTTAAGAAATTATCGTGAAAAGTAATTTTTGGAGTTTTCAAGGATTAAATAATTTTCGATGGGTGTTATATTTACATTTGGACTAAGTAAATGAGTTGGACTATTTTAATTACATGACGCAGTTGGGTAAATCGACAAATGGGAATATATTTTTATTGGATAACCGCATTGAGTCGTGTTGAGTTAAATTAGTGATTTGCGATCAAGTACCTCAGATGGAGAGTTCGAGTGCGCGATTGTTCTCGGAACGACAAAGATAGTCAGAATAGAGTGTCTGGGGGTCATAATTGAGTTCTGGGAATTTTTGGACTAGTAGGGACTAGTAATTGAATAAACGAGTCATTTTTTGATTAATAAAGGACAAGACCTTATTTCAACCTTATAAAGGCACGAGAGAGGGAGAAAGAAAGAAAGAAAAAGAGAGAAAGAAAGGAAGAGGAGAAAATAAGAGAGAAATGAGAGATTCCAGCCAAACTCCGTCGGATTCGACTCGAGGTCGTCGAATTTTATCCTCGAGGCAAGTGTGTACATGCTTTATTTCCTTTTGTGCATCCATCTCTTATTATCATTGGTAAACTATATGATTTTGGGTTAGAACCCTTAAAATAACTTTGTGAAAATTTCAGTATGAGTTTACATATTGATATAATGTAAACTGTTAATGATTTCTAGTGTTGAAACCATGTAGATGAAGTGAATAAATGAATTGAAATGGGGAAAATGGTAAAACTAGGGTTTAATGGGTTTTTGGATTCAAATCTATGAAAATTTATGTAATCCCCCAAATTTATTGAGGTATTAGTTAGAAATATTTGATTATATGGATATAGTATTGTTGGTGGAGATTTTATCCCATAAAAATGGAGTTAGGGGTTGTTCGTTGACATTTTAAAGAACATATTTTTTAAGGATCTGGTATGACCGGTCGACCGTGCCCCTATGTTCGGTCGATCGCGTTTAGGAAGAAGGACTGATTGATTTTTTAGGCTTAAATACAAATCACGGTCGACCGGGGGTCCAGGGCCGGTCGACCGACACTCTGTTTTCAGCCCAAGATTGTAGAGATTGTTATTCCTTCCCCTCTTTAAGTTTAAAGTTTATAGGCTTTTTAAATTAGAGTATTAATGAGAGTTATGACTTACAGACTTGAGGAGTTGTGATTTGACCTTGTATTATTTAAGAGATTAATCTGAGGTATTGACCAATTAAATGTTAGGGAAAGAGAGATATTTGGAGAAGTCATTTGGTATGAATATATTAGTATATAAATCCTTAAAACGTGAATAAGGTAAAAATTATTTATCATGTGAGGGAATACTTTTGGATGTTGTATCGTGAGTGTGAGAATACTTAAATATTATGATTAGTGAGAATATTTGGGATTATTGGCCATCGTTAGGTGACATTGGCAATTATGGCCATTTATATATGTTTGAGAAACAATGTAGAATGTATATATACTACGTGATTAAAGTATATATATAATATGATGCGATTATGTATATATATCTATGTGTGAATGGTATATATATATATATATATATATATATGTGTGTGTGTGTGTGTATGTGAAGCATACCGCCTCTAGTTCTATCATGGGAAGTTACGCGATGTCGATGAGGCCCCTGGCTTGAGGAGCACGGTGCATATAGTCCCCAGGTCATAGCGTCCATTGTTTCATTGTGTGATTTTTATTAAGGGTGAGACGTGGTGGGTATGTTACGTCTGATTTCCTGGGAGAAACTATGACCTCTTCCTATACATTGTGTTTTGGATTTATTTTACCATGTCGGTGATATTTAGTCCGACCACCCAAGATGGTATGTGAGTAATGCCCTGGAAGATGATAGCATTGACAAACTGCATCCTCGAGTTATAACTCGTTTGGATGGTTATTGTACTTGTGTGTATAGTACATTATTTGTGTATGAGAACAAGATAATATATGTCTCTAATTAGAGTAAAGAGGTAAAATGAATAAAGATTAATTCTCATTCCGGGAGATTCTACCCAGAAGTATATTGTGATACGTATATGAAAATCAGTATGATAATGTGTGTAATTGTATGAATATATATACGTTTTGTACTGGGGGTTTAATGGATCTCTACAATCGACACTGCAAAGTAGTAGTGTATAATGGGGTTCCTTATTTGGATTTCGCTTCGGGAGACACCCCACGCACGAATTTAGCGTAGTGTTGAGACTTGGGAGAAGTTTATCCCTTAGTACTTAGTTTACTTAGGACCTTTAGAGTTTGGGGGTGATGGATTAGTTAGGCAGGGTAGGTTGAGTAGGATGTTTAGAGGGATGCGATAGGTGTTAACCTTTAGAAGAGTGGTGAGGGGTATATCATGGGAGTTCGATACCAATTTAATTATGAGATAAAATGTATTTTTTAAAATAAAGCATTAATGCACTTGAAAAATATTTTCACAACTCAGGCCCTGACCCGTTTCTATATTTTCCTCTCTTGTTACATATTATATTTATATAGTTGTCGAGATGCAGGGATGCCTGGATGAGGATCCTTTCGAGTCAGGCATGGTTGCAGCAGCTGTGGATACATGCAGGTTTTTTTTAGACACTTCTATTATTGTGATGTAGATAGGAAGTATTGTAGTAAACATTCGGGCCGAAATCCTAATTGCATTTATTTATTCTTTACCACCTTTTATTCGTAATTCAATTGGGATGTATTATTGTTAAACCGAGTGTTTGGTTATTTTATTTCATTTCGATTTCATTTATATAACTATGTAAATGTTTTAAATTAATCGATTTGATTAAAAAGATTAGTTAAATAAAATTTTGACGCCAACCTATTAGGTTATTAGTAATTATTTTGGTTTTCGACTGTGATGCTAAGAATGAACCATATGTAACTCCTATTTTAATTTGGTACAGGAGTGATCACCCGATATTTTATTAGGTGGGGTGTCACAGATGGTATCAGAGCATCAGTTTCTAGTATCCTTAGGAATCTGTGCGGATGTACTACGCTTTCACCGTTGCTCTCGATTTGATATAGATCCTTACAATTAGGAATGTTGATTCTTCTTGTGAGATTTCATTCTCCTTCCACATCATAAGATTATAGTAATATTTTGTGTGATCGTTCGAGATTCGTGTCCTGATCTACGAAGGATGACCACATAAGCCATTTCAAGGGTAGTTGAAGGCAGGACTTATTTGGAGAGATTAGTTGAAGTTGGAGACTAGGACCGTAGTGGAGGCCACTCGCCTTGTGGCATTTGTTAAGGATGGTTAAAATATCTACAAAGGTCTAGTAGTTATAATTATCCACTCACCGTTATAGGAGAGAGTGGTGCTAAACTTGAATTGCCCAGTGAAGTAAATTGGGGAAAAAAGGTTCGAAAGGTCCTTCATAAGGACCATATGTTGAAGTTGAGATTATACCGAGTAAGTGTAGTGTGATTCAGCGAGAGTGAAGGGATTAGAAGCTTTAGCTTAATGCAGATATGGAAATACCCTTATTGGAAAATTAAGGACAATTTTTCACTCGGGGGAGCAATATTGAATTGGTGGGAGCGGTGGTCACCATATTCAGGGGAGCATGATATTTTTTCATAGAGGGATCTCATAGACGGTTTTTAACCAAAAATTCCTTGGGTTATTTACGAAGGAAGAAAATTCAGTGTTGGATTATTCACATCAGGATCGGCTAGAGGTCGACACTGCATAAAGAGTGATATGGAGAAGTGAACCTAGTACCGAAGTAAGGTAGGTACAATGAAGATAGAGTCTTTTATTGGAATGTTAGGCTCACTAGAGATGTGTTGCTAGAACTTATCAAAAATTTTAATTCATGGACCCCATCGGTGGACATCCACCTGGGGAATTCATCGAACCAGGGCTGTTGAAGTCGGTAGTGGATTTTCCTTTTTACAAAGGTGTTAAGGGAAATATGAAGGCAATCATCAGGATCACGACTATAAAGTCTGAGATACTGATAATCTTAACCTGGTTAGGGTGACCATAGGTGGGGAAAGTGCAACCTGGAATGTAAAACCAGGCGCTTTGACCTTGCCCGATAGGAGTTAAAGGATAATAATTAGGTGCCGAGGTGGCGCATCGATTAAAGTTGTTTGTAGCTCATTAAGGGCAAGTATATCATGTTTGGGAATTAGTTGGAGTAGCTAGGGAGATTGGCGAAGTTATTACAAGTTTCACCTCAAATAAAGGAGGTATATTCGATGTGATAAGATTGAATCACGGTATTTTTTTTATTATCCTTGAACTCGTGTGTGATTTGAGTTTATTGGTAGTGTCGATAATATTATATAGTATATGTTTATGTGTTTTTCTGCAATAGCGGAGATCTATTTTCTTTCATTTGCAGTGAAGAGAGGGTGTTAGTATTTTAAATTTATATCCGATTGGTATCGCACTTTTTGTGTGTGTTATACGAGTATGGTGTTATTTTGAGTCGAATATGATATTTGTTGTTCAGAGCGATAGCAGGCTAGTCATTGCAAGACTATCGTGTCCATGGTTCCAGGATGGAACAAGTTGTTGTTGCGATATCTCACCTAGATACAGGTTGAGTTCGCCTTTATTATATGCATAGATGGACTTCAATGAGCAGATATTTCATTATCATGATACGAGTGCGTGGCTACCTTATAGACACGATGTGAGGTATGCAGGGTTTATCATTGAGCTGTGAGGTTAAGCTCATTATTATTTGTCTAAGGACTTAGTGCTAGAGCGAGCACTTAGTGGTGTGGTTCCTGGACAGAGATAGGAGTTCAGACCACATTTTGTTGAAAGAGGTGATAGGGTTATCTCAATTGCATATTTGAAGCTAACGGACCTTCACAACCAACAAAGTTAAGTAGTAGTGTATTGGAGGGGTTCCTTTTTTGGATTTCACTTGTGAGACGCTCCACGCATGAACCTTAACGATGTTGGGAGTGGAGAGAGGTTATGGGATGCAAGGATGTTGATTTTGTCGATAAGTCATATAGTGTGGAGGAAACACTATAGACTTAGGGTAGCATGATGATGGTATGATTATGGAAAAATAAGTTCTATGGAAAAGAACTAACGTGGTCCTCTCACCGTAAATAGGTAGGTGATGCAGGAGTTAGAGACATTAATTTGATTCTTATAGCGAGGCCTTAATTTTGGAGGAAGTATGTTTTGAGTATGACGTTCGTAATACTTTTGCAGAGAGTAGGCACCCCAATTTGATAGACTTTCCATATTGTTAAGAGGAAGGGACATAATGGTAGATATACATTAGTAGATTAGAGAGGTAGGATTTAGGATGTCCTGCTCGTGTGCCTCAAGCCATTATATCTCAATGACCGACGATGCGAGGGAGTAGTGTAACGGGATGGTTCCTTGATTGGATTTTGCTTTGCGAGACGTCCCACTCATGAAACCGAGAAAATGTTGGGAATTGAGAAAGGTCTTGGGCACCAGGGACACTAATTAGGACAGTACTCATCTTACGTGTATCGAAAACACTTTGATCGTAGGATTCTTAGGAAGTAAGTCTAGTAGAGTAGTAGCGCCGATATAGAAAGATTAGTTAGTTCACCTTGAAAAGGAATGGATTTCCAAGTATTGGAGAAATTAAATGTTGCAGGTTAGGAAAAGCCATATGTGAATATTACACCGAGGAAAGAAGGCCCATCTCTAGGAAGGGTGTCACGTGTGTGACACTTACATTAGTGTGCAAATAAGCACGGATTAAAAAGGTGTATGGGCACCTTAGTAAGTTGGTTTTACATACCACCTGAAATAGAAGAGGCGTAGTATATAAAGTTTAAAATTATGCCATGAGGCAGCATAAAAATGGATTTGGAGTGTGTTAGATAGAATGTCGCAATAGGTATACGATAATCCAATTGTATGGGGGGTAATAAGAGGTAGCATGCCCAAGATAAGCGACGAGTCTGATGGGAATAGTCAAGCATTAGAGTAATTTCCTTCTTAAGGGGAAATTAGATATCTTGATGTAGATGAGTGGACATTTAGAATAGCGTATCTACGATGGGATCGTTAAGTAGAGTGGTGGGTATCGGCTCACTCTAAATGCATGCAACTATAGAAGCACTAAATATAATGTGATGTTAGAGAGGCCGAGGTAACTGTATAGTATTGTATAAACCTTCATAGAGGTGAGCGCTGAATGAATGTATGATTCAGAGCCATCAGGTTAGTACCATTCCACTTGAGTCATTAGGAGGTGGAGTTATTCACGATCCTAGGTTAGTGTTGTAGTATCGTTTGTATTAGAAAAGCGAGGGAGAAATTCCGTTGTAAGGGGTGGAGTATGTAACACGCCGCACTTTTGGGGATAATTAAAATTCATAAGTAATTGCAATTTGGGAATTTAGGAAATTATCGTGAAGAGTAATTTTTTGAGTTTTCAAGGATTAAATGATTTTCAATGGGTATTATATTTACCTTTGGACTAAGTAAATGAGCTGGACCATTTTAACTACATGACGCAGTTGGGTAAAGCGACAAAGGGGAATATATTTTTATTGGATAACCGCATTGAGTTGTGTTGGGTTAAATTAGTTATTTGTATTCAAGTACCTCGGATGGAGAGTTCGAGTGCGCGGTTGGTCTCGGAATGGAAGAGATAGTCAGAATCGAGTATCCGGGGGTCGTAATTGATTTTTGGGAATTTTTGGACAAGTAGGGACTCGTAATTGAATAAACGAGTCATTTTTGGGTCAGTAAAGGATGATCCCTTATTTCTCCCTTATAAAGGCATGAGGGAGGGAGAAAGAAAGAAAGAAAAAGAGATAAAGAAAGGAAGAGGAGAAAAGAAGAGAGAAATGGGAGATTCCAGCCAAACTCCGTCGGATTCGATTCGAGGTCGTTGGATTTTAACCTCCAAGCAAGTGAGTACTTGCTTTATTTCATTTTGTGCATCCATCTCATATTATAGTTTGTTTACTATATGATTTTGGGTTAGAACCCTTAAAATAAATTTGTGAAAATTTCAGTATGAGTTTACATATTGATGTAATGTAAACTCTTAATGATTTCTAGTGTTGAAACCATGTAGATGAAGTGAAGAAATGAATTGAAATGGGGGAAAAGGTAAAACTAGGGTTTAATCGGTTTTTGGATTCAAATCTATGAAAATTTGTTTAATCCCCCTAACTTATTGAGGTATTAGTTAGAAATCTTTTATTAGATGGAAAAGTATTGTTGGAGGAGATTTGAGACCATAAAAATGGAGTTAGGGGTTGTTGGTTAGCATTTTGGAGAATAGATTTTCGAGGATCTGGTATGACCGGTCGATCGTGCCCCTATGCCCGGTCGACCGCGTTTAGGAAGAAGGGCCTACGGATTGATTTGATAGGCTTAATTACAAACCGCAATCGATCGGGGGTCCAGGGCCAATCGATCGGCACTCTGTTTTAAGCCCAAGATTTTGGAGATTGTTATTCCTTCTCCTCTTTAAGTTTAAAGTTTAGGGCCTTTTTAAATTAGAGTATTAAAGAGAGTTATGCCTTACAGACTTGAGGAGTTGTAATTTGACCTTGGATTATTTAAGAGATTAATTCGGGGTATTGACCAATTAAATGTTAGGGAAAGAGAGATATTTGGAGAAGTCATTTCGTAAGCATATATGAGTATAAATCCTTAAAACATGAATAAGGTACATATTATTTATCAAAAGAGGGAGTACTTTTGGATGTAGTATCGCGAGTGTGCGAATACTTAAATATTATGATTAGTGAGAATCTTTGGGTTTATTGGCCATTGTGAGGTGTGATTGGCAATTATGGCCATTTATATATGTTTGAGAAACAATGTAGAATGTATATATACGATGTGATTACAGTGTATATATAATATGATGCGATTATGTATATATATATATATATATATATATATATATATATATATGTGTGTGTGTGTGTGTGTGTGTGTGCGAATGGTATATATATATGCGAAGCATACCCGCTCTAGTGCTATCATGGGAAGTTGCGCGATATGGGTGAGGCCGTATAGTCCCAAGGTCATAGCGTCCATTGTTATATTGTGTGATTTTTATTATGGGTGAGACGTGGTGGGTATGTTTCATCCCATTTTCGGGGAGGAACTATGACCGCTTCCTATACGTTGTGTTTTGGATTTGTTTTACCATGTCGATGATACTTAGTCCGACCACTGGTCCCAAGGATGGTATGTGAGTAATGCCTTGGAAGATGATAGCATTGAGAGACTGCATCCTCGAGTTATAGCTCGTTTGGATGGTTATTGTACATATGTGTATAGTACATTGTTTGTGTATGAGAACAAGATAATATATATCTCTGATTAGATTAAAGTGATCAAATGAATAAAGATTAATTCTCATTCCGGGAGATTCTATCCGGAAGTATATTGTGATACGTATATGAAAATGACTATGTTAATGTGTATAATTATAACAATATATATATACATTGTGTAATGGAGGTCTAATGGATCTCGACGATCGATGCTGCTAAGTAGTAGTGTATCGAGGGTTCCTTTTTTGGATTTCGCTTCGCGAGATACCCCACGCACGAATTTAGCGCAGTGTTGTTACTGGGGAGAAATTTATCCCTTAGTACTCAGTTTACTTAGGACTTTTAGAGTTTGGGGGTGATGGATTAGTTAGGCAGGGTTGCTTGACTAGGATATTTAGAGGGATGCGATAGGTGTGAACCTTTAGAAGAGAGATGAGGGGTATCTCATGGGAGTGAGATACCAATTTAAATATGAGATAAAACATATTTTTTAAAATAAAGCATTTATACACTTGAAAAATATATTCACAACTCGGGCCCTGACCCGTTTTATAAATTTTCCTCTATTTTTACATATTATATTTATGTAGGTGTCCAGACACAGGGATGCCTAGATGAGGAGACGCTTTTATTCTTTTGATCTAGATAGGAAGCATTGTAGTAAACATTCGGGTCGAAAGCCTAATTGCATTTATTTATTCCTTACCGCCTTTTATGCGGAATTCAATTGGGATGTATTATTGGTAAATCGACTGTTCAATTATTTTAATTCTTTTCAGTTTATTTAATATAGTTGTGTAAATGTTTTAAAGTGAATGGTTTGATTAAAAAGATAATTTAAATAAAATTTTGACGCAAGCCTAATTGGTTATTAGTAATTAATTTTGTTTTCGACAATGATGCTAAGAATGAACCATATGCGACTCCTTTATTAATTTGGTACATGAGTGATCACCTGGTATTTTATTAGGCAGGGTGTCACACAATCGTTATGTTATTCCCCAATATGTTATATTATGAGGTCCATAAACGGTTTGGAACAACACTTTCAGAATTAAATCAAAGTTTTTGGATAACAAACTTCATGGAGTTTTAGGTGTTAAAATATGATCGACCCACTTTATTAACTTGACGACCTTACCTAAAAAACACACAGACCACCACCATCTAGCATTCTACTGCTAGTATAAGTAGCAGCAGCAAAAGCCATGTCAATTCTCTCCTCTGTTGGTGGTATATATAAATGTACCGATGAGGCGTAAATTATGGATAAGCAGAACTTCTACTCAATTTAATGATAATTAATAGTATAAATTAGACGGTGAAATTTTCTTGTGATGACAATATATATTTGAATAATATGTTCTTGAGCAGCTTACACTTTTGCATTTTATATCTCAATGAATAACAGGTTCTTGAGCAACTTACTTTTCACCGAATTCATAAAAGTAACGACCATGAAAATAAATAACGAATTAACTCAGTTAGCATACCATTAAAACACATAGACTTCATCAATAACTCTATAAAAATATCGAACCAAAAAAAGTTGAAACACAAATACAAATTGAATAGAGGGTAATGGAGAAAAAACTCCAAAAAAGTAAGTTATGTTAAAGATCATATCTAAAACTCCAAATATATTAATAGAATTGAAACTTATATATGAAACTCACAAAGATGAAATAAGCCTCATTTAAACATTTATGAATATCACAATGAACAAAAAAATTAGATTTTTACGCTGCTACAAACATTCTACAATGCTAACAAACCTGTTATACCTGCGCTCTGCTATACCTACTACCATATGAGTTATATCGCTCGGCTACAATATGAGTTATATCAATTTGAAAAGATAAATACACAATGGGTTTTATGTTTCAGATAGGAGAACACACAATTATTTATTAAGGCATTTTATTCTAATATAGTATAAAACACCCGTGGGGAGAACTAGTGACAGCGAACTAACAACATTGACCAAGAAAACATCCACCATTCAACCTCTTTCAATTTCAGTCACATAAGAAAAATGCCTAATTAAGAATAAAGAAACACAAAAATTTTAATGACAGATTCGAGATAAATGTAGCAGCATATGAGAGGCAAGGGCATATGGAGTAAATTGAGTTTTTAGGAACTTCAATGGTCTTTAGGGACTTATTTTATAGATTGAGTGTTTATCACCAGTACAATAGATGTTCCTAATACTTTGTTTGCAACCCTTGTTTCCCCACTCATGATCCTTCCACAATAAGTACACAATAATTTGTAATTTGTAATAAAATACCAAATAACTTTCACATTCGAATTTGAGCATCCATCCACAAATACATTTGTAATCCCCAGTAGAATACCCCACGTCATTGAGAACCCTATAATTGTCTCATTAGGTTCTCACTAATCGAGAGAACATTTTCAAACATACCCCTAGAGAAATTTGTTTGAAAATCTATAGTGTTATGATATAAATCGTGAAAGTGTTGTGTACCTGAGTGCACCCAAAAAATTTAAGCAGTTTCATTGATGAGCAACTATCCACAATTAATCTCATATCTTCATTTATGAAATTGTGGAACCAAGATAAATCCAAACATAGTATATTTCCTGAACGTCTGGCAGGAGATAAAGAAGTGTTGTGGGCAACCTGTACAAAGTCACGTAGCCTCTAAATTGGTCCAAAAACTATTTAAATAAATGCATATCAGCACCAATGTATCAGCACCAAACTTAGTAGGTCTCTTCCTGCTAAAGTTGTTGTGCCAATGTTTTTCTCCAAAAAAAAAATAAATTTGGTATCATAAATTGCGCCTTATTTGTTATTAATCATATTCTTAGAGATTTTTCACTCGGTGTATCAATTTCAGCCTATCAACGACTTTTCAGCTGTAATTGACACACTCGGTACATTATCTTGCCTTTTTCCCCTAGCATTTGTAATCTACTTCATATGTAAATCTCCAACTTAATAATGGTTGTAACTATGTTTGTTACACTAATATTAGAAAACCTCAAATATGATTCCATCCAATTTTGGGGTCAGCGTGAAAAGGGAGGGGAAAAAGAACATTAAAACATATGTAGAAATCAGATGGTCTGAGTATTCCTACTCTGCTCAAAAAAAAAAAAAGATGACCGAGTCCAAATCATAAATACCCTTTAAGAATAGTTGTCTATTATACAACATTTTTGTTGTGAATTTTATCAAACATGTTATGCGCATCAATTAAGATCCTAAATCTTACTTAAACAATGATCAAATTGTTGAAAACAAATGTGTCTAGATTGTTAAAATAACTTATTACAACTGTTGAGGCATCACTTCCTATAAACCAATGGTATTACAATTTTCTGTTCACATAACCCCAACCCCAATCTCACATAAATGTTCACAATTTTTAAATCATCTTATAACTTGAATATGGGTATGTGAATGTCAACTAATTGCAAGTTTAGTTTCACTTCACTCCATAATAATTTCACTAACTCCTTACTAACCACGAGGCATTCAGAATAAGTAGAGGCAATTTACTAACCTATAATCATTAACATTTATACATAAAATTCTAAATATACCAAAGCATTAACATTTAATAAATTCAAGAAACTATATGATATTTAAAGTTGGAGATGAGAATTACGTAAAAAATTTGGTGATCAAACAACGATAATAAACCCCTAAAGAAATCAACAAATATATTCAGAAAAAAAAATCACACCCTAAATCAAAGTATTAAACCCAAATTTAATAGCCCTAAAAAAGTTGGTAACCAAAAAAAAAAGGAGAAATTAAACTAAAACCCTTGATTTCAAAAGTCAAAATTATTAAAGTTGACAACGTTGAAACCTATAAGCATTTGGAATAATTAAAAATGCTAAAAGTAAGATGAACATATGAGTTGAATTAAATACCTATAAGCATTGGGAATCATTAAAAAGGTTGTAAGCATTGGAAAACAACAATTAGCTTTACATTAATCTCACTTTCTAACCAAAATAATGTGATGTTTAAATAAAAAAAACATACTATAATACTATATCAACATAACAAAATGATAAAAGTGAACAAAGCATATATCTAAATGAAAATTATTCAGTCTAATCAAAATGATGAAACTGAAGAAAATGAGAACTTCATTTTTATACCTATATTTCAAGCTTCAAACCCTAATATCTATAATCTTTAAAACAAATAAAAAATAAATTTTAAGAGGAAAGAGAAATAAATAGTAATCTAAATCAAATGGCATATTCAGTGGTGCACTTAGTGGTGATGAAACTCAAAGAGTAAAGTAGTACCATACATATGTATAAACAAAAATACCACATTCTAGATTCAAAGTTATCCTTGAACACCACACCCCTGTTTTGAATCCAACAAAACAAACATTAGTCAGACAAATCAAAATGCCATTAAAAATGAACATTAGTCAATCGAATCAAAATGTTTTTATACCTTTTTTTCATGCTTCAAGACCTATTATCTACAATCTGCAAAAAATTACACACATGTTATGAATCACAAAGTCGGTAATATTTACAATATTTTTAACTCGAGACAATCTACAATATTGGCAAAACAATACCCACTCATTATTATCTAAAATATTGGAAAAACAATACACACAGTGAATGGTAATAAATCACAATGTTTTTAATCCGAGATTGAAGAAATATTATGATGAACAAAAAAATAACCACCTAGGCAGTCAGATTTGAGGAGGAGAGATAAAAATTATTGATTGTTTCATGGAGAGAGGGTAAAGTTTTATGGAGGGGAGTGCTATCTTCACGATGTGATCAGATCAAGAGATGGGACATCAAGAGAGAGAGTGTGGTTTGTGTGTTTGGGGGAAGTGAGCGGGAGACAGAAAGTCACTGTCCCAACTATTTTTGTGCGTATTACCAAAATACCCTCTTTGTTTGAATCTGAACTGAAAATCTAGTAAGAAAATAAGGGGGGAAGTATGTTTTACTGGGTTAAAATTGTAAACACAATATAAAGTATATAATAAGGTTTGGTGAGTTGTAGAACTTATGGTGTGAATAGTGATCTCACCCTCCCTTTAGTGTGATATTTGTTCAATCCTAGCCCCTGATTAAGTTATCAACTTATATAATAGTGTCAACTATTCTACTCTTTATTATATAGATATATATAGTTATTTTAACTTTTATTAATTTTAATGCCCAACTACTTTGGCTTGGATGCTCTATTACCACTTTAATTCTTTTCTTAGTTTTGAATTTAAGGTTCATGAATTTTCTTCCTATGTGTTTGATACTAGGGTTTTTGATATATAATATGTTAATAGTTGAAGTTGTTAGAAAGTGATTTAGATGACGATTCTGAGGGTGTGGTTGTTTTCGTAAGGGTCAAAAAAATCGAAATGACTGTACTTGGAGTCTATTTGGGTTCCAAAATATTTTAAGTTCGTTTGGCTCGAATTAGAGTGATCGAGTCATTTAAAGTGTGTATTATCATTTAAAGTTATGTATTTTGGGATATAAGGCTTATTAAGACTAAGGGAGATTAAATCTCCTTAGAGATAAAGAGAAAGAAAGAGAGAAATAGAGAGAAGAAGATAGGAAGAAAAAGAGGAGAAAATGGGGATTTCCGGCCATTTCGCGATATCGAGGAAGATTCAGACGCTACGAATTTGAGGCAAGTGATTAAAATTGCTAAATAATTTTTGTGTATCATTTATTTCATGATTTGTGGATTTAAATTGTGAATTTTGGGATAAATTTCTAAAACCAAGATTTTAGGTAAAATCTTAGATTTGTTGTGTATAAAATGGATTTGAGGTTAGAAATTAGTTGAGGTGTGTTATTTGATGAGTAAAAGTGTTATATATATGTTTGGATTGATGCGTAAGTGTTAAAAGATGATAGAAATGATTTTTGGGAATTTTTAGCCTTAAAGAAAATAGCCCTTTTCGTAGCCCTTGAACAGGCTGAATCGATTCGGCCTCAACCCGAATCGATTCAGATTGTTCCAGTTTTATAGGTTTGAGTGACCGAATCGATTCGGCCCCAACCCTAATCGACTCGGACTGGGACAGAAGCGCAAATCTTTAGAACCAAATCGATTTTCCTTGAAGGCCGAGTCGATTTGCTGGGCCGAATCGATTCGGATCGGGCCCGAATGGATTCTAAAACAGGGCATCTTTTGGGGTTGTTTTTTTAGGGTGAGTTTCATCCCCTTTTTTTTAGGTTATCGGTCGGGAACCTCTATAGGAGTTATGAGAAGTGCATTTTGGATACTTTTAGGGAGTTTCCCTTATGAGAAATTATTGGAGTCATATTGACTTAATTTTAGAGAATACCGAATAGAGAATATCGTATCGACTAAGTGGGGAAGCCCACTATCTTTGAGAGTTTTGAGGGTAGAAAATTATGAGTTTACAAGAGAGAGTTAGGATGCGTTTAGTGATAATGGATTTTTAGTATTAAATCCAAAATGGGAAAACTTTAAATGTTCATATGATTGATTGAACCATAATTATGAATTGACAATAAATAATGTTGATAGATGTGCTTATGGATATAGAGAATATCCTTAACGTAAAATGAATTGGGAGATGTTTCATAAATGACAAATGTTGATCGAGGTACATTAGGATATAGGGAAATATCCTCAACGTATATAGAATCGAGTGATGATTCATACCAATATAAGTGATAGGTGGATTTCAAGTGAGAACTAGTATAGTGTATACTAAGTGGGGAAGATTGTGTGAGCGATTATTGACAAAGAGTATATCGAGAGTAAAATATACTAAATAATGAGATTATTTCACTTACGCCTAAGAGCGTACTTTGAGTATGTAAATAGTGTGATATATATACCTTGTGTGATGGTATACATTTATATCATGTGATGACGTATGTATATCATGTGTGTATGATATATATATGTGAAGCATACCCCCTCTATGCTATCATGGGAAGTTGCGCGATAAGGGTGATCCCCCTAGTTTGAGGAGCAGGGACCGGATAGTCCCCAGGTCATAGCGTCCATTTATTATTGTGTGATTTTAATTAGGGGTGAGACGTGGTGGGTATGTTCGTCTCATTTCTGGGGAGGAACTATGACCGCTTCTCATACGTTGTGTTATGATTTTTACCAAGGCGGTGTGAGATTCTGACCATTGGTACCCAGGATCATATGTGAGTGATTCCCTTGTAGTTGATAGCATTGAGAACCTGCATCCTTGATTTATAGCTCACTGGTATGGTTATTATTATACTTGTGTTAATAGTATATAAATTGTATACGATTATGTGATATCATATTTGTCTCTATAGTAAAGAGAAATAAGAAGATTGCTTGAATCTCATTCCGGGAGATTTTATCCGTACTTAAAATGTGATGAATCAATTATGAGAAAATGAAGAGTAGTAATTTTATGAGTATATGTAGTACTTTGGGTATCGAGGGCATAATGGACCTCAACGACCAACATTGCCAAGGATTAGTGTATCCGGGTGGTTCCTTGTTTGGATTTTTCCTGCGAGACGTCCCACACATGAAATGCCATGCACTGTTGAGAATTGAGAATAATTAAATTACTTAATTACATTACATAAGAATTTGGGTTATACACGTCATGCATTGAGGGCATAATGAATCTTGATGATCAATACAGCTAGGACTAATGTATCAGGGGTTTCCTTGTTTGGATTTCGCTTGCAAGACGTCCCACGCACTAAACGTAGTGCAATATTGAGAATTGGGAGAAGTTTAGTCTTTAGCACTTAGATGCTAATAACTCATGTATATATATAATTATATATATTTAAGTAAATAACTAGAATATGAGAAATTCTAGTAACAGAGAATGTTTATGTATATTGTATACGTTAAGTAAGAGAATGAATAATTGAGGTTGATAATAGTATAAGTTGAGGGTTATGATTAAGATGGATTTTTAGATGAGTATAAATTTGGGGGTAGGTTAGATTATTGCCCTTGATATATTTGGACAATTATTTGGAGATCATGTGCATACATTTAGTGGCGCGATTTAGTTGAGAGGTGAGTTCGATTTTATGGAGAGTGAGACTCCACTTAAATCATGTTATAATGCATTTATAATTATTATGCATTTTAATGCACCTGCTATAAAATGTTTTCACACCTCGGGGTCTGACCCGTTTATATTTTCTCTTGCTATGTATATATATATTGTATTATTTTTGGTGTTCCTCCGCCAGGACGCCATTGTTGTTATCCATCCAGTGCATTTGTGGAGCTGTGGCAATGACGAACTGTTGTGGCATTTTGATATAGTCGACTCGTATGTTTTGTGTATCTAGATTAGGATTCGGTTAGTGTATGGGGTTTACACCCAAGTGTTGTAGTGTTGCACTTTTATATTTTTCTCTCTCAGTTTATTGTATTGTCTATGACCCGACAGCATATTTGGCTATTTCATTTTAGAGATTTTGTTGTACTCTTGTATTATTCCCTTTTATATTAATTGAGCACGTGTGTGTCTCTTATCATAATTAGATGTTATGTCGTTGTTTAGTTATTACATGGTTTGTTTTAGTTATGTAAATCAAATGTTTTAAAAAATTTGATACCCTCTTTTTATGGTAATGGGTAGTTAGCCGTTTTAATTTTAGAATCGTCAGTAGATGCTGAGAATGATCCACTTGAGATTCCTGATTATTTTAGTATAGGGCTAGCCACCCGTAATTATTCTAAGCGGGGTGTCACATCTTTTTTTCATAAATTATATATGGTAAGATCTCATGAATGTATAATTATAATTAGGACATTGTTTTATTAGTTGTATTTAAGTATCAAATGAACGCAATGTAACCTGCTAATGTTAGAAATTAATGGAATCACTTACTAACATTAATTTTTATTCATTTTTTTTCCAGAACCTCCCTAAATTTACTATCCAACACCATCTTCTCCGAGGATTTGAACCCATTTTAAGATTCTGTGAAGGATTTTAAGGAGCTAGTGAGGAATATCATGGTAGTGGCTAAGAAGCAAATGGAATAAGGCTTAGATTGACCAATCATTTTAGGAAGGTATTGGAGTTGTTTGAGGGGTTTGATCAATGAAAGGTTAGAGATGAGAAAATTTCATTAGGCATTGCGAACTAGTGATGTCTTAGACGTCTTCTTCATATCTCACAGAAAAAATGAGGAAAAACTGACATGACCCACATCGTGCACACGTGTCGTTCCATTTCTAAATTGCACACACACACACACACCACCCCCACCACTGCTGAACAACATATATCTACTTTTTTTTATTTCTTGAACTTTATAAATAGTGGACTTTGTTGTTATTTAGATATTGATTTCATGGATCTATTTTTTAAAGGTTATTTTTTTGGGGTAAGATGTAAGCTTAAATTTATGGAAAAGATAAAAAGGACTAAGAATATATGGATGCTTTCAGTTATGCATAATTGATAAAATTTTAATGTTGATGCTTGTCCATATACTCTATGATAACTCTACTATAATTACATTATTTTAATGTGGAGACTATAACCATGGAAATAGTGTCAAAAAACGTGACATGTTATGTCATCATTTCAAATCTGAGGCAGTCCTCACCTACATCAACAAGAAGGTTCCACTCAAATAAGTCAAAGTATTGACCCGATAGATAGAGCATCTGCCATTTCTCTTTTTCTTCGAAAGTGTTTTTATAAATCAAGAGGGTGTATGTTGGGTAATATTTTAAGAACTTATTAGCGTCCTTTGTAAAATATTTAATTTGGCTAGACACATTTTATACATGGTTGTTTGACCCTTTCAAAATATGAAAGAGACTATAAATAATGAGTATTGTTTCTCTCACATTGGAGGTCACTGATACTAATATATGTTTGTCTGGTCACATGCTATACATTTCTAGATAGAAAATGATATTGTATTTGAATTACATACTATTACTTTGTTCGTAATGTATTTTTTTATACCATAAATATGGTGGATAGTCCTATAAACAGAGGAAAATCAACCTAGAATTTTTAAATTATTTACAATTATTTGTGTTATATAAATTTTTTTACTTAAATTATACATGACTTAGTGCTTTGAAAAAAAAATCGTGCCTTCAGGCATGGTCAACATGCTACTGCATGTATGTGTGTAAGCGTATGGTAATAACATTAACAATTTGTTTATGACTATTCTTTCAACGAGTAACTGATAAATGTCGTTATACTAAATTTCCCAAGGGGCCCTTTAAATATTATAACTGACCCTGATAATACAAACGTCAAACCATGTACATTTGGTATTTGTCTCCACATTACAACTTGTGCATTACTTAATAATCTGAAGTGTAACTAATTAACTTTTTGACTAACCATAATATAATATATTCATTTTTTAGTATAACTCGTTTTTAGAATCATTTTCAAACCTATCAAATAAAATTTAAGATTAATACATAATACATAAAAAACATTTATGAATAAGATGTTGGAATATGAATTGTTTATAAACTTTTAATGGGTTAACTTTCAGCCTAAATAAAAGTGGGACCCAAACACCTTCTGGTGTGGGTCCACATACCAATGTGTTTCTCTTCATGAGGATCTTTATGTGCTTTATTCATATGTTCAAAATCATTAAGAGGTGACTAAAAAATTATCCTCAAAGTACCCCATTTTAAGTAGGTGAACTAGTGTTTAGTTTGAAATGTGGGAATGTCCCACATAGGAAGAATAAAAGAAAAGTCAGTAGCATATCTACTCATTAGTTGGTCTTAAGGCATGGATGATCTTAGGTTATCCCAAAACATTAAATGGGAAATGACCGGAACTATGCACGATTTAGGCTTTGGTATAAATGCCACATGCAAGCACACCCCCTCAACCGTCCAATCCTACCAGTATCCATGGGTCTTATCCTTTATTTTTGGGTCAAATTTTATTTAAATTTCTTCTCTATTTTTTCTATTAATCGGGGCATGGTGTAATTATTTTTGAATAACTAATTGGCCATTAATTTTCAACTCAATACACAGTTTTAACCCGTCCTATTATGGAGATATTTTTACAGTTAATTTTTTAACCGTCATGGCAGTTGATTATGTCCAGAAATTCTTATTAATAGGGTTGCATATGTTCAGTTTTCTATATGAAATGTTGTTTTTCCTATTTCATGTATCTATTTTAAATAAACTAGCATTTTCTAGGAATAAATATAGTCTCTCATATATATAGTTCAATTCCATCCATTCATTAATTTTTTTTTATCTTTTTATGTGTTCCCCTATTCATCCAACACCATGTGAGTCCTCATTTGAAGATAGAGTTCATCACATAACATTGGCTCATTGGTAATGTCAATTGGAGTATTACTTTAACGTAGTGAGGGCATAGTTTTCTTAAGGGAGTACTCTCTAACATTATCCTTAATCACATTTTAGCAATTATTTTATGATCAGTACAGTCCTCTAAGTGTGTAAAGTTTATTATTTATGCCTTCTACATATCAGTTTAAACTTTTTTTTTAAGTAAATATGTTCACACAATCCAACAAATTTAAGAAAATTGTATTTATTTCTATGAATGAGATTCGTACCCAGTGTTAATCATCCTCTAAAACATCATGAGAAACTTGAGAAGTTTTATGGAATATAATTCAAACGTTGGCGAAAAAAAGGAAGATCAATTTAACAACAATGAATTTTGGAAAAATCTTGAGGGGAGAAGTATAATAATTAAAAGATAATGTCGACACTGCAATTGTTGTTGTAATTTATGCACGGAAACATGCTGACTTTTCGTGTCAAAACTATATTCTAAATGGATTGGAAAATACTCAATATAGTGTTCATAGTTCAATCCTAACAACAAAAGAACTGTGGGAAACCCTTGATAAGAAATACAAAAATGAAGAAAGCGAACTTAAAAAGTTTTTCTCTAGTAGGTTATTAGATTTAAAAGTGGTGCATTCCAAGACTATTTGGGGACGAATCGTCACCCATTTCCTTATTTCTTTGATAATTTAATTGGCTATCTTTATGGCATTGATTGTAAAAGTTCATGAAGAGGGATGGACGAGTGAAATGAGGGACAATGTCTCGATAAACAAAAATTAAGAGTAGCCCCCTAGAACCTAGAGAAGTCATTATCAATTAATTCCCAAGAAATTCTCAACCAACAAAGGAAAGTCCAAGAAATTAAAATAATTCTGCATGAAATTCACACTGAAGGCATGTCTTGAAACGATTAAATTCAAGTAATGACAATTACTGAAAAATTTCTTCTTAGTTGGAAAGACTTTAAGAATTATTTGAAACTTAAACGCAATGAAATGAAATTGGAGTACTTGATAGTTCGTTTCAGTATATAACTGGTCAAAAAAATTAGTGAGAAGAAAAGACGTGGAAATTATATGATGGCAAAGGCCAATTTTGTGGAGGAAAACGAATCAAAGACAAAATGATAGAATTCCAGAAAAAAAGGAAGATTTAACTCCATTGGACCAAAAGGAAAAGATTTCAAGAAGCTCAAAGGTGAATGTTGGTTTTTTAAGAAACCAGGTCACCGCACTCAAAACTATCGTAAAAGAAGAGTAGACACTTTCAAATCCAAATATGATGAATCCAACATTGTGCAAATGGTTGACGAAATTGATAATCTTTTAGACCATGTCTTTGAAGTCAATAGTATTGGAAACTCGAATGATTGGTGGGTCAATACAGGATCGACATGCAACATATGTGTAATACCCCGTGTTTTTATATATTATTTTAATTAATTAATTAATTGGAATTTTTGGGAAAAATAAATTTTGAATTTAATAATTTTTATTAGCTAAATATGTTGGATATGATTTTAGAAGATTAAAACTTCAAGCGGAATTAGAATCGAAGTTAAAATGGATTTTATATGTGTTTTGAAAATAATTGTTCCTTATAAATTTTTTAGGGAAACTGTTAGTTTTTGGAGGCAATCGATCGATCGATGCCTGGGGGTTGATCGATCGACCCTCCCAGAAAACGTGAGAGGCAAGCCTGTTTTGGGGTATTTGTGTAGGATTAGGAATCCTAATCACTTTATAACCTTGTTAATCCGTAGGGGGACTTCTCATAATCACTTTTTCTTCAGTTTTCAGGAGAGAACACTTCCAAATATTTTTCCTCTCACTCATAATCATCAACCTTGTTAATAATCAAGTTTTTTTTGTCACAAGTTTTGGGAGGCTTAATTGGGGCTTAATCAAGATCGTTCAAGAACATTCTTTTGATAAATTTTTTGCAAGGAATCCAATCGCCAACCCAAATATTTGATTCTGAAATCACAGGCATGAATACTCTATTCTTTTCCTTTAGTGTTATGTGTTTTAAGTTTCGTGTAAACACTTAATTACATGTTTTCTTAACATAAAGTAGTGACTTAATTAGGAAAAGTTGAAACTAGTTATGGAACTATTTTTATCAAATCTTTTAATCTGAATAATATTCATAACCCTTGGGTACGTAGTATTGATGAGTGGATTTTGGGTTTTATTGGTGTAGGTTGCATGTAGAAAAACCCTAGTTTTAAAGTGAATAATTTTTGGGTTCGTATAACTCATGTAATACATGTAGAGATAATAAATTTTATTTTTTGATGAATATATGATGAAAATTTGGTATATTTAATTTAAAATAATTAAATGAGATTAATTGGGTATTGTTGATGGGGTGATAATTAAATTAAGATTTAATTGAATTGGACTATCATGCGTAGTTTTATATGTTGATTAATTTTGCTTGTTTGTGTGACTTTTTGGTATTATTATATTGCCTTGTGCTGATGGGTTGTTGGGTAATTTTTCTCTCCCTATACTTTAGGATGCCTTATAGGTATGGGACTAGTGGGAAGGCCATTTAAGGATATACGCCTTCTAGGTATGGGACAAGTGAGGGTAGATTATTGCGTTCTTATCATCTTGAGGGTGGGTTGATTTTTATTACATTATCGTCGTTATGATAGTCTAGGTACGAGACTTGGTCAAGATTTATGTTAGAAAATCCTCATATACATAGGTTAGGACGTATTGATAACTTGGGGACCCTTAGGTATGGGACTAAGGGGTATTTTGAGGATCACACGTGGATTAAAAGGGTGGGGTAATTTATAAATTGTGAAATTGAGAATTAATTCCTAAGATAAAAATGGGTATTAAAAATTTTGGCGACATAATGTGTCGGGGCCGACAGTTTTAACAGGTCAGATGGCGATTTATGTCGTGTCGTGTGTGTAACCTTGTCATGTGTCGGGGCCGACAGTTTAAACGGGTCAGAGGGCGATTAACAAGTGGAAGTGTGTCACTTTAATAAAAAGTGAGAACAATAATAAAAGTTGGTTAATTTAATTAAATTAACATCGTTGGACTTGGGAATTAAAAATCATATTAGTATGTCTTTATAAATGGGGATATTAGTGGGTAGTTAATGCTTTATATTTATCGTGTTTAATTATCTTGTCTAATTTTAAAATAATGTATTGTGATATTTATTGCATATAGTGCTACTGTCTGGATTCAAGGATCCTATTTGAGGGGAGTAGTGTGTATTCTTGCTTGGGGCTTTGGCTCTGACTCATGCGTTGACTAATCTTTTTCAGGATTAGAATTGGAGAAGATGCATAAGTTTATCGTAGTTATCGTTTGAAGGTGCAGCTGGAGCTGATTTACTTTATCGCTTTGTTTTAGTTTAGACTTTCTGTTCAGTCGTATTTAATTATGAGACTTCATTTGAGTTTTATTGCGTCATTCGGTTCCAAAGTTTTTTAGAGGATTTCTTTTGGGATTATTTCAGATTTTATTTAATCATTATTGGAGAATGGATTTTTGGAGTTAGCATGTGATGGATCCTTTATCGCTTAGTGGTTTATGATCATTTGAGATTGATTCAATTATTTATCTTATGGACTGATTTATTTATGTCTCATATCTGTCTCATTCTAAGAATGGTATTTATTTAGTTCATGCCCGACATAGTTCGACGGCGGTGGATGTCCACACTGTCAGTCGGATTTTGCAGGGTGTGACAGATGGAATCAGAGCATGGTCTTAGGTCTCGTAGGTTATGAGTCTGTTTTAGCTTTCGCATTGCTTATCTTTAATTTCATTTTGATGATTTGTACTCTTAGTCATTCCGAGTCTGATGTTTTTTTGTTCCTATCTTTTCAGATTTCGAAGACAAGGAGAGTTGGGAATAGGAGAGAGGGGTCTGTTTCTGGTCCCGCAACTCAGGAGAGGCGACATCAGATTACTTTTGAGGCTGAGGAGTTAGCGGCTATTATTCATGAGGTCACAGCGACCGGTTTGGAGATGGGGAGACATAGATGGGTGACTTTAGAAGCGCAGCAGCGGGGTACACCCGTCTCAGCTTGGGATAGGGTGAGAACCAGTTTCTTTAAGGGCAATCCTCCTATATTTATAGGGGGATCTAACCCAATGGTTGCTCACCAGTGGAGGAGAGATATCGAGAGGCATTTGAGGATGGTGGACAACACGGATGTGCTGAAGCAGATGTTAGCAACATTTAAGTTGATAGTGGATGCGTTGCAATGGTGGAAGAGTGCCGCCACATCAAAGGAGAGAGATCAGTTGGGATATGCAGATCAATAATAAGTACTTTCCGTACGAAATTAGGAACGTGAAGAAGAGAGAATTTATGGACTTGGAGCGCGGTTCAAAGTCGATTGTTGAGTACGAATTGAAGTTCACCAATTTATTTATGTTTGTACCAGAAGAGGTTAGCACTGAGATAAAGAATATGGAGTATTTCATAAAGGGATTGTTTTAGTCAATTAGGCAGATGGTGTTGGGGAATCCGGCATACACTACTTATGCTCAGGTAATGGATGTCACAATGTTGATGTAGTAAGAAAAGGTCAATTATCAGAAGAAATTAGGTAAGAGACAAGAGTCTAATGGACTGGTAGGTGAGAATAAAGGTCGCAATGATAAAAATGGAAGAGGCAGAGGAACAATCAAGAACAATAAGGTCAAGGAGAGGAGCAAGCCAATAGTAGGCCTTTCGGACCTTTTAGAGGTGAATGCTTTGTATGTGGAAAAGTAGGACATCCAGCAGAAAAGTGTTACAAGGGAGCGAGCCAATGAAACCAAGGAGAACCAAGCCAACAAGGTCAAAGTACGCAAGGTCATCAAGGGAAAAGAGTTCAGGTGTAGATGGGACTGAGGCCTCCAGTCTTATCAGCAGTTAGCATTCAGGGGGCGCCAGCAGCACCGGTAATGTCAGGTGCACAGGGGGTGGTCACTGCACCAACCAATCTCAGTTATGGGAGGTGCTATATGCCACAGGCTCAGTCAAAGCAGGATAGGATGCATGTCTAGTGGCGTATCGCGGTACGTAATACCTTCTTATATACCTATATATGTAGGATTTATATATTATATTCACGTTAAGGATTACGTTTGGGTGGTTTAGGTGTATGGGTGCATAATTATGGTATTTTACAGGTAGGCATATGTGAGCCTTATTTTCTTTTGCGAGATTTACACGTTGATGTGTATGCTTCGTCTAATTTTGAGGACGAAATTCTTTGCTAGTGGGGAAGTATGTAACACCCCGTGTTTTTATTTATTATTTTAATTAATTAATTAGAATTTTTGGGAAAAATAAATTTTAGAATTTAATAATTTTTACTGGATAAATATGTTGGTTATGATTTTAGAAGAATAAAACTTCAAGCGGAATTAAAATCGGAGTTAAAATGGATTTTATATGATTTTTGGAAATAATTGTTTCGTATAAATTTTTAGGGAAACTGTCAGTTTTCAGAGGCAATCGATCGATCGATTCCTGGGGGTTGATCGATCGACCCTCCCAGAAAACGTGAGAAACAAGCTTGTTTTGGGGTATTTGTGTAATATTCGGACTCCTAATCACTTTATAACCTTGTTAATCCGTAGGGGGACTTCTCATAATCACTTTTTCTTCAGTTTTTCACGATAGAACACTTCAAAATATTTTTCCTCTCACTCATAATCATCAACCTTCTTCATAATCAAGTTTTTTTTTGTCACAAGTTTTGGGAGGCTTAATTGGGGCTTAATCAAGATCGTTCAAGAGCATTCTTTTGCTAATTTTTCACAAGGAATCCAACCGTCAACCCAGATATTTGATTCTGAAATCATAGGCATGAATACTCTATTCTTTTCCTTTAGAATTATGCGTTTTAAGTTTCGCGTAAACACTTAATTACATGTTTTCTTAAAATAAAGTAGTGACTTAAGTAGGAAAAGTGGAAACTAATTATGGAGCTGTATTTATTAAATCATTTAATCTGAATAATATTCATACCCTTGGGTACGTAGGATTGATGAGTGGATTTTGGGTTTTATTGGTGTAGGTTGCATGTAGAAAAACCCTAGTTTTAAAATAAATAATTTTTGGGTGTGTATAACTCATGTAATACATGTAGAGATAATAAATTTTTGTTTTTGATGAATATATGATGAAAAGTTGGTATATTTAATTTAAAACAATTAAATGAGATTAATTCGGTATTGTTGACGAGGTGATAATTAAATTAAGATTTAATTGAATTGGACTATCATGCGTAGTTTTATACATTGATTAATTATGCTTGTTTGCGTGACTTTTTGGTATTATTATATTGCCTTGTGATGACGGGTTGTTGGGTAATTTTGCTCTCCATATACTTAAGGATGCCTTCTAGGTATGGGACTAGTGGGTAGGCCTTTTAATAATTTACGCCTTCTAGGTATGGGATTGGTGATGGTAGATTATTGTGTTCTTATAATCTTGAGGGTGGGCTAATTTTTATTACTTTATCGTCGTTACGCTAGTCTGGGTACGAGACTAGGTCGAGATTTATGTTAGAAAATCCTCTTATACATAGGTTAGGACGTATTGATAACTTGGGGACCCTTAGGTATGGGACTAAGGGATATTTTGAGCATCACACATAGATTAAAAGGGTTGGGTAATTTATAAAGTGTGAAATTGAGAATTAATGCCTAAGATAAAAACGGGAATTAAAATTTGTGCCGACATAATGTGTCGAGGCGGGCAGTTTAAACGGGTCAGAGGGAGATTTATATCGTGTCGTGTGTGGAACCTTGTCATGTGTGGGGGCCGATAGTTTAAACAGGTCAGAGGGTGATTGACAAGGGGAAGTGTGTCACTTTAATTAAAAGTGAGAACAATAATAAAAGTTGGTTAATTTAATTAACTTAACATCGTGGGACTTGGGAATTAAAAATCATATTAGTATGCCTTTATAAATGGGTGTTTTTGTGGGTAGTTAATGCTTTATATTTTTCGTCTTTAATTATTTCGTCTACTTTTGAAATACACTATTGTGATATTTATTGCGTATAATGCTACTGTCTGGATTCAAGACTCCTATTTTAAGGGAGTAGTGTGTATTCTTGCTCGGGGCATTGGCTCTGACTAATGGGTTGACTAATCTTTTTCAAGATTAGAATTGGAGAAGATGCATAAGTTTATCAGAGTTATCATTTTGAGGTGCAGTTGGAGCTGATTTACTTTATTATTTTGTTTTTAGTTTAGACTTTCTTTTGAGTCGTATTTAATTATGAGACTTCATTTGAGTTTTATTGGGCCATTTGGTTCCAAAGTTGTTCAGAGGATTTCTTTTGGGATTATTTCAGATTTTAATTAATCATTATTGGAGAATGGATTTTTGGAGTTAGCATGTGATGGATCCTTTATCGATTAGTTGTTTATGATCATTTGAGATTGATTCAATTATTTATCTTATAGACTGATTTATTTATGTCTCATATTTGTCTCATACTAAGAATGGTATTTATTTCATTCATGCCCGGCATAGTTCGGTGGCGGTGGCTGGCCACCCCGTTTGTCGGATTTTGCGGGGTGTGATAGTATGTTCCAAAACAAGTTGAATTAGGTTTTATGAAAAAGTTGATGATAGGATAACCTATTCATGGGGAACACTTTTAGTTCAAATGTCGAAGGAAAGTAAAGATCATTCCAAAGTTTACTTGGGCAAAAAATCTTACTTTGAATGATGTACTCCATGTTCTTGAAATTCGCAAGAATATTTTGTCTTGATCATTATTAAGTAATAAGGGATTTAAATTAGTTTTTAAATCTAGCAAATTTGTATTCACTAAGGGTGGGATGTTTTGGGGGAAAAGGTATTTATGTGATTATCTGTTTAAACTGAATGTAACTATTGAGTGTAATAATAATGATAATAATAATAATAATATTAATAATAATAATAATAAGTATAATTATAATAATTCTATTTCTTACGTGCTTGAGTCACTTAATATTTGCAATGGTCATCTAGGACATTTCAATTATGGTTCCATTGATATATTAATTAAATTGGGTTTAGTTTGTAACTTTAAAGTACACACTACCCATAAATTTGAAGTTTGCTTCTAAACTTTCTAAAACAACCGATTAAATCTGTTGAAAGAAACACTGAACGAGATATTTCTTTTGGTAAAAAATATGTTATGACATTTATTTACTCTTTCACCAGATATTTCTATTTATACGAACTATTGTATCATAAATATTGAATACAATGTGGACCATTGGTATTGTGACATGTCTTATTAGAAGAAGCTCAATTCAGACACTGAACGAGGTCAACATATCTTATCCTTGATCGTCTTGGCATTACTCCTGGTCAACTATGTAGCCGACTATTATAAATTGATGCTATTACTTTCAATCACCAAGCACGCGTGTGGATCACACGTGGGAATATGTTTATTTCCCATTATGCACGCCTAAGGTAGTCTGTTCAGTTAACTACACTTAAACCTTAATTAAATACCCATAGAATGTAAAAGGGTGCAATTTCCTGACTTATAAAGTCACTCCATCCATTCAGATTTCCTCTCTCTCTCTCTCTCTCTCTCTCTTATAAATAGAACACACTCCAACATGGTGAAATACCGTGGCACTCACAGAGAGAACTTTGAGAGTTTTTACCCACTTTTGCTAATGATTGAATAAAAAACTCCTACACAACACCTGTGGACATAGGAACTATATTGGACGAACCATATTAATCCCCTATAGCAATCTTAATTTCTCATCTCTTTCTGTATTCCAATCCAATGATCATTAATTTTTATAGATTATTTTTTGGTATTTATCAATCTAAGACTCATAAAACCATACATTAATTTTAGATGATAATAAATTGTCTTCGTTTGTTGGAATGACATGCCATTTATTATTTCATATCATTTCCTATACACATACCCTTGAACCATGACTATTTAGATATCATTTGTAATCCCTGAAAAGGTAAGAAGATCTGAGGATTAGTCATGCAAATGAAACCATTCCACCTTCAACCCATGTTGGAATGGGGGAAATACAAGGAATTTTGTTGATCTTGGCCAGAGGCAATGCAAGAAAGTGTTAAGAAGCTAACGCAAACACTCTAGGTTGGATAAGGAAGACTTGAAGAAGAATCTATTAACCCGACAAGTGGTGAATGCCCAGATAAAATAGTGGAAATTCCACCTCTAGCACCTTATCGAAGAGGACAGTGTACATACCTCACTAGGGAATTAGAGACCCCCAAGAGGTTAAGTGGGGGCTTACAGGAAGTCAGAAATGGGTCCAGATTTTCAGGATCTCAAAATGATAAATAGTACTACTCAAGAGCTACCTTGTCTCTCAAAATAACTAGCTTTCATGACAGGCAAACTTTCTGCGAAGAACGGCCTAGCATATTACAATAATTGAGAAGACGTTCTGTAATTGATCACCTAGGCAAGCAAATAGCGAGGTTGAAATATCATTAAGATCTTCTTGTATCTACATATTGCAGAGAAGACTCAAGAACGTCAGCTTCCAGGGGGACTAATTGTTGGACTAGACATATGGCCTCTACACATGGATCAGCATGCACCTAATAGATTTTACCAAAAGGGAGTATGGAAGAAATCGTAGCCGGCCAGATAAATTCTCCGTACCCATAGAAGAATAAGAAGATAGCCCTAAAAGGTGTCAGTTCAGTGTTTGGAAGATCGTTTGGGAGAAATAGCTAAATCAAAGGATCATTTGTATATAGGTTTTATAAAAGGATCTCCATTCACCCCATCGATTATAGGTTATCCCACACACGCAAAGTTCAAACTGCCAGTAGTAACCTCAAATAATGATGGAAAGACTGACCCGGTATTGCACATATAATAGTACAAGCCTATCGCCAATAGTTATTTTATCCTGAAAGAGATACGTTGTTGGGAATTTTTTTAGTATAATCATGGGATCCATATGAATTCGGTACAATAGTCTATCATGAGTGCAATCTTTAATCTTTCAACAGCTGGTTGATCTCTTCATCAACAACTTCTTCTTTAGAACCAATCTCGGTAAGAGTGTAGCTCATCCGTTGAATGTTTTTAGAAGGTCGACAATAGGACTAAATAGTTCGTCGCCTATTTTAATAGTGAGAAGCTAGATGTGATTGATTATAATGAAAAGTTAACCATAGTAGTCTTATGAGTAGTCTTCGATCTGGAAAGCTATAATGGGAATTGGATAAGGAGCCACCAAGGATGATGGCTGAGTTATTAGCTAAAGTCCAAAAATTTTAAACACCAAATAAGCTATGGCTACCGACGAGGTTAGCATCTCCAAAGCCAATACCAACAAAATCTTGGAAAAGAAAGAGAAAAAAAGACAAAAAGACTGACAAACCAAAGAGATATGACGAGTATACACCTCTGACCATTGGCATCCACCATATTCTTAAGGAAATTCGTAGTAGCAAAGACTTGAAGTTTCCTAACGAACTAAAAGCCCCAGCAAACATAAAGGACAATAGTAAATACTACGAGTTACATAGGGATCATGGCCATAACTTGGCAAACCTTAAAGAATGAAATTATAAATCTAATCAGGAGGGGAAAATTATCAAAATTTATGGACAAAGGTGGAAATAAAGGTCGATGGGGAGAACAGAAGACCAAGGGATAGTTAGAGTCTCCATGCAGAACTCCTAACGAGAAGAAATAAAGAAAAGATAATTATTTCGAGGATGACTCATATCTGACTAACAGGACAAACAAAAATGTACATGAGGTAAAAAATTTCTCTTTTAGATGTAACTTCATTGTAGGAGGGGATACTAAAGGAGGCGAGGAGCTCACATAGAGGGAATACTATCTCAATGGGGTAGAGGTTTAAACTCACATCAGATAGATCAACTTGATTGACACTACAGTATCCCATCCTAGGAAGGTAAACAAAGATTACCTTATGGTCAGCTTCTTTAATGATGACTTGTTTGGCATGTTATAATTCATTGGTGATTTCTATGATGGTGCATGCGGGTAAGGTAGTAAGAATTTAGGTAGACAACTGAAGCACAGCCGACATCTTATCTTATGACTGATTCAAAAGTATGAGGTCAAGATACAACAAACATGAAGCCTGACAGAGACCACTCATTGGCTTTTCAGGAGAAAAGGTATACCCCTTCGGTACAATCTAATTGGAGGTTATGATTGGCACATGGCCGACCTTCCAAAGAAAGAAGATCCATTTTTTCATCTTGAATAAGTTCACTAAATTATTAATTCATATATGATCTCTCCCTTAGAGAATACCAAGAAAAAAAAATTCACAAAATTTAAGAAATCCATTGCATTCACATGGATGATAAGATCCGACTATAACTTGCTAACTGGAATAATAGTGCATAACACATTTTTTTTTGTCTCGGGAAACTAACATCAGTATTTGGTATGGAGGATAAGATTTGTCCATACAGACAACAAAAAGGGCATTAGTAAAGCCTAAGACTAGACAACCTAGGCTCATCCAAACTTTGTAACTAGTAAGGAATATCATTTAGGCAACATCCGACCAAATGATCATAAGACTAACCTGCTAGTAGAATCACTTTTAGCTCATCAATATGACATGACTTAATGTTATAATAATTTGATTTGATCTACTTGTGAGAAAGATAAGCACGTAAAGGGAAGAAAATGATGGAAGGCATGATATAAAATTCTATAATACATTGGGGGGTCATTACAAGAATGTCAAATTATTACAAGACTTCAAGAAAATAGACTACAATAGAATAACCATTGACGAATATATGTTTGCTTACTTGTTAAACCTTCAAAATCGATCGCAGGGATGTCTAAGGCATAAAGGGTAACGATCGTCTTGAAATATCTAGTCCTAAAATGATAACCATAATCGACCCTATCTACAAAATAAAGAGGTTGGCCTAACTCTTCATCCCCATCTCAACCATAGTCCCCAAGATATTTTCTTATTAAGCTCATGGTAATGGAATCTATTGGAATACATAAGTCGTCAAGATTTAAAGGAGGCTCAGTCAAATCCAAACAACTAGGGTCATGCCAGTGTAATAGTTCATTCATTATTGAAACCCTCATTACTGCTAGCGAATTAAGCCAACCATACTTGTAGACAATTTTCATCACCTAATTAAGCTATGTGTCTGTATGTAGAAGGGACTAATCATAGCCTTCCATCCAAACATTGTCAGGTTGCTTATTGAATTTATATGTTAGGAGATATACCTTCTTGATCAACCTGTGGATTGGGGGCAATCGGTTCTTAACAGTCGATGCTTGGTCTAATTGAGTCTTTTTAGTGTTATCCTCTTTAATTGATCATGAAATCCTCCCTTATGATTGAGAAGGTTGCATTTTATTTTCCTCATCATCTCCAACTCTTCTCTTAGACGAGCATTTTACTCCTCCAAAAATAAGGCATCATTATTCTAGTCAGTAGGCCTAGACTTCTTCAAACCTTCAAGATTAATTAAATGATCATTATTTTCTTATTAAAGAATTGAAGCGACTTCACTACACCAAAAATAGAAATTTGACACACATTAATATTAAAAATCAATCACAACGTAAAATTGTGCCAAATTTTGGCACGATTTGATGACAATATGGCATATTTTAAACTATGCCAAAATTTGGCACTGTTTAAAAGTGTGCCAAAATTGAGCACATTTAAGTAAAATATAAATACCCTAAAAAATAATACTCCTCCCATGTTGTTTTCTCTCCCTCTCACCTTCCTCTCTCATTCAAGTCTCCATCTCTCTCTCTCTTACATCCAACCCTCTATACCAACCCTAACTCCTCTATGGGTTTGGTGCCTGCTCCTCTAGATCTGAGGACAAGAGATGGGACAAATCTTTTGGCATATACCTTAAAAATATTTGAATCCATGGAAGTATAAATATCAGAAGTTGAATTCAACTATCTATCAATAAACTAGAACAAAGGTCTCGATAATTAATTGTGCTCTCTATTTTATTAACATGGATTCCTTTTAACTTTTTCTTATAAATAAAAAAACTATTTCATTATTTTTAGACAATGATCCATTGTAAAACTTTCAACTGCAAGATTTCTTGTCAAACTTTCATTATATGGATGATGGAGCATTATTGAAGAAGTATATTGAGAATTATTGTTTTTTGGATAATGGGAAGGTTATAAGGTTCAATTGGAGGAGGTTCCGAGGAAATTGGATGGTCAGGAGGGGCAGGGTGAGGTTGTTTATTATGTTACTAAAGAAGAACATAGTTTTGACATGTATTAATCTGGAGGTTAGAATTTCTTATACACATTGTCTCTTTTATATGATCAATTGTTTTTGCTTTCCATAAATATATCTTATTGGCTTGTGCAAACTGATAAATTAAGGGCTTAAATTAATTGACGCAAATTAATCATATACATTTGATACCTACATAGGATTTAAGTGAAAAACATTGCACAAAAATATGAAATACTCAAGTTGAGTATGTGGAATATAAGTCTCTCACATGTTTAATGTCAAACTCCAATGTATACATATGTGAGAAACATATTGTATTTGAGCAGGATTGCCTCAATCCATTTTTGTCTCTCACTCCTTTATAGTTATAATAGTTTCAACTTGACATATCTTGTTTGTTCTGGATTTTGTGTTGCATATATATGTGAATTATGTCTCTTATAAATTGGATATATTAGCTGGAACAACAATAGCTTATTGATTATCTAAATTCAATCATTTTTTTCAAACGCGATTTGATGTTAATAAGAATACATGTATGTTATGCTTTGAAATTTCGCTGAATGCTTGACTTACAAATGATCGTTTAGAAACATCTTGTTTTAAAAAGTAAGCACAAAATTCCAATTAAAGATTTTCGTCCTTCTGTCACTCAGGTAGGGTGCCACCCTATCTTCTAGCCTTTTCATCATTGTTGAACATGTGTTAAGTAGAGGGTTGGAGAGGTTATTGTCAAATCCGGTGATAAATTACCTTTTGAAATAGTTGCAGTAGTTGGCATGTGCAAAGGGATGGAAAATAAAGACGTGTTTTTATCATACAAGTCCTTCCCACCAGTTTTGACACTAACCTTGTCAACCCTCTACTTAGAACCTATTCAACACTGATGAAAATGCTAGGAGATAGGGTGGCACCGTGACTGAGTTACAGAATCACATTGAATACCTATATTTGGTATGTAATGTGTTCTTTCAGAAAAGTCTTCAAATTTTTTTTCAAGATGTTCAATAAATTCGAAGAAATCACGCCATGACAAGAAATGGAGAAAGTATTATGTATGAGGATAATAGTTAGATCCTTTGTCTTCATTTTTTTCAACTCGAGTTTTCCTATGGAATTTCGATCTTGCTAATGGTGGAGTCAGTGGCATGGACTTCTTTATGGCTATAGCCCATAGCGGTGGTGTGATGTTATTAATGTCTTTTACCACACTTTGAACTACAATTGCTTGAGATTATTGTTCAGCAGTGTTTCTTTTTATCATGTAGTCATAATCCAACTATTTTCTATGTTGCTAATTGAGTTTTCAATTTCAGGAATATATCCGAGATGGCATCTACCAAAAAAGTGGATTTTGAAGACAATAAAAATAGCCTAAATCTTTTTTAGGTGTGTACCTTATTGATGCTACAATTTTAATGCGTAAAATCATTCCAATTTTTTGAGATGGTATGTGTATATGAATAAATAAACAAATGCACAATATTTATGTTTCCTAAAGTTATAAAATTTTCCTGTGTATCAGTCACAGTTCAATATCTTTATCTTACCAATTGGATTATATAGTATGACATATATACTAGATGACATCAATACCAATAAGACTCAAAGCATAATGGATCCTTACGGGTTAAATCACACTCTCAAGGGGTGTGACTTTTGAATAATTCTTAAAGAAATTATTTCATGAACTACCTTTGTATAGTCAGTGATGTTTGTGATGAATTGAGAAGTTGCATTCCATAGATGCAATATTCAGTAGCTACCTGCATGAAGATCCGATGACTAGAAGGTGGATATAATAGATTCTTTAAAATGAAATTTAATGTGTCTTACTCAAGGTCCGAATTATATAGTGTATATTACAAAAAATTGAAAATGATGTAATGTGAATCTTACTCGTACTCCTTCAAATTCATCTGGACATACTCTGGAGATCAATCCAGGTGATTATTTGGTGGATTCACTTGCTTTTGGTCATCCTCTATTGACCATTGTTCATTCATCCAAGTCAAAGACTTATTTTTTATGTTTACCTTATTTCGGTTCTATGTTTTGAGTTGTTTATTTAATTATTATTGTGTTTGTTCTTTCTTCCTAGGATGCAATAACTCAATATTCTAAGAATTCAGAAGCTTCATCCAATGTTGAGATTTTTCAAGTTGATATTGACACTCCTTTAAATGGTAGTTACTAAGCATGATTCTAAAGGAGCGCAAGATAGTTTTAGATCTATCTTTCCAGTATCCATTGCAAGAAAACTTGCGATAGTCCCATAGTTTGAAGGTAGCTCGAATGAAACTGATGTTTTATCAAGTTCATCTACTCTTAAAATTTTATTTGAGTCGCATTCAGCTTCTTAAACTAGTCCTCCTTCCGGATAGGTAGTCTCTAAGTATATATTTTGAATCTTTGGGTTTGCGGTCCATTTTTTTTATTTGATTATATAATTTATGTAGTCCAGTTTTGTGTCTCCATATGCTACTCATCAATAACAGCCATATATCATTACACCGGCAGCAGTAAAGCCTTGTCTGCCCCCCCCCCCCCCAAACATTGCCTGGAAATATGCATTAATGTGGCCACAATAATATTTAAAAATTAGTGAAACATTGGCAATTAAGTTCATGGATTGATGATGCCAGGATTTGGGATACAAAAATTTAAGCAGGTTAACCTCGTTGACTTAAGTGAATTCTTTCTTTCATCGAAATTCCCTCTCTTATATCGTTGTTTTGTTTTTGTGCCAAATGGAAAACATTTTACCTTCACATCGTGCAGGAAGGTTTGCTCCTTAGCGAATGTCCAGGTAAATGAAGTATTTTTGGTGTTTGTAGCTTTTGGCAATTTTTTGAAAAAACTAGAGGAGACTTAAAAACATGTCGTTAGGTAGTGAAAACCCAAATCAACCCCCAAATGATCCGGTAAGAGGCACTAACACCTCGCACGGGACCAATGTAACTGATAGGAATTGATCGTGTAGTCATGGGACTCTCGATTTGAGAATATGAAGATAGTTTGAAAATAATGACATTAGGCTTAAAAACACAAAGTTAGATGCTGAAACCCCAAACCATCCCTTAAATGGACTCGTAGAGGTATTAACACCTTGCACATGACCAATGTAACCTGTAAGAACTATGCGAGTAGTCACAGGGATCTCGATTTGAGAATATAACGATAGTTTGAAAATATATGGATATTATGCTTAGAACATGTTGTTAAAGGGGAAAAACCCAAACCATATCCAAATGGCCCCGAAAAAGGCATGAATACCCCCCACGGTACCGATGTAACTCATAGGAACTGACTACATAGTCACGGGATTCTTGGTCAAAGAATTTGATGACAATTTGAAAATACATAGACTTATGCTTAAAAGCATGCCATTAGAGGGAAAAAATGCAAAATAATTGCCAAATGGCCTCATGAGAAGTACAAACACCTCGCACGGGACCAATGTAACTCGTAGGAGCTGATAACATGGTCACAAAATTCCCAAGTTGAAAATATTATGATAATTTGAAAATATCTGGACTTAATCTTAAAAACATGCTTGTTGATTAAAAATCCAAACTAGTCCCCAAACGACCCTATAAGAGGCACAAACACCATGCACGGGACCAATGTAACACGTAGGAACTGACCGCGTGGTGACTGGAGACCCGATTTGAGAATATGGTGATAATTTGAAAATATCTAGAGTAATCTTAAAAACATGTCGTTAGAGGGTGAAAACCCAAACCCTCCCTCAAATGACACCGTAAGAGGCACAGACACCTCGCACGGGACCAACGTAACTCATAGGAACTAACCGTGTAGTCAAATGACTTTCGATCTGATAATATGATGATAATTTGAAAATATCAAGACTTTAGCTTAAAAAATGTCTTGAAAGGGTTAAAATCCAAAAACAACCTCCAAAGGGCCCCGTAGTAGGCACTAACACCTCGCACGGGACCAACGTAACGCGTAGGAACTGACCCTGTAGTCATGGGACTCTCAGTTTGAGAATATGACGATAATTTGAAAATACATAGATTAGGCATAAAAACATATCGTTTAAGGGTGAATGCCCAAAATAACTCCCAAACGGCCCCGTGGAAGGCACTAACACTTTGCACGGGACCAATGTAACTCATAGGAATTGATTGTGTAGTCACAGGAGTCTCTATTTGAGAATATGAGTATAGTTTGAAAATATCAAGATTAGGCTTAAAAACACATCGTTAGTGGGTGAAACCCAAAGAATCCCCCAAATGGTGCCAAAAGAGGGGTTAACACCTCGCACGAAATAAATGTAACTCGTACGAACTGACCGCATAGTCCTGGGGATATCGATTAGAGAATCTGATGATAATTTGAAAATATATAGATTAGGTTTAACAATATGTCGTTAAAGGGTGAAAGCCCAAACAATCCCCCAAACGGCCCTGTAATAGGCCTGAATTCCTCACACGGGACCAATGTAACTCATAGGAACTGATCGCGTAGTCACGTAATCCATGGCTATAGAATTTGATGAAAATTTGAAAATATCTAGACTTACGATTAAAAACATGCCGTTAAAGGACAAAAATGTAAAATAATTCCCAAATGGCCCTATAAGAAGCACGAACACTTCGCACGGGATTAATGTAACTCATACGAACTGATCTCATGGTCACGGGACTCTCGATTTGAGAATATGATGATAATTTGAAAATAACTATAGATGTGCTTAAAAACATTCCGTTAAAGAGCGAAAAATCAAAATGCCCCCCACAGAGTGTCGTGAGAGGCACAACACTTTGCACGGGACCAGTGTAACTCATAGGAACTGGTCACGTGATCACGAAACTCTCAGGTTGATAATATAATGATAATTTGAAAATATTCAGAGTTAGGCTCAAAAACATGTCATTAGAGGGTGAAAATTCAAAACAACCCCAAACGGCCCCGTGAGAGGCACGAATACCTCGCTCGGGATCAATGTAACTTGTAGGAACTGACCGGTAGCATTATCTGTGATCGCCTAGTGAAAAAGACGATGCAAATTTAGGTATGGAGTTTTGAACAGAGAGGACGCCACAAGCCCTAGTAGTTTTTGAGATCATCTTCATCAACCTCACTATGGCCCGCGCTAAACAATTGATTATGCTTTTCTTTAAAATCCTTCTGGCGACGACTAAAATTGTCTGTTTGGCATTAAACTTCAAATTGAATGGTCATATATAAGTATTTGTCGAGCAATAAGATACATCATTAAAGAAGTAATATGGGTAAAAAAAAATTTATTCCATCATTAAAGAAGAGTTACATTTAGGGAATCCCCGTACATTAAAATAATGTCATAAAGATAACGAGACAATATCACAAATTTATAAGTCGACTACCAAGATTACTTCCCTACCTTATGTTTATTAGTAGCAGCTTGACCTTCACCATGATCAGCGATAAATACTTGCTCTTTGTTACCAGCAGTATCATCTTCCTCTTCATCATCGTTAATTTCTTCATTAACCTGAGGAGGATTTCCATCGTGGCACAGTAGGAAAAGGTCGGACTCCTTAGCAATGCCAACCTTGCTAATTGTTACATCCCAATTATTTAAAAAAAAATTATTTCTTCAATTAGTCAATTATCATAAAGGCATCGAATAAGTCCTTGTCCCAACCTTTGGTAAAAGCTTTTTCCTTAGCTTTGGCAGTAGAAGCCAAAGCTTATTCGGCCTTGACCTTTCCTTCCTCGTCAACCATACGAGCATCCTTAGCCTCGTTTTGGGACTTCCCAGTAGCATTAATGACTTGTCCAACACTAATTTCTCCCCTTATAAGTATTGGAGCCGCTTCACCAGACTCTCTTTCTCCTGTATCTGAGTCTCATTGGCCCGGCCAGCAGTCTCCAATGAGTTCTATAGTTCATCAAAAGCGATCTCTACTTTTGAAGATGAATCCCTAATCTTATTATTGTTTTTCACTAGTAATTGATCGTTATCCACTAAGAACTATAAAGTTAAAGAACAAAGGGAGACATTAGGAAGAAGATGGATTAAAGTTGAAGAACAACTAACTTACAATCATCAAGTTATGATTGTCTCATTCTAGAAGCCTAGTGTGAGGAATCAAAGAGGCACCTGCTCGGCCTGCAGGAAGGACCTCAGTGATGATCAAGTTATAAGCAAGTACAAGACTAGAAGCTATCGATTGGGTGGTACTCTTTCAATTTTTAGTTTTATTCTTCCCCACAATCTCAGTTGGGGTGGAGGATCCCTCCTTATTCTCTTAGATATGGGCTCATTTCCCCTAAGAGAAATATAAAAAATCTTAATGTGATGTGAGACACCAGTGTTAGATTTTTTGCTCACTGGATAAGAAAGAGGGGGCTACTTTGTCCTAGCATAGGTTGTGATCATATTGGTAATTTGTTTCCCCATGTTTCTTGAAGAGACGTTGATCAGCACAAGCACAACGTCATGAGACTCAAAGGAGGAGGATGTTCTTTTGGTTGAGAATTTGTCCCTGCTATATGAGAGGGCTCGAAATCGAACTCTGAAGAATAAAAAATAAAAGATGTTGGTTCATCCAAATGGATGGGTGCAAGAGGAATTTCTTTGGTAGGCTGAGCTACAAAGGAGCCGATTGTACTCATATTGTTGAGCAGAACAATAGTCGAACAAGGATGGGCCCTGGTGCGAAGCCTTTGCTGGATAAATAAAATAGTTTCAAAATCAGTAAAATTAATCTCAAAGCTGCAAAATTTGACATAGATATATTAAAATAAGCTCCCAAGGAGTGACATGAGAAATTTGATGTAGTCATGATGACTAATGGGTTCAAAATTAATGAGTGTGATAAATGCTTCCATGTTAAACAAATTAAAAATGCATATGTCCTTATTTGTCTCTATATAATTATATGTTCATCATAGGAACTAATACTGACATCTACGAAGAAAATATTGATGATAAATTTTGACGTGATCGACCTTAGAAAGGCGTATGTCATTTTCAGAATAAAGATTATTAGAACCCCAAATGGGTTGATTTTATTCCAATCTCATTCCATTGAGAATATGCTCAACAAATTTGACAAGGATAAAGGAAACATTTTTTGAACACTTTTTTTTACTAGAGCATGACTTGAAAAATAATAATCAAAATGCAGTTTCTAAACGAAAATATTCTTGAATTATTGGGTGTCTAATGTACATTCTGAATTCCATAAGACTAGAAATTGCTTATGCTATAAGAAAATTAATTGAATACATGTGAAATCCAGGGACACTAATTGGCATAAATATTGTATATTTATTCCCCTAATTTTGGTACATTTGTGAACTCGAGGGATGCAATCGATATGAATTTAACTCACATTTATGCTACTAACCTTCGTTGGCAAGTATTTCGTGTTTCGTGTTTCTTCATCATCTAGTTCGAGTTTTGAATCATTCAGCATCAGTAAGTTAGGAAATTTAGAGTAATTTCATGCCATTCATTCATTAGTCCATTAGTTAAGTATTTTCAAAATTGTATTTAGTTGTAATCAATTCTCGAATAAAATCATCTTTTCATTTCTTTTTAGAGTGAAAGTTAGGATTCCCTCATCTATCCAACGTCGTCACAACCTTGTTGTCCTTTTTACCTGTGGATACGATCCCGACTTACTGGGTTTATTACTAATGCAACAGGCTTGTACTTGAGCCTAGAGAGTACGCACTTCTGAGACACATTCTTAGTCGCGTCAAGTTTTTGGCCTCATTGCAGGGGAATTAGGTAAACTTAGGATTAGATCGAGTCAATGTCAAACTTTGACCAAAAATTTCCAAAAATCCAAAAACATATAAAAATTTGAAAAAGCACAAAAATATTCATCATTAGCTCTCATAAGCTGTTAATGAAAAATTCTGAACTCACTCCAACTCCCCATAATACTCCAACCCACATTCCCGAAACCCGATTGTTGAGTACGACCCTGATAGCCCTCACACTCCTAACGCTCCACAGTTATGGGTTCCACCTACCACACCATCACACTCAATCTCAAATAACACGTCATTTTCCCTCTTAGGACACACTTCAGAGTGCGCTCTGAGTATACCAAGTGAGGACACAAAATCTTTGAGAGAGAGAGAGACATGTCACAACACGGGAGTGCAGCCGCCTACGAGGGAGAGGCCCCGTATTGCCCTTTGAGAGACGTCTTATATCCGGAGCACACTGTCACTCTGGGATGCATTTTACTCACGTACAATACAGGGCAATTTCACTTCAGGAATGGGATGATCCAGATACTTCCCACTTAGAATGGAATGGATTCATAAAAGCCATATGCCCACATCATGAAATTTGAGGAGGCGTGCGAGACTCTCAGTGATCAAACTTGCACCAAAGATGTGATCCGCCTTAAAATCTTTCCATTCTCACTAAAGGATAAGGCTAAGACCTGGCCATGGTCTTTACCTCCAAATTAGATTTCATCATGGAACGAGTTACAATCCAAATTTCTCAAAAAGTTCTTTCCTCCACATCAAACGAACTCCATCAAGGCTCAAATTCAAACTTTTCAACAATTAGAAAATGAGTCATTCGATCGATGATACGAGCATTTTAATGAGTTAATTACTTCGTGTCCCCATCATGGTTTTGATAAAGTACAAATCATTTCCTTTATCCATAATGGGCTGAACATTAATGTAATACCCCGTATTTTTGGCTATATTTATTTTTGGGATTAATTATTAAATGAGAATTAATTGGGAATTAATCCAGATAAAATACTAGCAAGATGTGAGTTGGTATTTGACTATATTGAGTATATATGATGTTATATAAAAAAATTGAATTATGAAATTTGTCGTGAGATTGATATACGGCAATATGGTCATTTTATTGGGACGCGTGTGACAGTCGCGTCGGGATATAATTATTTTAATTATAAAAGTGAATTTAAATTCTATTAACCGTATGGTCATTTTGAGTGCGCCAACGCGTCCGGAAGGGTCGAGATAGTCAGAAAACACTATCCGGGGGTTTAGTTTGGGTCCCGGGGTATTTTTAGGCCATACCGGCAATATAAAGGGTATTTTAGTAATTTCGTATTTTTAGGAATTAAAAATGACGAAAATTAGAGAAGTAAATCAGATGTGGGTTTGACCCACTAAGCCACTAACCAACCCATATTAACCCAACAAGCTACGGGGGTTGTTAGATTAGGTTTTCTAAGTTTCCCCAAAAACAAATCCTAGCCACCATAGCCATTGGAGAAGAAGCTTGGAGAAAGAGAGAGAGAGAGGGAATTCGGCAGAAAGAGAGAGGAAATGAACACCAAATTCAGAGACACTCGAGGCAAGTGATTTAATTTCTTTAATTCAAAGAATGTTTCCTCCATGTTAGATAATTTGAAGATTTATAATTGTTCTTGGAAGATAATTGAAAACCCATGTTGTTTGGACTTAGAACTTGAATATTGAGGACAAATTGCATGTAGAATCATATAGAGATGATTATTCTGGTATTAATATATGTTGGATGTAAGAAAAACGGATTTAGAATGGACTAATTGAGGACTTAAAAGTTTAGGGTTCATGTTCTTGAAAAATTGGGGGAAAGTGTAGAGATTTGTAAATTGATTGATGTTAGGATGAATTAATCCTTTAAAACCTGTTAGGATGTGACTATAGTATATTTAGGATTGATTAGAGATCTTAAAACAATCGTTGGGACTAAATTTAGAGGAGATTTGAGGAGTAGAAATGGTGAAAAACGAGATTGGGAAAAATCTGGGCCGAAACTGGTCCCTCGTTAGAAGACCATCCCAGGTCGTTCGAACGAGCTTCTAACGAGTTGACCAGTCGCTTATAACGAAAGGGAATTTCATTCAATACTTCATTTGAACGAGATCTCGTTAGAAGGTACAATTCGTTCGAACGAACTGGAATCTCATTCGAACAGCCTCGTTCGAACGAGACTTCTAACGAGCTAGCAGTTTAGGCCTTTTTGGCCTGTTTTGATTTTGGGAGTCCCGTAAACTTGTTCGAGAGTAGAGATAACATTCCTTTGATGATGTATTGATAGATTTGGGACTTTTGGGTTATTATGAGGAGTAAATTATATACGAGTGATTTAAATCAATGGACTGTTTGGGTTGAGACGTGAGTGTCTACTACGACGTGAGAATAAATTATGGCGTGTATGATTATAAACCGGAATCGTATAAAGTGTGTAAATTATATATTGGTACTAGAATGAGAATAGTACTACAATTAAACTACGGGATTACTAAGATGTGTGTTTACTTAGTATTGGTATATGAATTGTGTGTATGACATACCTACCATACTTGCTATCACGGGAGGTTTGCGTTCTCTTAAGGCCCTCTAATCCTTGTGTTGCCCGGATTTAGACTGGTTACCTCGATGAACATAGGTCAGAGAAGGACTTATTGGGATGTTAATAAGTCTGTTGATCATTGGAGCGCAGGTATGTGCATGACCCATGTGATGTGACTGTGTTCGCCTCCACTATTTGTGATTTGTGTTATCTGAACTATTCCTGAGAGATTCGGAATATGTAATCCTTATGTACGTGATGTACCGGGATGGATAGCAGAGTATGTGTGCACCGCAGCTTAGTCTCGGGGTGCTTATACTGTATATTTATGTTGTGGGAAATATATGCTTAATAAACTGGGAATTTTCATATGGTATTGTGTGTAACTATGGAATAACATAGAGGGCTAATCTATAATGAGTTGTATTAATTTTATATGAGAACCTCAATTTACGTTAAGCCCCTATTTAATTGCGATCGTTATAATGTTAAGGGTAACCGAGTAATAAGGGTAGAACCTATGGCAGTCTAGCTAGATATAATGTCACTTAGCTAGTGGTTGTGTCATTTTAGATTGGTACTTACGTTAGGAGTGCACAGTTAGACGAGAGGTGAGAATTTCATGTGAGTGCACGTCCTAACATGTACTTTGCATTTAATGTTTAAATGTTTTTAAAGCACTTGCAAGTTTTTAAAATATCTCCACATTCGGGCTCTCACCCGTTTGCTTTCAAATCTACTTTTTGTAAAACCATTTTAGGTGTCCAGCCACAAGGACACCATGCATAGGATACTCATTCAGGTGACGAGCTGTAGCTGTTTGTGGAAGCTACAGGGATTTTCTTTTAGACGCTTCTATTATTTGGATTCCGTATTCAGTATTCTTCAGTTTTAGGGCATGTTGCCTAGATCCATTAGAGTTACTTTTCCATTATAGTTTTCAGACTTTGGCATGTATTGATTCAGTATTTAATTACTTATTTCAGTTGTGGGATTTGTAGTGAGGAGTTTTCCTCCAGACTTTATTTACATTATGTAATGCTTATTCTATTTACTTCGTTATGGTGAATGGTATTATTATTTCTTCATTACACTTGTTGCATGTTAATCAGACTTTAATTAAAATTTGGCAACTTACTTTTTAAATACTAGGTGGTTAGTAATAATAAAAAAAAATTCGACAGTGATGCTATTAACTGAGCCAACTAGGCATTTTGATTTAATTTAATAAAGGAGTAGATACCCGGTATTTAATTAGTCGGGGTGTCACAATTAATTCCAAGCAACTCGTTAAAACCATGGGTAGTGGTTCGTTTATCGACTTAGACGCCCACGATGTTGAGGTTCACCTGAGGTATGTCACCGAGACTACCCACTCCTGGGATACATCTGACCCTAATGATCAAAATCGAAATCGTCAAGTGACCACCACTCCATCGGCGTCCACCCTATTTCATGTAGAAAAGAATTCTATAGCTAACAGTGGACTCGATATGCTTGAGAAAGGACTACAAGACATATGTGATATATATTGAAGAGGACCAACTGGATCCATACCAAACCCCATTGAGAAGTTGTGTGCGATTTGTGAGGTGGTGCATTCAGCTGAGGAATGCCCGACTATACCCGCATACAGAGTGATGCTTCAAGAGCAAGTCAGTGGTATAGGAGTATTCAAGGTAATTTCGGTCCATCGCACGGGAATTCTTACAACCCTTCATTGAAAAACAACCCTTGTTTTAGATATGGGAAACAACATGCTGAGATGAATCCTAATTCACATGTTGCCCCTCCTCCAGCACCGCACTTTCAACAAGCTCCACACATGGAAGGACATGTGTAAGAACCACCACCTCAAGGAGCATATATCACTCCACCGCGGAGAAATCTCGAGGATACGATTAACCACTTTATCAATACCCGTACTGCAACTAATGCTAGGCATGAGTGCATGATCAATGACATGAGTGCGAACATTTCATAGTTGCAATCGTCGTTGAGTATCCAAGAGAAAGGCAAGTTTCATGCCCAGGGCCAAAGACCGCCCCAAGGTCAAACTAGTGTTATCTCTACCTCGACAGAACATCAGGAGAAATGTCAAGATGTGACCACTCTTCGTAGTGGGAGAGTCGTTGATTTATCACCTCCCCCACATGATGCAACCAAAGATAAGGATATTTCACCCGACATGAAAGAGGCCGAGGATGTCCCCTTGAAGGAGAATGATAAAGAGAACACTATTGAGCCCGAGGTAGCAGTGAAACCACCCACTGCTGCACCATTTCCTGAAAGGTTGATTCCTTCCCATAAATGAAACCCTTGTGATGACGTACTGGACGTACTAAAGCAAGTGAAGATAAATTCACCTTTCCTCGATGTTATTAAGCAAATTCCAGCTTATGCAAAAGTCATCAAAGACTTATTGACGGTAAAGAGGAGGATGAAGGTAAAGAAAAATGTCTTTTGACCACGGAATGTGAGCTCTATTCTATTTAACGATCTTCTGCGAAAATTCAAAGATTATGGTGCACCCACTATTTCCTGTATCATTGGAGAAAATAAAATTGAGAAAGCCTTACTTGAATTAGGAGCAAGTGTTAATATTCTCCCTTACGCCATATATAGGGAGCTTGATTTGGTCAACCTCAAGCCCACAAAGATCACTCTCCAATTAGCGGATCGAACTGTGAAGATCCTAAGCGGTATAGTTGAGGACGTGATTGTCCAAGTTGACACTTTCTACTTCCCGATAGATTTTGTCATTTGGGACATGAAGTCCTCCTTCGCCTCGAGCAATCATGTTCCCAACATTCTTGGGCACCCGTTATTAGCTACGACTAACACAATCATTAATACTCGAAATGGAAAAATGCAACTCACATTTGGGAACATGACTTTAGAGACTAACATCTTCCATATCGCCCAACAGACGGGGGAAGAATATGATCTTCATGCGGTGAGCCTAATAGACGAGATCGTAGAGGAGTATTTCGAGGAAAATTATTTTGAAGATACCCTAGGGTCCTGTTTAGTGTCAAGCCACGAGAGTGAGGGGACGTACACCGAATTCGAGAGAGAGGTTGAGGAGTTGAGAGAGCTACTTGATGAGAGATCATCGAACGAGGACGCGAGAGATGTGAATTGGGTTTCTCGATTCGAGGAGTTACCGCCAAGGGAAGCACGCATGGCTCCTTCTAGAGATAAATTTTTGACCCTTGAATTGAAGAAACTACCCTCCCATATTAAATATGCAAACCTAGGAGAGGATGAGACATTTCATGTTGTTGTCTCCTCTAGCCTAGACGAAGAATAGGAGGGTAAATTGCTAAAGATTATGAGGAAGCACCAAGGTGCTTTTCGTTGGTGCATTGCTGATTTGAAAGGGATAAGTCCTTTGATTTTCACCCACAAGATCCATATCGAAGAGGACGTCAGTCCCTCGAGAGAAATGCAAAGAAGGCTAAACCCTAATATGAAAGAAGTGGTGAGGACCGAAATCATTAAGCTATTGGATGCCGGGATCATCTACCCAATCTTAAATAGCAAGTGGGTGAGCCCTATTCAAGTTGTCCCAAAGAATTCGAGCATGACAGTGATTAAGAATGCCAAGGTAAAGCTAGTTGCCCAACGTACCGCCACCGGGTGGAGCGTTTTCATTGATTATCGGAAACTCAATGCGGGAACTAGGAAAGACCATTTCCCCTTGCCATTTATTGATCAGATGCTTGAAAGAGTAGTGATCCAACCTTACTATTGCTTCTTTGATGGTTATTCCGTATATAACTAAATTGAGGTAGATGTACTTTACCAGGAGAAAATAACCTTCACTTTCCCCTTTGGTACGTTTGCCTACAAACGTATGTCATTCGGCTTGTGTAATGCATCCGCAACGTTTCAAAGGTGCATGTTGAGCCTATTTAGCAACATGGTCGAGATAGGACTTGAAGTGTTCATGCATGAATTTAGAGTCTTTGGCACCTCTTTCGATCTTTGTCTTGAAAACCTAGAAAAGGTACTTTCCTGGTGTGTGGACAAGCACTTGTTGCTAAATTGAAAGAAATGCCATTTTATGGTCACTGAGGGAATAGTTCTTGGCCACATAGTTTCATCCAACGGGATAAAAGTTGATAGAGCTAAGATAGATGTCATAGCCGATCTAACCCCACCAAAATTTCTCAAAGATGTGCGCTCATTCTTGGGCCACGTGGGGTTTTATCGAATGTTCATTAAGGACTTTAGCACCATCGCTAGACCCTTAATCAACCTACTCATTAAGGACACCCCATTTGAGTGGATGGAAGCATACCAAAGCACTTTTGAAAAATTGAAAACCATGCTTGTGTCCATTCCCATCATGCAAGTTCCGGATTGGTCTTTACCATTCGAACTTATGTGTGATGCTAGCGATTATGCGATAGGGGTTGTTTTGGGCCAAAGAAAAGACAAACAGGCTCATGTCATCTACTACGCTAGCCGGACTCTTTACGAACCATAACTCAATTACTCCACTACCGAGAAGGAGTTGCTAACGATAGTCTTTGCTCTTAATAAATTTTGTTCCTACCTTATCGATTCTCCCATTACTTGCTTCACCGACCATGCGGCATTGAAATACCTACTTCGAAGAAAGACGCAAAACCGTGCCTCATAAGGTGGATCCTACTCCTACAAGAGTTGAATCTATCCATTAAAGATTAGAAAGGAGTAGAAAACGTCGTTTCCGACCACTTATCACGGCTTTCGTCTGACGTGCCCAGTGATCCAATACCCATAGATGAATACTTTTCGGATGAGCAACTTTTTTCTACCACTTCTTTGCCCTGGTTTGCAGATATCGTGAACTATCTTGTCACGGGAGCCATCCCACCCGATTGGACACCGCAAGATAAGAAGAGGTTTATTACTTGGTCGCGCATATTTTTCTATGATGATCCTTTTCTATTTAAATATTACACCAACCAAATCTTCTGATGATGCCTATCGGATGATGAGATTACCAAAGTCATCCAGTTTTGTCATTCGGAAGCTTGTGGAGGCCACTTTTCGACGAAAAAGACGGTCACTAAGATCCTTCAATGCGGCCTCTATTGGCCCACAATATTCTGGGATGTGAACAATACTTGTAAATCTTAAAATAGGTGCCAAAGGATGGGAACTATTATCCGATGAGACATGATGCCTCTTACCCCCATACTCATTATTGAGATCTTCGACTGTTGGGGTATTGACTTCATAGGACCTTTACCCCCGTCCTTTGGTTTCCTATACATCCTTGTGGCGGTCGACTACGTTTCCAAATGGGTGGAAGCCATAGCGACCAAGACAAATGATAACAAAGTGGTGATTAAGTTCCTACAGGAACACATGCTTTCCCACTTCGGTGCTCCAAAAGCGATAATTACTGATAATGGCATGCACTTTTGCAATAGGCCATTCGCGAAGCTCATGAAAAATTATGGTGTCGTTCACAAGGTTGGAATGACTTATCACCCACAAACGAATGGGAAGGCTTAACTAGTGAATCGGGAAATCAAGAACATTCTTGAAAAGATCGTCAATCCTATCCGGAAAGATTGGTCACTTAGATTGAACGATTCGCTATGGGACTATCGTACTGCATAAAAAAATCCTCTCGGCATGTCCCCATTTCTCTTTGTGTATGGTAAGTCTTGCCATATTCCCGTGGAATTAGAGCACAAGGCGTATTGGGAAATTAAGGAGTTGAACTACGCCATGGATAAGGCCGATGAATCTCGCAAGATTCAATTAAATGAGTTAGAAGAGATACGCAATGATGCGTATGAGAACGCAAAAAATTCTAAAGAAAAGGATGAAACTAACTCACGATAACATCATTCGACGAAAAGAGTTTCTTCCCAGACAAAAAGTACTTCTCTATAACTCTCGGCTTCACCTATTCCTGGGCAAGTTGCGGTCACGATGGTCTGGTCCATTCGTTGTAAGGAACATTTTCCCTCACGGAGCTATTGAATTAGACGATTTGATACGTTCAAGGTAAATGGGCAACGCCTAAAGCCATATTTAGAGTCGTGTGTGGAAGAAGTCAACATTGTTTGGTTGTCGGACCCCATTTATGGGGTAGAGTGAGCTTAAAAAGAGAGGTCGTCGCACCCCCGACGCGTATGGGGTGAATTCTTGTGTATAGTAGTCGTGTGTGAGTTAGGCTATTTTTTAGTCCGGAGCACGATTCATGAGAGGGATTGAGTAGCACACTTTTGGAGAGAGTTTTCACGTATTTTGAGAGCATGGGCGAGGCAATTTTAGGGTACCCGAGGGTCTAAGACATTTTTAGGGGTAATACGCAGGAGAGGAGATAGGCGAGAACACTTAGATTTTAAGAGAAGAGAGAACCAAAAATTTTCGGCCAGCAAATTTCCTCTAACCCAAGTCGAACCGGTTCGGGGTACACGCAAACCGGTTTAGGGTACCTGGAAGATTCCCCCCTATTTTCCAAAGTCATTATCTTCCCTCCTCTTTTCCCTCCATTCATTCCACCACGAATTTTCACCCTCCAAAATCATTCCCCCTCCCACTTTCAATCCCAATTCCTTCCTTCCTTCCACTCCTACCAAACCCATTCCCCTTTCCCACCAAATATCCATTCCTAACACCTATAAATTCACCCTCACCCCTCAACCATTTCTCACACCAAAATTCACTTTCCTTTTCCTATATCCCATATCCTTCTTCTCTACATATCTTCCCCTCTCACCATGCCGCGTCCCCGCCGAGCCAACTTCCGCCCTAAGAAATATGATGACACCACCATCCTTGATGAAGAGGGTAAGGGCGTGTTTTGAAGCCTCCAAAAACTCCATTGGGTTGAGCAATAGTTCTCGACCACGTGCCCAATCCACATCGAGCGTTTTGTTACTTGGGACCAGCTTCCCGACGACGTCACTGCCCTATTCAACCGCCGGGGGTGGTGTTCTTTTCTCACTCCTACGAGCAATCATGTGTTTGAAGTCACCATTCGCCAATTTTATGCAACACTCATTCTCAAATCCTCCTCGCTTCATGAGTCCTACCTCGATTGTATCTCAATTCCATTTTCGGCCGCCATCATTGCGAGAAAAATGCGTGCCAACGGGGTTATCCTCCCTATGCCTTTCCAATACCCGAAAAATGGTGCCCTCCACATCAAACACGAATGCATTGCTCGAATGGTACCCTGGCAGTAATGGGTGTAAGACTCTTTTCCATTGGAAGTCTTTCGGATAAGGTGCGATTCACGCACCTAATTTCTTGTGGAGCAATCCACCAAACCACCAATAACTCGGTGGTTCGGTTACGTCATGCTAACTTCTTATACCACTTCCTCGACCCCGAGAGCACAATCAATTTGGCCCAACTCTTCTACGTGGATATCATTAATGCCTCCTATGACGAGTGGGGAAAGGTCGCGCTCCCTTATGCTCGCCTCATCACAGAGCTATTAATGGATGCCGGCATAGAAGACCCCGGGTAGCAATTTTGACTCCCCCGCCCAATTGGCACCACCTCCACCACTCGGAGTGAATGCCAAATGCGGGTAGCTCACCCCGACCATCCCTATCTCGATAAGGGTGCGGGGGATGAAGGACATGATGATCCCATGATGGATGTGGGGGGGAAGAAGAGGAGTATGAAGAAGATGATGATTCGGATTTTGAGCCCCCGGGGGCCAATTTTGATAGGCGCCTTTTGGTGGTGGAATCCCAGCTTAATGGGTTCATCACCCAGTACAACCATGATCAAGTCGCCTTTCACAGGGACTAAGAAACTTATCGGAGGGACACAAGTATGATGCACCAGCTCCAAGCCCACCTCTATAAGTTCAACTTCGGCGGTGCCCCACCATCTTTCTTTTATGATCCTTATGATCCGAGTGCACCCGGGCCCTCACATCCTCCTCCCCAGTGAAGCCTATGACTGTTTTGATATGTTTGTTCGTTATGTGTTGTCATAAGTGGATTTAAAATCGTTAGTTTTAGGCTCTCCCATCTCTTATGTAACACATGCTTCTACATTGTTATAATACAAGGATGCACTTTTGTTTTAATTAGTTTGTTTAATTTTTCCTCACTTTCCATTCGCTTTAGTTAGATTTTAGTCCTTTTTTCTTGAGGACAATACAAAAGTCTAAGTTAGGGGGGGTCAGAAGTGCGTATTTCTAAAACTTCACAAATTTTAAAAATGCCCAAAAATTTCAAAAAAATCATAAAATGTTGAAAAAAATCAAAATATATTTTTCTTCAAAGCAAATAAAAATTGGAATTCAAATTTTTCAAAAATATCATTAAAAGTCGGTTTAAAGTCTCAAGTCATAAAAATTCAAAATGCAAAAAGCCGAAATTGACCAAAGATGGAAATTGTGCGAAAATTGACGACTTAACGAATACGTGTAGAGATTAACAACCCCGGTGAGATGTGACACCCCGACTAATTAAATACCGGGTAGCTACTCCTTTATAAAATTAATTCAAAATGCCAAGTTGGCTCAGTTAATAGCATCACTGTCGAAAACATTTTATTATTTCTAACCACCTAGTATTTAAAAAGCAAGTTGCCAAATTTTAATTTAAGTCTGATTAACATGCAACAAGTGTAATGAAGAAATAAATAACACCATTCACCATACTGAAGTAAAATGAATAACCATCACAATAGAGTAAATAAAGTCTGGAGGAAAACTCCTCACTACAATCCCATAACTGAAATGAATAACCGAAACTGAAATAAAACATGCTAAAGTCTGAAAACTGAAATGTAAAAGATGTCTCTAAAGAAATGGGCAACATGCCCTACAGCTGATAGATAGTGACTCTGGAATCCAAAGAGATAGAAGCGTCTACATGCAAATCCCTGTAGCTTCCACAAGCAGCTACAGCTCGTCACCTGAATGAGTACCTATGCTTGGTGTCCTTGTGGCTGGGCACCTAAAATGGTTTTACAACGAAAAAGATTTGAAAAGCAAACGGGTCAGAGCCCGAATGTGGAGTTATATTTTAAAAACCTGCAAGTGCTTTAAAAACATTTAAAACATTAAATGCAAAGTACATGTTAGGACGTACACTCGCATGATATTCTCACCTCTCATCTAACTGTGCACTCCTAACATAAGTACCCATCTATATCGACCCATACTACTAGCTAACTGACAACATAACTAGCTAGACTGCCAAAGGTTCTACCCATATTACTCAGTTCCATTAACATAATAACGCTCGTAATTAAAAAGGGTTTAATGTAAACTCAGTTACTAAATATGCCATATATATAAGTATCAATTAACTCATTATATAACTCGAACAATACCGTAATAGGTTCACAATATTAACAGGAGGATTTCCATTAATTAAATGTATATTATTCACATCATAAATATACGATACAAGCACCCCGCAATCTAAGCTATGGTGCACACATACTCTGCTATCCATCCCGGTACATCACGTACATAAGGATCACACATTCTGAATCTCTCAGGAATAGTTCAGATAACACAAATCACAAATAGTGGAGGCGAACACAGTCACCATCACGTGGGTCACGCACATACCTACGCTCCCACGGTCAGCGGACTTATTAATATCACAATAAGTCTTTCTATGACCTATGTTCATCAAGGTACCAGTCTATACCCCCCCCGTAGGCACACAAGGATTAGAGGGTCCTAAGCGAACGCAAACCTCCCGTGATAGCAAGTATGGTAGGTATGTCATACACACAATCCATATACCAATACTAAGCAAACACACATCTTAGTAATACCATATTTTAATCGTAGTACTATTCTCATTCTCGTACTAACTCATAATTATCACTATATATTCTATACCGGTTTATAATCATACGTGTCAAAATTAATTCTCACGTCGTAGTGGACACTCACGTCTCGACCCAAACCGTCCATGTAATACCACTCTCGTATGTGAATTTCTCCTCATAAATACCCAAATGTCCCAATCCTATCATTACTACATCTACGGAATGATATCTATATCCTCAAATCAGTTTACGGAACTCCAAAAGTCAAAACATTCCAAAATGGCCCAAACTGCCAGCTCGTTAGAAGTCTCGTTCGAACGAGTGTTCGAACGAGTTTGGACTGTCATCTCGTTAGAAGTCTCGTTCGAACGAGGCTGTTCGAACGAGATCCCAGTTCGTTCGAACGAACTGTCCCTTCTAACGATATCTCGTTCGAACGAGATATCGAACGAAATCCCTACTCGTTAATAACGACTGGTCAACTCGTTAGAAGCTCGTTCGAACGAGTTCGTTCGAACGACCTGGGGTCTGCTTCTAACGAGTGACCAGTTTCGGCCCAGATTTTTCCCCAATTCATTTTTCACCATTTTTACTCCTCAAACCTCTTCTAAAATTCGTTCCTACAATATATTGAGTTCTCTAATCATCCTCAAACATGCCAAGGTGTTATACTAACATCATTAAAGGGGTTTAATACCTTCTAAACATCATTAAATCACAAGGTTTCTACATTAATTCCCAATTTTCTTCAAGAACATAAACCCTAGGTTCTTCTCATCAACATTTCCCAAATTTTAATCCGTTTATACATCACATAGATATGAAATCTCTGAATTAAATCTTCAAACAATGTTTCTACATGCAAACCTATCCCAAAATTAAACAACAATCTTCCAATTTCATGGGTTTTCTTTTAACTCTTATATGAGATTGATTAACAATGTTTATAACATGGAAAAAGCATTCACTACATAAGGAATGTAATTTAAATCACTTGCCTTGGTTTGATTCCGGATTTGATGTTGATTTGATGAAGAATTTCTGCAGAATTTCTTCTCTCCAAGCTTCCTCTCTAATGGTGGCTTAAGGTGGCTAGGGTTTGATTTGGGGAAACTTAGAAAACCTAAATGACAACCTACGTTGCCTTCTAGGTTAATATGGGTTGGTTAATGGGCTTAATGGGTTTAATCCACATCAGATTTACATCTCTAATTTTCGTCACTTTTAATTCCTAAAAATGTAAAATTACCAAAATACCCTTTAAGTTACCGGTATGGCCTAAAAATACCCCGGGACCCAAACTATACCCCCGGCTAGTGTTTTCTGACTATCTCGACCCTTCCGGATGCATTGGCGCACTCAAAACGACCATACGGATTACAGATTTTAAATTCACTTTTATTATCAAAATATTATACCGTGACGCGGCGGTCCCACGCGTCTCAACAAAATTTCTAAAATGCCGTATCTAAATCTCACGACAAATTTTATAATACCAAGTACATATATAATCATATATGCACATAATCAAATACCAATTCGCATCACATTAGTATTTATAACCCGGATTAATTTCCAATTAATATGCATTTAATTAATTAATCCCAAAAATAAATATAGCCAAAAATACGGGGTATTACATACTTCCCCCCTAATAACTGAATTTCGTCCCGAAATTCGAAACTAGAAAGTACCTGCTAAAAACAGCTCTGGATAACGTTCGCGCATCTCATCCTCGTGCTCCCATGTGGACTCCTGGACATTGTGATGTCGCCACTGAACACGCACTAACGGAACTATCTTTGACCGCAGTTTCCTCTCGCTTCGGTCCAAAATAGCAATTGGCCCCTCCTCGTAGGAGCTATCCGGCTGGAGATCGATGTCCTCCACAGCAATGTGAGAATGAGCCAAATCATCTCTAAGGTATTTCCTCAGCGAGGAAATATGGAACACGTCGTGAATCCGATGCAAGTGCTCCGGTAGTCCAAGTCTATACGCAACCGGTCCGATCCGCTCAATAATAGGAAACTGTCCCACATACCTCGGTGCCAACTTCCCCTTCTTCCCGAATCGCATAATCCCCTTCATTGGAGATACCCTGAGCAAAACCTGGTCCCCTACTTGGAACTCCCTGAAAAACCTCTTCGCATCAGCATAACTCTTCTGCCTGTCTTGAGCTACCCGAATGCGACTCCGAATCAACTCAATCCTTGCCGAAGTATCCTGAATCACTTCCGTCCCAAGTAGTTTGTTGTCCCCCACCTCCAACCAACATGCTGGGAAACGACAAGGCCTACCGTACAACGCCTCGAACGGAGCCATGCCAATCGTGAACTGATAGGAGTTGTTGTAAGCAAACTCCACCAGTGGAAGGTACTGCTCCCATCCACCCCCGAAGTCAATAATGCACATGCGTAGCATGTCCTCTAACATCTGATTGGTGCGCTCTGTCTGCCCATCGGTCTGCGGATGATAAGCCGTACTCAACCGCAATTCCGTGCCCATGGCCTCCTGGAAACTCTCCCAAAACCTTGAAACAAATATCTTGTCTCTGTCAGACACGATATTTAGGGGCACACCGTGAAGTCTCACAATCTCTGAAATGAAGAGCTGGGCATACTGTCCCGTAGTGTAGTCAGTCCTTACGGGTAAGAAGTGAGCGACCTTGGACAACCTGTCCACAATTACCCAAACGGAGTCGTGACCCCTCTGCGACGTAGGCAACCCCGTGACAAAATCCATGGATATGCTCTCCCACATCCACACCGGAACCTCCAACGGCTGTAGCAATCCTGCTGGTCTCTGATGATCCACTTTTACAAGCTGACAAGTGGCGCATTTCGAGACAAACTCAGCGATATCTCTCTTCATACCGCTCCACCAATACTGTCGTCTCATGTCTTGGTACATTTTGTCCCCTCCGGGATGTACCGCGAACCATGAGCCGTGCGACTCTGCCATAACATCGTGCCGCAATTCTTCCCCTTCCGGAACTACCAATCTCCCATTGAAGCGCAATCCCCCATCTGAGCTAACGGTATAGGACTCGGCTCCCTCTGCTAGCAATCGAACTATCTGTTCCTGACAGAACGAGTCATTAGCCTGTGCCCGTACTATCCTCGTGACAATTTGTGGGGTAACGGTCATCACAGACATGAAAGATCGGGCCACTGCATCCTGGTGTCCCAATTCCTTCCACTTAGCTTTCCACACCTCTGCCACCTCATCTGCTGGCCTGCGGCTCAACGCGTCTGCTACCACGTTAGCCTTACCCGGGTGGTACTGGATGTCGAACTTGTAGTCCTTCACAAATTCAAGCCACCTACGCTGCCGCATATTCAATTCCTTTTGCGTGAACAGATACTGTAGTGACTTGTGGTCCGTGAACAGCTGAAACTTCTCCCCCAAAAGATAGTGCCTCCAAATCCGTAAGGCAAATACTACCGCTGCCAACTCCAAATCATGCGTGGGGTAATTCTTCTCATGAGGCTTAAGCTTACGGGAAGCATAAGCTATGGCCTGTCTCTCCTGCTGTAATACACCTCCCAGTCCTTGCAAAGACGCGTTGGTGTAAACCAAATACTCAACTCCCGGTCTCGGCAATGCTAACACAGGTGCTGAGGTTAACTTGTCCTTCAATTCATCGAATGCCAACTAACAGGCATCACTCCAAATGAACGGCACAGCTTTACGAGTAAGATGTGTCAAAGGACCTGCTATCTCTGAGAAACCCCGAATAAACCTCCTGTAGTATCCTGCTAGACCCAAGAAACTACGAATCTCCGTTGGTGTCGTGGGCTGTCCCCACTCCCTCACCGCTGATACCTTCCCCGGATCAACTGATATTCCCTGGTCGGAAATAATGTGACCCAAGAACTGGACTTCCTTCAGCCAAAACCCGCACTTCTCATATTTTGCATACAGCTCGTTCTGACGAAGTGTCTGCAAAACCTGCCTCAAATGCTCGGCGTGCTCCTCCTCTGTCTGAGAGTAAACCAGAATGTCATCAATGAAGACAATGACAAACTGATCTAGGAAATCTCTGAACACCCTGTTCATCAAGTCCATAAACACTGCTGGAGCGTTGGTCAAGCCGAAAGGCATAACCCGAAATTCATAAGAACCATATCTCGACAAGAACGCGGTCTTCGAAACATCCTCCTCCCTGATACGCAACTGATGGTATCCCGACCTCAAGTCAATCTTCGAGAAGAAAGAAGCTCCCCTCAACTGGTCGAATAAGTCATCGATTCGAGGCAACGGATACTTATTCCGTATCGTGACCTTATTCAACTCTCGGTAGTCCACGCACAATCTCAGTGAACCATCCCTCTTCTTCACAAACAAAACTGGAGCGCCCCAAGGTGAGGTACTCCTGCGAATAAAGCCCTGCCCTAACAGCTGCTCAATCTGATCCCGTAGTTCTCTCATCTCAGCTGGAGCCATACGGTACGGTGCACGTGCTATAGGTCTCGTACCCGGTAGCAAATCTATAACGAAGTCTATCTCCCGATTGGGCGGTAAGCCTGGTATCTCTTGAAACACATCTGAATACTCCCTGACAACCGGGATCGAATCTAAAGGAATCACAACCTCCTTAGAGGTATCCTCCTCAATGTAATACAGATGAGCGGTCGATCCTCCCTCTGGGCGAGGCATCGCCACTATAAACATCTCTTGCCCCGGAATGGCAAAAACAATGCTCCCGCTGAAGCAATCAATCATGGCCCTATATGCTACGAGCCAATCCATACCGATGATCACATCGTGAACATGCATATCTAACACTAACATGTCTGCAGGCAATATCAAACCACCGATCTCTACCCCCACTCCCCGGCATATAAAGAAAACAAGTGACCCACTCCCTAATGGTGAGTCGACACACGTCACTGTGCTCTCTGCCGTAGCTAACAACCCTAAAGCTTTCGCGAAGTGTGTAGCTATAAAACAGTGTGTAGCACCCGTATCAAATAACACCCGACCCATAGTGCCATGGATAGGAAACGTACCCTCGATCGCGGGCGGTGCCTGTGGAACTGCAGCCTGGTGAACGTTGTAGACACGTCCATACTGTAGCTGCCCCTGCTGAGCTGGGACTGCTGGAATGGGTGGCAATGCTGCCATCTGTGGCGGTGCGGGAAGAGCGGCGGGAAATATAGGTCTCTGTGGCTCCTGGCGAGCACCCTGTTGTTACTGCTGTGGGGCCCTGCCCCTATCAGGACAATCCTGCTTCTTATGACCAGTCTTGCCACAAGTAAAGCACTTTCCTGGGAGGTTCCCTCCCCTCTGCCCCTGCTGTCCCCGGCCCTGGTGGCCGTTACCATTCCTCCCTTGTCCCTGCTGGCCCTGATGAAACTGTTGCCCATTCTGCCCCTGCTGACCCTGATGGCCGTTTGGACCCTGATGGCCCTGACGGAAACCTCCCTGTCCCTGCCTGTAGTTCCCTGACCGGAATCTCTTATTATCCCCCTGCTGGGTACCCTGCTCATTCTGTCTCTGCCCCTGACCGGTTTGTGCCCCGCTGGCACCATGTCCTCCAGTCCTGCCCTGATGGCTAGACTCCCCCGACCGCTTACCCTCGGCCATATGAAAACGGTGGTCCTGGCAGTGCAGTAATGCAGCGTTAACCACATCAGAATACGTGTCCAACGATAGGTTCCCTAGTACATGCTGACGGATCCTCCAATTCAACCCGTCGGTGAACTTCTCTATCTTCTTCTTCTCTGTTGGAATCTCGTCTGGAACGATATTCAACAGGTTAGTAAACTCGGCCTCATACTCGACCACTGTCTTGCCCTCCTGCTTCAAACTCATCAGCTTCCTCCTCATCTCTGTATGAACTACGGACGGAAAGTACTTGCGGTCGAACCGCACCCAGAACTCCTGAATTGTGAGGGTATCCCTCTCCTCCGCGGTGGTGATAGACTCCCACCACTGTAGTGCAGATCCCACTAGCTTGAAAGTAGCTAGCACCTGTTTCTGAACATCAGTGCACTCATGCATCCTCAAATGCCTCTGTATGTCCTTCCTCCATTGGCTCGAGACTACCACGTCTGAGCTACCTGCAAACTCTGGCGGATGCGCTTTCTGAAAAGCGTCACGTACACGCTCCCAAGCAGACGGGAATGCATTAACCTGTACTGGCGCGACAACCGGCGCCTGAGGTGGTGCCTGCTGAATCACGGCAATCGCGGCATTTACCGCTTGGGCTACTATAGCAGCAACCTCAGTGGCGTTCATCATGCCCTGAACTGGAGCGGGCTGGGGTTCGGGCATTGCATTCCTGGGAACTCGTCGTGCACGTCATGGAGGCATCTGAAATAAGAACAAAGTTTATAAGTTCGCAGTTTATAAACTTAAAATAGCTGAAGAACGAAGCATACACAAAAAGAGTACAACAGTCCTAAAATATAGGGCTCTATATCAAAGAAAACGTAGCGGAAACATAATAGCCGTACAGATCCTAAAGGACACTAGAACCTGATGCTCTGATACCACCTGTGACACCCCGACTAATTAAATACCGGGTAGCTACTCCTTTATAAAATTAATTCAAAATGCCAAGTTGGCTCAGTTAATAGCATCACTGTCGAAAACATTTTATTATTTCTAACCACCTAGTATTTAAAAAGCAAGTTGCCAAATTTTAATTTAAGTCTGATTAACATGCAACAAGTGTAATGAAGAAATAAATAACACCATTCACCATACTGAAGTAAAATGAATAACCATCACAATAGAGTAAATAAAGTCTGGAGGAAAACTCCTCACTACAATCCCATAACTGAAATGAATAACCGAAACTGAAATAAAACATGCTAAAGTTTGAAAACTGAAATGTAAAAGATGTCTCTAAAGAAATGGGCAACATGCCCTACAGCTGATAGATAGTGACTCTGGAATCCAAAGAGATAGAAGCGTCTACATGCAAATCCCTGTAGCTTCCACAAGCAGCTACAGCTCGTCACCTGAATGAGTACCTATGCTTGGTGTCCTTGTGGCTGGGCACCTAAAATGGTTTTACAACGAAAAGGATTTGAAAAGCAAACGGGTCAGAGCCCGAATGTGGAGTTATATTTTAAAAACCTGCAAGTGCTTTAAAAACATTTAAAACATTAAATGCAAAGTACATGTTAGGACGTACACTCGCATGATATTCTCACCTCTCGTCTAACTGTGCACTCCTAACGTAAGTACCCATCTATATCGACCCATACTACTAGCTAACTGACAACATAACTAGCTAGACTGCCAAAGGTTCTACCCATATTACTCAGTTCCATTAACATAATAACGCTCGTAATTAAAAAGGGTTTAATGTAAACTCAGTTACTAAATATGCCATATATATAAGTATCAATTAACTCATTATATAACTCGAACAATACCGTAATAGGTTCACAATATTAACAGGAGGATTTCCATTAATTAAATGTATATTATTCACATCATAAATATACGATACAAGCACCCCGCAATCTAAGCTATGGTGCACACATACTCTGCTATCCATCCCGGTACATCACGTACATAAGGATCACACATTCTGAATCTCTCAGGAATTGTTCAGATAACACAAATCACAAATAGTGGAGGCGAACACAGTCACCATCACGTGGGTCACGCACATACCTACGCTCCCACGGTCAGCGGACTTATTAATATCACAATAAGTCTTTCTATGACCTATGTTCATCAAGGTACCAGTCTATATCCCCCCCGTAGGCACACAAGGATTAGAGGGTCCTAAGCGAACGCAAACCTCCCGTGATAGCAAGTATGGTAGGTATGTCATACACACAATCCATATACCAATACTAAGCAAACACACATCTTAGTAATACCATATTTTAATCGTAGTACTATTCTCATTCTCGTACTAACTCATAATTATCACTATATATTCTATACCGGTTTATAATCATACGTGTCAAAATTAATTCTCACGTCGTAGTGGACACTCACGTCTCGACCCAAACCGTCCATGTAATACCACTCTCGTATGTGAATTTCTCCTCATAAATACCCAAATGTCCCAATCCTATCATTACTACATCTACGGAATGATATCTATATCCTCAAATCAGTTTACGGAACTCCAAAAGTCAAAACATTCCAAAATGGCCCAAACTGCCAGCTCGTTAGAAGTCTCGTTCGAACGAGGCTATTCGAACGATATCCCAGTTCGTTCGAACGAACTGTCCCTTCTAACGATATCTCGTTCGAACGAGATATTGAACGAAATCCCTACTCGTTAATAACGACTGGTCAACTCGTTAGAAGCTCGTTCGAATGAGTTCGTTCGAACGACCTGGGGTCTGCTTCTAACGAGTGACCAGTTTCGGCCCAGATTTTTCCCCAATTCGTTTTTCACCATTTTTACTCCTCAAACCTCTTCTAAAATTCGTTCCTACAATATATTGAGTTCTCTAATCATCCTCAAACATGCCAAGGTGCAATACTAACATCATTAAAGGGGTTTAATACCTTCTAAACATCATTAAATCACAAGGTTTCTACATTAATTCCCAATTTTCTTCAAGAACATAAACCCTAGGTTCTTCTCATCAACATTTCCTAGATTTTAATCCGTTTATACATCACATAGATATGAAATCTCTGAATTAAATCTTCAAACAATGTTTCTACATGCAAACCTATCCCAAAATTAAACAACAATCTTCCAATTTCATGGGTTTTCTTTTAACTCTTATATGAGATTGATTAACAATGTTGCTAACATGGAAAAAGCATTCACTGCATAAGGAATGTAATTTAAATCACTTGCCTTGGTTTGATTCCGGATTTGATGTTGATTTGATGAAGAATTTCTGCAGAATTTCTTCTCTCCAAGCTTCCTCTCTAATGGTGGCTTAAGGTGGCTAGGGTTTGATTTGGGGAAACTTAGAAAGCCTAAATGACAACCTACGTAGCCTTCTAGGTTAATATGGGTTGGTTAATGGGCTTAATGGGTTTAATCCACATCAGATTTACATCTCTAATTTTCGTCACTTTTAATTCCTAAAAATGTAAAATTACCAAAATACCCTTTAAGTTACCGGTATGGCCTAAAAATACCCCGGGACCCAAACTATACCCCCGGCTAGTGTTTTCTGACTATCTCGACCCTTCCGGACGCGTTGGAGCTCTCAAAACGACCATACAGATTACAGATTTTAAATTCACTTTTATTATCAAAATATTATACCGTGACGCGGCGGTCCCACGCGTCTCAACAAAAATTTCTAAAATGCCGTATCTAAATCTCACGACAAATTTTATAATACCAAGTACATATATAATCATATATGCACATAATCAAATACCAATTCGCATCACATTAGTATTTATAACCCGGATTAATTTCCAATTAATACGCATTTAATTAATTAATCCCAAAAATAAATATAGCCAAAAATACGGGGTATTACATGAGATTCGAGCCTTTCATCTTTGTGAAATCTATAAATCAATCCGAGTTAATTGTTAACTCAAAGTTCTTTTCAGCATTTTAAAAAAAAAGTTGTCGAGGATCTCAAACATTTCATTTTGATCGGTTATGAAAATGTGTGTGATATTGCTTTGAATAACGTGAACTAAAATATCTCTAAACTAAATTAATATCAAGACGCATATGGTAAAGCGACTCGCATTTGGACAATGAAGTAGGCCATCGTTTGTTACCCAAAAAGATTAGCCATGAAAATTCATAAAAAAAATCGTCCCTTTTGTAACCCAAAGTTGAGCCGAATAAATTTTCCTTTCGTTTGACAACCCGAAAAACCCAAATAGCCCGGAATTGTGAAAAATGAAAAAAGTCAGAATTTAAGTCCAAAAAGTGCAACAAAAAGGGGCAAGAAAAAATAGAAAAATGCTCAACAAAAATAGAAAGAAAAGAAAAATAGAAATAGAAAAACATAGAAAAAGAAGAAGAAAATGAGAAAAAGCTCGAAAAAGCACTAACGGACATCATAAGCAAAATTTACGAATTCCAAAATTCTTAACCTTTTTCCAATTTTACCTATTACACCATATAACCTGCAAAAGTCCTAACCGAGTCCAAATTGCGAAATTGGGTAACAAACACCCTAAAGATAATAAAAGCGATCAACAAACGTGAATTAGAGGCAATGTTCCCATTTTTCAAATCGTATTCCGTTGGTGAGATCCAATCACTATAAAATTTATGTCTTTCTACTTGTGTGCGCGAACTTGGTTCCAATATGTTTAATCTTTATATCACGCACACCGAGAGAATATCCACATTTCGAGTGATTCGTTTGTGAGAGCATTCCGTGAGATTTTGAAATCAAAATGAATTTTCGGATAAGTAACGTAATGGTCAATCGGTGGAAATTTGCGGCTAAATTTCTGACTTCATACACATGCACTGTGATTTGATACTCTTGAACATGATTTGATGATCACTATTTTCTGAAAAAGTTTGAATTATACAATTTTTGCGTGTTTTGAATTTTTTTTAGTCAAATTTTATTGGTATATTCACCGCAAATCCTCACGAGATGACACTCGTCCTACTAGGGTAACCTAGGGATTTAACGGTTGTTGCATATGCTAAATGCAATCGCTTGCACGCGAAAAAGGTATTCTATCCCAATAATATGTTTAGAACAGTTGTGACTTTATTCTTTTTTTTACATTGCTCGGGACGCACATAGTTCTAAGTTAGGGGGGTTTGATTGGGCATAAATATTGTATATTTATTCCCCTAATTTCGATACATTTGTTAACCCGGGGGATGAAATTGATATGAATTTAACTCACATTTATGCTACTAACCTTCGTTAATTATGCAAGTGGAGCAAAAGAGAAATCGAAACCATCAAAGAAAGTCTCGGAAGGAATGTTAAAGGTCATTTTGGTAATTCTGTAATTGGATCCCAGAGGGGGAGTCAACTGGAAAGTTGAAAAGTTTGAAACAACTAGAACCGTGGAAAAAATGACATCCAAATTTGATTACGGTTGAAGAGTTATGATCGATTGAAGTTGAGGAAAAATCCAAGAAGAAAATAAGAAAACATGAAAAAAAAAATTAAGTGTTGAAAAGAGGAAAAAGGTAGCCAAAAACCAACGAAAGTTCCCAAACCCAGGCCGAACCGGTTCGAGGGTCCTGATGCTCGAAAATCTTCCCTTATTCTGATTGGTCTAAAGAGTTCCAAAAGACTACAACTCATGTAAAAACATATTTGTACTAAGCTAATGAGTTAGAAAAAGAAGTTCTTGATAGTTTTTTTTATAGTTTTAGAGAGAGAAAAAGTAGAAGATCACCTAGGAATAATAGTTTTGGATTATTTGCTTCAAGATTGATACATTTCGGGTTTGTTTTCAAGGTTTTAATCCAAATTTCATTCCTTTTATTATTGTTCTTTCATGGTTATTTCCCTTAATTTCTTCATCCAATTTATGTGTTCACAATACTTATTTGTATGTTTTAATCTAGTTTCATCATGAGTTGTTTCACATGCAACGTAATTATTTCATGCATCATTCAGTTTAACATGTTCGGATAGTTTTAAAAGGGTCGGGATGCATGAACTCCACCTGATGTGTTAGTTGTACGTGTATAAAATTAATCCTCTGAATTTAATGATTTATTACGACCGTCTTGCGTAGCAACACAACCATTGTAGATCTTTGGATCTCATTTGCTTCCGGGTAACCAGGGTTCTTTAGAATGCAATGCGGGTGTCGCTAACGTGTGTACCGGTTTGCTCGTCCTCTGATTAAGTATGGTGCGAGCTTGAACCTCATATACGTAATGTTTGGGAGTGATAAATTTTGGGTCTAATTAATCAATTAAATCTATGATTAATTTTAAACCTGAAATACACTAGGGTTGAGGGATTGTATTCCCGTCCTATTTTATTCATCGTCTAGTTCGAGTTTTGAATCATTCAGCATCAGTAAGTTAGGTAATTTAGAGTAATTTCATGCCATTCATTCATTAGTCCATTAGTTAAGTATTTTCAAAATTGCATTTAGTTGTACTCAATTCTCGAATCAAATCATCTTTTCATTTCTTTTTAGAGTAAAAGTTAGGATTCCTTCATCTATCCAATGTCGTCACAACCTTGTTGTCCTTTTTCCCTGTGGATACGATCCCGACTTACTAGGTTTATTACTAACGCGACAGGCTTGCACTTGAGCCTAGAGAGTACACACTTATGAGACACATTCTTAGTCGCGTCAGGCACAATATTGGGAATCATTAATCAGGATTGTGAAGTACTTAAGGTATACAATGAATTATATGTTGCATTACAGAAGGTACCCTATAGTACTTGAAGGATATAGTGATACAAATTGGAAATCAAACTCGGATGAGTAAAAATCCACAAGTATGTGTGTGTGTGTGTGTGTGTGTGCGTGTGTAATAAAGGATCATGGTTTTTTAGTTTCTAAGGACAATAAAGGTCAAGATCTTGCCACCTCACCCACCAAAATTGAAGGGTGAAGATCAATTCCCCCCATTTTCACACAACACTCCATTACTTTATTTTGAATTTTAAACATTTCGTTTCCCCCCAAATTTAACTCATTTTCTACCACATATGTATTTCCCCAACCCTCATTATACACCACAAATTCATTTAACCCATCTTTCTCTCTCTCTCTCTCTCTATCTCTATCTCTATCTCTCACTCTCTCTCTCTCTCTCTCTCTCTCTCTCTCTCTCTCTCTCTCTCTCTCTCTCCCATACACACACATGTGTGTGCGCACACACACATACACACACCACTCTCTCTTTCTACTTTTGAACTCCTACAATACGCTTTCCTTTTCCCTCTCACTTACACTGTACTCCTTGGCTCAGTCCGTTTTTGATTCGTCACCCAGGTAAGTCCCCCTCTCTCTCTCTCTCGGGTTTGAGCATTTATTTTCCTAATTTTAGGATTATGGGTATAGAGATATATGTTTTTTGTTTTTGGTATAAGATGAAGGGTGTAGCGAATTTAAAATGGGGGTGTTAATGTGACACCCTGCCTAATAAGATACCGGGCGATCGCTCCAATATTAAATTAAAGCAGGAGTCTCATATGGATCATTCTTAGCATCACTGTCGAAAATCCATTTAATTACTAATAATCTATTAGGCCGGTGTCAAAATTTTAACTTTACTACTCTTTTTAACAACAATAAATAAAACATCCATACAGTTTTGCGGAAATAAAACTGAAATGAAATAAAATAACCGAACACTAGGTCAAAATATACAACCATATCGAATGATGTACTAAAAGAATAAATAAATGCAATTGGACCATTGGCCCGAATGTGTATACAGTACCTCCTATCTAGAGTACAAGGATATAAGCGGCTACTGAAAGTCCTTCATGCATCCATAGCTGTTGCAGCTGACGTCTGACTCAAAGGAATTGTCATCCGGGCGTCCTTGTGTCTAGACACCTATATATATGTATAATATAGCAAGAAAGGAAAAATTGATAAACGGGTCAGAGCCCGAGTTTTGAAAATATTAAGTAAGTGAATAAATGCCTCATTTTGAAAAAAAAAGTTTTATCTCATATTTAAGTTTGGTATAGCACTCCCATGAGATACGCCTCACCTCTCCACTAACAGTGCACACCTAGCGCATTCCTCTAAACATCCTAGTCAAGCTACCCTACTAAACTAGTCTATCACCCAAACACTATCGACACTAGATAGTCAAAGTAATGTACTAAGGGCTAAACATCACCCCAGTCTCAACGCTATGCTATGTTCGTGCGTGGGGTGTCTCGCAAAGCGAAATCCAAACAAGGAACCCCCCGATACACTACTATGCGACACGGTCGATCGTCGAGATCCTCCAGTCCCTCATTACAGAAAGATATATATATATATATAATATTAGAGCACTAAGGATTAAACTTCTCCCCAATGTCAACAAATTACCATATTCGTGCATGGGGTGTCTCGCAAAGCGAAATCCAAACAAGGAACCCCCCGATACACTACTATGCGGCACGGTCGATTGTCAGGATCCATTAGACCCTCGGTCCTCGATTCATCCATATATACATATACATTTTACCACAAACATCCGGATCTATCTCCCGAACTGAGAGTTCATTTATCAAGTATTTATCAATACTTTTCATTTTCTCAAAACTTCTCATTTCCCTTTTTATACTCAGGAAATGTAAATATAAAAGACAATTCATTATCATGAATTGCTTTAACAAATCATATACTTTTAAAAGCCAGTTTTATTATCATAAAAATGCTTTTCCGTTGTATATCATCCTATTTCCCTTTTTACACTCAAGAAGTGTATTCAAAGCCATTTTCATTATCATAAAAATGCTTTGACCATATCATATGCTTCCACATCCCTTCTTCCATCCGGGAGTGTTACCGAAGCCAAACCTTTATCCCATTTCCCTTTTTATACTCAGGAAATGTAAATTAAAGCCAATTTATTATCATAAATTGCTTTAATAAAACTAAGACCGCCCCTCCGGGTTTCCCCACTGGACGCGCCCCTAAATGGCTATCTGTAACACCCCGCCTAGTAAGATACCGGGCGATCACTCCAATATTAAATTAAAACAGGAGTTTCATATGGATCATTCTTAGCATCACTGTCGAAAATCCATTTAATTACTAATATCCTATTAGGTGAGCGTTAAAAACTTTTATCTAACTACTCTTTTTAGCGACCAATTAAAAACATCCACAATTAAATGTGTAATTGAACTGAAATGAAAATGAACTAAATTAAAGTAACCGAACACTCGGTCCAAAAATACAACCATATCGAATGTTGTACTGAAAGAATAAATAAATGCAATTGAGCCATTGGCTCGAATGTTTATATAGTACCTCCTATCTAGAGTACAACGATGGAAGCGGCTATCAAAAACCTGCACGCATCCACAGTTGCTGCAGCTGACGTCTGACTCGAGAGAATTTCCATCCAGGCGTCCCTGTGTCTGGACACCTATATATATATAGTATAGAGAAAGAAAGGATAGTAGACAAACGGGTCAGAGCCCGAATGTTTGAAAATATTTTGCAAGTGCATAAATTCTTTATTTTTAGAAAAATAGTTTTATCTCATATTTAAATAGGTATCGCACTCCCATGAGATACCCCTCACCTCTCCTCTAACACTGCACTCCTAGCGCATCCCTCTAAATATCCTAGTCAAGCTACCCTACTAAACTAGTCTAATTTACCCATCTAGTAACTACCCTAGATATTCCAAGTAATGTACTAAAGGATAAACTTCACCCCAGTCTCAACGCTATGCCATGTTCGTGCGTGGGGTGTCTCGCAAAGCGAAATCCAAACAAGGAACCCCCCCGATACACTACTATGCGGCACGGTTGATCGTCGAGATCCGCCAGTCCCTCAGTACAGAAAGATATATATATATATAAATATATACACCATAAGAATTTATAATATAAAAGCACTAAGGATTAAACTTCTCCCCAGTCTCAACACACTGCCATATTCGTGCGTGGGGTGTCTCGCAAAGCGAAATTCAAACAAGGAACCCCCCCCCCCCCGATACACTACTATGCGGCAAGGTCGATCGTCGGGATCCATTAGACCCTCTGTACTCAATTTATCCATATATACATATACATATTTTACCATAACCATCCGGATCTATCTCCCGGAATGAGAATCCATATACAAAGTATTTATCTATACTTATCATTTTTCTTAAAACTTTCCATTTCCCTTTTTATACTCAGGAAATGTAAATATAAAAGTCAATTCATTATCATGAATTGCTTTAACAAATCATATCTCTTTTTAAAGCCAGTTTTATTATCATAAAAATGCTTTACCTTTTCAAAATATCCCATTTCCCTTTTTATATTCAGGAAATGTATTCAAAGCCATTTTCATTATCATAAAAATACTCTGCTCATATCATATGCTTCCACATCCCTTCTTCCATCCGGGAAGTGTTACCGAAGCCAATTTATATAACCCATTTCCCTTCCTATATCCAGGAAATGTAATTAAAGCCAATCCATTATCATGAATTGCTTTAATATATAACGCGTTCTAAGACCGCCCGTCCGGATTTCTCCACTATACGCGCCCCTAAATGGCTATCATCTTCCTGGGCCTATCATAAGACAATCTGGGATCCTACATCGCAAGACGTCGGGAAGCGACCATGTGCCTGCGGGATAGTCAAGACCACACCTGGAATCTCCTAACCAGCGCAGAAAATATATATCAACAAACGCTCACATGGCCTATAGGACTATATCCACCCTGCATTCATTAGCCAGGGGGATTCACCATACGTACGCAAACTTCCCATATGATAGCGATTTAGAGAGGTGTGTATCCTCAATTTTAACAATTATGAAAATCATTTATTTACCGTTTTGAAAATATTCATTTTCATATTTTCAAAAATCATTTCCATCATAACACATATATATATATATATACCTAAATCACACAGTATATACATATCCTATATATTCTTCCTAGAATATATATATAAACGGCCATAGTGGCCTATAGCATCTAGCGATGACCATAATCCCAAAGACTCCCTCCAGGAATCATAATCATGCATTCATATTAGCATGATTCTAAATCCAAAGTATTTCATACTTTGTTCAATACTAATTACCTCAATCATCTCTTAAAGGTTTATTTATCCTCAAAATCCTTATTTCGGAATCCCCATAAAAATCCCAATTGGTAATTCAACTCCCCATACTCTTAAAGGGAGAAAACTAGAAATTCTGACCTAAGCGAATCGATCCGCCCCTTTAGCGAATCGATTCGGGTGGGCGAATCGATTCGGTTCCCAATCCGAATCGATTCGGAAAGTATTCTGCAAACAGGTCTGTAAATGGCGAATCGATTCGGTCTGTACCCGAATCGATTCGGCCCATTGCAGAAACCCAATTACCCTTAGGCGAATCGATTCGGCCTGTACCCGAATCGATTCGGCTTGTTCGAGGGTCACAGTTTGGGCGATTTCTCAAACTCCAAATTACCCAAAAATCAATCCAAATTCATTTTCATGGTTTCTACTCTACACCAAAAATCATCCCAAACATCTACACAATAATTTCTAGCCTTTATTTTTCCAATTTCCGATTTGATTTCCGAGTTGGTACTTTCAACCCGGAGCTGCCATCTTGTAAAAATCATATCAAATCGTAGAAAAATCAAAAAAATACGTGATTGGTACTCACACGACCGTATCGAAAAGATCTACAACTTTCATGTTTTGGCAAAGAGCTAAATCATTTATCTTCTTGGCCTAAAATGACCTCAAAGGCTACGGGTTCAGTATTCATTATCTTCCCCAAACTCCCAAACTCCATTTTCTCCATTTTTGTTGTTTCTATCCTTATCCAACAACTCAACAAACATCTAATCTATGTTTTACAACTAACACATCAATTATTTTGGGGTATTAAATCGTTTATCTTAATTTTAAACCCTAAAACCATAAAAACCCCAACTTAACATTTCAACCCATTTTTATACTCCATTAACATGGTTTTAACACTAAATATCATTAAGAGTTTACACTACATCAATATGTAAACTCATAATCAACTTTTACCCAATTTATTTTAAGGGTTCTAACCCTAAAATCATATTTATACCAAATGTGATATGAGATTAATGCACAAAAGTAAATAAAGCAAGTAAACACTTGCCTGGAGGATGAAATCCGACGACCTCGAGTCGAATCCGGTGGAGTTTGGCTCGAATCTCCCTTTTCTCCCCTCTTTTCTCCTTCCTCTCTCTCTTCTCTCTTTTCTTTCTCTTTTCTTTCTCTTTTCTCCCCCTCTCCCTCTTTATAAAGAAAGAAAAAGGGTTTAAACCCTTAAAACCCAAAAACGACTCGTTTACCCAATTACGAGTTACTTTTACCTCTAAAATTACCCGAAACTTAATTTCGACAATCGGACACTCTTTTTCGACTATCTCGGACATTTCGAGACTCATGGCGCAGTCGAAATTTCCATCTGAGGTACTTGACCGCAAATCACTATTCTAACCCAAAATAAATAAATGCGGTTTTCCAATTAAAAATCTTACCTCGTGTCGCTTTTCCGCATGGCGACATATAATTAAAATATTTCGACCTATACAGTCCCAAAGATAATCGTAACATCCTTCGAAACTCATTTAATCCTCGAAAATCTCAAAAATTACTATTTCGAGAAATTCTCCAAATTCCAATTTATATTTAATTAGGGAATTTAATTGTCTCCAAAAAGGACGGGTTGTTACACTATCATCTTCCAGGGCCTATCTATACAAGAAAAGCTGGGAACCTACAAACGTCGGGAAGCGGACCTATGCCTGCGGGATAGTCATGACCACACCGAGAATCACCTAACCAGTGCAGTACAAATAATCGCCCATATGGCCTATAGGACTATAGCCACCCTGCATTCATTATCCAGGGGGCATCACCATAACGCACGCAACTTCCCTTATGATAGCGATTTAGGGAGGTGTGTAACTATAATTTATTAATTATGAAAATCATTTACCTTTTTCCCATTTTGAAAATATTCATCTATATATTTTCAAAATCATTTATATCATATCATATATATACATAATCAAATAGTATATATATACCATATATTCCTACCCGAATATATAAAAATGGCCATATTTGCCAAATCATCTATCGATGACCAATAATCCCAAAGATTCTCCCAACTAATCATAATCATGCAATCATATATGCATGATACTAAACCCAAAATATTTTCTTGCTTTAACAAGTAATATATACCAAAATCCCATCTACGGATTCATTTGGATATCTCCAATTATACTAATTCACTCTAAGTGAATATACACATATATATATTCCCAATTCTTCAAGTCCTTTAGGACATAACCCTCTATAATACTCTAATTTAGAGGGTCCTTAAACTTTAGACTTAAAAAGGAGAAGTAATAATAATCTCCAAAATCTTGGGCTGAAAACAGGGCACCAGTCGACTAGTCCTGGACCCCCAGTCGACCGCGGGTTGCAAGTAAGCCTACGAAACAAAGCAGTAGGCCCTATTTCCTTAACGCGGTCGACCGGCCTTAGGGGCGCGGTCGACCGGTCACACCAGGTCCTCAACACTAATTTCCTCAAATCCTCCATCCAACAACCTAATTTCATTATCGGGGTTTCTAAACTACACTAAAAATAATTGCAAACATCTACACGATTAATTCTAGCCATTATTTTTCCAATTCCCGATTTGATTTCCGAGTTCATGATTTCAACCCGGAGCTTCCATCTTGTAAAAATTATATCAAATCAAGAAAAAATCAGAAAAATATACGGTTGGCGCTCACGCGACCGTATCGAAAATATCTGCAACTTCTGTGTTTTGGCCGAGAGCTAAATAAATTCTTTTCCTGTACAAAATGGCCCCCTAAAATCACGGATTACTATTCATCATCTTCTCCGAGACGATTTCGGCCATTAAAGCTTCTCCCAAGCTTTTGTCGCCTCACCCAACGTCCTACAACCTCAACCAACTATAAATACACATAGATTAAGGGTTCTAAACATCCTAGAACTCAAAACCACGAATTTATTTCGATTAATTTCTAAGTTTCTCCAAACATGAAATTTTTAGGGGTTTATTTGTTTTAACTCCCAAAAACCCGTTTTATCCACGAAAATTCAACCCGAAATCTTTAGGGTTTGTTTATACCAAACAACGATATGAGATATTTATGCAAAAATTAAATAATGCAAGTAAACACTTACCTCGTGGATAAAATCCGACGACCTTGAGTTGAATCAGGAGGAGTTTGGCCTGAGATCTCCATTTCTCTCCTCCTCTCTTTCTTTTCTCTCTTTTCTTTCTTCTTTTCTTTCCCTTTCTCCCTCTTTAAATAAGAAGAAAAGGGTTATACCCCTTAAAACCCCAAAATGACTCGTTTATCCAATTACGATTTACTTTTACATCTAAAATTACCCGAAACTCAATTTCGACAATCGGACACTCTTTTTCGACTATCTCGGCCATTCCGAGAATCATGGCTCAGTTGAAATTTCCATCTGAGGTACTTGACCGAAAATCACTATTCCAACGCAAAATAAATAAATGCGGGTTTTCCAATTAAAAATCTTACCTCGTGTCGCTTTACTCAACGACGACATATAATTAAAATATTTTGACCTATATAGTCCAAAAAATAATCACAACATCCTTCGAAAATCATTTAATCCTCAAAAATCCCAAAATTACTATTTAAGGAAATTTCCCAAATTCCAATTTATAATTAATTATGGAATTTAATTGTATCCAAAAAGGCAGGTTGTTACATACTCCCCCTCTTACGACAGAATTTCGTCCTCGAAATTTAGATACGACCTATACCACAACTCCTAGGATCACTCCAAATCCTAATACCTCAAAGGGAACGACACTAACACAATGGTTCTCAAGCATATACCATATGGCTACCACGGTCGTAAAGTGACTCCAACATCGTCACATTGCACCCATTATTTTTAGTGCCTAACGGCATAAACTTCAAATTTATATACTACGCCCATTCTATTTCGGGCGGTATATAAACCAACTTACTAAGGTGCCCATACACCTTTCTAACCCGTGCACATCTGCACATCCATCGTGAACGTCTGACATGTAACACTCTCTCCCAATAAGGGTCTCCTTTTTTCGGTGTAATACTCATCTATGGGTCCTCCCAACCCGTGAAATTCAATTTTCCTAACCTCGACGCCACTAACTCTACTAAACTTACATCCTAATAATACTAAGGTCCATGCGATATACTACCTACACGAAACTAATATAATCCTAAGTATGTCCCTAGTTCCCAAGGCCTCTCTCAACTCCCGACAATTGCCTGGTTTCATGTGTGGGACGTCTCGCCAAGGCGAAATCCAAACAAGGAACCCTCGCGTTACACTGCTCCCTCGCGTAGTCGGTCATCGAGATATAGCGGCCCAAGGTACACCAGCAGGACGTCCTAAATCCTGCCTACGCTAAACTACAAACGCATTTCTACTACCTTATCCTTCCGCGCATACGGAAGGAAACCTAACCAATCGAAGTGACCACTTTCTGTGAAAGTGTCAGAGACATCATACCTTCTCAAAATTTTCCTTTTCATTAAGGCCTGACGGTTATCATCAAATCAATTTCTCTAAGTCCAACCTCACCCACCCACTTGTGGCGAGGGGACCACTTTAGTGCTTTTCCATAGCACAATATTTCCATATGTATATCAACATCATGTGGCTCACAGCCTATAGTGGTTCATCCACACTATAAGACCTTTCCACAAAACCAACATCCTTGCATCCTATTACAGCTCTCCACTCCCGACGCTGTTAAGAGTCATGTGTGGAGTGTCTTGCAAAGCGAAATCCAAACAAGGAATACCTCCACACATTGACACTTGACTTCGTCGGTTATGGAGTTCCGTTATTTCAACATGCAACCGAGATATCCCTATCGTCTAATCCCACAAAAGGTGGTCTGAACTCTTATCACTAACTAAGAGTCATACCACCCTGCGCTCGCACTATTTTTTTTAAGTCCTTGCACAAACAATAATGAGCTTTATCCTCAGCTCAACAATAATCCTGCGGCCTTAGATCATATTTATAAGGTCGCCATATACTCAAAATCATGATAATGAAACCTCTACTCATCGAAGTTCCATCTACCCATAATAAATAAGGTGAACTCAACCTATATCTAGGTGAGATACCGCAACAATAACCCGTTCCACCCTGGAACCATGGACACGATAGACTTGCCATTCTTAGCCTGCTATCGCTCTGAAAATACACCATAATGTGTTATATACATCATATCACCATACTCGTATAGACATATAAAATGATCATCCCAAACCAAATATATATATATATATATATATATATATATATATATATATATATATATATATATATATATATATACACACAATCTATCAACACCCGCCTCTATGGCAAATGAAGGAAAATAAAATTCTGCTATCGCGGAATAGACATAGACATACATTATATAATGTTATCGAGACTGCCACAAAACTCAAAATACACATAAGAGTCTAGGGCTAACAAACACCGTGACTGTATCTCATCACGCCAAATATACCTCCTCGATTGAGGTAAAACTCATAATAATATCCTTCTCATTCCGACTAAATCGTGGGGACTTACGGTTAAGACTATCTGTAACATCCCTATTGAACCCTCAACTTTACTAAAAATTCAATTTTAATACCACTCTCTACAATAGTGGTACTGTAATACTCATGACTACTTATTATTTAGTAGTTGCCATCGAAATCCTTAGCAATTGCCACAAGGAGAGTGACCTCTACTAAGGCCCTCGTCCCTAATTTCTACCAGCTGCTCCAACTAAGCCTCACCTCCTACTGCCATCCAAGCTCCGTACACGATTCTTAAACGAGCGCCGAAAAGATTTCTATAATCTTCTAAAATGGCAGGAGAACGAAATCTCACAAGATAAATCAACAATCCTAATCCTGAGGCTCTATAACAAATGAGAGCAACGCTGGAAGCGTAGTACGTCCGTACAGATTCCTAAGGGCACTAGAACCTGATGCTCTGATACCATCTATTACACCCCGCCTAATAAGATGCCGGGCGATCACTCCAATATTAAATTAAAACAGAAGTCTCATATGAATCATTCTTAGCATCACTGTCGAAAATCCATTTAATTACTAATAACCTATAAGGCCGGTGTCAAAATTTTAACTTTACTACTCTTTTTAACAACAATAAATAAAACATCCACATAGTTTTGCGAAAATGAAACTAAAATGAAATAAAATAATCGAACACTCGGTCAAAATATACAACCATATCGAATGATGTACTAAAAGAATAAATAAATGCAATTGGACCACTAGCCCGAATGTGTATACAGTACCTCCTATCTAGATTACAAGGATAGAAGCGTCTACTAAAAGTCCTACACGCATCCACAGCTGCTGCAGCTGACGTCTGACTCAAAGGAATTGTCATCCAGCCGTCCCTGTGTCTGGACACCTATATATATGTATAATATAGCAAGAAAGGAAAAGTAGATAAAGGGTGAGAGCCCGAGTTTTGAAAATATTTAACAAGTGCATAAATGCCTCATTTTTAGAAAAAAAGTTGTATCTCATATTTAAGTTTGGTATCGTACTCCCATGAGATACCCCTCACCTCTCCACTAATAGTGCACTCCTAGCGCATTCCTCTAAACGTCCTAGTAAAGCTACCCTACTAAACTAGTCTATCACCCAAACACTATCTACCCTAGATAGTCCAAGTAATGTACTAAGGGCTAAACATCACCCCAGTATCAACGCTATGCCATGTTCGTGAGTGGGGTGTCTCGCAAAGCGAAATCCAAACAAGGAACCCCCCCATACACTACTATGCGACACGGTCGATCGTCGAGATCCGCCAGTCCCTCGGTACAGAAAGATATATATATATATACCATAAGCATTTATAATATTAGATCACTAAGGATTAAATTTCTCCCCAGTCTCAACACATTACCATATTCGTGCGTGGGGTGTCTCGCAAAGAGAAATCCAAACAAGGAACCCCCCCCCCCCCCGATACACTACTATGCGACACGGTCGATCGTCGGGATCCATTAGACCCTCGGTCCTCGATTCATCCATATATACATATAAATTTTGCCATAAACATCTGAATCTATCTCCCGGACTGAGAGTTCATATATCAAGTATTTATCAATACTTTTCATTTTCTCAAAACTTCCCATTTCCGTTTTTATACTCCGGAAATGTAAATATAAAATCCAATTCATTATCATGAATTGCTTTAACAAATCTTATACTTTTAAAAGCCAGTTTTATTATCATAAAAATGCTTTTCCATTTTATACCATCCCATTTCCCTTTTTACACTCAGGAAATGTATTCAAAGTCATTTTCATTATCATAAAAATGCTTTGATCATATCATATGCTTCCACATCCCTTCTTCCATACGGGAGTGTTACCGAAGCCAAACCTTTATCCCATTTCCCATTTTATACTCAGGAAATGTAAATTAAAGACAATTTATTATCATAAATTACTTTAATAAAACTAAGACCGCCCCTCCGGGTTTCCCCACTGGACGCGCCCCTAAATGGCTATCATCTTCCAGGGCCTATCTATACAACACAACCTGGGAACCTACCAACGTCGGGAAGCGGCCATATGCCTGCGGGATAGTCATGACTACACCCAGAATCACCTAACCAGCGCAGTACAAATAATCGTCCATGGCCTATAGGACTATAGCCACCCTGCATTCATTAGCCAAGGGGCATCACCATAACGCACGCAACTTCCCTTATGATAGCGATTTAGGGAGGTGTGAAACCATAATTTATTAATTATGAAAATCATTTACCTTTTTCCCATTTTGAAAATATTCATCTATATATTTTCAAAATCATTTATATCATATCATATATATACATAATCACATAGTATATATATACCATATATTCCTACCCGAATATATAAAAATGGCCATATTTTCCAAATCATCTATCGATGACCAATGATCCCAAAGATTCTCCCAAAGAATCATAATCATGCAATCATATATGCATGATACTAAACCCAAAATATTTTCTTACTTTAACAAGTAACATATACCAAAATCTTATCTACGGATTCATTTGGATATCTCCAATTATACTAATTCACTCTAAGTGAATATACACATATATATATATCCCCAATTCCTCAAGTCCTTTAGGACATAACCCTCTATAATACTCTAATTTAGAGGGACCTTAAACTTTAGACTTAAAAAGGATAAGTAATAATAATCTCCAAAATCTTGGGCTGAAAACAGGGCACCGGTCGACCGGTCCTGGACCCCCGGTCGACCGCGGGTTGCAAATAAGCCTACGAAACAAAGCAGTAGGCCCTATTTCCTTGACGCGATCGACCGGCCTTAGGGGCGCGGTCGACCGGTCACACCAGGTCCTCAACACTAATTTCCTCAAATCCTCAATCCAACAACCCAATTTCATTATCGGGGTTTCTAAACTACACCAAAAATAATCGCAAACATCTACACGATTAATTCTGGCCGTTATTTTTCCAATTCCCAATTTGATTTCCGAGTTGATGATTTCAACCCAGAGCTTCCTTCTTGTAAAAATCATATCAAATCGAGCAAAAATCATAAAAATACGCGGTTGGCGCCCACGCGACCGTATCGAAAATATTTGCAACTTCCATGTTTTGGCCGAGAGCTAAATCAATTCTTTTCCTAACCAAAATGGTCCCCTAAAGTCACGGGTTACTATTTATCGTCTTCTCCGAGACGATTTCATCCATTAAAGCTTCTTCCAAGCTTTTGTCGCCTCACCCAATGTCCTACAACCTCAACCAACTACCAATACACATAGATTAAGGGTTCTAAACATCCTAAAACCCAAAACCACCAATTTATTTCGATTAATTTCTAAGTTTCTCCAAACATGAAGTTTTTACGGGTTTATTTCTTTTAACTCCCAAAAACCCGTTTTATCCACGAAAATTCAACCCGAAATCTTTAGGTTTTGTTTATACCAAACTACGGTATGAGATATTTATGCAAAAAGTAAATAAAGCAAGTAAACACTTGCCTCGTGGATAAAATCCGACGACCTCGAGTCGAATCCGGCGGAGTTTGGCCCGAGATCTCCATTTCTCTCCTCTTTTCTCTCCTCCTCTGTTTCTTATCTCTCTTTTCTTTCTTTCTTTTTTCCTTTCTTTCCCTTTCTCCATATTTAAATAAGAAGAAAAGGTTTATACCCCTTAAAACCCAAAAACGGCTCGTTTATCTAATTACGAGTTACTTTTACCTCTAAAATTACCCGAAACTCAATTTCGACAATCAAACACTCTTTTTCGACTATCTCAGCCATTCCGAGAATCATGGCGCAATCAAAATTTCCATCCGAGGTACTTGACTGCAAATCACTATTCCAACCCAAAATAAATAAATGCGGTTTTTCCAATTAAAAATCTTACCTCGTGTCGCTTTACTCAACGACGACATATAATTAAAATATTTCGACCTATATAGTCCCAAAAATAATCACAACAACCTTCGAAAATCATTTAATCCTCGAAAATTCCAAAATTACTATTTAGGGAAATTTCCCAAATTCCAATTTATAACTAATTATGGAATTTTATTGTTTCCAAAAAGGCGGGTTGTTACAGTTAATTCTTTTCTTCTTTTTTTTGTATAATTTTTTTTTCAAAATAAGTTTCGTTTTTACCCAAATTGGTATTTACAATGTCGGATTTTTTAAATTAGTGTTTGTCAAGCCCCATTTTCAAAAAATCAAATACAAGTCTCTGTATGTATCCAACATTATTTTTTTATTTCAGTGTTCAAATTAGTGTATATCATTGATTATCGAACATTTGGAGATAGGTTTCCCTAGATTTTAGTTGTTTATAATGACCACCTACATTGTGAAATCCTCACTACATGTTTGAATGTTTGATTGATGTGTTGGTATTTTGGATTGGTTTTCACCAAATGTAGTGAGGTGGATCTAAAGGTATGTTTCATTTTATTTTATTTATACTGAGTGATTTAAAATTTCTTATATTATGATACATATTGCTTGTGTTAGTGCATTGAAATACCGGTACTCCTTTTTTTTAAATCTGGCGTGCTTTCGTAACTGTCTATATATTTATTGGATCAATAGATTTTTGACATGAAATCATAATATTTATATATTTATTGATTGGTAAAATAACATTAACAACTTCATTTTGAGATTTTTTTTGGGTGGAAACAAACTCTCATCATTTCCTATTGTTCATTTAACTTTACTATGATTGTTGTTTTTTCTTTGGATTTTTTTTTACCAGATTGTTGGGTTGGCTTCAGATAATATTAATTTATATAATGTGTATTTTTTTTTTTTTGGGGGGGGGGGGGGGCAGGGATTTTTGGATGACTATTTGACCTAACTTCAGTAACTGCAAGATGAGAGCAACCTAGATTTTGTGGTTGAAGTTGTCTCTCTTCTTTGAAGATTATGAGAGATTTCTTTATGAAGTACCCAAAGCATTGTGAGATATTTAATGCCATTTTTAATCATTCTTTTGAACTGATGGTTGTATGGAGATATTGAGTTTTCTAACAAATCAAGAACATATTTTTCCCCTCAAATTGTTAGTTAATTTTGGTTATTTAGACAACAGCACAATGTAGATTTTAAGAAGGTTGAGGCTCATGTTCACCAGTTCAGGGGTAGGAGCTACAGGTAATTGTTGGCTTTTGGTTTCTGCATTGAGTTTCTTTGGTCTCGTGCAAGTCATTTGTTGAGTTATAATAAAAAAGATAAATATTTCAATTGGGAAAGTTCTAAAAGATTGGTGGTCTGATCTCTCATAATTATCATCTACGTGGTATCATTAATGCACATTAATAAAATTGATAGTTTGTTTGTTTATCTATTTTGATAAATAATTGTTTTAAAGGGTTGTTTAAATTCTCTGATTGAGTACCGTACAACATTTTCCATAACAAAATTTTGGATTATTCCCATTCCATCCCCATTTATTTCTCAAAACTGAGTCTAGCCCCAAACATTTAATTTTTGGGCCTTTTCAAAATTACTTTTTGCAACATGTGAATTATGGTAGAATTAGGTATGCATAGAGGGATGCACACTTAAATTCGACAAATGATTACTCACTCACAATTATTATTATTATTATTATTTGTTTCAACAGCATTAGAGGACAGAGAGTTCAAAAGGTGTGCATTCTATTCCGCAATTATTGCGAGGAATAAAATGGTGATGGGTTAATATTCTTTTTGAAATTTCCTATTGATGGATACAAACTCTCATCATTTCATGTTGTTAATATAAATAATTTGTTATATTCTGTTAATAAAATAATTGCTCTGCAAAACGCCATACTTCTCAAGGGTAGCTTAAGCATATAATGAGGATAACGCTCACAAAAACACCATACTTCTCAAAGGCCAGGTTAAAATTGAGAGGACTCTGTAGATTGCTTTGGCAAACCCTCAATGTGAAGTTATCTAGAGCATGGGGCATGCATTGGGCCCAAAGTTGGACATGATGGAGACACGTGGTACATGCTTTAGGTCCAACACTGGACATGTTCGAAACACATATGCTATGAGTATGTAAAGCCAGTTTGGCATGAGAAAATTCCCCCGTTGATCCATATTCTATTACAATAGGTGCACAATGATTTTCATTACATAATAATTTATTATTTGGATTTCTTTATGCTTTCATTTTAATCAGTTGTTGCAAGAATCGAGAAAGAATCGAGTATCAGTTTAATTAGTTTAATCAGTTTTTGTTTTAGGGAAATAGATGAAGACTATTTTTCAATTGTGTCCCTATTATGTCCCCTGTTTGTGGAATTACTAAATTTTCTTAATTGTATGTATAGCTATAATTTCGCTTATGTGTCCATCCAATAGATTCACTGATAATATTGAAGTTGCTCGGGTACGCAACACTCATGACTCTAAGCGAGTAAAAGATCAGTCTCCTTTATTTTTTATCATATTAACCCATTATATGGCTCTTCAATTGCAATGCTATTTGATTAGTGTGTGAAATATGGTAACAACGAATATTGTTGCACCCTAAATACTCAATTGTAAGCTCACATGAATACAATAGTTATTCATTATTTCTTTTCCTTTTGAATTGCCATTTTAGATGATTAAAAGGAATGATCATTTTGTTACTGTTCATTGATTTTTACATCCAACTTAAATTTATGGTTTAATGTAAACATATCTCTTGTTTTTGTTATAGGTCTTCTCAAAGACCTTGACCACTTAATGATTTAATCATTCAAGATTCATTTTTCTTAGTGGAATGCTTGTATTTTGTTGGGAACTTTTGGCAATTACATGTGATAATTCAAATGAGTGTAATTATTTATATTTTATGGTTGTTTAAAGGGTTCTTCTCATGATAGTTGATTGCTTTTACAATGGTGTATTTCTACTTGAAATTTATAATTTTTTACTCTTTAAGATTCGTTCTCTTGGAATAAGTTTGTTTCTATTGATTTTGTTACTGTTTTTCCAACTATTATTAGGAGGTTCCCGGGATAAAGCAAGTGATTCCCAAATATTAGCCAAGATAAAGCAAGCGATTGGTACCACACGAGTTCATTATTGTATGATATTATTACTATAATGTTGAGTAGTTGATTATATTATCTTATTCCCTCTTTATATTTTTTTTACATTCTAAATTACTTTTTCTATTGATGCTGGTTAGAATATTTGAGTCATACAATTTTTTAGATTTGATTTTTGAAATAGATTAAGTTTGTGAACTAATTTTATTTTATCATTCTTGTATTGGTATTATTTGGATTAATTGAATAAAATCAACGATGTTGTTGGAGTATTTTTTATTTTGTGCACTATTAGTATTATTATTGTTGGAGTATATTTTATTTCATAAATACGATAGATAGTACTATAAACAAATGGAATTCTGCCCAAAATTTGCAAATTATAAAACATTTGTGCTATAAAAAATTATTAAACAAAATTATTGGTGTTTTAACATAAACAAGTATTGTTATCATCGGTTTTGGTTGTTATTAATTATAGTCTTAATAAGGATTTTGTTTTTTGTTTATATAATTTCCAAGATGGACTATTTGTATATCTGAGTAGTTTTGGTTTCTTAAACATTCTAAAACGTGTACACATGTTTGTGTTTTATAATAAATTCTATGATTCCAAGTCTTAGTTGATGTTTTTTTTGGATTTGTAGTCGGTAAAAAACTACTCTGTCTTGTACTTTGTGATAGTCTTCAGTAATAATCTTATACTGAAGAGTTCCTTCACCATTAACAAAAAATGAAAAAAATCATTTTTTCCATGAAAACATAGAAATCATCAAAGAATACCAAAATCAATAGAAAAACCAATGGTGGTTGGTTCTGTGTCTATCATACTATCTTGCTAGGATTAATTTTAACTATGCATCCATGCAAAGGAAAAATACTTGCAACCAATAAAATGTATATAAAGACACTAATTCCCCTAGTCAATTACTTCATATATCCATGCTTAGATGATCCACCAAATCCTCCAATAGTCTCTCAATAGTCTTCCTTATTGTAACCTTATTAATTTTAAATGCCTCATCTCCTCTCTTAACCTGTTAATTCAAAACTATTAGTGACTGTTGGGATGCATTTGAATTGAAGAAATTGAGCAGGTTTTTCATAAGCTCAACGGATTTAGGATATACCAAAATTTCTCTCTTCATGTTCTTCTGAGAATCATAGTAGCCGGAAATAATCATCAGTATCTAAGAGGATCCCTATTAACAGTAGCTAAGTTAAGTTCAGCGAGTAATGTTGCATCATTCTGGCCTTGGTCAACCTGAGTAGACCTCATGGTAGGGATGCCAACTTCCAAGGATATAATTTCCTCAATCCCACATGTTAGTGCGAATGGTGTCTCTCCAGTTACTCATTGTGGGGTGGTGCGGTAAGCCTATAGGTGGGGCAGTTCATTTACCCATGCTCCCTTGGATCGCTCCAAATGCTTTTTTAATCAATCAATCATTATTTTATATGAAGCCTCAGCCTATCCGTTTCTCTGAGGATATGCCACGGAGCTGAAGTAGTGCCTGATCCCGTGGTCGCTGTAGAAACCCTGGAAGAGGCCACTCTCAAACTGGGTTCTGTTATTAGTGATGATAGTCTTAGGGATCCCAAAACGAGTGATAATGTTCCTCCATATGAATATTATGATGTTCGATTATCTAATATTTGCGAGTGACTCTACTTCTATCCATTTGGTGAAGTTGTCTATTGCGACCAATAAATACTTCAAATTATCGGTTGTGGTAGGTAGAGGGCCCACGATGTCCATAACGCATTAGGAGAAAGACCATGGTCTAGTAACCCACTAATGAACAATAGGTTTGTGAAGTTAGAACTTTTTTCATTTTTGAGCATAGATTCTAGTGTAATCTGTAGCTTTGGCCACCAGTAGCCTTCTTTCATTACTCGAAAGGCTACCGACCTTCCCCCAATGTGACTCTCATAGATTCCCTCATAAAGTTCATATAGGACTTGCTCGACGTCCTTTAGATGAACACGTTGGAAGTAAGGGCTAGTGAAAGATCTCTTGTACAGCTTGCCTTCAGAAGATAAGTGACAGTGAGAAACTTTAACTCTTATCTGATGAGGGGTCTTCTTATCTGTTGGTAGCGCACCATCCTTCAAATAATCCCTTAAAGGGTCCATCCAACTGGGTGTTGTTTTAATCTAGAGAACATACCTCACGCTCGGTAGCTCGACGATCTGGTTGATACTTGGCTGAGCAAGGAAATCAATATAAAGTATCATCTTCGATTGGAGGTGATCACTAAGCTTAAGTCTGCTAGGGCATCAGCATGGTTGTTCTGTCCTCTATAAAACTTCTAGACGCTGACTTAGTCAAAGTTTTCCATCAATTCTTTCGCATTAGCGAGATAGGTTGCCATCCTATTATCTCTAGCATTGAAATTGCCACTTACCTGGTTGGAGACCAACTGTGAGTCGTCGAACACTTGGATTCACTTTGCTCCGAGCGTTCACACTTTTTGTAGGCCCATGATCAGTGGTTCATATTCTCCTTCGTTGTTGGAGGCTTCAAATCGAAGCCTGATTCCTTGCTTGAGTATTGCGTCTTTGAGGGTAATTAGCACGATGCCTACTCTTTCCACTATGGAATTAGAGACTCCATCAACGAATAGTCTCCAAACACCTGATGTCGGGGGAACTTTATTCTGATGAATAGTTTGGGGTTGGTCGCAAGGATGTTCTCCTATTAATTCTGTGATGAAATTGGCGAGGACCTTCCCTTTTGTGACATTCCTCGGCTGGAACTGAATGTCAAATCGCCCAATCTCGACTGACCACTTTGATGTAATGCCCCGTATTTTTATGGCTTTTAAATTTAGGGATTTATTAAATTTAATTGAGATAAATTAATTTAATTTTAATCCTGAAAGTTGTTTTAAATATTTACTAGCATGACGAGAGTTAGTAATTATTGAAAGTTTGTTGATTCGTTAGATATTACTTATTTAGTAAAGTAATATGTAACATTAATTTTTGTTACAAATTGTCACAAGTGAATAAAATGGCAATTATGGAAATTTAAGTCGGGACGCGCATGTGTCATGTTAGGACTAAATTATAATTATATAAAGTGAATAAATTATAAGTCGCCTGTATGGTCATTTTGAGTGCGCCAATGTGTCCAAAAGGGTCGAGATAGTCAGAAAAGTATACCTGGGGGTTTAGTTTGGGTATCGGGGCGTTTTTAGGCCTATTTGACATCCCGGGAGGGTATCATAGACATCCTGCATTTTTGGGTAATTAAACCCACGAATTTAATTAGGTTATATCATCCATTTGGAGTTATCTCTTAGGGTTCGAAAACAGAAAATCAAATAACGGCCATTAGAGAAGGAGTTGGAGAGCTTTCCAAGCAACTCAAGGCCAAGGACTCACTCGTTTGCACCGCCACCAACACCAAAACGTAGATCGCGCGACGAGGAACGCAACCATACCATTTCATCCACGAAATCAGAACCTAGAATTTTAGGCAAGTATCTATCTTGCTTTATTTTTGCCAAATGCCTCACCTATGTTAGTTTAGGATTACTAAGATCGTATTTTATAAAAGAAGTTATTAATTTAGAGACTTTAAATTGCATGTTTAGGGAGCTTCCATAAATTCTGGATATACCCATCATATGTAGAGGATTACCAGCGAATGATTATGAGTTTAGAAATAAGAAATCTGGGAAATAATTAGTAGATTGCATATTTCTTTCAAAATTAGCGTTCTTAAAGATTATGTCAATTTTACACCATTAATTTGATATCGTTGATGAATTTATACATGATTCACGTAGAAAACCATGTACATATGTATATAGAACTTATAGTACTGTTAATTGAGAATTCTAGAGTTGTTAATGACATTTTTGGAGAAATTGGAAGATGAAAGCCGTAGGTTTAATTTGCAGTTTCTGGGCAAGAACTGCTTGATCGATCGATCGAGCCAAGAGCATCGATCGATCGACCCCTTTTCTTCGATCGATCGACCCCTCCTGAAAAATTGCATATTTCTCATTCGTTAGTTTAATCCAATTAGGGTGTATTGGAACCCTTGATTGTTGTTGTTGGAGTATAATGGGATATAGAGATGACTAGTAGGGCCTAGGTAGACCCCGTTGAGTAACAGTTTAGTGTAGGATGAGATTTTCGATTAACGAGGAATGATTCATGTGTGTAAGAAATCATGCGTATATTTAATAAAAAGATCGGAATTCGTAATGGAGTTATACCGGAACATAAGAGAGTGAATGCCTACTGAAATTATACTTAGAATACTTCGAGAGAGGAGAAGTGAGTATGAAGTGAATAATAAATGAGAATACAAATAACGAGTCCGTTATACGAAATAATCGAGTAAAATGTGTAATAACGGATAATTATAATTATGGGTCGTGAGCGCACCTAATTTAGCAATGTGGATATGTGTGTGTATATATATGACTGTGTGATTCTGCATATATTATATCTGTATAAAAATCATACTCGGGCTACTTACTATCACGGGGGTTTCCGCACTGGGATGGTCTTATCTCGATTGGACCTTTATGGGGGATATTGACTCGTACCCTAGAACATAGGATTCCTTGGTACAGGCTATCTGATTGATAGTCAGGCGGTCCTAAGAGACATGAGGGTATGTGCTGACCTCTTAGTGACTTGAAACTATGCTTCGCCTCCATTTGTATGTGTTTTATGTTAATTCTGTTCGAGAGTGATTCCGAACTAGCATCTCCCTAAATATGTGTGATACAGGGACTTGATAGCAGAGTATGCCAGTACCATAGATTGTATGTGGAGTGCAGATATATATATATATATATATATATATATATATATATATATATATATATATATATATATATATATATATATATATATATTATATGAGTGAATTGTATATATATCCACTTCTATATGGAAACTTTGCACCATAGATTTTATGTGGGGTGTCGTTAGTATATATATTATATGCGTAACTAATATATATATATACATATATCTATATGGGAACTTTTCACTGTGCGTATAAGTAGTTAAGTAAATGAATAAATGTTGCAACTCTCTGAAGGTGTTCGGGAACTTGATAATAGTACTGATGTGTTCTAAACAGCGTAGGAAATCTTGAAGAGATTAATCTTTCTAAACTAAATATTATCCCCTGTTGATTCTCAAGATGAAACATTATGGAGAATAAGTTAGATAGACTTTTGAGGTTTAGTAGTACGGTAGACGTGCACACTAGATGAGAGGTGAGAATTCTCAAAAGAGTGTCGCATACTAGCATGGTTGTTGCATTGGTAGGTAAGCATTTTAAATACTTGTTAAACTATTTTTAAAACTGTTTTACAATCGGGTTCAGACCCATTTTTTGTTATCTCTTCTGTATTGTATATATATGTATATATTACAGGTGCCCAACCACAGGGGTGTGTCATGCATAGGTTCTTTGGATTGGACGTGCTGTAGCTTATGTAGGAGTTCCAGGCCTTTGTTTTAGACGACCTCTTCATTGATTCGGTTCTTATTGTAGTTCTTCATAGTTAGGGCATGTGTCGCCCATTTCCCATTCAGTGTATATTTGTCAGAGATGTATGTTCATTTATTTGCAGTATTCGGTACTCTTTGGCTATTAACTCCTGTCAGGATGATATCATTTGTAGTTTAAATTTGGTTTGGATAATCTATGTGGATAAATTCTTTTGTGTTGATTGTTGTCCGTAGCACGTATGTGATTATTAAACTGTTGGTTATTTAAAGGGTTTTCAAATTGGAATTTAATAAAGATTGAAATAAAGTTTTAAATTTTTTTGACACTTAGCTTAATTATTTAGGATGTTTAATTTGAAATTTTTAATTTTGCGATAGTGATGCTAAGAATTAACAAACTGTTCACCTTGATTTTAATTTAATAAAGGATTTATCGCCCCGTATTTAATTAGGCGGGGTGTCACAGGTGGTATCAGAGCATCAGGTTCCAGTGTCCTTTAGGATCTGTGCGGCTTATTATGCTTCCAGCGTTGCTTTGTTTGATATAGAGCCCTATGTTTAGGATTGTTGATTTCTACGGTGAGATTCCGTTCTCCTGCTATAACATATGTATCATAGTGAAATCTTAATTGTGTTCGGGCGTGTCTGAACAATGAAATATGGCAGGCAAGGGCCATTGGGCTGACAACAAGAGGCAAGAATCAGTTGAGGTTATAGAGCAGATTCGAGGATGATGACCATAGTTAAGGTCACCCCTATTCTAGAACGGGAATCCAGGACTGTAAAGAAGGCTAGGGAGCAATTTATGATTTCCAATTTTTTCTATAGTCGAAAGAGGTGCAAGAGTAAACTCACCCCAATGTGGCACGACTGGGAAAAGTTAGATGAAGCATTGTAGAGAACTATCAGTGGGAATTCTAGAAATACGGGAATTGTGTGTGTTAGCCAAAGGAGGTAAAGTATCCAAAGGTGTAGACATAGGACGGAGTGTGACTAACTGAGAGTGAAAAATTTGGAGAAAAATTCTCTTAGCTTGTCAGAACGAAGTTATAATGGTGGGAGTCAACCACCATTTTTAGAAGTTAAATGTTATGTCCGTAGAAGAATCTTAGGTACAGTTTGACTACATGTTCCTTCATCAAGTGTTCAGGATAAGAAGTGAACGTTGATCTGAAGTCATCACCGGAGGACCTGACAGAGGTCCATTTGTGAATATGAATCTAATCCATTAGAGAATCTTGTATCGGAGGATGTAGATACAAATGGAGGAGAGGACTCCAAGTGGGAGATTGACTCGTAAAAATAGTTAATAACACAAAAAAGGGAAATTCTGCTCGACGGTCGATTAAGAAGTTATCAATGTCGTGCTTTGACAATAGAGATGTTAATGCTTATTTGTGTGGGAGGCTAAAAGAATTGAAGAAGTGAGTCAAGAATAAGACTAGATGCAACAATGGTAGTGTAGCACCACATGGGGGTGGGGATACACGTCAGGGGACCCATTTAAATTATTCTAGTAGCTAAATTCTTACCAAAGCGATGGAGAATTCAGTAAGGACTGTTGTAGCCAGTAGCATGTTCTTTAGGGCCAATAAGGCTAATGGTACCATGAGGGATAGACAACATGAATTGAGCCTACCAAAGTCCGAGAGAAGGACAATCCTTATATTGTTGGTATGACAGGTGATAAGTGGATTATGTGTAGAGGTATTTTGTGGAGAGTGAAATCACACGCGTTGATGTTTTCCCGAAGTGAGTAAAGGGAAAAGAGTATGGTTCCTAGTAAAAGACAATGATTAAAGTAGTTTTGTGTTGGTTGGGAAGACGTGTTACGTCCGAAAACCATTTGTGCAATCAAGACGATTGGCAAGGTAGAAGTATATGTTTCATCCTCAAGAGATGAGGCGTGTTTTATGTGACACGAGCGAGTCATTATAGTTTGTTCATTGTTAATTTAGCACGTGAGACAATTTTAATGCGTATAACTACAAACGATATTATTATGTGAATATTTTTCCCTAGTGTAGAGGGATTTTCCTTAGTGCTATCCGCGGAGGATGAATGAGTAGATTAATAGTGTTATATACTTTATTGAGGTTACTCGTTTTAGTGATGTGATATACGAGTGCAATATGGTATTGATTACAACTTTATAGAATGGTCAGTATGATAGTAGGCAGTTATTGCAAGGCTATCGGAGTGGTTGCATTAGTGCAGCATGTTTTGTTCTGGCGAGGCCTCACTTGTAAGAGGTTTGGACTTGCACTTATATATTATCTATCCTAGAGACTTCGAAGGGGATAGTGGGCTCGAGATATTCGATACCAGTGTGTAGGGACTTTGTTGTTATGATTCAGTATGTATCGGGTTTACGGTTGAGCGAAAAGATTTAACTCAATATTATGTTCAGCGCTCAGAACTTGGTGATAGAAAGAGTGCATTGTAATATCTACCCTTTAGAGATGTGGTAATTAAGATTTATACCCCTATGATTGGCGAAAGGGATTTTGAGAATCTCGGTTGTATGTATTCGAGGTTTATGGAATGTAATCACCACTAATACTGTACGATAGTGCAATTGGAGAAATGTTCTTTCTTAAGTGTAGTTTCGGGAAGAGATGTAATTTTCTGCCAGGAAACGGGAAAAATAGGGGTACATGCTATGGACTACAGAGGGCCTAACGGATTTCGATAACCGACAATGCTAGGTAGTAGTGTATCGGGGGGGTTCCTTGTTTGGATTTCGCTTTGCGAGACATTCCACACATGAAACTTAGCGTAAGGTTGTAAATAGGGAGATGTTTGGTCATTAGTACAAGAGTTTTGTACCTCGGTCATAATAGGAGCAGATAATTATATCTGTAAGTTGGTAGTTGAATTATGATTTAAGGCCAGTGGAGCCGGTTGCATAGTAAGAAAGCACTGAAAGCTTTGTTTTACCACCACGAGTTGAGGGGTGGAACGATGATAAGTAGGATTTAGAATTTCGATTTCTAGGGTGAGTGAGAGTACCTAAGTGTTGAAATAACGTTGTGAGCACTAGGAAAATCAAGAATTGGTTATTAGATGTGAAGCGTATGTGATTCTTACTCTAGTATGCATGGTTTATAGGGTGTGTACACATCCTGGTTAGTTGATGTTAAAAATCGTCCGAGTTGAAGGGATATGGGAATAGACGTGTGGAATATATGTTTGTGGGACTAACATAACGAAGTAAAAGTGGTAGAGTGTATTAAGCACCTTGTGAAAGATGATAAATCCATATATACGTGTGCAATCAGAGTAGCACACCGAATCTGATTGGAAGGCTGTGGGAAGCCGTTTACAAAGGGGTATTCCTTGAGAAGGGTAGAATTTAACTATATGGAGAACACTCGGGACTGAGTTGTAATTAGTCAAATGTTGAGAAAGAGTTGTGCATACAAAGAGTGATAATGTTAGTATGGTATAAAAGATCCAGAAGTGCACATCGTGGAGAAAAGTGCACAGGTCGGAACTTTTGATATACACCAAGGAAGTAAGGGGTGTATTATGTGTCACTTAATGTGAGACATTTCAAAGAAAGTTGATGTTGAGCTGACATAGTGAGTAGTCTCTGCATGCACCACTCATAGATAGAGATCAATTGGAATAAGAGGATCAACTAGAGAATTTTGTGGTTATCATCAATTCCTGTAACGGAAGAGGGCAGTTAAAGTTGGTAAAGTCCTTGGATGAGTTACCATCTTCAAGGTAAGATCAAGGGTCATCCGAACATGTGGATTAAGTCACCCAAGAAGGAAGTGATTGACATTCCTTTGGGGTGATTTACAATATTAACTAGTGTGCCGCAGTCTTCCTTTGAAAGGAAGGGATCATGCCGATACGTTGTCCTACATGGTATTATTTTCTAAATTAGGATGAAATTTGTGAATCCCACCTTCAATATGGGATTTCAGGAAACAACAAAGATAATGTTTCGTTTTGAGTAGGAGGTATCACCCATAGCCGAGGAGCAGGCGCACGGTGATAAACGAGTATTGGAACCGTATAAAGGTGATTTTAGAATATTGGTGATCATTTCATTTCCAAAACGGTCATAATTAACAAGTGGAGTAATACGGTAATTGGGGGAGGATATTACCTAATGGTTGAGTTACGTGGAAGAACTCGTACCTGTTTGTCGTGAACGAGGTGCTTAATAAAGTTTTGGTGTGGAAAAACCTTAAATATTCTCCCTCTGCGTATGTTTAGAAGTGAGTGGATAATCAGAATTTTGGATCGGTCAAGAATAATTCGACGATTATGGTGGAATTCCACGACTATTTTAGGCGAACAAGAATGGTCAGATGTTCGTATGGCTTCTCTCAGAATGGGAGTTTTGTGTTTAAAAATCCGAGTAGTTGTCATGTAGTGAGGTGCGGCCTCCCAATGATATTGAAATAATGGGAATTAATAGTGTATATGCGTGTCTTATGTGAATGTTATCGGATAGGAGCATAATGTGAAGTATCTTTAATGAAGAGTGTTAAACAAGCTTGCTGTGAGCTGTGGGCTATAGTGATTGAGCGCCTTACTATGTGGATAGCTTGCGTACTGTTAAGGAATCTAAAATGTGTTCCAGGTAGGCCTTTTTTTGAATTTCGGGACGAAATTCCGTTATTAGGAGGGAAGTATGTATTACCCCGTATTTTTATGGCTTTTAAATTTAGGGATTTATTAAATTTAATTGAGATAAATTAATTTAATTTTAATCCTGAAAGTTGTTTTAAATATTTACTAGCGTGACGAGAGTTAGTAATTATTGAAAGTTTGTTGATTCATTAAATATTACTTATTGATTAAAGTAATATGTAAAATTATTTTTTGTTAAAAATTGTCACGAGTGAATAAAATGGCAATTATGGAAATTTAAGTCGGGGCGCGTATGTGTCATGTCAGGACTAAATTATTATTATATAAAGTGAATAAATTATAAGTTTTCCGTATGGTCATTTTGAGTGCGCCAATGTGTCCGAAAGGGTCGAGATAGTCAGAAAAGTATAACCGGGGGTTTAGTTTGGGTCTCGGGGCATTTTTAGGCCTATTTAAAATCCCGGGTGGGTATTATAGACATCCTGCATTTTGGGGTAATTAAACCCACGAATTTAATTAGGTTATATCAGCCATTTGGAGTTATCTCTTAGGGTTAGCAAACACAAAATCAAAGAACGGCCATTAGAGAAGGAGTTGGAGAGCTTTCCAAGCAACTCAGGGACAAGGACTCACTCGTTTGCACCGCCACCACCACCAAAACGTAGATCGCGCGATGAGGAACGCAACCATACCATTTCATCCACGAAATCAAAACCTTGAATTTTAAGCAAGTATCTATCTTTCTTTATTTTTGGTTAATCCCTCACCCATGTTAGTTTAGGATTACCAAGATCATATTTTATGAAAGAAATTGTTAATTTAGAGACTTTAAATCTCATGTTTAGAGAGGTTCCATAAATTCTGGATATACCCATCATATGTAGAGGATTACCAGCGAATTATTATGAGTTTAGAAACAAGAAATTTGGAAAATAATTAGAGGAATGCATATTTCTTTCAAAATTAGGGTTCTTAAAGATTATGTCAATTTTATACCATTAATCTGATATCGTTGATGAATTTATACATGATTCACGTAGGAAACCACGTACATATGTATATAGAACTTGTAGTACTGTTAGTTGAGAATTCTAGAGTTGTTAATGACATTTTCGGAGAAATTGGAAGATGAAACTCGTAGGTTTAATTTACAGTTTCTGGGCAAGAACCGCTTGATCGATCGATCGATCGACCCCTTTTCTTCGATCGATCGACCCCTCCTGGAAAATTGAATATTTCTCATTCGTTAGTTTAATCCAATTAAGATGTATGGGAACCCTTGATTGTTGTTGTTGGAGTATAATGGGATATAGAGATGACTAGTAGGGTCTAGGTAGAACCCGTTGAGTAACATTTTAGTGTAGGATGTGATTTTGTATTAACGAGGAATGATTCATGTGTGTAAGAAATCATGTGTATATTTAATAAAAGATCGGGATTCGAAATGGAGTTAGACCAGAACGTAAGTGATTGAATGCCTACTGAAATTATACTTAGAATACTTCGAGAGAGGAGAAGTGAGTATGAAGTGAATAATAAATGAGAATACAATTAACGATTCTGTTATACGAAATATTCGAGTAAAATGTGTAATAACGGATAATTATAATTATGGGTCCTGACCGCACCTAATTTAGCAATGTGGATGTGTGTGTGTGTGTGTGTGTGTGTGTGTGTGTGTGTGTGTGTGTGTGTGTGTGTGTATATATGACTGTGTGATTGTGCATACATTATATCTATATAAAAATCATACTCGGGCTACTTGCTATCATGGGAGTTTCGCCGGGACGGTCTTATCTCAATTGGACCTTTATGGGGGATATTGACTCGTACCCTAGAACATAGGATTCCTTGGTACAGGCTATCTGATTGATAGTCAGGCGGTCCTAAGAGACGTGAGGGTATGTGCTGACCTCTTAGTGACTTGAAACTATGCTTCGCCTCCATTTGTATGTGTTTTATGTTAATTCTGTTCGAGAGTGATTCCGAACTAGCATTTCCCTAAATATGTGTGATACAGGGACTTGATAGCAGAGTATGCCAGTACCATAGATTGTATGTGGAGTGCAGATAGTATGTATGTATATATATATATATATATATATATATATATATATATATATATATATATATATGTATATATATATATATATATGTATATATATATATATATTAGTTACGCATATAATATATATCCACTTATATATGGAAACTTTTCACCATAGATTTTATGTGGGGTGCCGTTAGTATATATATTATATGCGTAATATATATATATATATATATATATATATATATATATATATATATATATATATATATATATATATATATATATATATATATATATATATATATATATATATATATATATATATATATATATATATATATATATATATATATGTATATATATACATATAATATATATCCACTTATATATGGAAACTTTTCACACATATAATATATATCCACTTATATATGGAAACTTTTCACCATATATATATATATATATATATATATATATATATATTAGAACTTTCTACTGTGCGTATAAGTAGTTAAGTAAATGAATAAATGTTGCAACTCTCTGAAGGTGTTTGGGAACTTGATAACAGTACTGATGTGTTCTAAACAGCATAGGAAATCTTGAAGAGATTAATCTTTCTAAACTAAATATTATCCCTTGTTGATTCTCAAGATGGAACATTATGGAGAATAAGTGAGATAGACTTTGAGGTTTTGTAGTACGGTAGACGTGCACACTAGATGAGTGGTGAGAATTCTCAAGAGACTGTCGCATACTAGCATGGTTGTTGCATTTGTAGGTAAGTATTTTAAATACTTGCTAAACTATTTTTAAAAATGTTTTACAATCGGGCTCTGACCCATTTTCTGTTATCTCTTCTCTTTTGTATATATATGTATATATTACAGGTGCCCAGCCACAGGGGCGTCATGCATAGATTATTTGGATTGGATGCGTTGTAGCTTATGTAGGAGTTGCAAGCCTTTGTTTTAGACGACCTCTTCATTGATTTGGTTCTTGTTATAGTTCTTCATAGTTAGGGAATGTGTCGTCCATTTCCCATTCAGTGTAGATTTGTCACAGATGTATGTTCATTTATTTTCAGTATTCGTTACTCTTTGGGTATTAACTCATGTCAGGATGATTTCATTTGTAGTTTAAATTTGGTTTGGATAATCTAGATGGATAAATTCTTTTGTATTGATTGCTATCCGTAGCACTTATGTGATTATTAAACTGTTGGTTATTTAAAGGGTTTTCAAATTGGAATTTAATAAAGATGGAAATAAAGTTTTAAATTGTTTTGACACTTAGCTTATTTATTTAGGGTGTTTAGATTGAAATTTTTTATTTTGCGACAGTGGTGCTAAGAATGGACAAACTATTCACCTTGATTTTAATTTAATAAAGGATTGATCGCCTGGTATTTAATTAGGCGGGGTGTCACATTTGATAGTCTTCTGGAAAGGTCTGCTTTTCTCAGGACTGATTTAAGAGGGTGGGATAAAAGTATGATGGAGTGGGCTTCGAAGTAGTGTTTTAATTTCCCTAAGGCCATCACCAGCACGAAGGCGAGTTTTTCTAGCGGTAGGTATCCCTATGCAGTGTTTAAAAAAATCTTGCTCACGTAATAGACTAGGTGCTGGATCCACATTTTCTTGCATACCAGTGCAGAACTTCTAGCATGATTGGATACTGAAAGGTAAAGGTATAGAGAATCATTCTCTTAAGGGATTACGAGAAATGGGGGTTTGCAAAGGTAAGCTTTGATCCCCTCTAATGCCTTCGAGAAATTATCGTCCCACTCTACATCTTTTCTCTTCTTCAACAAGTGGAAGAACCACTGGAAACTTTCAAATGACATTGAGATGAACCAATTTAGGGCGGTGAGCATCCCCATGAGCTTCTGCACGTCTCTTATCATATGGGGGTTGCACCCTGTTAATGGCATCAATTTGGTCTGGGTTGGACTCAATACCTCTCTTTCTAACCAAGTACCCAAGGAATTTTCTAGACTGGACACCGAAGGAACACTTAGTGGCGTTGAGCTTCATTTGATAATTCGTGAGGATTTAAAAGGTACTTGATAGGTCAAAGAGGTGGTCTTCTTTGAGACTGCTCTTTACGAGCATGTCATCGATGTAGACTTCTATAGTGCTTCCCATCTGGTCTTTGAACATTTTGGTGACCAATCGCTGGTAAGTTGCTCCTGTATTTTTTAGCCCAAAGGGCATAACATTGTAGTAATATAACCTGGTTGTGGTTATAAGTGTTGTTTTATCTTGATCTGGCTCGTACAGAGGGATCTGGTGATACCAGGAGTATGCGTCTAGGAAGCTCATCCTTTCGTGTGCTCTAGTGGCATCCACCAACTGATTAATATTTGGGAGGGGGAAGCTATCTTTAGGTAACTCCTTATTGAGATCGACGAACTCGATACAGACCCCTATTTTTCATTTCTCTTGGGGCTAACCACTGGGTTGAACAGCCATTTGGTGAACTGGACTTCCCGTATGGATACTGCGTCCTGTAATTTTTTAGCTTCCTTCTCCACTGCCTTGGCTTTTTTCTGATCAGTTCGGCGAGATTTTTGTGCTATTTGTTTGAAAGCTATATCGATGTGCAGTCGATGACAAGTGATGTTTGGATCAATCCCGAGTAGCTCGTAAGGCTTCCACGTAAAGACATCTAGGTTACTTCGGAGTAGGGTGACCAATTCCCTCTTCTTGTGGTCGATGAGTTAGGTTCCAATCAAGAACTTTCTTTCACTTGAACTGCTACTGGATGTGACTTCCTCTATGTCCTTGATGACTCTTTCAGAGGGGATGATCCTGGTCTCCTCCACTCCTAGTCTCCCATACCTTAGTTGCTATTTGTAGGGCATTAGCCTCTCCCGCTCTTCGTTGTTGCTTCTAGGTTCCTCAAAGTTCTTCTCTGGCTTCGGGCGGATGGCTGCTATAAAGAACTTTCTCGCCATCGCCTGATCTCTGTGGATATCCACCACTCCTCTTTCAGTCACGCATTTTAACTTGTGATGGTAGGTAGAGGGGATGGCCTTTATTTCGTTCAACCATCATTTACTGAGGATCACTTGGTAGGGCGAATCAATATTGACCATGAGAAATTCAATCATTTGTGAGATGTTTCCTTCCCTTACTAGCAAGAAAATCTTTCCCAAGGGGATGGTTATTTTTCTAGCGAAGCCAACAAGAGGAACGGTGACTTTCTTTAGGTCAACGACACTTAACATTAATTTCTTGAACCGTTCGAGGTACATTACTTTGGATGAGCTAGCTTGGTCGATGAGCAACCTGTCGACATCATAGTAAGTTATCATGAGTGTAATGATTAATGCATCATGATGTGGGGTTCTTACTCCCACTAGGTCCTCATCTGTGAACATAATGTGCTTGCTATAGTCGACATCCTCTGCTCGTAGATATTTCCCTCCTTGCATTTTGGATAGATCGATTTGAAAAGCTTGCATTACAGCTATAAAATTTTCAACTTCCATTCAAGTCGTGTTTCCTTAAATCTGTTTAAGGTCAAATGCTCCATGAATTACTTTTAACTCATGGCCAATATATTCCTCGATCACATTATCGGGCCCTTGATCTCCATTGGCAGCTACCTTCTCTGCCTTCTTTTCCACAAATTCGCTCAAGTGTTCCACTTGAGATAACTCTTCAAGGTGAGACTTGAGGGATTTGGAGTGCTCGGTTTTGTGCCCTCCCTCTTTGTGGAAATCATATCTCAGTGCATTGTTCCTTTTTGAAGGGTCTCCACCCGTCTTCCTGGGCCACTTAATGAATAATTCGTCCTTGATCTTCGCCAGAATATTATAGATCGATTCTCTAAAAATGGTGTTTACTGCTTAAAATGCCTTTGAGGCATCACTCTTATTCCCATTCTTAGGGCCTCTTTTTCCCCCATTCTTACTCCCTTTATTTTGACTCTCAATTTGGTCGCTTCTCTTACCAGAAAACTTAGCGCGACCATTTTCCCCTGCATTGGGATGGGTCACATCTTCAACTTTGGCATATTTTTCAATACGATCCATCAAGTCGTCGATAGTTATGGCCTCCTTTTTAGTGAGGGACTGGTGTAAGAGGCAGGAACTAGATAAGACAATCTTAAAGGATACAACGACGACCTGTTTCGAGCAGTCCTCGACCTCATTAAACAGCTCCCAATACCTCTTCGCGTAGTCTTCGAGGCCCTTCTGGAGCTTTTTCTTCATAGTCAATAAAGCATCCATCCATTTTGGATGGGAGCTGTTCGTAATAAAGTGAGATATGAAGAGTTATGCCAGGGACTCAAAGTTCCTAATGGATCTGTGGGGAATTTTCTCGAACCACTTTTGAGCCACATCGTGCAGGCTCGATGGGAAAATTCAGCACATCAGTGCGTGTTTGATGATCCAAAGGGTTATGGCATGTCAGTACTGTCTGACATGGTCGATGGGGTCAGTCTTACCATCTTAGATATTGAATTTGGGCATGAAGAACTGTTTAGGGGATTCTTCTTCCTCTATTTCCCTTGAAAAGGGGGATTTTATCTAGGTCCTAAGAGCTCTCCTGGATAACTCTCTGGTCGATTTGGCACCCCGATGTGTTGGGTGTTGGTCCATCTCTCTTCAGATGAAATTTCGTATGTCATCATTTCCTCGGGTTGGGCTCCAGTAACGGCGAGCTGATTATTGTTGTTCCGACCAGTCATTATTCGACTTGTGTCCCTCAATTCTTCGAGATCCATATTATGGGCTCCTTCCTCGATTGTGAGATTTGTTCGCCTGAGGGCTAGGAGTCCGATAACGACGTTACCTTGTATTACGATGGAGTTCTCTCTCTATTTTCTTCGGTCTCCTTTTGAGGTGAGAATTCTCGGCTTCCTTCTTACGAGTGGCTTCGTCCTGCTCTTAGAGCCTCGTCTCGTAGGCATCGATTATCCTGGAGACTTATGCGGATCTAGTTGGTCCCTGGCTTTCTTTTGAGGCTTGTCGTTCTGAGCGAGGCCTTGGGTGTGAGCGTCAAACATCAGATCTAACCCTATGAGGGATAGGTTGTTCTTCAATATCTCCTGCTTAAGGGGCATTGCTGTTGTGACCAGATATTCTAGGTTCTTGCTGGTGAAGGATTTCTTAAATGAAGAACAATCACTTCCCACAGAAGGTGCCAATTGTGGTGACAATAAATCTCAGCACAAATTATAAGCAAATGCGATCACCAGAAAAAGTAAAGTACATAAATTAGAATACCTGCAAACACACACGACACAATATATACGTGGTTTAGGAAATTGCCTACGTCTAGGGTGGTATTCTTTATTTGTATTTTCTTTTCTCCAGGCGAGTGTTTTCAATTACATACCCTTTTCCGTGGTTTAGGGGTACAATATATACATATGAACTTCGAAGAGTGGTGGTGTTGGCCACCTCCACGTTGGCCCATAATTCCTAGAATATCTCCTGAGAGATTTTAGGGGATGAATGGGTCGTTGCTAACTTAGTCATATGTGAGACTTTGGAGTTTGGGGGGAACTCCCCCTATTCTTCATAGGGCTTAGTCCGGCTACTTCTTTGGGTCAAGACAAATGGACGAGGTACCCACATTATCCATGGATATCTAACCACTCAAAAAATATTATTAATGGTAAAAGATCCCCAAGATCATACAATTATATTCAAATCACTCAAAAAATTATGCCATTTCATTAGGTTTAGGAGATAGTTCTTTTTAGAATAATTGTCCACCAAAATACCTTTCATGAGATTCTTTTCTATAAAACAAAAGAAATTGCAAGAATTAACAAAAATGTCATTTTATCTATATAATAAAGATTCAATGTGTTTAAGTGCGTCGAAATCAATGTGCATAGTTTAATACCTACAAACATTCAAAGATAACATGGTATCAAATCCAACAAGGTTTTAAAAGGTTTCAAAAAATATCAGTTGGTCATTTTGTCAAGAACTTGGAATTCAACATGTGAAAGAAATTCTTAAAGGGCACTCTGTATCACTAAGAGAGAGATGAATTTGTAAACATCGAAAAACTTCATCGGTATCAGCATACAAAGTCAATCTTGACCATAGTAGAAGCATACAATCAGTAGCATATAGTCAATACCATCATAGAATCAGTAAAACTTCATGAGTAGCATCATACAAAGACAATTCTAACCACAGTAGCATCGTAAACGATGGGACTAGTTGGATAAAATATGCACTATGAGTTGTAAAGATGAAAGAGTATAGAAGGGAAACACCTAAAAAATTTCTACCAGCATAAACGTCAATCTCAAAGATAGTAGTAGCATAAAATTGAGAGGTTCCTAGCTTATGGTAAACATAATTCGAAGATATCAAACATTAAAAGAAATCTTACATTTACACAAACATCTGAAGCCCTAAAATTTACTCTTAAAAAAAATCGCCAAACCGAACTAGAGCATGAACATTACAAATTAACATACCCACCAAATTGTGCTTTTTGACACAACAAAAAATCGTAAAATTACAAATAACAAAGACTACATGAAAAAATTGTAAACAGAAAAAATAGTGAGTGAGTGAGTGAGAGAGAGAGAGAGAGAGAAATTACCTATAAAAGTCCAACAAATAACAAATTAGGTCACAAATTTAAAGAGAGAAAAAGAGAGGCGTCATATAGAGAAGCGCGTTGGGAGAATGTCGAAGAGAGAGAAGATAGAATATCGAGCGAAATAGTGAGATGTGAGAGTGAGAGGAGAGAGTGAGTGAGTGGGAAAAATATAACCAAACTGGTGTAATAGTATTGTACCCTTATTTTTAAATTTTGAGAAAAAGGGGGAATCAATTTAGAGTGTGTCAAAAGAGGGGGGATCCAAATTTGTAAGGGGAAAAATAGGTAGTCCAGAAAAACTCATAAAGATGAGATCATGGTTATATATATATATATATTCACATTGGGAGGTGAAATCCTATCCTGGAAATCGTCAATATAGACTTGCATATCTCTATCAACGATGAAGTTTCAATTTTGTGATTAGATAAAGCAATTGAGGAAGAAAAATGGCTTTGACATTTTCTAGAGCATATTACCTTCTTGCCAAAAGTTGTGCCCACCATAGTTATAAATTTCAATAATCAAGAGGCAATCTCAAGGGCACAAAATTTTGCATATAACGGTAAGTCTAGACACATTCGACATAAACATAATACTGTTAGACAATTACTCTCTAATGTAATTATTCCCATTGACTTTGTACAATCAAATAATGAATTAGCAAATCTGTTTACTAAACCATTATGAAGAGAGAAAGTTTATTCAACATCGAGGGTAATGGGCTTAAAAGCCTATAACAAAGAGTCTCCATGGTGACAACCCAAACCAATTGACTAGGGATCCTAAGTTTTAGGTCGTGAAGACAACCCAAACTCGTTTACTCAAGACCCAAGATCTAGGTTCAATTGGACAACAAAGTTGTGGTGGACTATCCAGTTTCACTTTCGATATAATATTTCCTACCTACTCTTATGATGACAAAATTGTAGCCTGTTGTAAGATAGATTAACAAATGTTTTTAATGATCTATATACCTTGTTAAACAAGTGGGGTACGATAGGGTAGTTGTAATGGGAAATCATCTACGTGAGTGTGAAGTGGGGTTACTTCTATGATAATCTCAAAGGTTTGATATGCTAAAGCACTTATGAGCGCTTGGAATGTTTAGGGACAAAATGAACACAATCATGAGAACCAACTTTGTACAGAAATGGTATATGTGATACTTATTATTTTGGTTGACACAAACGACTGTCATTTAAAGAATTCATGTTCATCTCTTAGCCAGTAAATTCGATAGACTCTCACTAGTAAAGGTTTAAGCCCGCAAGCTACCTCTGCTGATGCTTTGAATTTCTATTTGAACTCTCTTAAGTGTCTTCATATGCCTTTGGACATTATCTACCAATTTCATTCATGTTCGATAATGTTGAAAAGTTAATGGATTATAAACTTATATTGGGTTAGCTTTTATCCCAAATACACGTACCAATGTGTTCCTTTTCGTGAGAAGATTAACATTTCATATTCACATGTTCAAAACCTTTGATGAATACGAAAATGGCATCAAATTACCCCATCTGACGTGGGTAAACTAGTGTGTAGTTAGGAAAGTTAGAGAGTCCTATATAGTACAAATATAACAAAAGTGAGTAGTAAATCTACTCATTAGTTGGTGTAAGGACACATTTTATAAGTCATGTTTACATTTGAGTATGTCGTATACTATTACAATCGTCAAAGACATATTCAAGTTTAATCATGCTTCAAGACATATATCAATATCAATGTTCTTCAACTTTCAAACCCCCGCGAGATTAATTTGGTAATGTTGTGTTTAAAGTACCTTAGTATTTCACTTAGAGTGTTGGGATAATTTTTCTGAAATTCTTTCTAAGTGTTGGAGCGGAGTTTTTCGTCAAAAATATTTTTCTAAGTGTTAAGGTGGATAGGACTAAAAAAATTATTTTCCGTTTAGCTCATTCGAGCGAGATAAGCCAGTCGTTCGAGCGACATGGCATCTTGCGCGAAGCTCATTCGAGCGATGCGTGTCAACGTTTCAGCAACAGGGAGTTTTTGTTTGAGCGATGCCTCACCTTACGTTTTTCATATAAAGCGTGTTAAACCACTCCGGTTTCGTTGAGAAGACTTGACGTTTTAGTTTCTGTAAACACTACAAATCGGCATAACACTCTGTCTTCTTCATTTAAGGGTTTAATTCTTTTTGTTTTCAATTCACAAAGCATCCCAATATTTATGTGAATTGTTTTGGAAATCGAGATACAAGTTTGGTGAAGTTATTTCTCTTATAGAGAGCATAAATCTACGACTGCATATCGATTCGGAGTGCTCGAGGGTGTTCATGGCTTATTTGGGCGGTGTGTTCATGTGGACTGCTGTGGTTGTTCCATTGTTGACTCTATACTGCGTGTCTATGTGATTGATACGAGCATAATCAATAAAGATTTCATTGTGTATGTAAGTTGCAATTTATTTTACATAATGAAATAAAAGGTTTTACCCGAAAGTGGTTTTTTCCTAAAGTCTGTGTGTCAGGAATTATTTTAGTTGGTTTGATTTATCCATACGTAGCTGCGTGTTTTAGGGATGAATAAAGTTGGATTAAAAATTGACACCAATTAAATAAGGTTAACTTGGAAATTTGCGACTTCGGTTTAATCAGTATCGCGCACTCATTTAAAAATTGGTATCCGAGCTTATTTAAGTGATCAAAAATTTTACAAATTGGTATAAGAGCTTATTTAAGCGATCACTAATTTTACAAATCAATATCATGGCGGGTTGCTTTAATTTATCGACTGATCCTTATTTTATGCAAAATTGTGTGATGTTTTTTTTTTAAATCTGTTTTGTGAAAAATCGCAATTTTTCCAATGGAGCACTTGTATAATTGGATACCCATTTTTGACAGGTCTAGTTATTCCTACTAGAAATCACGTATGAAATCAAAATTAAAGGCCATTGATGAGCGCATTTGGGTAGTTTGTGAACGAGGCTGGACTCCTCTCACTGTCCCCACAAATAATGTCACTAATTTAAAACCCCTGACAGACTAGGCTAAGGATGAGTTTAGGTGGAGCACTTTTAATTCTCAAGGGCTAAGTGCAATTTTGGGTGTCGTCTCTCCTGAGTAGTTCCTACGTATTATGACCTGCACCACATGGAAAGAAGTGTGTGATATTTTACAACTTACCCAAAAAGCCACAAATGCGGTCAAAGACTCTAAAATTGAAATTTTAACTACTCAATTTGAAATAATTACCATGCCTGGACTGCGCATTTTGGTGATTTGTGCACACGTTTATCTAATATTGTCAACACTAGTTTCAATCTTGGCGATCCCATACCTGATGTACGAGTGGTTAAAAAGATTTTAAGATTGTTTCCTATACTTTTTATCCCAAAAGTGTTATTTTGAATACATTAGGTAATTTGGTTAATTAAAAACTGAAAGAGCTGGTAGGAGACCTCCAAACATATGAAATTGATATGTTTCCGAACACAATCAAGCCTAAGGATAGAGGGATAGCACTTAAAGCCCAGTCTAGGAAGAAATAGAAAGTGAGAGTTTGTGAGTCCGACTATGAGGGTGAGGGTGATTTTGATATGGCTATGCTTGCGAAATTTTTTAAAACATTTCTCAAGTTTTCAAAAATAAATTCTTCTAATAAAAAGTCTTTTTGAGGAAAAAAAAGATTATGCCAAAGAAAGCAGTTAGAAAGAGAGTGAGAAATAGGAAGAAGAGAAGTGTTTTATGTGTGAGGGTAGGGGCATAGAGATTTTGAGTGTCCCACTAGGATTATGATGGAGAGCAAATAGACTGCCATACCAGCCACTCTTAGCAATAGTGAGGAAGAGGTGAAATATTACGGGAATGAGTCTTCATATGGGAAATTTGTTACCTTTTTAGTTTGTCATGAGAGCACACCTAGTTTGTCCCATGACAATGAGTATACTTGTGCACATGAGACCCCCGAGGAAGATGATAGTTTAAGTAATTTGAGTGAGGGATAAAGTGAGTGTGGGAGCGAAGGTGAAAGTGAGAACCAGATTGCGTTTAGAGATTTATACGTTGAGACCTTAAAGACTAAGAAATTGAATAATGATTTAGTTCTTAGGGTGAAAGATTTAAAGAGGGAGATTGAGACTTTGAGGGTTTTTGAGGCGAAAGCAAGTCAACTCGAGAAGATGAAGGTTTCTTATAGTGAACAGTTTATTACTTTAGTTTGGGAAAAGAGTGATTTGACCAACATGGTGTCTAGTCTGACGACACGTGTACTCCAACTCGAGAGTGATCTCGAACGTTTCCGAGAGGTCAAATTCCCTTTACAGAATTCATTTAAGAATGTTGGAAATATGGTTTTTAATCCCGTTTGGGGTGATGTGGTGAGAAGTAGAATAGGTCATGACGGTGCATCCACTTCACGTGTTGCACTCGAGCCAATTCTCGAGTTCGAGATAAATTCATATGGCTCTGAACCTAATCCACCTAGGTGTCTCATACCTGATTGAAGAGTGCGTCGTAGATGTTTTGAGAGAGGTGTACCTAGGCATGTTTATTTTTGCACTCATTGAAAAAAGAAAGGACACCTTAGGGAGTTTTGTTTCAAGTTGCGCTATGTGTCACGTTTTGCCACTACACGTGATCAATAACACACGCACCCACACATGATTCTCCGGATGATTACACGAGAGAGTTTTCACATCTTAGGGAGCAGGTAAAGTTTTCAGTCAAGACTTCACATGACTTGACGGTTGTTTTTCATAAGATGTCACAACCTTTGCAGAACTCCACCACACCTTACGGTTGAGGTTTAGACTTGTTTTCTAGCATAGGATTATTTGCATGATGATATTTTTTTGCCTATTGCTAGTGTGTACCAATTTTGTACTTATTTTTTTCATTTTTGATATATTTTAGGTAAAATACAAAAAGATTTTCTATTTTTTTTAGAAAAAATTGGAAAAAGCTAAAAAGATTTTATTTGGATAAATTTTTAAAAAAGAAAAAAAGAGTTTTGTATTTTATTTTGCACCATATATGAATACACATTTAGGATGATCGAGTCACAATTTCATTCCATATCCATGTGACGATTTGATAGTGTTTTGATATGCATCATCATTCCATTTATCTGATTTACAATGTTTGGAGTCAATGAGATGTGATTAGTTGTTACTACCTACTTGTTTGACTCATGATTTCCTTTATTTCACACTTGGACTGATTTGTTTGATTATTTTCTTGTCTATCACATGTTGGTCAACATGTTTTCATCTCAATTCTGTCTTTAAAATGAACCAAATGCGATAAAACTTGACTATGAAAGTAGTGCATGTAAAACACCGTTGTCATGAGTTTGTGTGATATTTTTGAAAAATGGGGAAGAGCTGAAAGGTAATCATTTATCCTTTGAGGTTAAACCACCTTTTAAATCGGACCTAGAAAATGCATGACAAAAAAACAAAAGCCAAGGTTCAAAAAGGTTGAAAAGCACCTAAAAATTCTTAAAGACAATAAAAAGAAATATATGCCGAAAGCGGGCTAATTTATTTTTTGTTTCATCACCTCAAAAGAAAAAGAAAAAGAATTATTATTTATGAGGGAGTTTAGATGGAATATAAATTAGTTTTCCACATTCCGACAAAGTCATGAAAAAGCGTTACATAGTATTAGACGTTATTGGTGTGAAGATGATGTTTGACTTTGATTTGTCGATTAGATTGAGACGATGTCATGTAAATTCACATTTTTCAACACTAAAGGAAGATTTTGATATTCATTCATTAGGATTACATATATTCATCATACACATATATTATATTTGATTATATTGATTTTTCCTATTGAAAATGTTCACACCCATTGTGTTAGTGTAAATTCATGTCGTGTGATTTTTGTAAAATTGTTTTTGCATTTTTATGAAAAAATTGAAAAATCAAAAATAGTTTATGGACGCTTTGAAGCTACTCTTTTTCATGAGCTTAGTTTGATCCATGTTTGTTATGCATATTTTTCATGACACAACATGTTTATTTTGTTTATTCATTTCCTTGTCTATTTCGGACAAATAAAAAGAGGGAGAATGAAATATGATTTTATGGAGGAGTTTTGCATTGTGGGAAATGATGGTTGATTTATTCTTATATCATTTCAAACTCAATGTGTCACGAATGTATTTGCTTTGTCTCGTGTGTGTAGGTACAAAATTGAAGATTAATATTCTGCACACCCTAATGAGAAAAGCTTAAAGATTTGAAGATTTTTGAAGTTGAAGATTTTGAAGAAAAGTTTGATTCTTGCATATTTAGTACCTTTTTCATTTTGGGTTCATTGGAGGGTATTAAATTTGTATAAGCATTTTGATTTGATAATTCAGATGTTTTTCTTTTCTACCAGCATAGACATAGGGGGAGATTTGTTAGGACATATTTTATAAGTCCTTTTTACATTTGAGTATGTCGTATATTGCTACAACTATCGAAGACTGTAAGGACATTGTCCGTCACAATTAATTATGTTGTATACCGCTATAAGTCGTCGAAGAATTGAGGAAGCTAACAACTATGAAAGACGATCCAAATTTCAAGTGGACTTCAACATTCATGCCCAATAAGAGGATTTTGGTAAAATTATGTTTAAGTTCCATTTACATTTCATATTAAAAGTGTTTGGATATTTTATGAGATTTTTATAAATGGTTATTATAAAAACATTATCTTATAAAAGATTTTTTATATAAAAATTTTCTGATCTCGTAAACATCTTTGCCTTTTGAGGTTTCCAGCTATTTTCAAAGTCTAAAGACTTTTTAGGATCAGTGCCACTGTCATTCCAACGACAGCGTATCTCGTTCGAACGAGATGCTGTTTCATTCAAATGACAACGTATGTCGTTCGAACGACTGGAGTTTTAGGCTGATAGGTCACCGCCTTAAATGCTGCTATAAAAAGGGTGTCAGACTACTGGTTTTATTCGTGGAGAAAAACTACTTTTGATAGAATATATTTTTATAGTGTTCTCCAACCATTTTTAAGGGTTGAAAGCTTTTGGTTTTCAATTCACAAATCCCAATTACTTTTGTGTGAGTTATTTTGTGGAACCCAAGACAAATTTGATGGGATTTTAAGCTGCTGAACTAGGTACCTTGGAAGGTAATGGCCTAACAATAGGTACCAGTTGAGGGAGGTACTCGGTTGATCAACTGCTTGTCATAGGGAGTGATGCGGTGTTCTTGGACTGATGACTACGAACCGACACCTACAGTTATTTCATATGTCAATTTTATTTTCATTATAATCTGTGTAAATTATAATTTTAAAATTATGGTCGAAATAAAAACTTTTTTACCCGAAAGTTTTTTTTTCTGAAACCTGTGTTTTCAGCTGTATCATCACTTGGTTTAATTCATTAATTCGATTTGTTGCGTAGATGAATGTTTAGGGGATGAATTAAATTGGTGTTTGGTTTGAGAAAATTTAGACATCCTATTAAATAAGTTTGATTTTGAAATTTGCGAATCCATTTAAATCAGTATCGCACACAACATATTTTACAAAATTGATATCAAAGCGGTTACGTTAATTTATCATGTAGTCGTCTTTTTTGCATAAATTTTGTGATATTGATTTTTTTTAAATCTATTTTTTGAAAAATCGTAACTTTTTCGATGGATCACTTATATAATCGAATGCCTATTTTTGATGGGTCCAATTATGCATATTGGAAAGCCCTTATGAAATCGCATTTAAGAGACATTGATGAACGTGTTTGGTTGCTTTGTGAAAGAGGGTTGACTCCTCCCACTGTCACTGCTAATAATATCACCTCTTTGAAACCTATGTCGAATTGGATTGGACTGGAGATGATTTAAAAATGCCTAATTTTAATTCTCGTGGTTGGAGTGCTATTTCTGGAGCCATCACCCCCGGTGTGTTTCGCATAATTATGACGTGCACCATGTCTAAAAAGGAATGGGATGTCCTCCAATTGACACGTGAGGGTACGAACGCGGTTAAAGAATCAAAGTTACCAAATTTGGCCACCCAGTTTCAGACTATCGCCATATATGAGTCCGAATGTTTTGATGAGTTTTATGCATGTTTTTTGAACATTGTGAACTAAGGTTTTAATTTAGGAGAGCCAATTGATAACATGAGTGTCATCAAAAAGATTTTGAGATCTCTCCTGGAACGTTTTATTCCTAAAGTCACTGTTTTAAATTCGTTGAGAAAGTTAAATTCACTTAAGTTAGAAGAGCTCATAGGAGACCTACAAACTTATGATATTGACATGTTTCCCCAAACCATTAATGCTAAGGATAAGGGCGTTGCTTTAAAGACTCAAGTTACGAAGAAAAAGAAAGATAAAGTTTATGAGTCTGATTCTGATGGAGAATTTAGTATTGACAATGTGGCCTTGTTTACGAATTTTTTAAAAATGATTATCAAAATGAATAAATTTAATTTTTCCAATAAAATTTCTTTTGAGAAAAATAAAAAGAAAGAAAAGGCCAAAGAGGGTAATGAAAAGAGAGAAAGGGTGATAAAGAAGAAGAGGTTGAGGAAGAATTAAATGATATGATTTCTTTTGAGCGTAAAGGCAAAGGACATAAAGCATTTGAGTGTCCTACTAGGCTAAGTAGAAAAGGGACGAATGTAACCATGCCTTCTACCGTTAGTGATAGTGAGGAAGATGTGAATGATACCAGGGATGAAAATTCACAAGGGAATTTTATATCCTTTACAAGTCATATGAGCACGCCCACTTTGTCCCACGATGATTTTGCACACCATAGCGACGATGATGAGTTGAGTGTTTATAGTGGGGATGAGAGCTAGTTTGAGAGTGGAGATGAAAGTGAACTCCAAAAAGCTTTTAGGGATTTCTACACCGAAATCTTGAAAACAAAGAAGTAAAATAGGGATTTAGGTCATTGAGTTTTTGATTTGGAGAGAGAGAAATAAGGTTTAAGGAGGGAAAAGTGTGACTTGACCGGCACGTAGTCTGATGTCACATGTATCCCAACTCGACAACGATCTTGAACGTGCCCAGGAGGTCAAAGTACCTTTAGATAATGCATATAAGAAGGTTTAAAATATGGTTCTCAATCCCATTTTGGGTATTGGTGAGAGTATAGTAATAAGTCATGGTGGTGCTTCCACTTTTTTTGTTGCACTCGAATCGGTTCCTACTTTAGTGAGAAATTCACATGGCTCTCGACCCGAACCACCTAGGAATCCCACACCTGTTAGGAGATCTCATAGGAGACATTTTGAGAGAGGTGTACCTAGGCCAGTTTATGTTTGCTCCCATTACAAAAAGAGAATTTACCTTAGGGAGTTTTTTTTTTAAGTTAGGTAATGTGTCACGCTTTGGTTCTACACATGTTCGCACACATGCACCCACCCATGATGCTTTGGTTGCACATAATGATGGTGAGTTTTCACATATTCGAGAGCAAGTAAATTTTTTGGTCAAGGCCTCACATGATTTAATGGATGTTTTTCATAGGATGTCTCTATCTTTGGAAAACTCCGCCACACCTACTGGATGAGGTTCAGACTTTTCCCTAGCATAGGATGATTTACATAATGACATTTTTTGCCTATTGCTAGTATGTATCATTTTCTAGTTTATATTGTTTTCTTATCTTTGTTACTGTTTTGGATCTGTTTGCCCATTTCAGTAACTGTTTTCACGAAATTCTTTCAATGGTCAAATCTGCATAAATTTATGGGAAAAACTGTGAAAGTTGGTTTTCTCGTTCAAAAGAGATCAGTTCTCGTTCAAACGAGTTTACATGTCGCACGAAGATGTCGTTCTAACGACATAAATTTTCATTCGAGCGATATTAATTTTTGTTTGAACGACCGGTTTAGTTTTCGGGATTTATCTATTTCGGTACTCTGGTTCATATTGCTATATTATTTGGTAGTGCTGCGTTGATTCTCAATAGTACTTGAAAAATACAAAAAGATTTTTAATTTTTGATAAATTTTTTGAAATATCCAAAGAGCGTATTGTATTTTGTTTACACCATATATGAATGATCACTTAGGATGACCGAGTCACAATATCATTCCATATCCATGTGACTATTTGATAGCGTTTTCAGGCAATATGTTGTGTCATTCATGTGCTTTACGAAGTTTGGAGTTTTTGAGATGATATATAGTGTTGCTACTTTCATGTTTGACTCATTTATCCTCTATTGCACACATGCAAGGATTTGTTTGACTTTTGTACTTGTCTATCACAAGTTGGTTGAGTGTTTCCATCTCAATTATGTCTATACAATGAACCAAATGCAATAAAACTTGACAAAAAGTAGTGCATGTTATAAACCGTTTGTGAGTTTGTGTGATTGATTTTGAAAGACAAAAAAGGGATACGAAAGGTATTTAATTTTTCCATTGCAATAAAGCCACTGTTTAAATAGACCTAAAAAGTGAGGAATTGAAATTTATCCGGGGTCCAATTAGGTTTAAAAGAGGCCAAAAAAATTGAAAGGCAATAAAAAGAAATATATGCCAAAATGGGCCAATAGATTTTAGGTTTATGACCTCATAAGAAAAATAAAAACCATTATCATTTAACGAGGGAGTTTGGATAATTTTAAAATGGTTTGCACGTCCTTGAAAGTCATGAAAAAGCATTACATATTTTTGGACGTTATTGGTGTGGAAATCATTTAGACTTTGATTTTTTTATATTATTAAGACGATGTCATCTAAATTCAACAATATTACACCTAAGGATTATTTTGATGTTCATTCGTTAGGATTACACTTATGCATCTTGCACACATGCCATGATTGAGTCAATTTTCCTATCGAATTTGTTCTCACCCATTTATTCTGTTTCCATGATTTGATTATCTGAGTGAAAAAATCATGGTGTGTTCTTGGTTTACCGTGACACCCTGATTTGATTTATTTGATTTATTTTATTCCTTGTCTTATTCAAAAAATAAAAAGGGAGAGAACGAATTATGACTTTATGGGGGAGTTTAAGTTTGGGGGATATTTGATTATTCTTTCATGTTTATGCTTTATATCAGTTCAATCTCGATATATCACGAGGTATTTGCTTTGTCTCATGTGTGTAGGTACAATTGAAGATTATTGTGATGCACCCCCTCATGAGAAAAGCTTGAAGTCTTGAAAAGTTGATTGTTGAAGCAAAGTCTGAAGACTTGACATTTTATCTTTTCACTTTTGTTTTGGGGAGAGTAGATTTGTATAGGTAATTTTAAGTTGATAATTCGAATATTTTTTATTTTGTACTGGCATATACATGGGGGGGAGATTTGTAAGGACATTGTCCATCACAATTAAATATGTCGCATACCGCTACAAGTCGTAGAAGAATTGAGGAAGCTAACATCTACAAAAGACGATCCGAATTTCAAGTGGACTTCAACATTCATGCCCAACAAGCGGATTTTCGTAAAATTATATTTAAGTTCCATTTACATTTCATATTAAAAGTGTTGGGATATTTTACGAGATTTTGATAAATGGTTTTTAAAAAACATTTTCTTATTAAAAAAATTTCATATAAAATTTTCTGATCCCGTAAACAGTTTTGCCTTTTGAGGTTTCTAACTATTTTCGAAGTCTAAAGACTTTTTGGGATCAGTTCCACTGTCGTTCAAATGACAGCATATCTCGTTCGAACGAGATGTTGTTTCGTTCAAATGATTACGTATGTCATTCGAACGACAGGAGTTTTAGGCTGACACGACACCTCCTCAAATGAGGATATAAAAAGGGTGTCAGACTACTGGTTTTACTCGTGGAGAAAAACTTGTTTTGATAGAATATATTTTTCTAGTGTTCTCCAACAATTTTGAAGGGTTTAAAGCTTTTGGTTTTCAATTCACAAATCCCAATTACTTTTGTGTGAGTTATTTTGTGGAACCCAAGACATATTTGATGAGATTTTATGTTGCTGAACTAGGTGCCTTGAAAGGTAATGGGCTGAAAATAGGTACCACTTGAGGGAGGTACTCAGTTGATCGACTACACTACTTGTCATAGGGAGTGTTGCGGTGTTCTTGGACTGATGACTACGAACCGACACCTACGAATATTTCATATGTCAATTGTATTTTCATTATAATCCGTGTAAATCATCTTTTAAAAATTATGGTCGAAATAAGAACTTTTTTACCAGAAAGTTTTTTTTTCTGAAACCTGTGTTTTCAGCTTTATCATCACTTGGTTTAATTCATTGATTCGATTTGTCGCGTAGATGAATGTTTAGGGTATGCATTAAATTGGTGTTTCGTTTGAGCAAATTTAGACATCCAATTAAATAAGTTTGATTTGGAAATTTGCGAATCCATTTAGATCAGTATCGCACACGGCATATTTTACAAAATTGGTATCAAAGCGGGTTACGCTAATTTATCGTGTATTCGCATTTTCTGCATAAATTGTGTGATATTGATTTTTTTTAAATCTAATTTTTGAAAAATCGTAACTTTTTCGATGGATCACTTATATAATCGAATGCCTATTTTTGGAAGGTAATGGGCTGACAATAGATACCACTTGAGAAAGGTACTGGGTTGGTCGACTGCATGTCATAGGGAGTGTTGTGGTGTTCCTGGGCTGACGACTATGAACCGAAACATGAAGGTATTTCATTTGTCAATTGTATTTTCGTTATAATCTGTGTAAACCATTTTTTACAAATTATAGTGGAAATAAAAAGGTTTTTACCCGAAAGAGATTTTTTCCTGAAATCTGTGTTTGTCAGCTTTATCACCACTTGGTTTAATTCGTTGATTTGATTTGTCACGTAGATGCATGTTTAGGGGCTGAATAAAATTGGAGTTTGTTTTGATCAAATTTAGACATCTAATTAAATATGTTTGATTTGGAAATTTGCGAATCCATTTGAATCAGTATCGCACACGGCATATTTTACAAAGACTTATTCAAGTTCAATTATGTGTCAAGATGAATTTGAATATCAACGTTCTTCAACTTTTAAACTTCCGCTAGATTAATTTGGTAAGGTTGTGTTTAAAGTACCTAATCATTTCACTTAGTGTGTTGGGATAATTTTTTTGAAAATTTTTCTAAGTGTTGGAGCGATGGTTTTTGTCAAAAAATATTTTTCTAAGTGTTGAGGCAGACATGAATTAAAAATTATTTTTCAATTACCTTGTTCGAGCAATATAATCCAGTCGTTCGAGTGACATGGCATCTCTCATGAAGCTCGTTCGAGCGACACATTACAACGTTCGAGCAATAGGTAGTTTTCACTTAAGCAATGCGCCGCCTTAAGTTTTTTATATAAAGTGTATTGGACCACTCTGTTTTCGTTAACAAGACCCGACATTTTAGTTTCTGCAAACACTGCTAATCAACAGAACACTTTGTTTTCTTCATTTAAGGGTTTAATCTTTTTTGTTTTACATTCACAAAACATCCCAATATTTTTGTGAATTATTTTTTAACCCAAAACACAACTTTGATGAAGTTACTTCTCGTGTAGAAAGGGTAAATCTACGGCTGACTACGACTGCATGTCAATTGGGTGTGCTCGAGGGTGTTCGTGGATTATTTGGACTTCATGTTCGTTTGGACTGCTGGGGTTGTTCCATTGCTGACTATAGGTTGCATGTCTATGTGATTATTCTGAGGAGTAATCATTGCAAATTTCAGTGTGTATGTAAGTTGCAATTTATTTTACATAGTGAAATAAAAGGTTTTACCCGAAAGGTTTTTTTTCCTGAAACCTGTGTGTCAGCAATTATTTGTGTTGGTTTGATTTATCCACACATAGTTGCATGTTTTAGGGTTGAATAAAATTTAATTAAAAATTGACATTGATTTAATCAGGCTAACTTGGAAATTTGCGAATTCGGTTAATCAGTATCGCGCACTCATTTACAAATTGGTATCAAAATTTGTTTAAGCGATCACAAATTTTACAGTTGGGCTTAAGGCATGGATGCCCGATGGGTATCGCAACCCTTTAAGGAGAAAGGACGTACACTATGCATGATTTGGTCGTTGGCATAAAACCACACACGAGCGAGAGCCTCCCGGCCATCCATCCCTTCTCGTGTCCGTGGGCCTTGTCCTTTCTTTTTGCGTGAAGTTTATATATTTTTCTCTTGAATCTTTTATATTAAATTGGGCATGTCGTAATTATTTTTTCTGAATTAATTGGAACTCAATTTTCGATCCAATACACAATTTTAACTCGACTCGTTAATTGGTTATTTTGAGAGTTAAAGTTTTAACTATCATGGAAGCTAATTGTACCCGAAAAATTCTTATTTGTAGGGTTGAGTCTATTTTTTCTGATCTGTTGTGTTTATTATTTCATGTGATTATTCGGAATAGACTTACATCTGTTCGGAATAGACACATTTTCTCCTATATATAATTCTCTTTCATCTCTGCATTAAGAATTATTTCTTTTTTTGTGTGTTTCCAAATTCATTAAAAATTGTGTGCGTCTGCATTTAAAGAGAATTCGTCACAAAACATTTGTTCGTAGGCAAGGGTAATTAGAGTGTCACACCCCGCCTAATTCTGGCATCGGCCACCACCAAAACTATGTCGGGCGTCAAATAAATAAAATACCATTATTAGCATGAGACATATAAAATTAATTCACAAAATAAATGATAAACATCCCAAAAGATAAACCATCCAACTAAGCAATAAAAGATCCATCTCCATGCTAAACTCAAAGTAAATCTATTATCTAATAATATGAAACTGAATAGTCTCCAACTAAATCAAGTGAAATAATTGAATAAAATCCATAACGACTTTGGAATCGAATGCCCTAATTAAAATCATAAACTGTCTCAAAGTAAATATGAAAGGAGTGGAAACTAAACAAAACTACTATGCAGTAATATAAAATAAACTCCACTTGCACCTCCAAACGAAAATCTCCCAATAATCCTACTGCAGCTTCTCCACACTTTTCCTGAAAAAGTTAGTCAATGCACAGGGTCAGAGACCCGAGCATGAATACACATTACTCCCCTAAAATAGGGTCCGTGAACCCAAACAGTAGCATTATACATGATAAATATCATAATAGAGTATTTTAATTTGAGACGAGATAATTAATCGCAATAATAAAGAATCACTACCTACTCGATAATTCTTGTTCCAAAAATCCAAACCAATATTATTTTAAAGTATTCAGTAGTCCCATATTGTTAATTAAATTAAATTAACCACATGTATGATTCTTATCACTTTATTATTAGGTATGCAGGTCCTCCCGCCTTAGGTGGTTCTCCCACCAAAATATATTATTAAAGCGGTCCTCCTGCCACAGGTGATTTCTCCACAAGAATACACATCCCCTTGTCAAAACGACTGCTGATCTATTTAAACTGTCAATCCCACAATTTGACAAGGTTCCACACACGACACGACATAAAACATCGGCTGGCCCGTTTAAATTGTCGGCCCTCGCTTTTTATGTTGCCAATATATTTCAATACCCGTTTTTATCTTAGGCATTAATTCTCAATTCTCAATTTCACAATTCTCAAATCACCCCACCCATTTTATCGATGTGAGATCCTCAAAATACCCCTTAGTCACATACCTAAGGGTCCACAAGTATACATATGTCCTATCCTACATATAAGATGAATCACCAAGAGAAAACATATCTTAGTCTCATGTCTAGGCTAGCGAAATGTTGATATAACGTAAAAATCTGCCCCACCCCTAAATATAAAATCTCCACGAATTTACACAAACTAGTCTCATACCTAGAAAGTATAAATTTTAACCAAGGCCTACTCACTAGTCACATACCTAGTAAGCATTCTAAAATAGGGTTAAGGAAAATACTATCCAAAAGCCCCTCGTCCCCGCGATGGAAAACGTGAATAAAATAAATCACACAATACACAATTCATAAGAATAACATAGCACGTAATCATAAAAGTCCTAATTCAATTTAATTCAAAGAATAACTCCATCATTGTTTTAAACATAGTTATTTACGTTCAAAAAGGTTAAATTGATTAACATGCAACAATATTAATACCCCATAATCGTTTTCTTTTATAAGTCATCGATTGTTTTTATAAATGAATGCAGCCCAATTAGCCATATAAAAAATCCCCACAATTCTACGTGAGAACCTACATCCAAAACCATAAAACCCAAAAATCTAACTTATGCACCAAAGGGTTTCAAAGATTAATTCATATTAAAAAATTTCACAAAAAAAAGTCCCAAAATTTAGAGTCCACTTTCTCTAATTAAGTTACTAACTAATTTCAATCAAAAACGTATGATTAGTGGTTTATGAGATACTTAAAATGCATAATACTAAAGAAAATGAATAGAGTATTCATGCATGTGATTTAGATGAAGAAAAAATAGTAGGACGGTTGGATTCCCCTCGAAAAATTAATAAAGGAGTTTTCTTGAACAAACTTGATTAAACCCCAATTAAGCCTTCCAAAACTTGTGACAAAAGTTGATTATGTTGGAGGTTGATGACTATGGTGGAGAGGAAAAACTTTTGGAAGACCTCTCTGGTGAAAAACTTGGAAAAAAGTGATAATGAGAACCCCCCCCCCCCCCCCACCCCGAATTCCAATGGTTAAATACCAATTAAGAATCCTAAGCCAACTCAAACTCTAAAAATTAAGAAGCCGATCTGCACCAAAAACTGACAGGTCAATCAATCGACTCCCAGGGTCGATCGATCGATCAAGCAAGTCTGGCGGCAATTTCCACACAAAAATTATATAAGGCAAAAATAATTGAAAACTTAATAAAAAAATTCATTTTAATTCTGAATTCAATTCCGCTTGAAGTTTTATTCTTCTAATATAAAAACCAACATATTCAACTAAAAAAACACGGGGTGTTACTGTAACAACCCGTTCTTTTGGAGACGATTAAATTCCATAATTAAGTATAAATTGGAATTTGGGGAATTTTCCTAAATAGTAATTTTTGGGATTTTCGAGGATTAAATGATTTTTGATGGATGTTGTGGTTATTTTTGGGACTATATAGGTCGAAATATTTTAATTATATGTCGCCATTGAGTAAAGCGACACGAGGTGAGATTTAATTTGGAAAAACCCGCATTAAGTTTTATGGGTTAAAATAGTGAGTTGCGGTCAAGTACCTCGGATGGAAATTTTGATTGCGCCATGAGTCTCTGAATGGACAAGATAGTCGAAAAAGAATGTTCGATTGTCAAAAATGAGTTTTGGGGAATTTTAGAGTTAAAATATGCTCGTAATTGAGTAAACGAGTCGTTTTTTGGGTTTTAAGGGTTAAAACCCTTTTCTCCCTATAAAAGGAGGAAGAGAGGGAGAAAAAGAGAAAGAAAAGAAAGAAAAGAGAGAGAAGCGAGAGAGGAGTAGAGAAAAGAGGAGGAAAATGGGGGATTTCGTCAAAACTCCGTCGGATTCGACTCGAGGTCATCGGATTATATCCACGAGGCAAGTGTATACTTGCTTTATTTCATTTTGTGCATCTATTTCATATCATAGTTGGTAGAACCCTAAAATAAAATTGGGAAAACTTAGATATGAGTTTTAATATTGATGTAATGTAAACTCTTAAAGATTTTTAGTGTTAAAATCATCTTAATGGAGTATAAAATTGAATTGAAATGGGAAAAATGCCAAAATTGGGTTTTTATGGTTTTAGGGTTTAACTCTAATGTAAATGGTTTAATACCCCATAATAATTGATGTGTTAGTTGTAAAACATAGATTAGATGTTTATTGAGTTGTTGGATGAGGTTAGAAACAACAAAAATGAAGAAAAATGGAGTTTGGGGTTTTGGTGAAGATAATGAATAGTAAACTCATGGTTTGTGGGGCCATTTCGGCTAGGAAGAGTACTGATTTAGCTCTCGACCAAAACACAAAAGTTTTATATCTTTTCGTTACGGTCACAAGGGGGCTGACCGCATATTTTTCTGATTTTTCGTTGATTTGATATGATTTTTACAAGATGGAAGTTTCGGGTTGAAATCATCAACTCGGAAATCAAATCGGGAATTGGAAAAATAAAGGCTAGAATTAATCGTGCAGATGTTTGCGATGATTTTTTGTGTAGTTTAGAAACCCCGATAATCAAATTGGGGTGCTGGATGGAGGATTTGAGGAATAAAGTTTTGAGGACCTGATGTGACCGGTCGACCGTGCCCCTAAGGCCGGTCGACCACGTCTAGAAAAAAGAGCCTACTGGTTGGCTTCGTAGGCTTATTTTCAAACCGCGGTTGATTGGGGGTCCAGGACCAGTTGACCGATACCCTGTTTTCAGCCCAAGATTTTGGAGATTGTTATTCCTTCTCCTCTTTGAGTTTAAAGTCTAGGGGCCTTCTAAATTAGAGTATATTAGAGGGTTATGTCCTAAAGGACTTGGGGAATTGGGAATATATATATATATATATATATATATATATATATATATATATATATATATATATATATATATATGTGTGTGTGTGTGTGTGTGTGTGTGTGTGTGTGTGTGTGTGTGTGTATTCACTTAGAGTGAATTAGTATAATTGGAGATATCCAATAAATTCTTAAGAGATGATTAAGGTAATAATTATTTATCAAACTGAGGAAATACTTGGGTTTAGTGCCATGCGTATATGAATGCATGATTATGACTCTTTGAGAGAATCTTTGGGATTAATGGTCATCGCAAGATGTAGTTGGCAATTATGGCCATATGTATGTATTCGAGGATGAATATATATATATATATATATATATATACTATGTGAATAAAGTATATATCTGTTATGAGGTAAATGATTTTAGAAATATAAAAACGAATGTTTTCAAAATGGAAAAGAAAAGATTTTCATAATTAATAAAATTATGGTTACACACCTCCCTAAATCGCTATCATAAGGGAAGTTGCGTGCGTATGGTGATGCCCCATGGCTAATGAATGCAGGGTGGATATAGTCCTAGGCCATATGGCGATTATATTTTACTGCGTTGGTTAGGAGATTCTGGGTGTGGTCTTGACTATCCCGCAGGCATATGGCCGCTTCCCGACGTTGTTAGGTTCCCGGGTTGTCTTGTTTGATGGGCACTGGAAGATGATAGCCATTTAGGGGCGCGTCCAGTGGGGAAACTCGGAGGGGCGGTCTTAGATTTGTTAAAGCATTTTATGATAATAAAATGGCTTTAAATACATTTCCTGGATGAAAGAAGGGAAATGGGGTAAATGTTGGGCTTCGGTAACACTTCCCGGATGGAAGAAGGGAAGTGGAAGCATATAATATGGTCAAAGAATTTTTATGAAAATAAAAATGGCTTCTAAATACATTTCCTGGATATAAGAAGGGAAATGGGTTGTTTTAAAACGAAAAAGCATTTTTATGTTAATAAAACTGGCTTTTTAAATGTATATGATATGTTAAAGCAATTCATGCTAATGAGTTGGCTTTTAAATACACTTCCTGGATATGAGAAGGGAAATGGAATGTTTTGACATGAAATTGATAAGTATTGGTAAATACTTTGTATATGAATCCTTAGTCCGGGAGATATATCCGGATGTGTATTTTAAAGATGAATATGAAGTAAACCTCAGTCCAGGAGATATTATCCGGATGTATATTATAAGATGTATATAAGAATAAATGTGATATGTATATAAATATATAAGTATGTTTTTATACTTTAGTTGTGTGCTACGGTCCTAATGGATCTCTACCATTAACCCTGCCAAGTAATAGTGTATCGGGGGGGATTCTTGTTTGGATTTCTCTTTGCGAGACACCCCACGCACGAACTTAACGCAGTGTTGGGAATGGAGAGAAGTTTAGCCCTTAGTACTTGGGTAATATAGGATTCTAGTATACGGGTGAATTAGACTAGTTAGGCAGGGTTGCTTAACTATGTAGTTAAGTGCGTTAGGTGTGCACTGTTAGAAGAGAGGTGAGGGGTATCTCATGGGAGTGCGATACCAATTTAAATATGAGATAAAACATATTTTTAAAATAAAGCATTTATGCACTTGCTAAATATTTTCAAACTCGATCTCTGACCCGTTTATCTACTTTACCTCTCTTGCTATATATACATACATATATATATATATATATATATATATATATATATATATATATATATATATATATATATATATATATATATATATATATATATATATAGCTGTCCAGACACAGTGACGCCAGGATGATACTTCTTTCGAGTCAGACGTCAGCTGCAGTAGCTGTAGATGAGTGTAGGATTCTCGGTAGACGCTTCCATTCTTGTAATCTATATAGGACGCATTGTATAAATATTTTGGCCAATAGTCCAATTGCATTTAGTTTTTTTTGTACCGCAGTCGATATGGTTGAATATTTTGACCGAGTGTTCGGTTATTTTATTTTATGTTAATTCATTTTCATTTACGTAAAACTGTGTGGATGTTTTAATTTTATTCATTTAAAAAGAGTAGTTAAGTAAAATTTTGACACCGGCCTAATAGGTTGTTAGTAATTAAATGGATTTTCGACAGTGATGCTAAGAATGATCCATATGAGACTCCTGTTTTAATTTGATATAGGAGTGATCGCCCTGTATCCCATTAGGCGGGGTGTCATAGATGGTATCAGAGCATCAAGTTCTAGTGTCCTTAGGAATCTGTGCGGAGTACTACGCTTTCAGCGTTGCTCTCGATTTGTTATAGAGCCTAAGGATTAGGATCGTTGATTTCTCTTGTGACATTTTGTTCTCCAGCCATATTATAAGATTATAGTAATCTTTTGCGTGCTCGTTTGAGATTCGTGTGCTAGGCTTGGATGGCAGCAGGAGGTGAGGGTTAGTTGGAGCAGCTGGTAGAAGTCGGGAATGTGGACCGTAGAAGGGGTCACTTCCTTTGTAGTGTTTTCTAAGGATTGTCTCAATGACTACTAAAGTATAGTAGGGTATGAGTACCATAGTACAACCATAGTAAAGTGTGGTACTAAAGTTGAATTTCTGAATGAAGTAAGGATTCGAAAGGGATCTTATGAATAGTTTTAACTGTGAGTCCCTGTGGTTCAGCAAGAATACTGTTTTGGGAATTATTCACTAAAGGGTCGGCCAGAGGCCGACATTGAATAAAGAGAATTATGGAAAAGTGAACCTTGTACCTAAGTGAGTTAGGTGAAATGAATAATGAGTCCATTCCAGGAAGGATAGGTTCAATAAAGAATGTGTGTATTCGTGGACCCCGTTGGCGGAAATCCACCAGGGAAATTTGTTGAAATTAGGAATTTCCTTTTGACAAAGAAGTTAAGAGGATTAGTAAGGTGATTGTGAGGATCAAGGTTATAGAGTCAGATGGTGTTGAAAACTGTATCATGGTCAGGAAGGCTAGTGATGAAAATAGTAATGTGGAGTGTGGAGCCACACGGTTAGTCCTTTCCCGGTAGGAATAAAGAACAAGATTAGGGTGCCTGGATGGGGCATAGAGTTAAGAAATGTTGGTAAGAGGTGTGGCTAGATGAAGTTGTGGTGTTCGATAGACCTAGACTCGTGTGTGTAATTTGTGTTTTTTGGCAGTCAATAACATTATATAATGTATGCCTATGTGTTTTCCGCGGTAGCGGAATTTTATTTTCTCTCACTCGTCATAGGGGTTGGTGTTGATATATTGTATATACATATATATCTGGTTTGGGATACTCGTTTTATATGTCTATACGAGTATGGTAATATGGTGAGTATATAATATATTATGGTATTATCGGAGCGATAGCAGACTAAGAATGGCAACACTATCGTGTCCATGGTTCCTAGAGGGAACAAGTTGTTGTTGCAATATCTCACGTGGATACAGGTTGAGTTCGCCTTCATTGATATGGGTAAATGGAACTTCAATGAGCATAGGTTTCATTATTATGATTTGAGTGCGTGGCGACATTATAGATATAATTTAAGGCCCATAGGATTCTTGTTGAGTTGTAAGATTAAGATCATTGTTGGTTTGTGCGAAGACTGAATATTAGTATGAGCACTAGGTGGGGTGACTCTTAGTTAGAGATAGGAGTTCAGACCACCTTTTGTTGAAAAATGATAGGATTATCCCGGTTGCATGTATGAAATAACGGACCTCCATGACCGACAAAGTTAAGTAGGAGTGTTTGGAGGGGTTCCTTTTTTGGATTTCTCTTTTGCAATACGCTCCACATATGAATCTTAGCGGCGTCGGGAGTGGAGAGATGTTATAGGATGCAAGGAAGTAGATTTCGTTGAAAGGTCTTATAGTGTGGATGAACCACTATAGACTATGAGCCATATGATAATGGTATTCTTATGGAAAATGTTTTGCTATGAAAAAAAGCACTAAAGTGGTCCTCTCACCCCAAGTTGGTGGGTGAAGTAGGACTTAGAGAAATTGATTTGAGGATAATGGCCAGGCCTTAGTGAAAAGGCAAACTTTGAGGAAATATGATTCGGTATGATGTACGTAGCGCTCTTTCAGAGAATTGGGCACTTCGATTTGTTAGATTTCCTTTCGTATAGGCGGGAGGATAGAATAGTAGAACTACATTCGTAGATTAGTGTGGTAGGATTTAGGACGTCCCGCCGGTGTGCCTTAGTCGCTATATCTCGATGACTGACAATGCGAGGGATTAGTGTAATAGGAGGGTTCCTTGTTTGGATTTCGCTTTGGCGAGGCGTCCCACGCATGAAACCAAGCAAATGTTAGAAGTTGAGAGAGGCCTTGGGCACTAGGGACATATTTAGACTATCATTTTGCATAGGTAGGGTAACACTTAGACCGTAGCATTATTAGGATGTAGGTTCGATAGAGTTAGTGGCGCCGAGGTTAGGAGACCCTTATTGGGAGAGAGTGTTATGTGTCAGACGTTCACAATGTTTGTGCAGATGTGCATAAGTTAGAAATGTGTATGGGCACCTTGGTGAGATGGTTTTATATACCGTCTAAGATAGGATGGGCGTAGTATATAAAGTTGAAGTTTCTGCCGTGAGGCACTATAGGTGATGGGTATAATGTGACGTATTAAAGTCACTTTATGATTGCGGTAGACGCATAGTATATGGTTGGGAACCATTGGGTTAGTATCGTTCCCCTTGAGGTATTAGAATTTGGAGTGATCCTAGTTTTGTAGTGTAGGTTGTACCTGAATTTCGTGGACGAAATTCCGTTGTAAGGAGGGGAGTATGTAACAACCTGTCCTTTTGGAGACGATTAAATTCCATAATTAAGTATAAATTGAAATTTGGGGAATTTCCCTAAATTGTAATTTTTGGGATTTTCAAGGTTTAAATGATTTTCGATGGATGTTGTGGTTATTTTTGGGACTATATAGGTTGAAATATTTTCATTATATATCGCCATTGAGTAAAGCGACACGAGGTGAGATTTAATTTGGAAAAACCCGCATTAAGTTTTATGGGTTAAAATAGTGAGTTGCGGTCAATTAACTCGGATGGAAATTTCAACTCCACCATGAGTCTCGGAAAGGCCTAGATAGTTGAAAAAGAGTGTCCGATCGTCGAAAATGAGTTTCGGGGAATTTTAGAGTTAAAATAGGCTCGTAATTGAGTAAACGAGTCATTTTTGGGTTTTAAGGGTTAAAACCCTTTTCTCCTTATAATAGGAGGAAGAGATGGAGAAAAGGAGAAAGAAAAGAAAGAAAAGAGAGAGAAGAGAGAGAGGAGGAGAGAAAAGAGGAGGAAAATGGGGGATTTCGTCCAAACTCCATCGAATTCGACTCAAGGTCGTCGGATTATATCCACGAGGCAAGTGTATACTTGCTTTATTTCATTTCGTGTATTTATTTCATATCATAGTTGGTAGAACCCTAAAATAAAATTGGGAAAACTTAGATATGAGTTTACATATTGATGTAATGTAAACTCTTAAAGATTTTTAGTGTTAAAACCATGTTAATGGAGTATAAAATTGAATTGAAATGGGAGAAATATCAAAATTGGGTTTTTATGGTTTTAGGGTTTAAATCTAAGGTAAGTGGTTTAATACCCCATAATAATTGATGTGTTAGTTTTAAAACATAGATTAGATGTTTATTGAGTTGTTGGATGAGGTTAGAAACAATAAAGATGGAGGAAAATGGAGTTTGGGATTTTGGGGAAGATAATGAATAGTAAACCCGTGGCTTGTGGGGACATTTCGGCTAGGAAGAGTACAGATTTAGCTCTCGGCCAAAACACGAAAGTTGTATATCTTTTCGATACGGTGGCCTGGGCACCGACTCGTATTTTTCTAATTTTTCCTCGATTTGATATGATTTTTACAAGATGGTAGTTCCAGGTTGAAATCATCAACACGAAAATCAAATCGGGAATTGGAAAAATAAAGGCTAGAATTAATCGTGCAGATGTTTGCGATGATTTTTGGTGTAGTTTAGAAACCCCGATAATGAAATTGGGGTATTGGATGGAGGATATGAGGAATAAAGTTTTGAGGACCTGGTGTTACCGATCGACCGCGCCCCTAAGGCCAGTCGACCGCGCTAAGAAAAAAGAGCCTACTAGTGACTTCGTAGGCTTATTTGCAAACTACGATCGACCGGGGGTCCAGGACCGGTCGACCGGTACCCTGTTTTCAGCCCAAGATTTTGGAGATTGTTATTCCTTCTCCTCTTTGAGTTTAAAGTCTAGGGGCCTTCTAAATTAGAGTATATTAGAGGGTTATGTCCTAAAGGACTTGAGGAATTGAGTATATATATATATATATATGTATATATATATGTGTGTGTGTGTGTGTGTGTGTGTGTGTGTATTCACTTAGAGTGAATTAGTATAATTGGAGATATCCAATAAATCCTTAAGAGATGATTAAGGTAATTATTATTTATCAAAGTGAGGAAATACTTGGGTTTAGTATCATGCGTATATGAAAGCATGATTATGATTCTTTGAGAGAATCTTTGGGATTAATGGTCATCGCTAGATGTAGTTGGCAATTATGGCCATATGTATATATTCGAGGATGAATATATATATATATATATATATACTATGTGAATAAAGTATATATATGTTATGAGGTAAATGATTTTGGAAATATAAAAACGAATGTTTTCAAAATGGAAAAGAAAAGATTTTCATAATTAATAAAATTATGGTTACACACCTCCCTAAATCTCTATCATAAGGGACGTTGCGTGCGTATGGTGATGCCCCATGGCTAATGAATGCAGGGTGGATATAGTCCTAGGCCATATGGCGATTATATTTTACTGCGCTGGTTAGGAGATTTTGGGTGTGGTCTTGACTATCCCGCAGGCATATGGCCGCTTCCCGACGTTGTTAGGTTCCCGGGTTGTCTTGTTTGATGGGCACTGGAAGATGATAGCCATTTAGGGGCGCGTCCAGTGGGGAAACTCGGAGGGGCGGTCTTAGATTTTTTAAAGCATTTTATGATAATAAAATGGCTTTAAATACATTTCCTGGATGGAAGAAGGGAAATGGGGTAAATGTTGGGCTTCAGTAACACTTCCCGGATGGAAGAAGGGAAGTGGAAGCATATAATATGGTAAAAGAATTTTTATGAAAATAAAAATGGCTTCTAAATACATTTCCTGGATATAAGAAGGGAAATGGGTTGTTTTAAAACGGAAGAGCATTTTTATGTTAATAAAACTGGCTTTTTAAAAGTATATGATATGTTAAAGCAATCCATGCTAATGAGTTGGCTTTTAAATACACTTCCTGGATATGAGAAGGGAAATGGAATGTTTTGACATGAAATTGATAAGTATTGGTAAATACTTTGTATACGAATCCTCAGTCCGGGAGATATATCCGGATGTGTATTTTAAAGATGAATATGAAGTAAATCTCAGCCCGGGAGATATTATCCGGATGTATATTATCAGATGTATATAAGAATAAATGATATGTATATAAATATGTTTTTATACTTTAGTTGTGTGCTACGGGACTAATGGATCTCTACCGTTGACCCTGCCAAGTAGTAGTGTATCGGGGGGGTTCCTTGTTTGGATTTTGCTTTGCGAGACACCCCACGCACGAAATTAACGCAGTGTTGAGAATGGAGAGAAGTTTAGCCCTTAGTACTTGGGTTTTATAGGCTTCTAGTATACGGGTGAATTAGACTAGTTTAGTAGGATAGCTTAACTAGGTAGTTAAGTGCGTTAAGTGTGCAATGTTAGAAGAGAGGTGAGGGGTATCTCATGGGAGTGCAATACCAATTTAAATATGAGATAAAACATATTTTTAAAATAAAGCATTTATGCACATGCTAAATATTTTCAAACTCGAGCTCTGACCCGTTAATCTACTTTTCCTCTCTTGCTATATATATATATATATATATATATATACTAGGGTATGCCCGTGCCTGAAGGCACGATGACAATTTTCCCAACACTACAAGAATTTACACCATTAGCAACAATATTTAACAACACAAGCTATTTTTGTTGCCAAAGATACCCTTTTGGCAACAAAATCTTATTTATGTTGCCAAAAGACTATTTTAGAGGGTACTTTTGGCAGCATAAAATAAATTTTGTTGTTAAAGGTTAAAATTTTAAGCGGGAAGGTACCAAAATAAAAGTGGGGAGAATATTAGCTTTTAGCATCATAATTGCTTGTTGCCAAATATATGGTGACTTTTGGCAACACAAGAGTGTATTGAGAAAAATAGAAGACTTTTGGCAACAACAAAAATTGTGATGCCAAATGTATTTTATCTTTTTGTCAAATAAGAATTGAGTTCCAAACCCTTATTTCCGAAACACTTTCCGTCAAAAACAAACACACGAACCCTCATTTCTTAAACCTCTCCGTCGCCCTCTCCATCACGATCAAAGTCTGGCGCCTCGCCGGCCACCACCGTCATCGTCGCTCCGCCCCACCAGTCACCACCGCTCCATCTTTTACGGGGTATCCCTCTCTCTCTATATATATATATATATATATATATATATATATCAGATCTTTGTCTAATCGATTTTTGGGTTTAATCGATTGTTAAGATCTTTGTCTAATCGATTTTTGGGTTCGATTTTTGGGTTTAATCAATTTTTCAGATCTTTGTCTAATCGATTTTTGGGGCTCGATTTTTAGGTTTAATAAACGCCTAAAAATCGGCTGTGATATATATATATATATATATATATATATATATATATATATATATATATATATATATATATATATACTGACACTGTATATATTATTATATCAGTATATATTATATCAGTCAGTATATATTATACTGATATAATACTGATATAATACTATATCAGTGTATATCGTATATATTATTATATCAGTCAGTATATATTATATCAGTGTATATAACACTGATATAATATATACTGATTTATACTGATATAATATATAATAATGATATAATGATTAATAAATATATCTACACTGATATATAATATATAATACTGATTAATAAATATATCATATACACTGATATAATATATACTGATATAATATATAATACTGATATAATACTGATATAATATATAATACTGATTAATATATCATATATCTACACTGATATAATATATACTGATATAATATATAATACTGATATAATGATTAATAAATATATCATATACACTGATATAATATATACTGATATAATATATAATGCTGATATAATACTGATATAATATATAATACTAATTAATATATACTGATATAATATATAATATTGATATAATACTGATTAATATATACTGATATATTTATATATATATATATATATATATATATAATCATATAAATATACCTGATTATCATATATCTGATATATCATATGTCTGATTATATACTGATATTTATATATGATAATCATATATAAATATCAGTATATAATCAGATATATGATATATCAGATATATGACAATCTGGTGATATTTATATATGATAATCATATATAAATATCTGGTATACATATATATATATATATATATATATATATATATATATATATATATATATATACACATCAGTTCAGTTTAATGGGGCCTCTTGAACTATAACTAAAGGATTTTTAGGCAGAATTGGCATAATTATTACCGTGAGGATTGAGCTGCCAAAAGAGATTATCCTCCTTTGGGTTGGAAGATCAAATTTATGGAGTCAATAGAAAAAAAACAAGTATTCTGAAGCCAAATGTTGTCGTATATATATCTAATCATATATATACTAATCATATATATCTGATTATATATATTGTTATATTGTTATATCTGATCATATATATATATATATATATATATATATATATATATATATATATATATATATATCACGTATTGCTATATTGTTCGTTGTATGTATTGTTATATTGTTCGTTGAATTATTTTTAATGAGTCATTTTTTGTTAATAGTTATAATTTCATAGCATGTAAGCTTTAGATCATTTTTTGTTAACAGTTATAATGTTGTGTGTTATGTAAGGTGGTGTGTGTGACTCCCAATTTGAGTGTACCACGTAAATTTGCAAAAAATAGACTAAATCATAAAAACATGCAATCGAAGGGTGAAAACATAAAACAGCCATAAAACGGTCCCGTAAGAGTCACAAACACCTCGTACGGGACCAATGTGACTCGTAGGAACCGACCACGTAGTCACGGGGCTCCCGGTTTGAGTGTACGACGTAAATTTGTAAAAAATAGACTTAAGCATAAAAACATGCCATCGAATGGTGAAAACATAAAACAACAACAAAACGGTCCCGTAAGAGTCACGAACACCTCGCACGGGACCAATGTGACTCGTAGGAACCCACTGCGTAGTCACGGGGCTCCCGATTTGAGTGTACGACGTGAATTTGCAAAAAATTAGACTTATATATAAAAACATGCCATCGTAGGGTGAAAACGTAAAACAGCCACAAAACGGTCCCGTAAGAGTCATGAACACCTCGCACGGGACCAATGCGACACGTAGGAACCGATCGCGTAGTCACAGGGCTCCCGATTTGAGTGTACGACGTGAATTTGCAAAAAATTAAACTTATGCATGAAAACATGCCATCGAAGGGTGAAAACGTAAAACAACCACAAAACGGTCCCGTAAGAGTCACGAACACCTCGCACGGGACCAATGCAACTCGTAGGAACCGACCGCGTAGTCACGGGGCTCCCGGTTTGAGTGTACGACGTGAATTTGCAAAAAATTAGACCTATGCAAAAAAACAGGCCATCAAAGGGTGAAAACGTAAAACAGCAACAAAACGGTCCCGTAAGAGTCACGAACACCTCGCACGGGACCAATGTGACTCATAGGAATCGATCGCGTAGTCACGGGGCTCCCGGTTTGAGTGTACGGCGTGAATTTGCAAAAAATTAGACTTAAGCATAAAAACATGTCATCGAAGGGTGAAAACGTAAAATAGCCACAAAACGGTACCATAAGAGTTACTAACACCTCGCACGGGACCAATGTGACTCGTAGGAACCGACCGCGTAGTCACGGGGTTCCCGGTTTGAGTGTACGACGTGAATTTGCAAAAAGTTTGACTTATGCATAAAAACATGCCATCGAAGGGTGAAAACGTAAAACAGCCACAAAACGGTACCAATACTTACTCTAAGGAGAAGGAACCAATACTTTAGTCTTGTAAATTCAACGCAAAGGTAAGGACATTTACATTAGTGGTTTCCTGTTAGAACCACATGTACAAGTCATCTCTAATGGCACCAAGGAACATATTCCATTGCTCTAATCCATGTACGAGTGCTACAACGTTACACACATGATGAAAAAGATGAAGTACTGACTAGGAATAGTATATACAGTACATATATATGACTGTGTATATATATACATAAATATAACTATTATATATATGTATATATATATACACAGTTATGTATATTTATATACACAGTTATGTATATTTATGTATTATGTATATAATAGTATACACAGTTAACTGTGTATACTATTATATACATAATAAGTAAAAATACATAACTATGTATATAAATATACATAACTGTATATATATATATATATATATATATATATATATATATATATATATATATATATATATATATATATATATATATATATACACGTATTATGTATATAATAGTTATATATATATATATACACAGTTATATATATATACACAGTTATGTATTATGTATTATGTATATATGTATATATATATATACACACAGTTATGTATATATATATATATATATATATATATATATATATATATATATATATATATATATATATATATATATATACATATATATATATATACATAACTGTTTTATGTATATATATATATATATATATACTTATATATATACATATATATGTATATATATACATATATATATACATAACTGATTGTTTTATATATACACAGGTTATATATTGTTTTATATATATATATATATATATATATAACTTGTGTATATATAAAACAATATATAACCTGTGTATATATAAAACAATCAGTTATGTATATATATATATATATATAACCTGTGTGTGTATATATATATATATATATATATATATATATATATATATAACCTGTGTATATATGTAACTGATATATATATACTGTTATAACCTGTGTATATATATAACAGATATATATATACATAAAACAGTTATATATATTTATATATATACTGTTTTTTTATATGTATACATAAAACAGTGTATATAACTGTTTTATATATGTGTATATATATACATAAAATAGTTATATATAACGAGGATTATGAATACGACATGTACGATACTTGTAGTTTTGTCGACACATAAGCAAGTCGGGACCCTCTCGTTGACTAGAATGCTTGTTATTTTTGCTTCTCCATTGCAGTCCAGTATGTAATGTCAACATGCGTCTTGGAATTTCAATGGTTTTGTAGCTTTTTTGCCCAGTATATATATACATTATGGTTTTTCAAATGATTCTCTCTCATCCCATTCAACGTGAAAAAAAATGAAGCTATGGCACTTTAGTTTTGTGTCGTTAGTGAACACAATATGAATGATGAAATTTGGCAATATGGTAATATGGAACCCCCGTCAAGGGAAGTATATGGAGTGCTATTTGATGTACCATGGTGATGTCCCCATGGAAGTGAACACGTGACAGTTGGTTAGTTCACATCGAACACGGGCCAATAAGAATTTTGTTTCATTGAACCTTTTGTTAGACGAATTTGGGATTTTTTTTTATATTGTTGGATTTGTCGTTACCCCTTAAAAAGGGTGGATAGTCCAATAAACAAAGGAGTCTATGTCCAATTTATTTTAAAAATTGATACTTTGTTTTTTTAGACATATATATAAAAAAAAAATTGGACACTTTGTTTTTATAGTTATATATAAATGTTTATATATATATAACTATAATAGTTATAAATTATTATTATTTTTCAAAGTCGGATAGATTATAATTTATTTTGTATTTTGTGTAGAATGAAAATGGATTTGCGACACATGGAAACGTCAATGGATACGGACGATCGAGGTACGTAGCTACTCGGATACTTATTTAAGTTTATGTAGCTACTCGGATATTATTTTTAGATATTAAATTGGCGAAAGGGATTTAATGGTGGTTTAGCTGCGTTTTTTGTTGCTGGGTTTATTTTAATGTTAAAAACATGTTGGATTTCATGAATAAACAAAGGAAATTCTGCCGAAATTTTCTAAAATTAAATAGTGTTTTAAATTGATCAATTCAAACATACATGCATTTGAAGTTATACAAACCCATGTAGTAATTTATTTTTGTATCTTGTGCAGGTTATGATGGATTTTGCTTGGAGTTATTATGTTCGTGGTGGCTTGGAGCTGCGGTTTCTTATAGTATAGGGGAGCGATGTTGTCGACGTTTTAGTTTATGTGGATTTTTTTAACATATTTTAATGTGTTAATGTATTAGGTTAGATCATGTTTACATCTTTTGTTATGTTCTTATTTGGGAGACAATTATTTTGTACCTTTATACTTGGATTGTGATGAAATATTATTTTGTAATTCATATTTATCAGATTTGGTTGAAAATTGCGGAATTTTGTATTACTTATGATTGTATGAAAAATGCGTAATGTTATTTTGGATTAGAAGGTTGCACGTTTGATGAAAAAGTGCAGGTTTAAAAGTGCTTACAATTGCGAAAAAAATAATAGGTAATAAATAAAATATTGTACTTTTGGCAACACATGTTTGGTTGCCAAAGGTATGGCTTTTGGCAACACAAGAGATGTGTTGCCAAAGGTACGACTTTTGGCAACACAAGAGCTGTGTTGCCAAAAGGCTATACCTTTGGCAACACAGCTCTTGTGTTGCCAAAGATATTGCTTTTGGCAACACAGGACCTATGTTGCCAAAGGTATAGCGTTTTGGCAACACAGCTCTTGTGTTGCCAAAAGCTATAGCTTTTGGCAACACAACTTTTTTTGTTGCTGTTGAGTGACTTTTGACAACACAAATAATATTTTTTATTATAAATTTGACAAATTAAAAAATACTTTTGGCAACACAATTGCGTGTTGCCAAAAGTATACTTTCAGCAACACAAGCCTGCTGTGTTGCCAAATGGTTTCCTAGACAGGCAATGGGCAACAAGCTGGCAACATAGTGAAATCTATTGCCGATACCTTTTATTAACAAAATTTTAACTTTAGGAACATAATTTGTATGTTGCTAACAGTGCAAATTCTTGTAGTGCAAGTATGAAACATGTGCCAAATTATAAAAGTTTAGTATATGAATACACAACAGACCACTATTGGAAATTATAATTTACTGCATCACAAAGAACCAAACCAAATACATATTAAAGTAACCATTACTAACCTCAACTCACATTAATTATGTGATCCGGATCCAAGAATTGAATCGAATGGAATTAAAAACTCCAATTAACCATGAATATCCATGTAAAAAACTCATTCATAAAACATACCATGAATTCGTAATCTACTTGCATTAATTATCACGACACAAATAAAAGTAAGAATAGAAAAAAAAAATTATTTATATAATAAGGCAAATATGGGTTATGAAAGAAAAAAATCCCATGTGCGAATCGCACATTGCGATATTATTTAGGCGTAACGCTTTCAATTTTGGAAAAAAATAGGAATGAGTTTGCAAACTACAGGGGTCATTCATATTATAGAAAAAAATAGTTCAAACACAATTATCTAACAATTACTCTAAAAACAAATAAGAAGACGCATTGCTTAATTTTGCACCTTTTAAATTAGTTCCTTCAAGATTAGCTCCCTTCAAACTGGAATTAGTAAGATCCGCAGTCTGTAGATGTGCAGAATGAAGGTCTGCCCCACAAAAGCTATGGCCAATCAAGCAAGCATCTTCTAAGTTTGCACTCTGAAGATTAGCTCCAGCTAATACAGCTCCACGAAGATTTGCACCAGTAAGTTTACATTCGTGCAATGTTGCATTGTGAAAAATAGAACCCTCAACATCTAAATCCCGGAATTTCGCACGCTGAAGATTAGTACGTGAGAAGAATACATTTTTGAGACATGCATAGCTGAAGTCCAGGAGTGATAGATCCAGTTTAGAAAGATCAATGCCATAAAGATTCACTTGTCAAATATGACTCTGTCAAATTGTATGCATTTGATGATATTAGTTCGTGTCAACTCAGTATCCAACTCATCATGCTCCTTCCTCTTATCCAAAACATCAGTAATTCCATCTATTAGTCCAAGAAGTTGATAATATTATGCCTATTTAACATCTCTTAATATTCAAAGTCTCAGTGTGGGAACTACCCAAATACTTACCCAAATGCTTTGTATTAATGCACTGTATCCGACCATCATCCCCATTGAGTGAAGAACAAAAATCACTGGAACACGGTGAACCAAAATGTGTGTCCAACCATCACCCCCACTGCTTAAATGAGTGTCCTTGTGTGTGCCCATAACATTGTGGATGTTGAGTAACCAAATAGAGTGAGTATTACTATACAGCTGGTTTAAGAATTGATATGTAAAAACTAAAAATTCGAATAAGATGTGATAAAATAACTAAGTGAGAGTTTAGAATACCTTCTTATTTGTTTTGGTCTACAGGGGAATGCATCATGAGGTTGATTTGAAGTGAATACATGTAGCTTAAGTTCAAAACAATATACTAAAATGTGACAAATAAGGACTACAAATGTTTTCCAATATTACACATTGGGAGTAATGCCTCTTTGATATGTCAAATACTGTGATTGAAAAACATTTGATATGTCAAACAGTGAACTTGCAAACTTTCACCTCCAACTATATAATACTCTAGTAAATTCACATTAATAGAAAATTTTCTGAAAACCAAGTATAAGATATATTTAAGCCATTAACTGTCATAATCAAGCAAGACTTACAAACACAAACTGAGCAAAGGTGCGTTAAATAATAAGAGAAATGAACATAAAACGCTAACTTATGAACTTAGTATATTATTGATCAAATAGCACAAAAATTCATTTGGGCATCTTTAGGTAATGAGTTTCACAGTGCAAGTATCATACCATACTTGTAAGTATCATACCATACGTGAAATTATCATACCATACGCATAAATAAACATATGTTTAAAGTAATATACTGTCCTTTCTTTAATCAATACGATAATTACTTAATGGGACCTTGCCTTCATTATTCTTCACGCTTATAAATTTAGAGATGTCCATAAACTTTTGCATACAAATTAAGAAGCTAAACAGAGGTTAAAAATAATTTGGAAGAAGACAGTTTTAGGCTAAAACTTTAACTTACATAGACTTCTTTTGAATACCTCATTAGATGTCCTATACTCACAATATTGGTCGTCGCTAATTTCGAAACATATCCAAAATAATAATATTTGCAGTTTGGAAAACACAAATAATTAACTATCTATAGCATAACAAAATGAACTCTCTATAGCATAATTCCCTGGTCGTTATGGAATTTATGGTGGTTTGCATAGTGGCATTGTTTACGGAGCATATGGTGTCTATTCTTCTGGGCGCACGGGTAGTTATGGGCTATCTGGACAGAACCCCTGTTCGCGGCGGAGAAATTATGGTTACTGAGGATTGATGATGGGAAACAACTGAGATAATTGAAGCCCGAAGCCAAGCCAGCCTCCTGCCTAAACTAACCAGAAGATCAGATGAAACGGGGTTTGGAAAACTCATGGCCCCACCTATCTGAAGCTTTTCTTTACTATTGTTATTCTCTATGTCCAAGAACTTCATACTTTTAAGTCACTTGACCAATCTCAAATTCGAACCTATGTAGCCATTATGCCTTTTTCGTTTTATTTCCATCCTCTCCGATACCTGAGTTAGACATTCATTAGTTTTCAGCAAATAAGACTAAATAGTTGTAAGTGCTCTTATTGTGTTTCTCACAGATATATAAAATTTAAAATCGATAATTAATTTTTGACTTTCCAAAAAAATAATATATGACTATTAATTTGGTACAGGCGGTATATTACCTAGAGGCAGCAATGTGGACATGAAATAATGAGGCAGTCGAAAGGTTTGCAGTGATAGCATTGAGGGCGACAGTGTTTGTGGGAATGCGCGTGTAAGAGAGCGAGAGATAAATAAGGGATTAGCGTCACTCCAAAGATGTTAACGGCATATCACTAATGATATACTTAACATACATATAGGCAACAAAGCATAAACTCTCGCATTAAAAAATAAAGATGTAGGCTCACGAAAATCTGTAAATTATACATTTCTTGAAACATCAAAGGTTTATTGAAAATAACACTAAAGAACCATGCTAAGTATGTCAGATCAAACTCAAACTCAAACGCAAACACAAATTGAGAGGGAAAAGACATACCCTGAGATTGTCGATGAAGTACTACCTAGAAGAATGATGTAACGAACTCATTGTTTCCACTGAGTGACATAAAGAAATAGTAAGAACATGAGAAATATGTAAGAAAATAATATATACCACCAAAAACAAAACTATAATACAGAAATACGTAATGAATTAAACGAAATTCAAGGCCAGACCGATTGTTTTAACCACAAAGACCATTATCACACTATTTAAATGGTGTTTGTGTGTGTGTGTGCGCGCATGTGTGAATATGTGTGTGTCCACGCATTTATGTAGATTCGGCTCCAACAAATCACGATAATGAGAATTATAAGAAAATTATTGTGGATATTGAATATCCTACACACCTACCCTAAATAAGAATCTAAATACTATACCAAATTGCATACATACACCACAACATATCATTTCAAACTGAAATATAATTTAAGACATATGGACAATAAGTATATTGGATTGGAGGAAACTTTTGTAAATAATATTTTATACTTGAACCTGTAGCAGTTGAATCTAAACCAAAAGTAAGAATCATTTCCAAACCTAGAGTTGAATTGAAACTGAAAAGTGGAAAAAAATGCATTTGCACTCGAACTCAAAGTACATGAAATAGAAAATATGTTTGAAGATACTTAACATTGGTTTGAACATATTACCATTAATACTTAATAACATATGCTACATTAACCCCCAAGTAAAATCTATAAGTTTGAGAGTACTTTCTTCGAACCAAAATTTGAGCAGTGGTGTGGGGTAACCAATAATGAAATCTGCAAAAACACTAATAAAAACAATAATTTGACCCGTGAATAATATATTAGTTCAACTATTTCACAAAAATCTACTGATTAAAGAGTAAAAATCATCATAATAATGAAAAGCTCACATGGTTATTTTATCAAACACATGGCATACAACCTGTATTGATAAATGAAATCTTGACTAAGAATATGCTTGCCATAAATTGATTATTCCAAGTGATTACACAACAAAAAAAACTGATTTTGATTATATTTCACAAACCCATGTTAGATCTGTTAGATAGAATACCAACAAAAAAATAGCCATCAACCAACAAAAAGAGTGGACATCCAAAATCAAAAAATTAAGAAGGTACCTTTTAGATCTATTAGACCCAACTTCGAACCTGGAGAGAGCGACGGAGGTGAACCCAGAGAGAGGCGGAAATGAACAATAGTAAATAAAAGAATTGTGGCTACATTGAAATACAACTATTAACATACTACATGCACCGGCACAGCATCCGTATTAACATACTAAATATGCATCCATATTAATAGACAAAATATGCGCATTTACATATGGAAGTTGTCCGATAAGGTCAAACCTCAGTTTATACTAATATCAATATAGTATTTCAACTATATATCTATATATATCGAGATATAAAAAGGAAAAAGAACAAACTTTGATGAGAGTAATAGCAGTAGCTCTCCGTGGGTCATTTCATTCACTTGGTTTTGATGCTCACACTTCCCTCTGCTTTATCAAAAGAAAGATTTGGTTAGACCACAAACAAACAATGTAAATTCATTAATTAAAGCAATGTAAACAGAGTGAAAAAATAATGTAAATAGGGTGATAAAAAAATTCAAGACTTTAAAACTTACCAAGATTTCTAAATTTATGGATTCCAACAGACAAACAATGTAAATTCATTAATTAAAGCATACATATAGATTTCGAAGTTAAATATCAAGATCCGTATAAACTCAAAACATGAAATCAAATTGAAAAATCATACAAACTTTAGAAAGTCCCTCCATAACCTAAAACTTAAAAGAGAAAATTGGCTATTTAAAAAATATGCATATTCAGAAGTTAACTGGTAAAAAAACATCAAACTCAAAATTGTAGATACATTAGATAAAATATTTAAACAAACAAAGGTAAACATTGGACCAAAACCTCAAGTAACAACTCTAAACTAACATATAATAGGGCAAAAACATAAATTAATCCACGAACGAATAGCTTAATCAGTAAAATCGTGAAAATAGCATACAAACATATGCATAATTCATGGAAGCTCCATAGATAGGCCTTCAAAAGAAAAAATAAACAATAAAACACAAAAACTAATTAGATCCCAACACAAAACATAAATCGAAATAGATCTTAAGAAAAATCAAAATGAAGAAATCCCTAAAATGAAGAAATACACGTAAACAAATATGTTAAAACACAAAGCCCTAGGATGAGTATTTTTCATAGAGAGAACCAAGCAATGAAGATGATCACCTGATGGATGAGGAGGCGCGGGTAGCAGAGGTGTGCGGGAGGAGATAAAGGTGGGTGGAGAGTAGGGTTTTTAGAATGTGTGTACTCGTTATTGACAAAATGAGAGAAGTTTTGGAGATTCCAATAAATTTACATTCTAACCCCATGTTTTTGAATTTTGAAGAAGGGGGCAAATGAATTAGAGTGTGTTAAAAGATGGAGAATTCAAAATTTTCAAGGGCAAAATAGAAAATGCAAAAAAAAACTGAAAAGATGCCATTCTCATTTAATCTTATGACATACATAAGTTTCCTACTTTATTATTTATATATATATATATATATATATATATATATATATATATATATATATATATATATATATATATATATATATATATATATATAAATATATATATATATATATATATATATATATGTGTGTGTGTGTGTGTGTGTGTGTGTGTGTGTGTGTGTGTGTGTGTGTGTGTGTGTGTGTGTCCAGACACAAGGACGCCTGGATGATACTTCTTTCGAGTCAGGCGTCAGCTGCAGCAGTTGTGGATGCGTGCAGGATTATAGATAGACGCTTCCATTCTTGTAATCTAGATAGGAGGCATTGTATAAATATTCAGGCCAATAGTCCAATTTCATTTATTTTTTTTGTACAACACTCGATATGGTTCCATATTTTGACCGAGTGTTTGGTTATTTTGTTTTATTTTAATTCAGTTTCATTTACGCAAAACTGTGTGGATGTTTTAATTTTATTCGTTTAAAAAGAGTAGTTAAGTAAAATTTTGACACATGCCTAATAGGTTATTAGTAATTAAATGGATTTTTGACAGTGATGCTAAGAATGATCCATATGAGACTCCTGTTTTAATTTGATATAGGAGTGATCGCCCGGTATCCCATTAGGCGGGGTGTCACAGATGGTATCAGAGCATCAGGTTCTAGTGTCCTTAGGAATCTGTGCGGACATGCTACGCTTTCAGTGTTCCTCTCGATTTGTTATAGAGCCTCAGGATTAGTATTGTTGATTTATCTTGTGAGATTTCGATCTCCTGCCATATGATAAGATTATAGTAATCTTTTGCGCGCTCATTTGAGATTCATGTGCGAGGCTTGGATGGCAGCAGGAGGTGAGGGTTAGTTGGAGCAACTAGTAGAAGTCGAGAATGTGGACCGTAGTAGGGGTCACTTCCTTTGTAGTGTTTGCTAAGGATTGTCTCAACGACTACTAAAGTATATTAGTTATCAGTACCGTAGTACCGCCATAGTAGAGTGTGGTACTAAAGTTGAATTTCTCAATGAAGTAAGGATTCGAAAGGGATCTTACGAATATTTTTAATCGTGAGTCCCCGTGGTTCAGCAAGAATGTTGTTTTGGGAATTATTCTCTTAAGGGTCGGTCAGAGGCCGACATTGAATAAAGTGTATTATGGAAAAGTGAACCTTGTACCTAAGTGAGTTAGGTGCAATTAATAATGAGTCCTTTCCAGGAAGGATAGGCTCACTAAAGAGTGTGTGTATTCATGGACCCCGTTGGCGGAAATCCACCCGGGAAATTTATTGAAATAAGGAATTTCCTTTTGACAAAGAAGTTAAGAGAATTAGTAAGGTGATTGTGAGGAGCAAGGTTATAGAGTCAGATGGTGTTAACAACTTTATCATGGTCAGGAAGGCCAGTGATGAAAATAGTAATGTGGAGTGTGGAGCCACATGGTTAGTCCTTTCCTGGTAGGAATAAAGGACAAGATTAGGGTGCCTGGATAGGGCATAGAGTTAAGAAATGTTGGTAAGAGGTGTGGCTAGATGAAGTTGCGGTGTTAGATAGCCCTAGAATCGTGTGTGTAATTTGAGTTTTGTGGCGGTATCGACAACATTATATAATGTATGCCTATGTGTTTTTTGCGGTAGAGGAATTTTATTTTCTCTCACTCGTCATAGGGGTGGGTGTTGATATATTGTATATACATATATATATGGTTTGGGATACTCGTTTTATATGTCTATATGAGTATGGTAATATTGTGAGTATATAATATATTATGGTATTATCGGAGCGATAACAGGCTAAGAATGGAAAGACAATTGTGTCCATGGTTCCTGGAGGGAACATGTTGTTGTTGCAATATCTCTACTGGATACAGGTTAAGTTCACGTTCATTGATTTGGGTAAATGGAACTTCAATGAGAAGAGGTTTCATTATTATGATTTGAGTGCGTGGCGACCATATAAATATAATTTAAGGCCCACAGAATTCTTGTTAAGCTTTAAGATTAAGCTCATTATTGGTTTGCGCAAAGACTGAATATTAGTACGAGCACTAGGTGTGGTAACTCTTAGTTAGAGATACGAGTTCAGACCACCTTTTGTCGAGAAGGGATGGGATTATCCCGGTTGCATGTTCGAACTAATGGACCCCCATGACCGACAAAGTTAAGTAGAAGTGTGTGGAGGGGTTCCTTGTTTGGATTTCGTTTTTGCGAGATGCTCCACACATGAATCTTAGCGGCGTCAGGAGTGGAGAGATGTTATAGGATGCAAGGATGTTGGTTTCATTGAAAGGTCTTATAGTGTGGATGAACCACTATAGACTATGAGCCATATGATAATGGTATGCTTATGGAAATTGTTGTGCTATGAAAAAAAGCACTAAAGTGGTCCTCTCACCACAAGTAGGTGGGTGAAGTAGGACTTAGAGAAATTTATTTGAGGATAATGGCCAGGCCTTAGTGAAAAGGAAAACTTTGAGGAAATATGATTCGGTATGATGTACGTAGTGCTCTTTCATAGAATTGGGCATTTCGATTTGTTAGATTTCCTTTCGTATGGGTGGAAGGATAGAATAGTAGAACTGTGTTCGTAGGTTAGCGTGGTAGGATTTCGAATGTCCCGCTGGTGTGCCTTAGGTCGCTATATCTCGATGAACGACAATGTGAGGGAGTATTGTAATGGGTGGGTTCCTTGTTTGGATTTCTCTTTGGCGAGACGTCCCACGCATGAAACCAAGCAAATATTGGAAGTTGAGAGAGGCCTTGGTCACTAGGGACATATTTAGACTATCGTTTCGCATAGGTAGGGTAACACTTAGACCATAGAATTATTAGGATGTAGGTTTGATAGAGTTAGTGCCACCGAGGTTAGGAGACCCTTATTGGGAGAGAGTGTTACGTGTCGGACGTTCGCAATGTTTGTGCAGATGTGCACAAGTTAGAAAGGTGTATGGGCACCTTGGTGAGATGGTTTTATATACCGCCTAAGATAGGATGGGCGTAGTATATAAAGTTGAAGTTTATGCCGTGGGGCACTATAGGTGATGGGTATAATGTGACGTATTGGAGTCACTTTATGATTGCGGTAGCCGCATAGTACATGGTTGGGAACCATTGGGTTAGTATCGTTACCCTTGAGGTATTAGGAATTTGAGTGATCCTAGTTTTGTAGTGTAGGTTGTACCTGAATTTCGAGGACGAAATTCCGTTGTAAGGGGGGGAGTGTGTAACAACATGTCCTTTTGGAGACGATTAAATTCCATAATTAAGTATAAATTGAAATTTTGGGAATTTCCTTAAATAGTAATTTTGGGGATTTTCGAGGATTAAATGATTTTCGATGGATGTTGTGGTTATTTTTGGGACTATATAGGTCAAAATATTTTAATTATATGTCTCCATAGAGTAAAGCGACACGAGGTGAGATTTAATTTGGAAAAACCCGCATTAAGTTTTATGGGTTAAAATAGTGAGTAGTGGTCAAGTACCTCGGATGGAAATTTTGACTGCGCCATGAGTCTCAGAATGGCCGAGATAGTCGAAAAAGAGTGTCCGATCGTCGAAAATGAGTTTCGGGGAATTTTAGAGTTAAAATAGGCTCGTAATTGAGTAAACGAGTCGTTTTGGGGTTTTAAGGGTTAAAACCCTTTTCTCCTTATAATAGGAGGAAGAGAGGGAGAAAAAGAGAAAGAAAAGAAATAAAAGAGAGAGAAGAGAGAGAGGAGGAGAGAAAAGTGGAGGAAAATGGGGGATTTCATCCAAACTCCACTGGATTCGACTCAAGGTCGTCGGATTATATCCACTAGGCAAGTGTATACTTGCTTTATTTCATTTTGTGCATTTATTTCATATCATAATTGGTAGAACCCTAAAATAAAATTGGGAAAACTTAGATATGAGTTTACATATTGATGTAATTTAAACTCTTAAAGATTTTTAGTGTTAAAACCATGTTGATGGAGTATAAATTAAATTGAAATGGGAGAAATGCCAAAATTGGGTTTTTATGATTTTAGGGTTTAAATCTAAGGTAAGTGGTTTAATACCCCCATAATAATTGATGTTTTAGTTTTAAAACATAGATTATATGTTTATAGATTTGTTGGATGAGGTTAGAAACAACAAAAATGGAGAAAAATGGAGTTTGGGATTTTGGGGAAGATAATGAATAGTAAACCCGTGGCTTGTGGGGCCATTTCGGCCAGGAAGAGTACTGATTTATCTCTCGGCCGAAACACGAAAGTTGTAGATATTTTCGATACGGTGGCGTGGGCATCGACTCGTATTTTTCTAATTTTTCCTCGATTTGATATGATTTTTACAAGATGGCAGTTCCGGGTTGAAATCATCAACACGGAAATCAAATCGGGAATTGGAAAAATAAAGGCTAGAATTAATCGTGCAGATGTTTGCAATGATTTTTGGTGTAGTTTAGAAACCCCGATAATGAAATTAGGGTTTTGGATGGAGGATTTGAGGAATAAAGTTTTAAGGACCTGGTGTGACCGGTCGATCGCGCCCCTAAGGCCAGTCGACCGCGTCAAGAAAAAAGAGCCTACTAGTTGACTTCGTAGGCTTATTTGCAAACTACGGTCGACCGGGGGTCCAGGACCGGTCGACCGGTACCCTGTTTTCAGCCCAAGATTTTGGATATTGTTATTCCTTCTCCTCTTTGAGTTTAAAGTCTAGGGGCCTTCTAAATTAGAGTATATTAGAGGGTTATGTCCTAATGGACTTGAGGAATTGTGTGTGTATATATATATATATATATATATATATATATATATATATATATATATATATATATATATATATATATATATGTGTGTGTGTGTGTATGTGTGTGTGTGTATTCACTTAGAGTGAATTAGTATAATTGGAGATATCCAATAAATCCTTAAGAGATGATTAAGGTAATTATTATTTATCAAAGTGAGGAAATACTTGGGTTTAGTATCATGCGTATATGAATGCATGATTATGATTCTTTGAGAGAATCTTTGAGATTAATGGTCATCCCTAGATGTAGTTGGCAATTATGGCCATATGTGTGTGTGTATATATATATATATATATATATATATATATATATATATATATGAGGTAAATGATTTTGGAAATATAAAAAAGAATGTTTTCAAAATGGAAAAGGAAAGATTTTCATAATTAAAAAAATTATGGTTACACACCTCCCTAAACGCTATCATAAGGGAAGTTGCGTGCGTATGGTGATGCCCCTGGCTAATGAATGCAGGGTGGATATAGTCCTAAGCCATATGGCGATTATATTTTACTGTGCTGGTTAGGAGATTCTGGGTGTGGTCTTGACTATCCCGCAGGAATATGGCCAATTTTCGACGATGTTAGGTTCCCAGGTGTGACACCCCGACTAATTAAACACCTGGTAGCTACTCCTTTATAAAATTAATTCAAAATGCCAAGTTGGCTCAGTTAATAGCATCACTGTCGAAAACATTTTTATTATTTCTAACCACCTAGTATTTAAAAAGTAAGTGCCAAATTTTATTAAATCTGATTAACATGCAACAAGAGTAATGAATAACTAAATAACACCATTCACCATACTGAAGTAAAAAGAATAACCATCACAATATGTAAATAAAACCTGGAGGAAAAACTCCTCAATACAAATCCCACAACTGATAAGTAAACTGAAATAAATAACTAAAACTGAATACTGAGCAATACATGCTAGAGTCTGAAAACTGAAATGTAAAAGATGCTCTAAATAGGAATGGGCAACATGCCCTACAACTGATAGATAGTGACTCTGGAATCCAAAAGATAGAAGCGTCTATGAGCAAATCCCTGTAGCTTCCACAACCAGCTACAGCACGTCACCTGAATGAGAATCCTATGCTTGGTGTCCTTGTGGCTGGGCACCTAAAATGGTTTTACAAGAAAATATATTTGAAAGCAAATGGGTCAGAGCCCGAAAGTGGAAATCATTTTAAAAACCTGCAAGTGCTTTAAAAACATTTAAAACATTAAATGCACAGTACATGTTAGGACGTACACTCGCATGATATTCTCACCTCTCGTCTAACTGTGCACTCCTAACGTAAGTACCCATCTATAACGACCCATACTACTAGCTAACTGACAACATAACTAGCTAGACTGCCAAAGGTTCTACCCATATTACTCGGTTCCATTTAACGTAACAATGCTCGTAATTAAATAGAGGTTTAACGTAAACTCAGTTACTAAATATGCCATTGATATAACTATCAGCTAACTCCTTATATAACTCGAAACAATACCGTAATATTTTTACAACATTAACATGAGGATTTCCAGTAATCTAATGTATATTATTCATCTCATAAATATACAATACAAGCACCCCGCAATTTAAGCTGTAGTGCATACATACTCTGCTATCCATCCCGGTACATCACGTACATAAGGATCACATATTCCGAATCTCTCAGGAATAGTTCAGATAACAAAAATCACAAATAGTGGAGGCGAACATAGTCACCATCACATGGGTCACGCACATACCTACGCTCCCATGGTCAGCGGACTTATTAATGTCACAATAAGTCTTTCTATGACCTATGTTCATCAAGGTTCCAGTCTATATCCCCCCCGTAGGCACACAAGGATTAGAGGGTCCTAAGCGAACGTAAACCTCCCGTGATAGCAAGTATGATAGGTATGTCATACACATAATCCATATACTAATACTAAGTAATCACACATCTTAGTAATACCGTATTATAATCGTAGTACATATCGCATTCTCGTACTAACTAATTATCACAACTTATTTTATTCCGGTTCATAATTATACGCGCTATAATTCATCCTCACATCGTAGTAGTCACTCACGTCTCAACCCAAATGATTCATTGAATATAACTCTCGTATATGATTTACTCATCCCAGCAACCCAAAAGTCCCAATTCAATCACTATATCATCAAAGGGATGCTAACTCTACCCTTGAACCATCTCCCGGAACTCCAAAAGTCAAAACAGTCCAAAAAGGGTCAAACTGTCAACTCGTTAGAAGTCTCGTTCGAACGAGGCTTCGAACGAGTTTGGACTGTCAGGTCGTTAGAAGTCTCGTTCGAACGAGGCTGTTCGAACGAGGTCCCAGTTCGTTCGAACGAACTGACTCTTCTAACGATATCTCGTTCGAACGAGATATCGAACGAAAATCCTACTCGTTAATAACGACTGGTCAACTCGTTAGAAGCTCGTTCGAACGAGCTCGTTCGAACGACCTGGGGGCTGCTTCTAACGAGATGCCAGTTTCGGCCCAGAATTTCCCAAAAATCGTTTTTCACCATTTTTACTCCTCAAACCTCTTCTAAAATTCGTTCCCACAATATATTGAGTTCTCTAATCATCCTCAAACATGTTAAGGGGCTATACTAACATCATTAAAGGGTTTGATATCATCTAAACATCATTAAATCACAATTTCTACTTTAATTCCCAATTTTCTTCAAGAACATAAACCCTAACTTTTTCTCATCATAAATTCCCAGATTTTAATTCGTTTATGCATCACCTAGATATGAAATCTCCGAAATTTAATCTTCCAACAATGTTTCTACATGCAAACCTATCCCAACATTCAATAATAACTTCAAATTTCATGGGTTTTCTTTTAATCTTTCAAGAACAATTAAGATTCTTCAATTTCTAACATGGAAAAGACATTCTTCGAATTTAAATGAAATAAAGTCACTTGCCTTGGTTTGATTTCGGAATTTGGTGTGGATTCGGTGTAGAATTTCTGCAGAATTCCTCTCTCTCTCTCCTTCTCTAAGCTTTCTTCTCCAAAAGGCTATGGTGGCTAGGGTTTGCTTTGGGGAACTTATGAAAACCTAATTTTAATAAACCTCCGTAGCTTGTTGGGTTAATAAGGGTTGGTTGGGGTCAATCCTTGTCAGATTACAACTCTCAATTTTCGTCACTTTTAATTACCCAAAAATACCAAATTACTAAAATACCCTTTAAGTTACCAGTATGGTCTAAAATTACCCCGGGACCCAAACTATACCCCCGGCTAGTGTTTTCTGACTATCTCGACCCTTCTGGACGCGTTGGCGCACTCAAAACGACCATACGGATTATCGATTTTAAATTCACTTTTATTAACAAAATATTATACCGTGACGCGGCGGTCCCACGCGTCTCAACAAAATTTCTAAAATGCCGTATATAAATCTCACGACAAATTTTATAATACCAAATACATATATAATCATATATGCACATAATCAAATACCAATTCGCATCACATTAGTATTATTAACCCGGATTAATTTCCAATTAATACGCATTTAATTAATTAATCCCAAAAATAAATATAGCCAAAAGTACGGGGTATTACATACTTCCCCCCTAATAACTGAATTTCGTCCCGAAATTCGAAACTAGAAAGTACCTGCTAAAAACAGCTCTGGATAACGTTCGCGCATCTCATCCTCGCGCTCCCATGTGGACTCCTCGACATTGTGATGTCGCCACTGAACACGCACTAACGGGACTATCTTTGACCGTAGTTTCCTCTCGCTTCGGTCCAAAATAGCAATCGGCCCTTCCTCATAAGAGCTATCCGGCTGGAGATCGATGTCCTCCACAGCAATGTGAGAATGAGCCAAATCATCCCTAAGGTATTTCCTCAGCGAGGAAATATGGAACACGTCGTGAATCCGATGCAAATGCTCCGGTAACCCGAGTCTATACGCAACCGGTCTGATCCGCTCAATAATAGGAAACGGCCCCACATACCTCGGTGCCAACTTCCCCTTCTTCCCGAATCGCATAATCCCCTTCATCGGAGAAACCCTGAGCAAAACCTGGTCCCCCACTTGGAACTCCCTGAAAAATCTCTTCGCATCAGCATAACTCTTTTGCCTGTCTTGAGCTACCCGAATGCGACTCCGAATTAACTCAATCCTTGCCGAAGTATCCTGAATCACTTCCGGCCCAAGTAGTTTGTTGTCCCCCACTTCCAACCAACATGCTGGGGAACGACAAGGCCTACCGTACAATGCCTCAAACGGAGCCATGCCAATCGTGAACTGATAGGAGTTGTTGTAAGCAAACTCCACCAGTGGAAGGTACTGCTCCCATCCACCCCCGAAGTCAATAATACACATGCGTAGCATGTCTTCCAACATCTGATTGGTGCGCTCGGTCTGCCCATCAGTCTGCGGATGATAAGCCGTACTCAACCGCAATTCCGTGCCCATGGCCTCCTGGAAACTCTCCCAAAACCTCGAAACAAATATCTTGTCTCTGTCAGACACGATATTTAGGGGCACACCGTGAAGTCTCACAATCTCTGAAATGAAGAGCTGGGCATACTGACCCGCAGTGTAATCAGTCCTAACGGGTAAAAAGTGAGCGACCTTGGACAATCTGTCCACAATTACCCAAACGGAGTCGTGACCCCTCTGCGACGTAGGCAACCCCGTGATAAAGTCCATGGATATGCTCTCCCACATCCACACCGGAACCTCCAATGGCTGTAGCAATCCTGTTGGTCTCTGATGATCCACTTTTACAAGCTGACAAGTGGCGCATTTCGAGACAAACTCTGCGATATCTCTCTTCATACCGCTCCACCAATACTGCCGTCTCATATCTTGGTACATTTTGTCCCCTCCGGGATGTACCGCGAACCGTGAGCCGTGCGACTCTGCCATCACATCGTGTCGCAGTTCCTCTCCTTCCGGAACTACCAATCTCCCATTGAAGCGTAATCCCCCGTCTGAGCTAACGGTATAGGATTCAGCTCCCTCAGCGAGTAATCGAACTATCTGCTCCTGACAGAACGAATCATTTGCCTGTGCCCGTACAACCTTCGTGACAATCTGCGGTGTAACGGTCATCACAGACATGAAAGATTGGGCCACTGCATCCTGGTGTCCCAATTCCTTCCACTTCGCTTTCCACACCTCTGCCACCTCATCTGCTGGCCTGCGGCGCAACGCGTCTGCTACCACGTTAGCCTTACCCGGGTGGTACTGAATGTCGAACTGGTAGTCTTTCACAAATTCAAGCCACCTACGCTGCCGCATATTTAATTCCTTCTGCGTGAACAGATACTGTAGTGACTTGTGGTCCGTGAACAGCTGAAACTTCTCCCCCAAAAGATAGTGCCTCCAAATCCGTAAGGCAAATACTACTGCTGCCAACTCCAAATCATGCGTGGGGTAATTCTTCTCATGAGGCTTAAGCTTACGGGAAGCATAAGCTATGGCCTGTCTCTCCTGCTGCAAAACACCTCCAAGCCCTTGCAAAGACGCATCAGTGTAAACCAAATACTCAACTCCCGGTCTCGGCAATGCTAACACAGGTGCTGAGGTCAATTTGTCCTTCAACTCATCGAATGCCAACTGACAGGCATCACTCCAGATGTATGGCACACCCTTACGAGTAAGATGTGTCAACGGACCTTCTATCTCCGAGAAACCCCGAATAAACCTCCTGTAGTATCCTGCCAAACCCAAGAAACAACGAATCTCCGTTGGTGTCGTGGGCTGTCCCCACTCCCTCACCGCTGACACCTTTCCCGGATCAACCGATATTCCCTGGTCGGAAATAATATGACCCAAGAACTGGACCTCCTTCAGCCAAAACCCGCACTTCTCATATTTTGCATACAGTTCGTTCTGACGAAGTGTCTGCAAAACCTGCCTCAAATGCTCGGCGTGCTCCTCCTCTGTCTGAGAGTAAACCAGAATATCATCAATGAAGACAATGACAAACTGGTCTAGGAAATCCCTGAACACTCTGTTCATCAAGTCCATAAACACTGCTGGAGCGTTGGTCAAGCCGAAAGGCATAACCCGAAATTCATAAGAACCATATCTCGACAAGAACGCAGTCTTCGAGACATTCTCCTCCCTGATACGCAACTGATGGTAACCTGACCTCAAGTCAATCTTCGAGAAGAAAGAAGCTCCTCTCAACTGGTCGAATAAGTCATCGATTCGAGGCAACGGATACTTATTCCGTATCGTGACCTTATTCAACTCTCGGTAGTCCACGCACAATCTCAGTGAACCATCCCTCTTCTTCACAAACAAAACTGGAGCGCCCCAAGGTGAGGTACTCCTGCGAATAAAGCCCTGCCCTAACAGCTGCTCTATCTGATCCCGTAACTCTCGCATCTCAGCCAGAGCCATACGGTACGGTGCACGTGCTATAGGTCTCGTACCCGGTAGCAAATCAATAACGAAATCTATCTCTCGACTGGGTGGTAAGCCTGGTATCTCCTGAAACACATCTGAATACTCCCTGACAACCGGGATCGAATCCAAAGGAATCACAACCTCCTTAGAGGTATCCTCCTCTATGTAATACAGATGAGCGGTCGATCCTCCCTCTGGGCGAGGCATCGCCACTATAAACATCTCCTGCCCCGGAATGGCAAAAACAATGCTCCCGCTGAAGCAATCAATCATGGCCCTATATGCTACGAGCCAATCCATACCGATGATCACATCGTGAACATGCATGTCTAACACTAACATGTCCGCAGGTAATACCAAACCACCAACCTCTACTCCCACTCCCCGGCATATAAAGAAAATAAGTGACCCACTCCCTAATGGTGAGTCGACACACGTCACTGTGCTCTCTGTCGTAGCTAACAATCCTAAAGCTTTCGCGAAGTGTGTAGCAATAAAACAATGTGTAGCACCCGTATCAAATAACACCCGACCCATAGTGCCATGGATAGGAAACGTACCCTCGATCGCGGGCGGTGCCTGTGGAACTGCAGCCTGGTGAACGTTGTAGACACGTCCATACTGTAGCTGCCCCTGCTGAGCTGGGACTGCTGGAATGGGTGGCAAAGCTGCCATCTGTGGCGGTGCAGGAAGAGCGGCGGGAAACATAGGTCTCTGTGGCTCCTGGCGAGCACCCTGCTGCTGCTGCTGTGGGGCCCTGCCCCTATCAGGACAATCCTGCTTCTTATGGCCAGTCTTGCCACAAGTAAAGCACTTCCCTGGGAAGTTCCCTCCCCTCTGCCCCTGCTGTCCCCGGCCCTGGTGGCCGTTACCATTCCTCCCTTGGCCCTGCTGGCCCTGATGGAACTGCTGCCCATTCTGCCCCTGCTGGCCCTGATGGCCGTTTGGACCCTGATGGCCCTGGCGGAAACCTCCCTGTCCCTTCCTATAGTTCCCTGATCGGAACCTCTTATTGTACCCCTGCTGGGTACCCTGCTCAGTCTGTCTCTGCCCCTGACCGGTCTGTGCCCCGCTGGCACCATGTCCTCCAGTCCTGCCCTGATGGCTAGAATCCCCTGACCGCTTGCCCTCGGCCATATGAAAACGGTGGTCCTGGCAGTGTAGTAATGCAGCGTTAACCACATCAGAATACGTGGCCAACGATAGGTTCCCAAGCAGATGCTGACGGATTCTCCAATTCAACCCATCAGTGAACTTCTCTATCTTCTTCTTCTCTGTTGGAATCTCGTCTGGAACGATATTCAACAGGTTTGTGAACTCGGCCTCATACTCGGCCACTGTCTTGCCCTCTTGCTTCAAACTCATCAGCTTCCTCCTCATCTCTGTATGAACTGCGGACGGAAAGTACTTGCGGTCGAACCGCACCCAGAACTCCTGAATCGTGAGGGTATCCCTCTCCTCCGCGGTGGTAATGGACTCCCACCACTGCAGCGCAGATCCAACTAGCTTGAAAGTAGCTAGCACCTGCTTCTGAACATCTGTGCACTCATGCATCCTCAAATGCCTCTGCATGTCTTTCCTCCATTGGCTCGAGATAACCACATCTGAGCTTCCAGCAAACTCTGGCGGATGCGCTTTCTGAAAAGCGTCACGTACACGTTCCCAAGCAGACGGGAATGCATTAACCTGTACTGGCGCGGCAACCGGCGCCTGAGGTGGTGCCTACTGAATCACGGCAATCGCGGCATTTACCGCTTGGGCTACTATAGCAGCAACCTCAGCGGCGTTCAACATGCCCTGAACTGGAGCGGGCTGGGGTTCGGGCATAGCATTCCTGGGAACTCGTCGTGCACGTCGTGGAGGCATCTGAAACAAGAACAAAGTTTATAAGTTCACGGTTTATAAACTTAATATAGCTGAAGAACGAAACGTACACAATAAGAGTACAACAGTCCTAAAATATAGGGCTCTATATCAAGAAAACGTAGCGGAAACATAATAGCCGTACAGATCCTAAAGGACACTAGAACCTGATGCTCTGATACCACCTGTGACACCCCGACTAATTAAACACCGGGTAGCTACTCCTTTATAAAATTAATTCAAAATGCCAAGTTGGCTCAGTTAATAGCATCACTGTCGAAAACATTTTTATTATTTCTAACCACCTAGTATTTAAAAAGTAAGTGCCAAATTTTATTAAATCTGATTAACATGCAACAAGAGTAATGAATAACTAAATAACACCATTCACCATACTGAAGTAAAAAGAATAACCATCACAATATGTAAATAAAACCTGGAGGAAAAACTCCTCAATACAAATCCCACAACTGATAAGTAAACTGAAATAAATAACTAAAACTGAATACTGAGCAATACATGCTAGAGTCTGAAAACTGAAATGTAAAAGATGCTCTAAATAGGAATGGGCAACATGCCCTACAACTGATAGATAGTGACTCTGGAATCCAAAAGATAGAAGCGTCTATGAGCAAATCCCTGTAGCTTCCACAACCAGCTACAGCACGTCACCTGAATGAGAATCCTATGCTTGGTGTCCTTGTGGCTGGGCACCTAAAATGGTTTTACAAGAAAATATATTTGAAAGCAAATGGGTCAGAGCCGGAAAGTGGAAGTCATTTTAAAAACCTGCAAGTGCTTTAAAAACATTTAAAACATTAAATGCACAGTACATGTTAGGACGTACACTCGCATGATATTCTCACCTCTCGTCTAACTGTGCACTCCTAACATAAGTACCCATCTATAACGACCCATACTACTAGCTAACTGACAACATAACTAGCTAGACTGCCAAAGGTTCTACCCATATTACTCGGTTCCATTTAACGTAACAATGCTCGTAATTAAATAGAGGTTTAACGTAAACTCAGTTACTAAATATGCCATTGATATAACTATCAGCTAACTCCTTATATAACTCGAAACAATACCATAATATTTTTACAACATTAACATGAGGATTTCCAGTAATCTAATGTATATTATTCATCTCATAAATATACAATACAAGCACCCCGCAATTTAAGCTGTAGTGCATACATACTCTGCTATCCATCCCGGTACATCACGTACATAAGGATCACATATTCCGAATCTCTCAGGAATAGTTCAGATAACACAAATCACAAATAGTGGAGGCGAACATAGTCACCATCACATGGGTCACGCACATACCTACGCTCCCATGGTCAGCGGACTTATTAATGTCACAATAAGTCTTTCTATGACCTATGTTCATCAAGGTTCCAGTCTATATCCCCCCCGTAGGCACACAAGGATTAGAGGGTCCTAAGCGAACGTAAACCTCCCGTGATAGCAAGTATGATAGGTATGTCATACACATAATCCATATACTAATACTAAGTAATCACACATCTTAGTAATACCGTATTATAATCGTAGTACATATTGCATTCTCGTACTAACTAATTATCACAACTTATTTTATTCCGGTTCATAATTATACGCGCTATAATTCATCCTCACATCGTAGTAGTCACTCACGTCTCAACCCAAATAATTCATTGAATATAACTCTCGTATATGATTTACTCATCCCAGCAACCCAAAAGTCCCAATTCAATCACTATATCATCAAAGGGATGCTAACTCTACCCTTGAACCATCTCCCGGAACTCCAAAAGTCAAAACAGTCCAAAAAGGGTCAAACTGTCAACTCGTTAGAAGTCTCGTTCGAACGAGGCTTCGAACGAGTTTGGACTGTCAGGTCGTTAGAAGTCTCGTTCGAACGAGGCTGTTCGAACGAGGTCCCAGTTCGTTCGAACGAACTGACTCTTCTAACGATATCTCGTTCGAACGAGATATCGAACGAAAATCCTACTCGTTAATAACGACTGGTCAACTCGTTAGAAGCTCGTTCGAACGAGCTCGTTCGAACGACCTGGGGGCTGCTTCTAACGAGATGCCAGTTTCGACCCAGAATTTCCCAAAAATCGTTTTTCACCATTTTTACTCCTCAAACCTCTTCTAAAATTCGTTCCCACAATATATTGAGTTCTCTAATCATCCTCAAACATGTTAAGGGGCTATACTAACATCATTAAAGGGTTTGATATCATCTAAACATCATTAAATCACAATTTCTACTTTAATTCCCAATTTTCTTCAAGAACATAAACCCTAACTTTTTCTCATCATAAATTCCCAGATTTTAATTCGTTTATGCATCACCTAGATATGAAATCTCCGAAATTTAATCTTCCAACAATGTTTCTACATGCAAACCTATCCCAACATTCAATAATAACTTCAAATTTCATGGGTTTTCTTTTAATCTTTCAAGAACAATTAAGATTCTTCAATTTCTAACATGGAAAAGACATTCTTCGAATTTAAATGAAATAAAGTCACTTGCCTTGGTTTGATTTCGGAATTTGGTGTGGATTCGGTGCAGAATTTCTGCAGAATTCCTCTCTCTCTCTCCTTCTCTAAGCTTTCTTCTCCAAAAGGCTATGGTGGCTAGGGTTTGCTTTGGGGAACTTATGAAAACCTAATTTTAATAAACCTCCGTAGCTTGTTGGGTTAATAAGGGTTGGTTGGGGTCAATCCTTGTCAGATTACAACTCTCAATTTTCGTCACTTTTAATTACCCAAAAATACCAAATTACTAAAATACCCTTTAAGTTACCGGTATGGTCTAAAATTACCCCGGGACCCAAACTATACTCCCGGCTAGTGTTTTTGGACTATCTCGACCCTTCCGGACGCATTGGCGCACTCAAAACGACCATACGGATTATCGATTTTAAATTCACTTTTATTAACAAAATATTATGCCGTGACGCGGCGGTCCCATGCGTCTCAACAAAATTTCTAAAATGCCGTATATAAATCTCACGACAAATTTTATAATACCAAATACATATATAATCATATATGCACATAATCAAATACCAATTCGCATCACATTAGTATTATTAACCCGGATTAATTTCCAATTAATACGCATTTAATTAATTAATCCCAAAAATAAATATAGCCAAAAGTACGGGGTATTACACCAGGTTGTCTTGTTTGATGGGCCCTGGAAGATGATAGCCATTTAAGAGCGCGTCCAGCGGGGAAACCCAGAGGGGCGGTCTTAGATTTGTTAAAGCATTTTATGATAATAAAATCTCTTTAAATACATTTCCTAGATGGAAGAAGGGAAATGGGATAATTGTTTGGCTTCGCTAACACCTCCCGGATGGAAGAAGGGAAGTGGAAGCATATGATATGGTAAAAGCATTTTTATGATAATAAAAATGGCTTTTAAATACATTTCATGGATATAAGAAGGGAAATGGGTTGTTTTAAAACAAAAAATCATTTTTATGTTAATAAAACTGGCTTTTTAAAAGTATATGATATGTTAAAGCAATTCATGCTAATGAGTTGGCTTTTAAATATATTTCCTGGATATGAGAAGGGAAATGGAAATTTTTGAAATGAAATTGATAAGTATTAGTAAATACTTTGTATATAAATCCTCAGGCCGGGAGATATATCCGGATGTGTATTTTAAAGATGAATATGAAGTAAACCTCAGTCCGGTAGATATTATCCGGATGTATATTATAAGATGTATATAAGAATAAATGTGATATGTATATAAATAAGTATGTTTATTTACTTTAGTTGTGTGTTACGGGCCTAATGGATCTCTACCATTAACCCTGCCAAGTAGTAGTGTATCGGGGGGGTTCATTGTTTGGATTTCTCTTTGCGAGACACCCCATGCACGAACTTAACGCAGTGTTGCGAATGGAGAGAAGTTTAGCCCTTAGTACTTGGGTTATATAGGCTTCTAGTATATGGGTGAATTAGACTAGTTAGGCGGGGTAGCTTAACTAGGTAGTTAAGTGCGTTAGGTGTGCACTGTTAATAGAGAGGTGAGAGGTATCTCATGGGAGTGCGATACCAATTTAAATATGAGATAAAACATATTTTTAAAATAAAGCATTTATGCACTTGCTAAATATTTTCAAACTCGGGCTCTGACCCGTTTATCTACTTTTCCTCTCTTGCTATATATATATATACAACTATATATATATATATATATATATATATATATATATATATATAAGTGTCCAGACACAGGGACACTTGGATGATACTTCTTTCGAGCCAAACGTCAGCTGCAGTAGCTGTGGATGCATGTAGGATTCTCGGTAGACGCTTCCATTCTTGTAATCTAGATAGGAGGCATTGTATAAATATTCGGGCCAATAGTCCAATTGTATTTAGTTTTTTTGTACAACATTCGATATGGTTGTATATTTTGACCGAGTGTTCGGTTATTTTATTTTATTTTAATTCAGTTTCATTTATGCAAAACTTTGTGAATGTTTTAATTTTATTCGTTTAAAAAGAGTAGTTAAGTAAAATTTTGACACCGGCCTAATAGGTTATTAGTAATTAAATGGATTTTTGACATTGATGCTAAGAATGATCCATATGAGACTCCTGTTTTAATTTGATATAGAGTGATCGCCCAGTATCCCATTAGGCGGGGTGTCACAGTTACATACTGCCCCACTAGCAACGAAATTTAGTCCTCGAAATTAGACAAAGAATAAACATAAAATGTAAATTGCTAAACATAAAATAAGGCTCACATATGCCTACTCGTTGAATGTCATAATTGGATGCCATACACCCAATTCTACGCGCACGAAATCCATAGATATAAAAAATACAATATATATACCTCGAGCGTTGACTAACTTTTTGAGGAAAAGTCTGGAGAAGCTGCATAGGATTACTGGGAGATTTTCGTTTGGAGGTGCATCTGGAGTTTATTTTATATTACTCCTTAGTAGTTTAGTTTTCATTCCTTCGTATTTACTTTGAGACACAGTTTGTGATTTTGATTGGGCCATTCGGTTCCAAAGTTGTTATGAATTTTATTCAGTTATTTCACTGGATTCAGTTGGAGATTATTCAGTTTCATATTACTATAGAATGGGTTTACTTTGAGTTTAGCATGGAGATGGATCTTTTATCGCTTAGTTGGATGGTTTATCTTTTGGGATTATTTATCATATATTTTGCGTATTAATTTTATGTCTCATATATGTCTCATGCTAAGAATGACATTTTATTTCGTTCATGCCCGACATAGTTTTGGTGGCGGCCGATGCCAGAATTAGGCGGGGTGTCACAGAAATAAAATACCATTCTTAGCATGAGAGAAATATGAGACATATAAAGTTAACCCACAAAATAAATGATAAACCGTCCTAAAAGAGAAACCATCCAACGAAGCGATAAAAGATCCATCTCCATGCTAAACTCAAAGTAAATCCATTCTCTAGTAATATGAAACTGAATAATCTCCAACTGAATAAAGTGAAATACCTGAATAAAATCCATAACAACTTTGGAACCGAATGGCCCAATCAAAATCATAAAGTGTGTCTCAAAATGGAAACTAAACTAAACTACTACGTAGTACTATAAAATAAACTCCAGCTGCACCTCCAAACGAAAATCTCCCCATAATCCGTTGCAACTTCTCTAGACTTTTCCTGAAAAATTATTCAACGCACGAGGTCAGAGCCCCGAGCATAAATACACACTACGCGTCCAAGGGTTTCAAAGATTAATTCATATTAAAAAACTTCACAAAAACAGTCCCGAAATTTAGTGTCCACTTTTTCTAATTAAGTTACTAATTAATTTTAATAAAAAACGTATGATTAGGGGTTTAGGCGGCACTTAAAACGCATAATACTAAAGAAAATGAATAGAGTATTCATGCCTATTATTTATATGAAGAAAAACTGGTAGCACGGTTAGATTCCTCTTGAAGAATAAACAAAGAAGTGTTGTTGAATGAATTTGATTAAATCCCAATTAAGCCTTCCAAAACTTGTGACAAAAACTTGATTATGTTGGAGGTTGATGAATATGATGGAGAGGACAAACTTTTGGAAGAGGTCTCTCATGAAAAACTTTGAAAAATTTGATTATGAGAAATCCTCCCCACGAATTAGAATGGTTAAATACCAATTAAGAATATTAAACCAACTTAGACTGTAAAAATTAAGAAGTCGATCCGCGCCAAAAACAAATAGATCGATCGATTGACTCCCAGGATCGATCGATCAATCAAGTAGGTCTCGCGGCAGTTCCCCACAAAAATTATACAAGGCAAAAATAATTAAAAACCTTATAAAAACTCCATTTTAATTCTGGATTCAATTCCTCGTGAAGTTTTATTCTTCTAATAATAAAACCAACATATTCAACTAAGAAAAATTATTAAATCCAAAAATTTATTTTTCTCCAATATTCCAATTAATTAATGAAACACAGGGTGTTACATGGAGTAGTACTTTAACATTGCAAGATCATTATACCCTATGAGAAAATCGTTCATAGAGCTGAGTAAGAGGCCTAATTCTTTGAATGATATACTTTCCAACAGAAGCCTTGATCAATTCAGCTTTTCTGCAATTGTTTGGTTATCACTACAATCCAGTAAGTTTCAACACTTTACTATTTCTGAAATTGTTGTTAATAAAATTAGAATTTTTTATTTATGTTTTCTACATATGAGTTTAAATAATTATCTTTAAGTAAATTTGTGCACACAGTCTAACAAAAGGTTCATCTAACATGTGTGTGCATATCATTAGTCTAATTGGAGAAAATATGAAAAGTAAATGTTGAAGAATAAAGTGAAGTTGTGCATTATTGTTGTTGATAAGATTGCGCACATAATATTTTTTTTTAATAATTTTATACATTCGGGAAGAATTCCAAGGAAATTTTGTACTCATAGTCGATGGCATTAACCAGGAACACAAATATGCGTCATCCCATGTCCAAAGTTAGGTAAAATAAAATAGAAGTAAATTAATATATAAATATTATATCCTCTTTTATACATTCTTATGCACCCGGAATTAGGGCTAGATAATAATCATAGGTTCTTTCGACAGCAACATGACATTGCTAGTGGACTACACGATCAATTAAAGAATCCAGTAATTCGCAAAAAGAAAAGGTGTATATTTGCTTATATATATATATATATATATTCACACAGTTGAAAGATGATAACGGACATATTGTAGTGCAAATAAAGAAAATATACCAAAGACATTGCAGATAGATAAGCACTTAAAATCATTGATAGGCAACGACTTTTAAAAATGGATCAAATATTAAAAAATCGTTCAAATATTTTTTAATACACATTTAGTTCAAGCATTTTTTTTTTGTATCAAAAAGTCTCTTATTCTCTTATCTTTAAAGGTCCGCGGCAGCGGCATAGTAAAATCTTTTTCTCTAATCTTTAAAGGTCCGCGCCAGCGACATAGTAAAATCTTTTTGACATGGTAAATGACTTTTTAGTGCAAAATAAAAAGACTTGAACTATACATGTATTAAAAAAATTTAAAATACTATTTGATATATGCCTTTTAAAAATTGAATTATGTATTGTATATTGTCATCGTAAGTCATAGTTTCACATTTTATTAAACTCAATTCAAACACCAGTTATGCAACAGATCAATGTCTGAATATATTGTGCTACCTTTGTGCAGCACGCGGAAAAGGTAGAGCACATGGTATTCTGAGAACGTAAACCCAAACTGTACAAGTATTTTTTCCTTCGTTCATTCATTCACTAACATGTGCACGGAAGCTTTACTAGCAGACAACCCACGCCGAGCTGTGCATTAGTGGGGTAAAATATAATGATTTGGACCACTAATAATTACATATATGGAGATGCAAATTGAGGGATGATGTTTGACTCTTTGGGTGTCCATTGCTTTTTGTTTTGGAGGCTTCCTAAGAATTTTTTTCTTCCACACATGTTCTTATCATGCCTAGGTGCGCATGGTCGAAGTCATACTCAAAACCAATACTGTGAGTCGGTTCTATGATTTCAGACCAAGGATCAAACTGTTTCTCGGGTATGATTGATTCGATTGTTAATTTCACTTATTTGATTATAAAAATTTTAATTAAAAAAATTATCTCTTATAAAAAGAGTATTTTGCTACTTATAAATCTGTAATGTATTAAGATACTTCTAATACGGTAGTATTAGAGGTATTAATGACGAACCCTTCTAATTAATGTCAAAATAAATATATTAAACTGTTCACATGCAGTGTATCTCAGCACCCATTTATTTATGGATCAAATACCAAAAACTTCATCAAATATTTTTTAATATACATTTAATCCAAACTTTTTATTTTGTACCAAAAAATTCCTTATGCTCTTATCTTTAATGACCCTTCTTCTCTTATCTTTAAATGTCCGTGTCAGCGTCATGGTAAAACCTTCTTAACATGGTGAAAGACTTTTTGGTTCAAAATAAAAAGGCTTGGACTATACATTTATTAAAGGAAGTTCAAGGGACTATTTGATATATGCCCATTTATTTATTGAATATCATATACTAAATGATTCCTCAATTTTAACATGTTCACATAGTCGTCTATCTTATTACCCATTTAATTATTGAATAGAATGGGTGCACCTACATCATACTTTCTTAATGAAGAGTGACGTTTCTACTGAACCTTTCAATCGTTCCGCAAAAATAGAATATAAACTTTTTTATGGGATATAATTTTTATAGGATATAGAAAGCAACATTCAAAAAGCCACTTTATTGATACCATCATTTTAATTTTTATAAGATATAAACTTTTCAAATAAGAACCTGTAGTAACCATGGCAGGTAGAAAAATATGACGTTGTTGAAAATAATATGACATTGTTGAAAATATACTCCAATAGTTGAGTGTCATATGAGAACATTCCATTAATGTATGAAATTGGGTGAGTATATAATTTATAATTAACAAAAAAATGATTATTTACAAAGAAAAACTGATAGAGTTCTTGGGCAAGTATAAATTTATAAAGACAAACCGCGGGATAAATCTTACATATGAAATATTTCTTTAAAAGTATAAACAGGGGGTAACACGCCGCAAAATCTGACAAACGGGGTGCCAGCCGCCGCCGCCAAATTATACCGGGAGTCACTGAATAAAATATCATTCTTAACATGTGACAGATATGAGACATATAAAGTTCATTCCACAAGATAATAATTAAATCAATCCCAATATGAATAATCACTCATGCAATAAGAAAATCTATCACCATCCTAATCTCCAGTAAATAAATCCAATCTTCAATAATATAAATCCGAATAAAAGATCCATCTATGAATAACTGAATAAAAACTGTAGAAAACTGTGGAACCAAATGACCCACTGAATCCATAATGTAAAGTCTCATAATAAAATGTGACGGAAAAGAAAATCCGGACTACTAAGCATCAAAATAAATAAACACCAGATGCACCTCCAAAATATCTACAATAACTCCTATGTAGCTACTCCAGTGCTAAACCATAAATGTTAGTCAACATAATGGGTTATACCCACTGCATGAATCCAAGCTACTCTCCCCAAATAGGTCCATGGTCCCAGACAATATCATTATACATAATAAATATCACAATAGCATATTTTAAATTAAACGAAATATATTAACATGCGAGAAAAAGAAACTACGAATACCTAATCATGTAAATATGCTACCCTAAGTTATATTTCCAATTATTTGATTTATATCGAAACCTATCCATTTAATTTAATTCAACTCCGGATTATTATTTTTATTCGTCGTTATTATCAGTTGTGGGACACCTGCTTAAAGTTTTACACCATTTTGCTCGTGGAACGCCTACTAAAAGTTTTACACCCCACATATATCCTTCATAATAGCCAACCAGACCACATTCTCTCAATCCTGCACTTATTGACGAACTTCCACGTATGACACGTCATAATAGGAAGCCAACTCATGTAACTGGCAGCCCTGCACTTTTTACGCCGTCACATACCCACACGTCCCAATAGCTAGGGAACCTGATTAATTGTGAGTCATGCACATGTTAACGACGCCAATATATTTTAATACCCTTTTATTATCTTATGCTTTAATTCTTAATTTCTTATTTTCTCATCATCTCAATTTCTCTTTATTTTATTTTAGTCCACACTATTTTAGTGCATAAACATCAACCTATCCTTAGTCCCATACCTAGAGGTCTCCAAAACACAACCGCGTCCTATCCTATATCGTAGAATGAATTTCTATAATTAATTTCTCCTAGTCTCGCGCCTAGGATAACTAAATCAACGGAACGACACCAAAATCAGTCCCACCTCAGAATATTGATCCGTAAAAATCTACACAAACTAATCCCATACCTAGAAAGTGTTAACCGCAACTAAAACCTACCTACTGGTCCCATATCGAGCAAGTATTCTTAAAACCCGAAATCTCATCGTCCACGCGGTGATAAAAATAGATAACACGATAATTCACACATTCCAATATATCAATAATCACACAAATTTCACATGCGGTTACAATTAATTTTAATTTAAGTTGTTCAAGTCGTGGACATAATTAACCCAATTTATTTTATTTGACAATTACGATTTCTAACAAGATGCGAGTTTATGGGGCACCCAACAATAATTACTTTTATCAAACATGCACACTTCTATGTGATTTCCTAAATTTCGTTTATATAAAATACAACTTCTATGGTTTCTAGATGCTAACCTACACCCATATTACCCAAAGTCCAAACTCTACCCTAAGCACACAAGGGTTACGAGTATTAAATCAAATTAAGATTCTTAAGAAAAATAGTCCCGAATTATTTTTCACTTTTCCTAATTAGTTTGCTAATTTATTTTAAGAAAAATACATGAATTAAAGTTTAGGCGATGCTTAAAACACATAATACTAAAGAGAGTGACTACAAGAATTTATGTTTGTTGGAAAATCGATTGAAAATTTTGATTAGATGGTTGCGTTCCTCTTCAAAAATTGATAAACACTCGTTCTTGAACAATTTTGAGAAAACTTCATTTATATCTTCAAAACTTGGGTTAAAAGTTGTGTTCAATGGGGTCTCGATTTTGTAGATGACAGAGAATGAAATTATGGAGGCTATTGATTTTTGAGAACGTTAAAATATGTTTTAAAAGTCTTAAACTCATCACTTTATGTTTATATACCAAAAAGAATTAGACTCCTAATCAGATACAAACACTAAAAAAACATTTGTGACGATCAGACCGTTCAAATTGGCTAAAATTTGAAGGCGTACTAGCTGAAGGAGAAACGAAGCTGATAAAAAAAATTCAACGAACGGTTAAATATTTTTATTTTTTTTCTCCTTAGGTCGGATCCTCCCCCGATTTTTGTACAAAAAGTTATAATTTCCAAATATCAATCCTAATTTAAATTCCACTTAAAACCTTATTTTTATATATAATGACCAACATTTTTACACAACAAAATTAAATAGATTCCAAAAAAAAAATTCAAAATTTTTAATTTATCGAAAAAAAATTTACAGCTAAAACATCTTGGGTTGCTACATATATTCCCACTAGCACAAGAATTTCATCCTCGAAATTAGATGAAGCGTAAACGTCAAACGTAAAGTCACACAAATAAAATAAAGCTTGCATATGCTTACGTATATATTACCAGGACTAGGTGCCCATATACCCAATCATATCCGCAGGTAGCCCACTATCAATATATATATATATATATAAAACAATGAAAATAATGGCATATTATGGTCTCCCACGTATCACCACTCGATTCTATCTCCAAAAGTTATCGCAAATCTTTACTCCTTAAATGAAATCACATCACTATATCGATATTAGATATAGCCAAAAATTATACTGTCGGTCTGCAAAATAAATATCGTCTCCTAAACAAACTCTAATGACCCTCCCTTCAAGATTACTACTTCTAACCTCAATGCCTACAATGTCCTTAACACGAAACATCATATCTCCAAGAAATACAACTGACATGTATGCTAGATCCAATACTTTAAGGAATACGAATCAACAAAGGGAATCAATGATCGGTAACGCAGAAGCTAAACGTACTCACAACCTACGAGACCTAAAACCATGCTCTGATACCATCTACAACACTCCGCGTAATCTGACAAAGAGGGTGGCCAGCCACCGCCGCCAAATTACGTCAGGAGTCATTAAATAAAATACCATTTTTAGCATGTGACATATATGAGACATAAAAAGTTCATTCCACAAGATAATAATTAAATCAATCCCAATATTCATAATCATTCATGCAATAATAAAATCCATCACGATGCTAATCTTCAGTAAATAAATCCAATCTCCAATAATATAAATCCGAATAAAAGATCCAACTATGACTAACTGAATAAAAACTGTAGAAAACTGTGGAACCGAATGGCCCACCAAATCCATAATGTAAAGTCTCATAATAAAATGCGACGGAAAAGAAAATCTAGACTACTAAGTATCAAAATAAATAAACTCCCGCTAAACCTCCAAAATATCTCAAATAACTCCTATGTAGCTACTCCGACGCTAAATCTGAAAAGTTAGTCAATGCAATAGGTCAGAGTCCACCGCATGAATCCACGCTACTCTCCCCAATTAGGTCCCGTAGACCCAAACAGTAGCATTATACATAATAAATATCACAATAGAATTTTTTAAATTGGACGAGATATATTAATGCACGAGAAAAGGAAGCTGCAAGTACCTAATCATGTAATTACGCCACCCCAAGTTATATTTCCAATTATTTGATTTATATCGAAATATATCCATTGAATTTAATTCGATTCATATGATTATTATTTGTATTCGACATTATTATCAGTTAAGGGACTCCCGCTTAATGTTTCACTGCATTTTGGTCATGAGACCCCCACTAAAAGTTTTACACCACACCCATTCCCCTCATAATAGCCAGTAAGTCCGTATTTTGTCAACTCTGCACTTATTGACTAGGTTCCACGAATGACACATCATAATAGTCAGCCAACATGTTTAACTGTCAGCCCTGCACTTATTATGTAGTCACACACCCACACGTCGCAATAGCTAGACAACCCATTTAACTGTCAGTCCAACACTTATTACCGATGCCAATATATTTTAATACCCGTTTATTATTTTAGGCATAAATTCTGAATTTCTTATTTTCTCATCATCTCAATTTCTCTATATTTTATTTTAGAGCATAAACCTCACCCTACCCCTAGTCCCATACCTAGAGGTCTCCAAAACACAACTGCGTCCTAGCCTATTGCGTAGGATGAATTTTTATAATTAATTTCTCCATAGTCTCGCGCCTAGAAAAATCAAATCAATGAAACACATGAAAATCAGCCCCACCTCGAAATATCTCATAGGTTAAAATCTAGACAAACTAGTCCCATACATAGAAAGTGATTAAGGCTTACCAACTAGTCCCATGCCTAAAAATCATTTCTAAAATTTAGGTGAGAGAATATTACCCAAAAACTCGTCATCCACGTGTTGATAAAAATAAATAATACGATAATTCACACATTCCAATATATCAATAATCACATAAATTTCACATGAGGTTACAATTAATTTTAATTTAATTTAATTTTTTCAAGTCGTCGACATAATTAACCCAATTTAGTTTATTTGACAATTACGATTTCTAACCACATGGGAGTTTACGGCGCACCCAATAATATTTACTTTTATCAAACATACACAACTCTATTTGATTTCCCAAGTTTCATTTATATAAAATACAACTTCTATGGTCTCTACGTGCAAACCTACACACGTATTAGCCAAAGTTCAAACTCTACCCTAAACAAACCAGGGTGACAAGTATTAAATTAGATTAAGATTTTTAAGAAAAATAGTTCTGAATTAGTTTTCACTTTTCCTAATTAGGTTGCTAATTTATTGTAAGCAAAACACATGAAATAAAGTTTAGGCAACACTTAAAATGCATAATACTAAAGAGAGAGAATAGAAGAATTCATGCCTACTGGAAAGTCAGTTGAAAATTCTGATTAGATATTTGTGTTCCTCTTGAAACATTGATAAAGACTCGTTCTTGCACAATCTTGAGAAAACCTGATTTAGATTTTCAAAACTTGGGTAAAACTTGTGTTCAATGGGGTTTATATTTTATAGATGAGAGAGAATGAAATTATGGTAGGCTACTGATTTTTTATAAGGCTAAAATGTGTTTTAAAAGTATGAAACTCGTCACTTTGTGTTTATATACCAAAAAGAATTAGATTCCTAATCAGATACAAGCACTATAAAAATATTCTGGATAATCGGACTGTTAGAATTGGCTGGAAGTGAGAATTCAACTCTATCGGACGGTTAGATATTTGTTTTTTTTCCTCCTTCGTCGGATCCTCCCCCGATTTTTATATAAAAAGTTTTACTTTCCAAATTTTAATCCCAATTTAAATTCCACTTAAACCCTTATTTCTATATTTAGAGACCAACTTTTTTACAAGCCAAAATTAAATAGTTTCCAAAAAAAAAAATTCCAAAAATTTTAATTTACCAATGATTTTTTACGGCTCAAAAATCTCGGGGTGTTACACATAGTTTTTACATGCAGTTCCTTTTTCATTTTCTCCCTTTTTTCGTTGAAAGTAGAAACATTTGAAAACTAGATCCACTGCAGGAGAAATTTTTACAAATATATATTAAAATATATGTTTTCTTTAGAAAAACATTGGAGTATACGTTTTATTAACAATTTGAAACAATTTTTTTTGCACATATTTGTTGTTTTCTTTTTATCTTTGAGTGTTATTTTTTTTATAGAAGATATTCTATTTGGGATGAGTTTTTACTTTAAAAGATTGAACAAAGTTTGTATAATAGTATTTTAATTGTAAATAAAGTTGCTAAAAATATGACTTTTTTAGTTTACTTAAGCATGGAACATATGAAAAAAAAATATCACTAATTTTTTTAATTATCTTTCTATTTGTTTACTATACATTGCTCGTGCATTTCCCGTGCATCGCACGAGTTGTATGCTAGTATTAAATAAAGATAAAAGTACCAAAACATAGGCTTTTGTTTGACGCAAGAAAAACAGGTGATATATATATATATATATATATATATATATATATATATATATATATATATAATAAAGTAGCTTGGTTTTTGAAAATATACACTTTTTTAACGGTGCAGATCGATGCCACGTCCTTACATATTTTGCCAAAATAGATGGTTGATATCATATCTCTTCCTTTATTACAAATCTACCCCTCAACTATTTAGTTTCCCCCTCTTTTTCTAGCTCTCAAACTTACCCCTTAATTCAAAAATTGGGCATTTTGGTAACACACTCTCACTTTACCCAAACAACCCTCTCTCTCTTTCTCGATATCTCCCTCGCTCACCCCTGTTGCCCTCATTCTCTCCCTCACTCGCCCGACGTCCACAACAACTCTCCATTTCTTGCATCTTTGTATCATCAAAGTAGGTACTCTCTTTTCACATGGATTTTTGGTATAATATTTATCTTTCAACCTCGATTTTGCATCAGCAGATATTTATTAATGCTTAATGGCTTTTTTGCTATTTAGAGTTGTTACACGGAAGGTATGGTGTTTTGAGTTGTGTTGATTTTTATCAAAATTTGTGGGTATTTGGATCTATTATAGTTTATGTTTCTTGGTTCAAATATTTGATGTATGTTTCTCTATGAATCTTCCAATAAGCTACATACGTCTGTGTTCCCAAATTGTTTGGTACTCATGTATAATTTTCTCTTTTTATTTTTCTTGGAGTTTTGCTTTGTTAGGAATCCAAATCTGACCTGAAGGTTTGGTTATATTTGTTTATATTTGTTGGGAATCCAAATTTGGTTATATTTGTTGGGAATCCAAATCTTACCTAAGATTTGATGTATGTTTCTCTATGAATCTCAGAAATATAAAATACTTCATTGTTTGCATTGCCCTCGAGTCATCGGCTCGCCAGTGGTGTTGCAATAAACTACATACGTGTGTGTAAAGGACCCAAAGGTTTAAACACGGTTTGATGTTGGGTTCTCAATCTCTTTAGTTCCACAATTTGTATACATCTGGCCTCAAACTATTCTATTATTCTTATCAGGTATGATTTCGGATGATGATTGAAATGAGGGTTTGGCTTTTGAACTTATTAGTTCGCACATGAAAGAACTTATTACTTCTTAAATCAGCCTTCGAATCCAAATATTCCCATTCATATTTCTGGTTATTAATCATATTTATATAAAAATCATATAATCATATTTATATGAAAAATCATTTTTACATTGATTTTTCTTTTGAAAACATGTTGGCCTTATGTTTTAGGGTCACTGGCCTAATGTAAATGCTCCGATGATTTTTACTTCCTTCGATATTCATATCCTTATCACTAATATATACACTCCTATCGCAGATATATTGTCAATTTATCTATGACTAATTTATGTAAATTTCATGCTCGGGCCATTTTAAGGTGCTATAAACGTGGTTGAGGTGACACAGGAAAAATAACAAGTCATAGGATGCATTATATATATATATATATATATATATATATATATATATATATATATATAGTAGTTACTGCTATACAATATGCACACGTTGAATAAAAAAATTTGCGTATTCAACAACGTATGCGTATTCATCATGACATATAAAAAATATGCATACGCTGCGTATTCAACAACATATACTAAAGTTTTTATATTCTTATATTCAATTATGTTCCATCTTCAATTTTGTTCTACACATTCAATTTGTAACTAGAATAGTATTTATTTTTTCCTTTTTCAATTTATTATTAGAACAGACATTTTGTTCCATCTTCAATTTACTAGAACAAACTTCTTGACAACTGCATCACAATTCCTTTCAAATCTAAAAATTCAAGGTAGTTTTTCTTTCCAAATATAATAAATTCAATGTATTTTAAGTTGTGGTATTCTTTAGTCATGAAGGCAACTTGCTATGAATTGAGTCCTAATCTTATATGCATCTCATTCATGTCTTATATTTGCAGCTGATCGTGGGTGTGCATACATGTTGATGAGTGCTGGATCGACTGCATCGGGTGTCCCCAACTTGAACCGCACTGGAATTCGACATTGGGCCTTACCAGATTTCTTTGGCTGCATATTGCTTGCTGCATAAGTTGTTCCTAATGTTATTTGGATCCGTAAGTACTAAATTTTTTCATTCTAGCTTCCCCAAAACTATACAAAATGTTTTAGATTTCCTGTTTGACGTTTAAATATCAATATATATATATATATATATATATATATATATATATATATAGTACGCAATACATAGTATGTGGATTGCATTGTGCACTGTCAGAGTACACACAAATATATGTTTGCAATGCTTATATGCATATGTTTCAGATATTTGTACCGATTTCCATTAATTTTTCAATTGATGATGCTATTTTTAATAAATGATACTATTTTTAATCCCATTTTTTACACAAGCTATTCTGTTAATCTGATTATTGCATTGCGCACTATGCTATTTTTAATTGTGTGTTGATTTTATTCCTACCACACAATTATATAGAAAATATGGACAAACATGAAAATAGTTTTGAGAAGATACTGAATTTTGTGTTTCAATCAAGCCGATTTCGTATTGTTCCCTTTGACTTAACTATGACGTTTTCTATGTGATTATGTTTCCAACCTATGTTTTCTATGTTATTGTGTTTCCAAGCCGAACTGTTTGAAAAATTTCCCAAGGAAGCTTCTTTTGTAAACAGATAAGCATTGTTTATGTTGATCTGAACACATAATCTCTATGATGCATTTTTCTACATTCATTTTTGTGTTAAAACTAAGATTTCCTCTCAAAGTTAGTTATATCTCATTATCTTTTGCAGTTGATTGTTATTTGGGGTTTTCAGTGTTGTTCAAGGGGTCATATCTCCCTAGAGTTATGATTTAGACAATACTTGATTTATTAGCTTATTAGTTGCTATATCTACAAGTTGGTGTACATTCCGCCCATTTTTTCTTCTTGATTTAACCTTGTTTTTTGTTCTTTTGTTCATTTGTACACGTTTTTTTGTTCTTTTCTGTGGTGTGGCTTAAAGTGAAAAAAGATACATGTATTGAATGTACATATGGGAGATACATGTTTCTTTTGAATGCACCTACATGTTCAAGGATTTCTATTTATTTGATGATTTGACACTAAATACAAATTAGATATGACTATTGTTATTTATATTGCAATTTTTATCTAAAAAAAATTATGCATTTACTAGCATAAGCCACCAAGTCTAATATGATGAACATAATGCCATAGATAAATGAGGGTGACCTGCTCAAATAGGTGGGTTGCTCTAGACTCATTAGACATCAAGAGATTGTAGGAAGACTAATGATAATGAGGAAGAGGGTTTCAAAATTGGACCATGGTGATAAGTCTTTAAGATCTAAGAGACTAGGTAGGAACCTTTATTTTTGGATTAATTTTCTTATTGAATTTGGTGAGAAGTAATATGTACCTAATGGTACTGGAATACAGTAGTCTTACTAATGTTGGCAGCAGGGTAGGTAGAGGGCAATAGTTGTTATAGCAGGGGTTAGCTACTATATCAATAGCTTCTATAGCAGCTATAGCAATAGCTTCGATAGCTACTATGACAGCATTAGCTTCAATAGAAGTAGCTTTTATATCTGCTATGATAGCAGGGGTTAACTGCTATTGCAGTAGCAGGGTAGGTTGACAACAAGGGTTCAATTATGTAGCTTATATAGCTGATATAACTGCTATATTAGCTTCTATAGCCGCTATAGATGCTATATTAGCTTCTATAACTTCTATAGTTTTTCATATAGGGGATATAGGGGATCTTTTTTCATATAGTTTATATATTAGATGGACTTCTTCTAATTCATAAATTCACGTTTATGGTACAATTTTTCCCTTTCCATTAATGACTTAAGTTTAAGTCATTAATGGATATAGATAATAATGAACTGATGCTGAGAGGCTTTGTATTTAAGATTTTAATCCAAGACCATTCAAACTCAGACTTAATGATCTGTAAGTTGGATATAGATAATAATGAACTGATGCTGAGAGGCTTTGTATTTAAGTCTATGAAATTAGGTTTTGTAAATGCCTAATAGTTCTGATATGCCCATTACAATAACTCCTGACCATTACAGTAACTCCTTCAAAATGATGAACTAGGTAGATGCAAAATTTGCAAACAAAAAATAGTTTATTGTTTATTAATTGCAGCAGGTGTATTTACTGAATTACTGTGCAAGTGTATTTACTGTGCAAGTGTATTTACTGAATTAGCAGGTGTTGTAGCATGTATTTACTATTTATTAATTACAGCAGGTCTTGGAGCATGTATTTTCGCGATGCACCATTTTTTAATTTATTAAAACTCATATGCAATTGTCTGATAATGATTTCATATAATGATTTTAAATCTACATTGAATTATTATTAGTGTCCTTTGCAAGTCTGTTCTGTTCAAATTCCGTTATGTACTTTGTCACTGTTTTAAATTATTACAGTGTTTTGTTCTATTTCAAATTGATGCGTCCTTGATGTTATTGAGGGGAAACTCAATGGGCCATTTCAGTTCACATCTACGAGCCCATGGTCCCAGCCTCCATGCCATATAGCCAATTTATACATCTTAGTGGAAGGTTTTACGTAGGTTAGCTATACTCATTTCCTCATATATACAAGTTGACTACTTTTTCAACAACTTTTTCTTTTTCTTTTGAATCGAAGGTTTGAAATACTAGAAAATGTTATCATGGTGATCGTTTTTTTTTTGGTTTTACAGATCTAAATGAAGATTTGCTTCATGGAGATTTCTTTGGATTCGAAAGGTATACTTAAGTTTAATATTAATCTTTGTTTTGAATATCATGTGTTGACTTTGTTTTGTAACTATTTTGATTTTGTTGTATTAACACATTCTTCAATGTAGGTACAAGAAGTAATATGATGACAAAGTTGAAATCGAGAGTCCAAGTTCAATAATTTATTTTTATGGAAGTCAGGGCATGTATGTTGTGTGCTTTTTCATTCTGTTTACTTTGCTTCATTTCATTTTCATTAGTATTGTATTTTTTTTATTAGTTTAATATTTTACTGTATTCATTTAATTTTATTTGTGCCTTCAGGCACGAAGTCTCTTTCTTTTCTGATGTCCGCAACTATGTCATTGAAGATGTTGATGTTAAAGACTATTAAGTCAGCGACTCCAAAGATGGTGTGAGCCCCGGTTCCATCTTTTCCCAGAATCCATCCAATGAAATATTAAATCAATGATCGGGTGTAAATAGATTTTTTTTTAAAATTTTGAATTGTTAATTGCGAAACATGATATTTTCTTAGTTAAATAGTTGATGATATATGCGAGGTCCGATATGGACTATTATTATTATTATTGTTGTTGTGATATTTTTTATTTTCTAAACATGGTGGATAGTTATATAAACAAAGGAAACTCTTTCCAAATTTTATAAATATTTGTATATTATGAATGGAACCTGAGCAATGTTTTATTGTACACTACTTGACACTTTAGAACATTATGCGTGTTACATATGCATTAGTGTGTTTAGAAGTGTGTACATATGCGATAACTTTGTTGGGGTAACAAATTTTTTTCCGTTTCGCAATTACGAACTTTGAAATTTTTACCGTTTTGCGATTACGAACTTTTTGGAGATTTTTATCGTGCCTTTAGGCATGGGCATACCCCAATATATATATATGCTAGAATTATTTTAAATAATAATTCACCATAATGTACCCCATAATTATATTAATACTAAAAATCAATTTGGTTAATAGAAGGGTACTCCAAAAATCAAGAATTAAAAGGATTCTTGGGTATCTGCCTTGATGGGTGATTGAGATTAAGTGACTATTGGAGATTTGGTCCTATCCCAGACTATAAATAAGTGATTGAATTTTCATCATTCAGACACTCTAAAAAACAACATAATGAGATTATAAGATACGAGAAAGAAACATAAATTCTCAATGAGAATTAATTTTGCACTAGTATTTTGACCAGAAAGGAAGATCTAACCATTGAAATGCGCTAAAACTGGAACACGATTTTTTCAAAGATAAGATGAAGTTATAGTCCAAATATCAACCCAATCGGACGTCGTTAGGTCTTATAATATTGTTTTATGTCTGCATAATGATTATATGTGATAATGATGTTGATCTATGATCCTAACTTTAAATATATGATACATAATGTTTTGTATGGTTAAAGAACAAACAACATGTATAAATGAATATTCATGTGTTAGATTTATAAATCCATATAAAATTGTTAATTACATATTCGTTTGATTATGTATAAATGTGGTATCAGAGTTTGGGTTTCTGATCTCATGATTGTGCATTAAGTCTTTTTTGCTTACAAAAAAATCTGGTAAAAAAAATTGAAGAATTACTAATTTTTTTATGGACGTTTTTAGAGACATATTTTTTTTCTTGCTTGGAATTTTACGAAATTTAGATGGTCATCTGGAAATATCGAAATGCACAAAACCCATTTAAAAAATAGGCACAGGCCTATCTCGGCGATTTGACGTCGTTTAGACCTCTAAAATGCATTTTTATCATTTTTGATAATAATTTTGATGCTAATAACTCTTGCTCAAAAATTAATTTTACAATTCTGCAAATTAGACGGTGGTACTAAAGATATTGTTTGTGTTACTATAGTGGGAACTCAATTTTTTTTATTTTCAAAAAATAAATTATTTTTCCATATTTTATGGTATAAATCACTACATATATTTTTCTATCATTAAATGGTTATTCTAATATTCGTGTTATGTATTATTTGGTATTGACCAAAAGTTTCAATATAGAGTTTTGAATATTGGATGTATGATTATGGGTTTGACAATAACAATTCTGGTAAATTAGATTATTGTGAATAATCTATATTTGGATGACAAAAGGTCGCAATATAATTACGAATTAATGTTTCGACGCTAACATTTATATGATTGTAGATTAGAAAGACATTAAAGTGTCTTAATCAATAGTTATAAATATTATATAACTGTATATGCAACTATATTTGGATCCGTAACTATCCATTATGATTTGTGCATAATATTATTTTTGGGGGCTGATTTTTAAATATATTACTTAATATGTGTATACATGTATGTTCCATGAAAGTAAATTTCTTTGCATATTCTATCAATTAAATATTTAAAGCACAATTAAGGATAAACTAACTTAGGATCTCTTTGAATTCAACCAAATGAATTAATTGGTATATATGTATAATTACATAAAAGAAAAAAGATGAGATTGTTAGGTTCCAAAATTTTTATGACCAAATTAAAATTGAATTTGGTTCCCTTATTGTGATTTTTATTTGTGTTAATTTAATTATGTCTTTCAATCTGCTTATTTCATAAAATTATAAATCTAATATTTTGGGACATTTTTAGTGACAGTTTTTTTATACCTATAATAAGCAATAATTGAAATTGAAATTGCCGACTTACTCTAAATTTCATGAATTTTTTAAAGTCAATCTAAAATGATCTAATGATCAAAATTCAACATTTTCTGTGATGAACGTTATTTTGCTATTTGAAAAAGTTTAAGTTGTCTAAACCTTTAATTTGTCATATTTTGTAATAAAGTTGATAGATATTTTTATCTCCAACTTTTTAAAGTTTCGCTTATTGGAGATTATATTAAGAGTTTTCTTAACTCTTTTGTAGTGATTACTCAAATTTTTTCGTTATTAAAAAATTTGAATCTCACCATTTTATGCGTTTTAATAACTACATTAGTTGTCCAACCTTATTTGGCTCTCATAATATTCATATTATGCAATATTTTTGCAATACGCCAATTATTCTTATGACTATTATAATATTGATTATGGTTTTGACATGAACATTTATATTATGTTAGATTAGGTGTTCATCAAAGTGACCTAATTTATAATTGTTAATATTAAATTATTGTGTATAAAATTGACTGTCCATAGGTTCAAATAGTTATGGATGTTGGATTGTTGATACAATGATGATGTGACTTGTTCATTGTAAGATTGAACAAATAGACAATTATGATTATTGGATGAATATTTTTTTGCATAAATTTAACATCAAATGGTTTAAATTTTTTCTTCAAACTAATATTTGCGTGAATTTTAATTTGTTACTCAAAATTATCAATATTAGATTAATGTGATGCTTATTATGTCCAATACGAGTAATGGAATATAAAAAACATGCCTTGAAGTTTTATTCTCAGTATTTATATCACGATTAGATTACGATTCCACTAAAATTGTTTAATCTAATAAAATATAAATATTGAATTTTATGATAACATTCAAATACCATGTTTTGGCATGCCTTCCGATTGTCATCTCGGTATTTATATCACGATTAGATTACAATTCCACCAAAGTGGTCTAATCTAATAAGCTATAAATGCTAAATTTGGTGATAACATTCATATTCTATATTTGGGTTTCTCCAAAGAGTTTGATATGATTTTAATTGTTTGGATTATTAATAATTTTATTACGATTAAGTCATTGTGATTTGGTTTCTCCAAAGAGTCAGGTTGCTATGTTGAAGTGAGTATTAAGAAAGAAATTTTTTGTTTATTAAGGTTGGTATCGGTTGATCGAAATAGTCCGCAACTTTCCTTAATTTATAAAAACACTATCCATTTATGCCTTTTGAAAATATTAATAATTGTTGAAATTCTTATGCAATCCATAAAATAATAAAATATTCATAAAATTGATAGTTTGGTGGTCACGAAGTGGTTCAACTAGAATGCTTATGAATATTAAAGTTAAAGATAAATGTGGTAGTAATAACTCATCATGCTTATATATGTAGAAACATTAATGGGGTATATTTGGTTTATTTTGTCACGTAAGATAATTTGCCAAAGGGAAATTGATTTTGAGTAACGGAAACATATATTAAGGAATTATGCAATTAGGTAGTGAAAGGTCCTCCTTGATAACATGTCTGTCTAAATTACATAATATAATACCCCTTAAAATCTTATATAAATATTCAAAGTTATTATGAAAGAAAGTCCACATTTATTATTCAATGTTATAACGAAAGAAATTCCACATTTATAAAATGCTATTAATGTAACAGTTGTTATCTCATAGCATTAATTTAGTGAGATGTTTATCTCATTAATGGTATATCATTTGATTTCTCTAAAGTTGAATATTTTATCTATCTTAAAAAAATTCTCAAGGCTGACTTCTTATAATGAAATGAAGATGCTCAGATTCGCTTAAAAAGGCCAAATCATTACAATTCGATTTTACTTGAGGAACTCACTATTAATGAATTAGTGAACGACACTCTTTTAAAAAATTGAAGAATTATTAAATGGGTTAAGCGTAATGTTTATGAAAAATCTCATAATCTTAGAGATTAAAATGTTAGTACCCATTTTAAGCTATATTATGTGAAACATAATGTGTCGTTTGATATGAATGGAATAAGTTATTTCATTTTCCAAAAACTAGAGTTATAGGAAACATAGTTGTAATTCGATATGAGGATACTTACAAGACAAACTATAAAACAAACCATAAATTCTTAGATATCTTTTATTACGTTATTTTTAGAATCATTTTAATAAGCACTCGATGACCTTTCAGAATATTTTTTCAATTTTATCTTGAGAAATATGTCTTGAGGATACAAAAGATCTTTACCTCTATATTGATCTATATTTTCTTAATTATGGTATTTTCAATTATTGTAATTTCTTTAATAGTTTGTACAATTATGTTTTTGACGAAATGTTTAAAAGAAAAATGATTCTGATACTATATCATAATGTTTAATTTAAAAGTATCTTTATTATTAAAACACTTCAATCTTATGTCATATTTGAATATCAAACTCTTTTAAATCTAGACTTACTTTGATAATTTATTAAACTACATTGTCTTTGTGTTGTCACTTATAAATCCTGACACTCAATGTTTGATCTTTTAAGGTTTTACAATTTTATAATATTCTATGTGGACCAAGTGGGAGATTATAGTCCTTTGATAGTGGACCTACGTAGATCATGGTGATAAAAAACATGAAGTCAAGCGCAATAATGTTGTTATCACCACAAAAGTTATTCACAAGAAAATGAATATATATGGTTAGAAGTATATTATATAAATTCCACTTTACTTACCCAATTTGACACGCCCACATGATTGGGAATGTCTAGTATATTCATGGATTTAGAATCCACTAAAAGAATTGGAATTTTGAAATATGCCTACACTTTAAAGGGGGTACCCTAATTATTTTTTAAATAGAAAAATGTCAAATATCAAATTCTTTATAGAATGGCAAAATTAGTGGGAGTATCGAATAACCTAATGTGGTTATAAACGAAGTTAAGATACTCATGTCGTTCCCTTAACATTTAAAGTAATTATTATTTTCTTTAGTAGATGTGATTAGTTTTAAGAAGATCTTAGGTGAGTTTGCGATTTTGAATGATTATTCTATTTATCACAAGAATGTGAGTTTGATAGAGGAGTAAGAAAATATTTGAATTTTATGTTCATAAGTTTTAAAACTTACAATGCCATTACTAAACAAAATGAAGTTTAGGATCACGTTGAATTACCTAATTGACACACCTGAGTCAAGGTAAATGCATCTTTAAGACTAAAGCAGGCCCCTACTGATAATTAATGACATAAATCTAGACTTATGGTTAAAGTTTTCATTATGAATAGAGAAAGGGATGTAAATAAATATTTTCACCTATATTTTAAAATGTTAAATTATTATAGCCTTAGTAACTTCTTTTTTAAGAGTTATATTTGTATGAAAACATACAAGAGTTTAAGAAAAGAAGTATGTAGGTTGAAAAAATAACTATATAATCTCTTGTTAGTTTTCCACCAATGGTATTTTTAAGAATTGTTAATGTGTGTGTGTGTGTGTGTGTGTGTATATATATATATATATATATATATATACATTGAAATCAGTGGGAGTAAATTTATGTATTTCTTGGATTTATCTTAGTCATGAATTAAAGATTCGAGAAATAAATAATTTAAGACTATGAAGTAATGAGATGCCTAAAATGTTATAGGCTCACACTTATGATAACTGTTCTCTCTTAATTAAGTAGGTATGTTTTTGCGTAGTAGTCAATATTATAAAAGAGTGAGAAACATTTACATATTGTATACAACATGCTTTGAAGCTAAATTTATGGATTATGGCTGCGAAAATTTATTTTAGGATTTGGAGTTATCGATACCATTACCAAGTAGCTAAAATGTTATGATAATGCCACTATAATCTTCCTTATGAAAAAATGATACGTATTTTAAAGAACTTAGGCATGTTAGGATATCTTGCCTCTGTGTGGATGAAGATATTCAGAAATAAAAAGTGTGAGTTGAATACGTTAATACAAGTGTTAACATAGAAAATCCACTAGTAAATGGCCTATTAGCAAAGGAGATTCGTGAAGCGTGCTTAAGATTTGGGTTTTAAGTGTATCCAGTTAAGTACTAGTGTTGTGGATTGTTTGGCGATTAGTTTTGGACACTATATTTAATATCAGTTAAAGTAATTTCGTAGCATTTCAATTTCTGTCTTGCAATATATTTTTACATGCATGTCAATTGATGAATGTGATCAAAATAGTCGTTTATATAAGACTTTAGTAGACAATTATTGAATAACTAAATTTATAGACCTTGTTGGATGAGTTGTTAATGTTGTGGTACATGGAAGGGATCATCCTCTTGAATTAGTATGTGATCACCATGACTCACATTCATGGTCTATTTGTTTAAGGTGGTTATGAAAAACTATTTAAGGATGACTCAAATATTATTGCAGTCCTTATGGTATTACGGGATAAGTAGGAGAATATTACAATTATTTTATATATAATTTGCTATAATGTGCTCTATAATTATATTTATCCTAAGAGTCACTTTGGTTAGTGAAAGAGTACTCCAAATATCAAGGGTCAAAAGGACACTTAGAGAGTTAATTTTGGAATAGTTTTTTTTACCATAGAGGACGATCTAAGCATTGGAATGCAATAAAACTAGAACACAGTTATTCCAAAGTGAAGATGAAGCCATAGTCCAAAGATCAGTCCGATCCGACATCATTAAGATTAACAGCTCTGCCAAACTTTCCAATTGTGACATGATATTATAATATCATTTTATGTTTTTCATAATGATTAAATCTGATAATCATATTGATCTAAGATACTAACATTAAATATATAATACATAACATTTTCTTTTATTAACAAACAAATAGCATGTATGATTGAAAAAACCTCGGACGGACTAGCCTGAAGTCCACTATGATATTGATCTATATACATGGACGATTTGGACTTCCTTAATGACTCAGCACCTTAAAGCCTTGACTTTCTTCCTTGATTCTTATTACCTTCTTCACAGCCACTATTGGATTCCTTTAAATAAAAATTGCAATGCACGCGCCTCCCACATCTCAGTATCCATTGGTCTTACTTACTTCTTGACTGGTTTAGTCATAGTCGAATGCCAAACATACTACCCACCTCTTGAAGCAACACTAATCTCGATCAAACAAAAATAAGGCCATTCTCACGATGTTGTTATTCTCATTTAAATGAGGATTGAACAAGATTTTAATGAGATTTTTCTGCTAAGCAAAAACTTTTCAATCGAAGGCCTTTTAAATATCATTTGAACAAGATGACCAAAATTGTGTAGGTGAATAACTAGTTTAAACGAAACATATGAATTCGTTTGATTGAATGTTGACACTCGCTGGAATGACTTCAAAAACAACAAGAAGTTTCCTTTAAAAAAACTTTTCAAAAAATAGCCTCAATTTTTTTTTAAAAGTAAACACCTAAAATGTATAGACGGGTAAAAACTAATAAGCAATCCTACCTTATTAATATCCATGGGAATGTTGAAGATGAAATCCGACATGATGCGCAAAATTATATTGACTTCGCTTCAATTGGCTACTACTCTCTTCATTAGGAATCATAAGCTTTAAGGGCAAACTGAAGTCAAATCCTAACCTATGACCCAAATAAGTTTTGTCCAAATTGAATAAAGAAAATATACATACAAATTGACTTGATGTGAAATTTGTCCTTACAAATGGGTTTTGTGTTTTTTAAGGTTTCATTAGATGGAGATTTTAGGTCTATATATCACACCTTTGGAAATGAAAATTGGGTTGTCTCTCTTGAAACCTCCATTTTGAGGGACATAATCTATGGTATGGAACTTTGATGTTCTAATGATATTTTATAGGCCTTTTTAGATACGTGATATTTTAGAAGGAAGTAAACGTGATATTTTATAGGCCTTTTTAGATACTAGTTGTTGGAGGGTACTTTGGTAACTCTTGGACTTTTGGAATTTAAAATTTGAAAACTAGGTCATGGATACTTTAGCCACCTTGGCAATTTGAGTTTTTTGAAAGTAGTTTGAGTCAACTTAATGTCCAAAAACATTTTTTAAAAATTTCTAAAATCCATCATTAATTACAAAAATGTAAGGCAAATCAATTTGGCCATTATAATTTGAGTTAAAGTTATTTAGTTGATATTCGATCTATTTTAGGGTTGTTATAGGTTAGGGAACTACTCTAGGTCTGGTGTACTGCACTAGGTGGATTTGGCTAACATCATCGCTTTTTGGTTGAGTAGTCTATGGATTCGGGGGTGGTGTCTTTGAGCTCCAGTGGGGGTTCTTGTTTGCTACCAGTGGCCTCTTGGGAGAATTGGTGACAGCCTCCTTGATGAATGACTAGTACTTGTACATCTGAGAATTGTTAATTGGGTAGTTGTAAATAGCTACAGGGCTATGGAATAAAGGATGACCCCCTTGATTTTAAATAGTACTTCCTTCTCTTCTAATAGTGTCACTGGACAAAAACTAACGAGTATTAGTTAAGGAGATTACCCTAGCACTCAAATTCTAACGGGTACTGTAACAGGCACTAGCCTTAGGACTACAATTTGTAGAAAGGAATATTATATAGGGGGGTTGGGGCTTTCTTTAGTGCCTAATGCAAGTAACCCATATTCTAAGAGTACTTCCCTTCCATGCTTACTTATTTTCTTGGAAAAAGGATCCCGGGGGGGGGGGGGGGGAACGTTGAGGGGAAGGGGGAACAAGACCATAAATTGAACAAGTCCACATTCCTCACCCCAATATTAAAAGACGTGGAGACCCATATCTCTCATCAGCTTCTTACCTAAGGATACATTCACATCACTTCCTTGAACTCACTTAAGGAAATCCCAAGCTCCAATCATCCCATCTCTGTAACTTAAAAATAGAAACTACGCAACAATAAGGAAAGCGGGCCTACAAAAACCCACCATGGTAATATTGAAGGCACAAGCTAATGACAATTGAGTCGTCGATCAAATTATCGATCAATTCAATTCTTTGATGAGTGGAACATCAATGAGATAAATCATCTGCTAGGGTACATAGCTTCATCCATTCCATGGATCCACAAATTAATGACTTGCTCAAGAACAAAGCTTCGCTGTTGGGAGATCGGAGCTAATAAGCCATATGTAATCCTAGGATAGTCATGGATGACTTCTTTATTGGCAAAACGAAGGGCTAAATAGCGTCAATGATTATTTGAGCCGGTTTGTATTTCAAACTCCTCGTGAAACTCATCGAGATAAATGACATCACCTTTTCCCCCTCTTCCTTATTGGGAGGGCAATCTTCTCTTATGGCCTTCACCTCCCGCCTGACTCGAAAATAGAGAACCCATCCCCCTTCTGATTTATTCATTTTTGCATGCAGGGAGAGTGGGGTTGAGATAACAATAGGTGAAGGTTTATGGATAGTGACGGTGGTTGGTGTGTGGTTTTAAGGATTCTATGGAGGTGTAGTAATTATAATAGATGTTGGGGTATGTTGAATAAGGATGGTAATGAGAGTTGGTGGGTTGGTTCATTTGAGAAAGTACATGATCATACAAGTCCATTTACACAATTATAATAATTCCCTAATCATTTAAAACTCTAAGGGACTATTCCTGTATGAGATCACTTCATTTGACTATTGGAACATAAGAATCTTCTTCTCATTGATTCTTAATATAACGAGATTTTATTAATATTTGTTATGAATAGTTTGATAGGATGAATTTCATTGTCTTTAATAGTGGGATGCTTGGACGGGAGTGCAAGTTGAGCTTGTCATTTATTTCAATGAACTTATTAATGATTCCAAATATGAGTTGACCACAAGACAATGAATATTTTATCCTTCAGTCGAAATTGATCGGCCTCTTAGGTTCGTCCTTGGCAAGGCTGAGCAAAATCAGATATACAGTTATGATAGTGTAGAATTCACACAAAAGGTTATTTTTTTTATCCCAAGGATATTCAACTTAATGCATGTGATGGACATAAATATACTATGAATAGTCCCACTCTTCATACAACTTCTAAAAGGATAGATGGCAGTCATCTAGTGGTGAAGGTCAATCAACATTCTCCATGAGACTTGTTTTATAAGTCATCTTATTATAATGAAACTATATAAAAATATTATATAGAGAGAAAGTACTTGTAACTTAGTGGAAAATGAGTTTCCTTATAATGGATATAGGACTAATTGCAATGAACCACTCCAAATCTATATGTTGATCTATTATTCTTACTTTATCCTTACTTTTACTACTAATATCCATACCCAGAACTTACTAGATTGCATTACGCACTAAGTTACCTTCATATTGACTGACTTGTGACCAACTCGGATAACATCAGTTTAGCGTCATCTATGGGATCGACTCATTAACTCAACTAGTTTTCACACGTAAGATCTATCATGACCTTATCATAGGCATAGATCTAAATCAAATCAGATATGGATCTATCATTTAAAGGTTTGAGTTAGGGGTTTATCCTTCTTCATCTTAAACTTAGTTCATGGGTATTCTATAAGTTTCATCATAGTTTAATTGCATGTCTGGGTGAAAAATAATGTTCACCTTCATAATTTAAGGCAATGTGACAAAAAAAATTCAATAAACTAATCCTCATTTTTGTCGGTTCATCAGATTTTGGTATTGTTAGGTAGAACTTAAAACCTAAAAATTAGATACAAAATTTCATTATTCACCCTTTTATCTGAGAGCTAAATTTATTGGGTTGAGCTTTCATAAAAAATGGTATTAGAATTTCCTTTGACACTACCTATAGGTGCAATGAATGCCTCAGGCTATGGATCAACTTGAGACATGGTAGGGATCGGATGATGATTCTACATCAAGAAAAAGTGCGGTCACACATGATGACTCTAAAATAAAAAAATTATGTGAAGAACTGCATAGGGTGGGTATGATGAAACCTCATACTCCGATGGTGGGGGGATCAGAATCCCACGTGAGGAATTTCTGTATTCATCAAGGAAGAATGAATCATGATGGTTCGAATGAGAAAATGTGATACAATCCCAAAAAATGGAAATTGGATATGAGGGAGAACACCCCTATTGAGAATGCGTGATATCAATTACTTTTGGAATTCACAAAATTCCAATTAAAAATTATTTAATTAGAGTCAGTCTTACATCCAAATTTTATTAACCTTTAAACATGAATCTATTTAATTAAATAAATCATTCAAGTCAAACAATCACAAATGAAACACAAATAGCGGGACAAATAAATTTCAGGAAAATACCTATTTTGGGTAAAATCTTTATTTCATTATATAATGTAAATCGCAACTTACAAATTAAATAATGAAATGTGCAATGAATCTTTTCCTAAAAACCCACATAGACCACAACCTAGATCAACAATGATTCCCGAAAGATCCATAAGAATCGCAAGTTTTACTCAGTATTGAATACCCTCGAGTATCCCTAATGATCGCAGTCATCAACAAGCAGCTCCCACAAGAACTACTAAATCAGGAGTAGAGACAGTAATCCACAACGAAAAACTTCCACAAAAGTATTTGGGTTCCATAAATGATTCAAAAAAGAAATGGGATTGATTTTGGTGAATCGAAAACATAAAAATCCCTAAAAATGAAGTTTAGAATGTCTGCCAAGATTCAGCTTTCGTTTTACAAAAGTCTTAATGAAAATACCTAATAGTGAAGTTTAGAATGTCTACCAAGATGCAACTTTGGTTTTGGAAAAGTCTTAATGAAACAGGTCTCCAAAACAGGTATTTATAGATGAACAAAAATTTTTAAGCGACGCATGTCTTTAGAATTCTTTCGGGCGACATTCTCATGTCATTTGAATGACATTGGAATTTGTTATTAACGACATAAGAAATGACCCTTCTCATGACCCTTAAAATTACATGTGACGTCGTTAGAAGCAGTCGTTGTACTGACATGTCAATGTCATTTAAACAACATTTCCTTGTCATTTGAATGACGGGAGGTAGAAAATTTTATTTTAAAAAGCTCGCCAACAGGTTTTTAAAAGTTATTTCGACTTAGAAAAAACGCCTCATATTGATTTAAAATAGTTTTGAAAAATATTTCAATACTCAAGTAAAGCATTTACAAAACTTAAACACATTTTATATGAAATTATACCTCATGTCGCACATATGTTGAATATACTTTAAGTTCGGATCAGTCTTTATTAACTAATGAACTTGAACTTCTTGGACAGTTGTAGCCGTATATGATATACTCTATATAAACTTAGGACGATGACAATTATGACATTACATATATCCCCCTATGTCTATGCTGGTAGAAAATAAAAACAATCTGAAACATTAAAACAAAAGAACTATACAAATATAATAACCCCCACAATGCAACCCAAAAGTCAGACATATACTAAAAATTCAAGTTCTCAGATTCTTCAAAAATCTTCAACTTTTAATGTCTTCAAATTAGGTCTTTTTTATTTCCTTGCTCTTCTTTTGTGTGCTTTCCAAATGATCATGAAAGTCCCACACACAATAGACAAAACAAATACCTTCATGACGTATCGAGTTTGAAGTGAGATAAATGTAAATCAAATCAAGTAAATCAAACTCTCCCATAATTCATAATTCGCTCTCCCACTTTTTATTTGTCCGAAATAGATAAGGAAAGGAACAAAATGAATACAGAGCTTCATGACAAGCATAGCAAATATATCAAGTACGCTCATTCAAGGATATACTCAAAAGTCTTTCAAAATCTCTTTTTGATTTTTCATTTTTTTTGCAAAAATAGGCAAATTTCACAAATACAACATACACCATGAATTTACACTAACATAATCAAATCTTGGATAAGGAATGAGTGGGTGTGAACAAATTCGATAAGAAGATCAATGTAATCAAACATAAGATATGTGCATGATGAATATGGATAATCTTAACGAATGACCTCAAAATCATCCTGAAGTGTAAAAATGTGAATTTAAATGACATCGACTCAATCTAATCCACACATGAAAGTCAGAAATGATTTCCATGCCAATAACGTCTAAAACTATGTAATGCTTTTTCGAGACTTTGTTAGGAAGTGCAAACACATTCTTAAATTTCCATCTAAACACACTCATTTGTAATAAATATTTTTTTATTTTTATATTGAGTTAATATAAACCCTATTGGCCCCTTTTTGGCATATTTATCTTTTTATTGCCTTAATTTTTTCTCAGTCTCTTTTCAAATGCTGGATTTCACGACGTGATTATTATTCACTCGCAGCCCTTTCCCGAATACAATCATCATTTTTTAAATTAAAAATAAATTCCTCACGGGGAACGGTTCTTACATGCACTATATTCATTGTCAAGTTTTAGCACATATGTTTATTTTATAGACGTGATTGAGATGAAAAGATTTCGCCAATATGTGATCGACAAGTACAATAATCAAACAGATCCATGCACCTCTGCATCAAAGCAAGTCATGAGTAAAACATGTAAGAAGTAACAACTAATCACATCGGAATGACTCCAAACATTGTAAAGCACAAAGTGAAATGATGACCATCTTAAATCACTATCAAATTGTCATAAGGAAATAGAATGAATTTGTGACTTGGTCAATCGAAAGCTCCATTCATAAATGGTGTAAAACGAAATACAAAGATCTTTTTGTCTTTTTCTAAAAAAATTATCAAAATAAAATCTTCTTTGTTTTTTCCAATTTTTCTAAAAAAATAGAAAATCTTTTTTTCTTTCCAAAATTTTTCAAAAACAAAAGTCAGTTTGGGTTTTTTGAAAAATATATCAGAATGGACAAAATAAATACAAAGGTGATACACACTAAAAATAGGCTTAAAATATAATCATGCGCAAATCATCCTATGCCATCAAAACAAGTCTAAACTTCAACCATTAGGTGCGGAGGAGTTTTTCAAAGGTGGTGACATCATATGAAAAACATCCATAAAATCATGTGAACTTGTGACCAAAAACATAAGCTTCTCTCGAATATGTGCAAACTCTCTCATGTGATGTGTAAGATCATGCAAAGTATCATATGTGGGTGCATGTATGGGAAAACATGGCAAGAATATATGTGACACACTGCCCAACTTAAAATAGAATTCACTAAGGTGTCATCTCTTCTTACAATAGGCACAAACATACATAGGACTACGGACACCTCTTTTTAAACGTATAGGGCGCACACTCCTGTCGAGTATGGGGTGCCTAGGAGGGTTAGGATGAGATCCTGTATGGATCTATCACAAACTCAGGAAACGACTCAGGTGCAATATGAGAAGTAGACGCATCGTTATAACCTATTCCTAGTCTCTAAAAATTATGCAAAGCGGGACCGAGGTGCATATTACCAACCTTCTTAGATGTTCCCTCTATAATGACCTTGACCTCCCTTGCAAGTTCGAGATCTCTATCAAGTTTAGACACACGGGCTTCAAGTTTACTATTTTCCTGACCTACGACGATCAACTACTCACTCAAATAAACCTTCACCCTCTCGAGTTGACTTGTCGACGCCTCAAACTCCTTCAAAAATCCGGTCTCTCTCTCCAAAATTAACACCTTAAGACCTAAATCCTTATTTACGTTCCTCATCTTTAAGGTCTAGGTGTATAAATATCAAAACTCTTTTTGGATTTCACTTTCACCCACACTTGCACATTAACTCTCACTCAAACTAAAAACACTAAAGTCATCATCGGGTCCCTCACATGCACAAGTGTCCTCATCGTCGTGGGACAAACTAGATGGGCTCGCACGACTAAACATAAAGGCAACACACATACCATGTGATAATTCATCCCCATAATCATTCTCGACATCACTATCACTAAGAGTGGATGGCATAGCAATTTTCTTTCCCTTTATCTTTTGCATAGTGGGACACTCAAATGCCTTGTGCCCTTTGCCCCTGCACTCAAAACAACCCGCCTCTTCCTCTTTCTCTTTGTCACCACTCTCATTGGGCTAATCTTTCTTTTTATTTTTATCAAAAAAATTTTATTGGATGGATTTTCTTTTGCAAATTTGAGAAACTTTTTTAAAAAATTCTCAAACAAGGTCATATCATCGAAATCAAACTTGCCCTCAGACATGGACTCACAAACTCTTTTTTTCTTTCTTCTTCTTCTCTCTTTTCCTAGGAACTTCCTAACTCTTCCTAGATTGGGATGAAAGTTCAATCCCTCTATCCTTAGGCTTAACATTGTTATGAAACATGTCGATCTCATAAGTTTGAAGATGTCCTACGAGTTATTCTAACCTAAGTGTATCCAATATCCCTAATGAGTTTAAAATAGTGATCTTAGGAATAAAATGTTTCAGAAGAGAGCACAAAATCTTTTTTACAACCCTCGAATCATCAATTTTCTCACCCAAATTAAAATCATCTTAACCATGTCCGATAACCTAGTATAAACTTGTCAAAATAATGGGACTCTGACATGGTGATAGTCTCGAATAAGGTGGTCAATTTGTTTTTAACTTAGATGCCTTAATTGCGTTGGTACCCTCATGTATCAATTAAAGGATATACCATGACTCTTCAAACATGGTTCGCATCATGATACGGTGGAACTCGTTCAGGTGATCGATCTAGAAATAGCACTCAGGCCATGGGAGTTAAAAGTGCTCAATTTAAAACCATCCTCAGTCCAGTTACACAAAGGTTTGAGACTCGTGACGTTATCAACGATGAAATTGGGAGGATTCCACCCTCTTTCACATATTAACCAAACACCCTCATCAACATCCTTTAAACGCAATCCCATACCATCTTTCAAATATGCATAATTTGTTCCATCAAATATGGGCATCCGATTATATAAGTTCTTCATCGGAAAAATTACAAATTTTTTTCAAAATCATATTTAAAAAAAAAAAATTGATATTAGAATTTTTTTTTGCGAAAAAAGAATCACTTGATAAATTAGAGTAACCTGTTGTGATGCCAATTTGAGAATGCCTAATATCGATTTCTTTTGGGATTCGCAAATTTCTAATTAAAACTTATTTATTTTGAGTTAGTCTTAGATCCAAATTTTATTAACCCCTAAACATTCATCTATGTGATTAAATAATTCATTCAAATCAAACAATCACAGATCAAACACAAATTGTGAGACAAATAAATTTCAAGAAAAAACCTTTTGGGTAAAACCTTTATTTCACTATTATTGTAAATTGCAACTTATAAATTAAATACCAAAATCTGCAATAAATATTTTCCAAAAAATCCACATAGACCGCAACCTAGATCAAGAATGAATCCCATAAGATCCATAAGAACTGCAACTCTTCCTTAGCATTGAATACCCTCGAGTATCTCCAATGATCGCAGTCGTAAGCAAACCGCTCTCGCAAGAACTACCAAATAAGTAGTAGAGATGGTACTCCACAGTGACAAACTTCAAAAAAAGTATTTGGGTTCCGTAAATGATTCTCAAAAGAAGTTAGATTGATTTTAGTGAATCAAAAACATAAAAACCCCTAAAAGTGAAGACTAGAATGTTAGCCAAGATGCAGTTTTCATTTTGCAAAAGTCTTTAATGAAACAGGTCTCAAAAATAGGTATTTGGAGATGAAAAAAAATCTTGAGGCAACACATGTCTTTAGAAGTCGTTCGAACGAAATTGGAATTCGTTATTAAGGACCTACGAAACGACCTTTATAAATGCAAAACAGTACGTCGTCGATTGAAGAAACCAAGAAATGACCCTTCGCACGACCCATCAAACGACATGTGATGTCGTTAGAGGAAGTCATTTGAACGACATGTCAATGTCATTTGAACAACATTTCCTTATCGTTTGAACGATGAGAGTGACAAAATTTTATTTTAACAAGCTCTCCTATAAGTCTTTAAAAATTGTTTCGACTTAGAGAAAATGACTCATATTGATTTAAAATAGTTTCAATAAATATCCAAGTACTCAAGTAAAGATTTTACGAAACTTAAACACATTTTATATGAAATTATACCTCTTGTCGCGCATATGTTGAATATACTTAAAGTTCGGATTAGTCTTCATTAACTTTTGAACTTGAACTTATTTGACGGTTGTAGTGGTATACGACATACTCTAGGTAAACTTAGGACGATGACAATTATGACCTTACAAATATCCCCCTATGTATATGTCGGTACAAAATAAAAACAATCTGAAATACTATAACAAAAAAAAAACTATACAAATCTAATACCCCCTCATGCAACCCAAAAGCCAAAAAGATACTAAAAATGCAAGTTCTAAAATTCTTCAAAAATATTCAACTTTAAATGTCTTAAAATCAAGTCTCCTTTCTTTCCTTGCTCTTCTTTTGTGTGCTTACCAAATGATCATCAAAAGTCATACACACAATAGACAAAACAAATACCTTCGTGACGTATCGATTTTGAAATGAGATAAATGTAAATAAAATCAAGTAAATCAAACTCCCCTGTAATTCATACTTCGTTCTCCCCCTCTTTATTTGTCCAAAATAGATAAGGAAATGAATACGGAGTTTCAAGACAAGCATAGAAAATATATCAAGTATGCTCATGCAAGGATATACTCAAAAGTCTTTCACAATCTCTTTTTTATTTTTCAAAATTTTCAAAAAAATGCAAATTTCACAAATACAACACACACCATGAATTTACACTAAGATAAGCAAATTGTGGATACGTAATGAATGGGTGTGAATAAATTCGATAGGACGATCAATGAAATAAAAAGTGGCATATGTGCATGATGAATATGGATACTCCTAATGAATGATCTCAAAATCGTCCTTAGGTATCAAAATGTGAATTTAAATTACATCGACTCAATCTAATCGACACATCAAAGTCAGAATTGATTTCCACACCAATAACGTCTAAAGTTGAATATTCAAAACTATCTAATGATTTTTCAAGACTTTGTCCGAAAGTGCAAACCCGTTGTTAGATTTCCCCAAACACACTCATATATAATAAATAATTTTTTTCTATTGAGGTGATCTAAATCCTAATGGCCCCTTTTTCGCATATTTATCTTTTTATTGCCTTCATTTTTTTTTCTCGGGCTCTTTTCAAACGGTGTCTTTCACGATGTGATTATTATTCACTCGCAGCCCTTTCCCGTGTACACTCATCATTTTATCAATTTAAAATAAATTCCTCACGATCAATGGTTTTTACATGCACTAATTTCATTGTCAAATTTTAGCACATGTGGTTTGTTTTAAATACATGATTGAGATGAAAATATTCTGCCAACATGTGATAGACAAGTGCAGTAATCAAACAAATTCGTGCATGTCTTCATTAAAGGAATTCATAAGTCAAACATGTAGTAAGTAACAACTAATCACATCTCAATGACTCCCAAGATTATAAAGCACCAAGTGAAATGATGATGCGTCTCAAATCACTAGCAAATAGTTATATGGAAATGGAATGGATTTGTGACTTGGTCATCCAAAATGTCCATTCATAAGCGGTGTAAAACGAAATACAAAGATCTTTTTGTATTTTTCTAAAAATTTTATCAAAATAAAATATTTTTGGCTTTTTTCAAAATTTTCTCAAAAAATAGAAAATCTTTTTGTAATTTCCCAAAAATTTTCAAAAATAAAAATCCTTTTGGGTTTTTTGAAAACTATATAAAAATGGAAAAAATAAATACAAAGGTAATAGACACTATAAATAGGCATAAAATATCATCATGGAAATCATCCTATGCTAGAAAACAAGTCTAAACCTCAACTGATAGGTGGGAGGATTTTTCCAAAAATGGTGACATCCTATCCATAAAATCATCTGAAGTTGTGACCAAAAACTTGACATGTTCTTGAATATGTGCAAACTCTCTCATGTGATGTGTAGGATCATGCAAAGTATCATATGTGGGTGAGTGTACGGGAACACATGGCAAGAATATATGTGACACACTACCCAACTTAAAACAGAATTCACTAAGGTGTCATCTCTTCTTACAATAGGCACAAACATACATGGGTCTACGAACACCTCTCTTTAAACGTCTAGGGAGCACTCTCCTATCGGGTAACAGATGCCTAGGTGGGTTAGGATAATAACCATATGGATCAATCACAAACTCTGGAACCGACTTAGGTGTAATATGAGAAGTAGACACACCGTCATAACCTATTCCTAGTCTTTAAAAATTACCCAAAGAGGGACATAGGTGCATCTTACCAACCTTCTTAGACGTGTCCTCTATAGTGGCCTTACCTCCCTGGCACGTTATATATCTCTATGGAGTTCAGACAAATGATCTTCAAGTTAACTTTTTTCCTGACCTATGATGATCAACTTCTCACTCAAAGAAACCTTCACCTTCTCGAGTTGACTCGCTGACGCCTGAAAGTCCTTCAAAACTCCTATCTCTCTCTCTCGAAACTCTTTTTGGAGTTCAATCTCACACTAACTCTCACTCACACTAGAAGCACTAAAATCGTCATCGGGTCTCTCACATGCACAAGTATCCTCATTGTTGTGGGACAATGTAGATGGGATCACGTGAATAGCCATAAAGGTAACACACATACCATGTGATGATTCATCCCCAGAATCATTCTCGACATCACTATCACTAATAGTGGATGGCATAGCAATTTTCTTACCCTTTCTCTTTTGCATAGTGGGACACTCAAATGCCTCGTGTCCTTTGTCCTTGCACTCAAAACATCTCTCCTCCTCCTCTTCCTCTTTATCTTTCTCACCTCTCTCATTGGCCTCATCTTTGTTTTTATTATTATCGAAAAACTTTTTTATTGGATGAATTTTCCTTTAAATTTTTTTAAAAACTTGTTAAAAAATTTCTCAAATAAGGCCATATCATCGAAATCAAACATGCCCTCAGACTCGGACTCACAAACTCTTTCTTTCGTCTTCTTCTCTCTTTTCCTAGGCACTTCCTAAGTCTTCCTAGATTGGTCCCAAAGTGAAATCCTTCTAACCTTAGGCTTAAAAGTGTTATGAAACATGTCGATCTCATTAGTTTGAAGATCTCCTACGAGTTCTTCTAACCTAAGTGTATCTAATATCCCTAATGAGTTCAAGATAGTGAAGTTAGGGATAAAATGTTTTAGAAGTGAGCTCAATTTTTTTTTTCACGACCCTCAAATCATCAATTTTCTCACTTAAATTAAAACTCATGATAATTATGTCTAATAGCCTAGTATATAACTCATTAAAAAAATCGGACTCTGAGATGGTTATAGTCTTCAATTAGGTGGTCAAAGTTTTTAACTTAGATGTCTTAACTGCTTTTGTACCCTCATGTATCGTTTGGAGGATATCCCATGCCTCTTCAGAGATGGTTCACGCCATGATATCACGAACCTCATTAGGGGTGACGGCTCCAGAAATGGCACTCTGGCCATAAGAGTTAAAATTGCTCCATTTAAAATCACCCTAAGTCTTGTTAGACATAGGCTTGAAACTCGTGACATTATCAACGATGACAATGGGAGGAGTCCACCCTCTTTCACATATTAACCATACATGACCATCAATAGCCTTTAAGCATGATCTCATGCTAGCTTTCCAATAGGCATAATTTGTGCCATCAAAGACGGGCATCCAATTATATAAGTTCTCCATCAGAAAAATTTTAAAAAAATTCAAAACATATTTTTAAAAAGAAATCGATGTCACAACTTTTTTTGCAAAAAAGAATCACTTGATAAATTAGAGTAACCTTATCTGATGCAAATTTGAGAATGCATGATATCGATTACTTTTGCGATTTATACATTTTCAATTAAAACTTATCTAATTAGAGTTAGTCTTAGATTCAAATTTTATTAACCCCTAAATATGCATCTATGTGATTAAATCGTTCATTCAAACCAAACAATCACAAATCAAGCACAAATCGCGAGACAAACAAATTTCAAGAAAAAACTCCTTTTGGGTAAAACCTTTATTTCACTATATAACATAAATCGTAACTTACAAATTAAATAGCACACTATAAAATGAATATTTAGTAGAAAACCCACATTGACCGCATCCTAGATCAATAATGAATCCTTCAAGATCCATAAGAACCATAGCTCCTTCCCAACAATGAATACCCTCGAGAATCCCAAATTACCTTAGGTGTCAGCAAGCAAGTCCCACAAGAACTACCAAATCAGCAGTAGGGATGGAACTTCACATAGACAAACTTCCACTAAAGTATTTGGGTTCCACAAATGATTCACAAAAGAATTGGGATTGATTATAGTGAATCGAAAACATAAAAAGCCCTAAAAGTGAAGACTAGAATGTCTACTAAGATGGAGTTTTCATTTTGCAAAAGTCTTAATGAAACAGGTCACCAAAACAGGTATTTGTAGCTGACCAAAAATCTTGAGGCAACACATGTCATTAGAAGTCATTCGAATGACATTGTCATGTCGTTTAATCGACATTGGATGTTGTCATTAATGACCTAAAAAATGACCCTTCGCGTGACCCTTTAAATGACATGTGACATCATTAGAAGCAGTCATTTGAACGACATTGCCTTGTCATTTAAATGATAGGAGAGGGAAAATTTTATATTCAAGAGGTCACGTACGAGACTTTAAAAATTATTTTGACTTAGAAAAAAAACCTCATAATTATTTAGAACAACTTCAAAAAATATCCCAATAGTTAAGTCAAGAATTGACGAAACTGAAACACATTCTATATGAAATTATAGCTCATGTCATGCATATGTCGAAGATACTTGAAATTTTGACCCGTCTTCATGAACTTATGAACTTGAACTTCTTCGAATGTTGTAGCAGTATACGACATATTCTATGAAACTTAGGATGATGATAATTATGAACTTACACCTATGATGAACACCAAGGAAATGGAGTGGAAGTTGGGACTGAATATTATCCAAGAAGCCGAGATCAATCTTACAGACCATGCATAACTTCTTTTTCCCCTAAGACTATAAGGATAACTTGGACTAAATTACCCTCTTAACATAGGGAGAGTGCGTTCACCAGGATCTCAAATCCTTAAGTCTTGATTAGGATAGGACTGTAACAACCCATATTTTTTTTATGATTTTTAAATGCGGGATTAATTAAATTAAATATGGGAAATTTATTGGAAATTAATCCCTATTAAAATAAATAAACTAGATAGACAAGGGTTAGTATTTATTGATGTGAAATATATTGAATATTACTTAGTTAATAAAGTAATATATGATTATGAATATATTAAAGTTGTCGTGAGTGAAAAATATGACAAGTTACAATAATTTAGTAGGGACGCGCGTGTCGTCATGTCGGGACTCAATTTAATGAAATACAAAGGGATTTTTATAATTCATCCATATGGCCATTTCGAGTGCACCATTGAATTCAAAAGATTGTAGATAGTCGAAAAAGTCTTCTCGGGGGTTTAGTTCGAGTCTCTGGGCACTTTTAGGCTAAATTGGTATCTCAGAGGGGCATTTTAGTCTTATGGATTTTTGGGTGAATTATACCCACGAAAATTAGGACCTTATATTTACATCTACGTAAGGGAAGTTTATGTTAATATCACTAGAAAACACAGAAGGGCTATAGGAGGAGGAAGAATAATAATTTCCAAGGAGGCTTTAAGATTTCTACTAATTTTGCACCATTGAGTAGATCGGGGAAGGAGGAATACAACCATACCAAAAAGTTACAGATATTTAGACCTTCAAATAGAGGAAAGTGTTTAATCTTTCTCACTATGATTTGATATATCTACCATGTTAGATTTAGGTTGATATCCATGTGAAATTATAGAATTTGGTATAAAAAAAACTAGAGATACAAAGCATGTTCTTGGGTAAGGTTCATGCCATATTCAATCCCTTCCATATGTATATATTTTAATATATATTGAAGTTCAATAACCCAGAGAATAAACTAGGGTTTTCAAAGATTAATCTTGAATTAATCAAAATTTAAGTTGTTCCTTAAAGATTTTATGATTCGTTTAAGTTAAAATTCGTTCATATACATCCCTAGGATGTTATGTATGCTTGGTTTGGTGTTTGGCAGTGTTTAGTGGAGATTTGGAGTGTTTAAGAATAATGAAACCTGCAATGGTTAGAGGAAGAAGACAACACCAATAGCTTTGAATCGATTCCTCTCCTCGCTAAATCAATTCAGAAGGGCGAATCGATTTGGTTCCAGGTCGAATCGATTCGGCTTCCCAAAATTTGAAACTTTTCCCCTTTTTTCTTAGAAATCATGGGGAATGATCAAGTTGACTTGGAATATAATGTTAGAGTATAATTGAGGATATTCTAATGATAAGTAAACTAAATTTGTGATTTGAACTAAACTACATAGGTATGGTATATAGCCTTGTTGGTTGGGTGTAAATGGGAAGTTGAATACCTTAATAAGGGAATATATTTGGCCACAGATGTTTGAGAGATTTTGGAGTTAGACTAATATGACATGGATGCGATGATGAGAGTGCTCTAGCAATTAATGATTAATTTGTTTAATTAAATTCCAATTTTTAATCACAAACATCCTAACCCTTGCACCAAATTGTGGCAGACTAAATAAATGAAACCAAGGATGCAAAGTCAATCACAATACGTGGAAAAATTATCCAAAGGGGAAAAACCATTTATTTCACTACAATATGTAACGACTTACAATTATAGCTATATAACTTTGACGCACGAATACCCACAGGCATCGGTTCGTCGTCGACGGTGTTTACCAGTAAGAGGTCCCACAAGAACTCAAATATTAGAAGTGGATAAAGATCCTTCTTCTCCACACGGTTACTCCAAGATGAGTAGAACAAATGTATCTAAGGTTTAAAGATTCACATAAATGATTAAGAAGGATTTGTGAATCAAAAGGCATTAAACCCTGAAAAAACGATGTCTATTTCTGGGTAAAATAATTGCATAAAAGTCAGTGCCAAAAGACTTGGAAAATGTGTAGAATGGAACTGCTTTAAATACAAAAATTAAGCTGGAGCATCGCTCGAATGAATTACATGTATCACTCGAATGTTAGGCCACGTCGCTTGAATGACTTCACGTGAGATGGCTGTGTGGCGCCAACGACCAACCCATCTCACTTGAACGACGTCAGCGATATTTTTTCCCTTCGTCTATACACTTAGAAAAAAAATCATATTTCGAAGTAAAAACATTCCACCCCTTTAAAAATATTTTATAAAAATTTTCCAAATACTTAAGTAAATAAGAAACACTCCAAATAAATTATTTTACCATAATGGTGAGTGGAGTAATGGGAACAGTTGAAGAGTTTGTTGCATAATGATGATGCATGTATGAAGATGATTGATGCCTGGATTCGGATCAAGGACGTCGTGGATGACCGTGTTAATGTGTCAAATGTAGCGGTATTAAATACACTAACTATGATCTAGGACAAACAAAAAATTTCATAGATTTATAAAATCATGTCCTTACAAATATCCCCCTATGTCTATTCCAGTACATACATAAAAAATACGAATTATGCTATCCAAACAAAAACCAAATGACATACATCTTAATATCCCCTTTAAACCCCAAAATTGGAAATACTAATTGACATGCCTTTAAACAAACTTCAACATCTTCAAATCTCCAACTCTCCAATATTTCATTGTCATTATTAGGGTATGCAAAAATAATCCTCAATTAAGTACCTACACACATGTGAAAAGAAACAACACCCATGACGCGCAATAATTTGAAATATAATGACAAGAAAAAGGAAGTAAAAATTTATGCTCAAGCAAATCACTATTAAATCAAACAAAATTCTCACCCATAATTCGTTCCCCCCCTTTTTATGATGTCCTAAAATAGACAAATATGAAGATCATAAAGCAAATGAAAATGGGGAATGTCTAAAGGTAATCAAACTTTCTCTTTTTTAATTTTTCAAAATTTCTCAAAAAATATACAACAAATAATCACACCACGAAAGAAAACCAAAACAACCAAGTCGTGATAGCGTAAATGTATGTATGTGAACAAATTCGACAGGAAAATCAATACATACAACCATAACATATGTGCATGACGAAGGTTGGATATTCCTAACGAATGAACTCGACATCTTGATTAGGTATAAAAATTGTGGATTTAAAAGAAATTGACTTAATCAAATCAACAAATCAAAACTCAAAGTTATTTCCACACCAATAACGTCCAAAACATTTTATGTTTTTTCACGACTTTGACGTGCAAACCCATTTTTCATTTCTTTCCATCCAAACTACCTCATAAATAATTAAACATTATACTTTTCTTTTCAGATGATGAAACTAAATCCTATTGGCCCATTTGATTGTTATATTTTTCTTTTTATTGCCATTTAATTTTTTGGGGCTCTTTTCAAATGGTGGCTTTCACGATGAGTTAATTTTGAACTCTCGTAGCCCTTTCTCGTGATTCACTCATCATAGTTTGTTGTAATTAAGTCCTCACGGTAAACGATTATTACATGCACTACGATCTTATCAAGTTTTATCTCATTTTGATCGTTGTATAGATAAATAGATATGGAAACACTCACACCAATATACGATAGACAAGTACAATACTCAAATAATACCATGCATGTGTGCAATAAAGGAGATAGGGAGCCAAATATGTAGAAGATATAACTAATCACATATCTAAGGCTCGAAAAAATGTAAAGCACATGGATTAAATGATGTAGCATCTCAAATCACTATCAAACAGTCACGTGGAATATGGAATGAAGTTGTGACTATATTTATCTTAAAAGTTCATCCATAAAGGGTGTAAACAAATTACAAAACTCTTTTTGTGTTTTTTTGAAAAATTTTTATAAAAAAAAAATATTTTTTACCTTTTCTAAAAAAATTCAAAACATAAAATCTTTTTGGATTTTTTAATTTTTCAAAACAATAAAAGATAATGATACAAATAATACAATCTAGAGATAGGAATTAGATGATATGAACATGAAAAATTCATCCTACCCTAGACATAACGACCACCCCTTAGTCAACTATGAAAATTCCTAAAGGCTTTCTAAGACTCTTGAATCTAAAGGAATCTAAAGGCTTCGTGAAAATATCGACTAACTGGAGCTCGATAGGTAAAAAACTCAAGGATACGACTTTTTCATCTATAAGCTCACGAATAAAGTTCTCGTGTGTCCTAATGTGCTTTATGCACGAATACTTGATTGGATTACAGGATATGTGTATCGCGCTCGTGTTATCACAGGAAATAGTCATGGTGTCCTGTGATATCCCATAATCCTCCAACATCCACTTCATCCTTAGAAGTTGTGTTCAAAAACTATCGAAGGCTATGTACTCAGCCTCTGTAGTGGATAAAGAGATGGAGTTTTGCTTCTTGCTCAACCAAGAGACAAGAGTATAACCAAAGAATAAACACCCACCAGAAGTTCTCTTACATCCATCTGCATCCCCAGCCCAGTCGGCATCCGAATAGGTGGATAAACGATCATTGGTATCAAAGGAATACCAAATTCCAATTAAGAGAGTCCCACTCATGTATTTGATAATACATTAAAGAGTGAGTAAGTGTGAGTCATTCGGGGACACCTAATATTGTGCACAGATTCTAATAGTAAAGGCTATATCGGGATGACTGGAAGTCAAGTAGATAAGACTACCTATCATACTACGATACAAGGTTTTGTTTACATCCTTCCCTGAAGTGTCCTTGCTAAGCTTAGTTAAGCTACCCATCGGTGTACATGCGTGCTTAGAGGAGTCTAGACCAAATTTCTTCATAATGTCTCTAGCATACTTAGATTGGGAGATGAACATCCCATCCTTTAGCTGACGAACCTAGAGACCAAGGAATAAAGTAATCTCACCAACCATACTCATCTCAAACTAACACTTCATCATCTCCTCAAAGTGGTGAGCATACTGGGAGCATGTGGATCAAAAGATTATGTCGTCCATATAAACATAGGCAATAAAAATAACAACGTCGTCTTTCCTGATGAACAACGTCATATCAAGTCCCCCTCTCTTGAATCCACGGTCTAAGAGATAGGAAGTAAGCCTCTCATCCCAAGCACGAGGTGCTCACTTCAAACCATAAAAGGACTTCCTTAGATAGTAGATGTGATCAGGGTGCTTAGGGTCTTCAAACCCTTTTGGTTGTTCCACATAAACCTCCTCTTATAGAATGACATTTAGAAAGGCACCCTTGACATCCATCTGATATAACTTGAAGCGCAGATGACATGTGATGGCGAGTAGTAAGTGGATGAACACAAGACTCATAACAGGAGCAAATGTCTCATAAAATTCTACACCCTCAATCTGTCTGTAGCCTTGAGAAACCAACCAAGCCTTATTTTGAATAATAGTACCAGTCATATCCACCTTATTCTTGAATATTTACTTGGTACCTATCACATTTGTCTCACTACATTAGGGGACCAATTCCTGGACATCATTCTTTCTAATCTAAAGCAACTCATCCTGCATATCACATATCCAGTGTTCATCTTTGAGTGCTTCATTATAGATCTTGGGCTTGACTTTACACATGTAGAAAATATGTCAAACAATGTTCTCTAGTTGATAATGAGTCTTTACCCTTAGGGTGGTAACTCCTAAAATAGTTGAAGGATCATAACTCTTGCCAACCCAAGAAGGAGTGTCCCCTAAATCAGGAATAGGATCCACTCTGGATGTTGGAGGCACAATGGGATCATTAGAAGAAAGTGCGTCATCCCCACATAAAAGGTTAGAATGAACAAATGTCATCGGTTCGTCATCTTGCCCGGTGACGTTTATTTACTCCATAACGTTATAACTAATCAGGTAAAAAAACCCGATATGCTCTACTAGACTATGAATATCCTAATAATATTACCTCATCGCTTTGGGAGCTGAACTTTCCTAATTTCTCTCTAACTCACAGGATGTAGCATTTACTCTAAAAGACATGAAAATATGATAGGTTGAGATTCTTTCCAGTCCGTAATTCATAGGGCGTCTTAAGAGTGTGTTGATGAAGGTAAACCCTATTCACCGTGTGGTATGCAGTAGACACTCCCTCTGCCCAAAATCTCCAAGAAACTCTATGACCTAGAAGCATAGATCTAGCCATCTCCTGAATCATCCGATTCTTCATCTTAATAATCCTATTTTGCTAAGGAGTCTTCACAACCAAAAATTTATGTTTGATCCCGAGGCTATCAAAGTAAAGATCTACTTTAGCTTTCTTAAACTTAGTGCCTTTGTCACTACGTATACGATTGATAGTGACTCCATTCTTATTTTACAAGACACGACACTTGGTCATAAGAAAATCCACAACATCGAATTTCTCTCTCAGAAGTCCTACGATCGAGTAACGAGATAAATCATCTACTATTACGAGGATATACCTCTTACCTACCAAACTCTTAGTAAGAATAGGACCCATACGATCCATGTGAATCAACTCAAGTACTCGTGCAGTTGTAATGGAATTCAACTTCTTATCAGGGCTACGGACTTGCTTTCCCAGCTGACAGGGTCCACAACTTGCGAAAGTAGGATTTTCAAGAGATGGGAAGCCACATACAAGGTCCTTTTTAGCTAATTTCTCAAAATCTGTATTCTCCAAATATCTAAAGTTCACATGACCAAGATGTTGATGCCATAGATCTATAGGAGTGATTGTGGCACTATTGTAGACAAATAAAGACTTGCACATAATCCCATAGTAGTTATCTTTAGTCCTCACCCCATACAATATAAGTTTATCGGCTCTATCATAAATATTGTATTTACTCCGGTCAAAATTTACTATAAAGTCAGTGTCACACAGCTGACTAATGCCGAGAAAGTTTTCTTTCAAACCTTTGACGTACAAAACATCCTCTAGGTTAGGAAATCTTGGTATCTCTATTGTACTTTATCCCACTATGCCAAATTTTCTCCCATATCCAAAGGTGTCTTTACCTTCCTTACGATCCTCTAGGTAGGTAAAAAATGAGACATCACCTATCATGTGCCTGGAGAACGCAGTGTCGAAGTACATCTAAGAAGTGTTATGTGCTTTGAGAGCAACATGAACAACAAGGGCCTTTGCGTCGATTTTACGTACCCAATATGAGGTAACCTTCTGTTTGCCCTTGTCATTATTGGCTCTAGTAGGGATATTAGAAGTGTTTGTTAATGACATAGAAATCTGATGGAACTCTTCCATTAGACTCTGAGAAGTGGCGACAAGAAACTTAACCTGCTCTCTAAGATTCGAAAAATCATTAGTGGAACGTGGTGGAGAAAATGTATGTCCTGTCCGACCCAAACTATAACAAAACTCCCTGAGGTGCGGGCTTTGGCCTAACATTGTTTTCTTTTCTTGGCCGAACTCTTCTTCATGGTTTTTGGCGATGGCCATATGGGCTCGTAGTAAACTTAGGAACCGATTCTAGTGTCATATGGGATGTGGAGGCACCATCAAAACTAATTCTCTTCCTTTCACCAAAACCTAAAGCAGGGGCGAGGTCCCTAGCTATCTCAAGGTCATGAGTAAGCTGGCAACAAGGTCTTCAAGTTTATTTCGAGTGTCCATCGAGGTCTAGAGCTCACTCGTAAGCCTAGCCACTTGCTTGGTCAATTCCCCTTTCTCTTTCTCTAAGCATCTCTCTCTCATACCAAATTGACTCTCTTTCTCTACACAAATTCTCTCTCTCGTAACAAAAATAGTCTCTCTCTTTCTCAAGGTAGTGGTGATGGAGGAATCTCTCTCTCTCTCTCTCTCTCTCTCTCTCTCTCTCTCTCATAAATATTTCTCTAAGGAAACTATCTTAAGTTCTAACACTTTGTTACATTTTTTAGTTTAAAAGAATCAACATATAAATCAGCATACGCTCATCGTAAATCACTCTCTCTCTCACATGCAACATCCTCCCCTTCACTCACATCGTTTCCACTATCGAGGTGTCCCTGTGAAGTAGCATCCTCATCATCGTGAGGTGAACTGTTAGAACTTACATAACTTTCCGTGAATGCTATGAAGTTACATTCATGTGGTGACTCGTCTCCATAATCCACTAACTCGACCTCATTGTCATCACTAAGGGAGGCATTAAGAGTAGCATTGCCTTTACCTTGACGTCGTAGCCTAGTAAGACACTCAAATGACTTATGACCTCTACCATCACACTCATAACATATCTCCTCGTCATTCATAGGCGCGTCCTTTTTATCATTTTTATTTTTCTTTTCAAACTTATTTTTCTCCAAATTCTTTTTATCTTTGAAATTACCATTTTTCTTTAATTTGAGAAATTTCTTAAATTTTTTAGCAAATAAGGCCAAATCGTCTAAGTCAAAATTAAACTCAGAATAAGGAAACTCTTCCGCTCTTTTCCTAGATGACTCACGTCTCTTTCTTGCTGACCCATAACTCTTCCTATCTTAGGTTTTAAGTGCTACCCCTTTATCTTTTGATTTTATCGTATTAGGAAACATATAAATTTCGTAAGTCTAGAGGTCACCTACCAATTCTTCTAATTTCAGACTAATCAAATTTTTCTAATGAATTTAGCACAGTGACTTTAGGGATAAAATTCTTAAGCAGTAATCTCAGAATATTTTTAACTTCTCTAGCATGAGGAATGTGTTCACCCAAATTGAAACTAGTGTTAACAATATCATATAAGCGTGCATAGAGTTCATTAAAACACTCACATTCAGGCATTTTGATTGTCTCAAATTGTGTAGTTAAATTTTGCAGTTTTGATTCTTTAACTGCATTAGTGCCTTCATGGTTAAGTTGGAGAACATTCCATGCTTCTTCAGACGTGGTACACATCATGATACGTCGGAACTTGTCGGGGGTTATATTTTCGAAAATTGCACTAAGCCCACGTGAGTTAAATTTGCTCCATTTAAATTCATCCTCAGTCCAAGCAGTCACATATTTTAAAGTAGTTAAGTTATCTAGATTGACAGTGGGAGGCATCCGCCCTCTTTCACACATAACCCAAACACATTCATCCATGTATTTTACGTGGGATCTCATACAGGCTTTCCAATATACGTAATTTGACTCGTCAAAAATTGGCGCTCGATTATACAAGTTTTCCATTAATATTGGAGTTTTTCCAAAATGAATTTTTAAATCAAAATTGATATCTAGAAAAGTTTGCAGAAAAAATTACGCGGTATAATTGTATAATAGGCTCTGATACCATTTTGAGAGTGCGCCAACAATCAGTGATTAACTTTTCAATTAAATTATAATTTTTAATAACAAAAATCCTAACTCTTGCAACCAAATTGTAACAGATTAAATAAATCAAACCAATGATTCAAAGTCAATCACAATATGTGGAAGAATCCCCCAAAGGGGTAAAATCATTTATTTCACTATAATATGTAACGACTTACAATTACAGAAAAATACAATTTTGATGAACGAATACCCGCAGGCGTCGGTTCATCATCGACGTCATTTGTCAGCAAGAGGTCCCACAAGAACTCCAATATTAGCAGTGGATAAAGACACTTCTTCTCCACAAGATTACTCCAAGATGAGTAGAAAAATGTATCTAGGGTTTAAAGATTCACACAAATGTTTGGGAAGGATTTGTTAATAAAAAAGGAATAAAACCTTGAAAAAATGAAGTATGTTTCTGGGAGGAATAATTGCAAAAATATCAGTGCCAAAAAACTTGGGAAACGTGTAGAATGGCACAACTTCAAATACAAAAATTGAGGCAAAGCATCGCTCGAATGAAGTACAGGTGTCGCTCGAACGACAGGCCACGTCGCTCGAACGACTTCACGTGAGATGGCTATGTTGCGCGAACGACCTGCCAATCTCGCTCGAACGACGTCAGTGAGATTTTTTACCTTCGCCTCTACACTTAGAAAAAATTCATATTTCGAAGAAAAAATGTTCCATCCCTTTAAAAATATTTTATAAAAATGTCCCAAATATTTAGGTAAATAATAAACACTCCAAATGAATTATTTTACCATAATCATGAGTGGAGAATTGGGAACGATTGAAGAGTACATTACATGTTGCATGATGCATGTATGAAGATGATGGATTCATGGATTCGGATCAAGACCGTTGTGGATGATCGAGTTGATGTGGTGAATGTGGCGATGTCAAACACACTAACTGTGATCTAGGACAAACATAAAATTTCCTAGATTCTAACTCGGACATTTATAAAATCACGTCCTTACAGATGACTACTGAATTTAATTAGTGTAAAATTAATAACCTTCTAAGTAGTGGGAAATACTCGGTTATATAAGATAAGGGGTTAAACAACATATTTAAAATACGTGATCAATCTGAGAATAATATGAACTACAAACGAAATATTATAGGGTACGTGCTTATATATATATATATATATATAGGTTGCATGACTACCTATTATTTTATTTATTATGTGTAATCATACCTAGGTTACTCGCTATCACATGAGGGTACGCTTAGTGGACAGTCTTATTATGATGAGCCCATTTTGGGGGTTATTGACTTGTACCTCAGGACATAGAAATTAGGGAATGAGCACCACTTGTGTGAATAATGGTTTGACCGGTCATTTAGGTGTGTTAGGCATGACCATAGCCCAAAGGCTTAGAACTATATTCGCCTCCAATGTATGTGACTTTATTTACGATTCGAGGGTGATATCCATACCAATGTCCTTATATAGTACGTGATGTACCGTGACTTGATAGCAGAGTAGGTATGCACTGCAGGTCCCCACCTAGGGGTGCTATGTATATATGTATATATATATATATATATATATATATATATATGTGTGTGTGTGTGTGTGTGTGTGTGTGTGTGTGTGTGTGTGTGTGTGAGTGTGTTTGTGATTCTACTACGAGTGTATTAGTAGAGATGATAAATAGTGATGTCTAAAATTACTCAAAGTGTATGAGAACTAAATTAGTAACTAATAGATAATGATATCTAAATAAACCAAGATACACGAGAACTAAATCATTTAGTGGAGATTCCTAATGAGTATAAAATATCAAAAAATGTTGAAATATATCTTATGGGTAGTACAGGTGGGCACTATAATTGATTAAATGAGATGAGATATAAACCAGACTCGTTAGGTGGTTAACATAACTAGGTAGGTAAGAGTAGTAAAGTAGGTGTGAACATTAGTTGAGGGGCGAGGAACTCAAGCGAGGGCACGTGGTACTAACATGTATTTAATATCTTATCTTGTTGCATTTTTAAGCACTTGATAAATATGTTTTAAAACTGTTTTTACTCGAGTTCTGATCCATTTCTTTCAAATCTATTCTTTGTGAAATTATTCTATGTGTGAAGCCACAGGGACGCCAGGCTTAGGAGTTCTATGTGAATTGACGTGCGGCAGCTATGGTGGAAGCTGCAGGACCTCGATAATAGGCGTTTCAACTCCTATCCATCTATCTTCCTAATGCAGATATTTCAGTCAGGGCATGTTTCCCACTCTAGATATTATTCATTTTAAAGTTATTGTATTTCATTTATCTCTAATGTTGGGACTTGGTTTTATTTTTTATTAGCGTATTTGAGATTTCAGATTGGAGTGTATATTCCAGTAGCTTTAATTTATTCAGATACTTTAATATTCCATTATGTTGGTTAAATTATGATGGTGAATGTGTTATTGAATTATGTAATTGTTTTATATCAATGCATGTTAATTATAAAAATAAAATTTGATATCATCTTTTCAAATACTAGATGGTTAGTATATATTAAAAAGTTTTTCGACAGTGATGCTATGAATGAACCAATCTGGATATTCTTTTTTTAATTTGATAAAGGTCTGATAACCCGGTATTTAATTAATCGGGGTGTCACAGATGGTTTTAGAGCATCAGGTTCTAGAATCTATAGGATCTGTGCAGCTTATAATGTTTCCAGTGTTGCTCTCTTTAGTGTAGAGCCCTATTTTTAGGACTGTTGTATTCTTATTTGCGCATTTATGTCTTTATCTGTTTTCAGTCATATTGAATTGTGGACTGATAGAAAATTCTTTACCCTTTCAGATGCCTCCTAAATGTGTCACCCGAGCTAACCCAAAGGCACAGTCAGAGCCTAAGATCGCCGCAACCCAAGGTACCATGAATGTTGCATAGGTTGCCACTATAGTTGCACAGGTAGTTAATGCAGCAATAGAACTAGTACAACAGGTCCCACCCTAGGTTTCAGAAGTGGTAGAAGCCCAGTCACATGTGTTCCCTTCTGGTTGGGAGCGAGTAAGGGATGCCTTAGAGAAGGCACATCCTTTAGAGTTCTCAGGCAGTTCACACGAAGTGGTGGCAAGCCAATGGAAGAAGGACATCTAGAGTCACATGAGGATGTACGAGTGTACCAATGTTCAAAGGAAGATCCTAGCTACTTTTAAGATATTTGGGGTGGAATTATTATGGTGGGAGTCCACTACCACCATGAAGGATAGAGACAACATGACAGTATAGTAATTTTAGGGGCAGTTTGATCACAAATACTTCCCATTCGCCATCTAGACTGAGATGAGACAGAAATTATTAGATCTCACCCAGGAGGTGAAGACAATTTCTAATATGAGGAGTAGTTTACGAGGTTGACTATCCTTGTTCCAGGATAGGTACCTACTAGGGAGAAAATAATATAGCTATTTACTGACGATCTTACTTGGAGGATCAGATAGCATCTGCTGGGTAGTTTTTCCTTGAAGACCTACATCGATGTGTTAAATACTAATTTGTTACATTTCTAAGGACACCACTTCCATGTTAAGGGAATCAAGAGAGTAGGAGAGTCCATCCAGCAGGGTAGGACCGGGGGAAGCAATGCCGCGGGGTGTCATCAGCTCAGAGTCAGTCCAGACAGAGCGAGTAGAGTTCCCAGCAAGGGGATCTTCTATGCATCTTTTATTCGAAGGATTCACAAAGGGCCATGGAAGATACCGACATGGACATCAGGGAAAATAAGGGCATCAGTTCCACCAAGTCAAGAAGCATTTCCACTAGGGCCATTAGGGCCAGAGGATGGGTAGCAATGGCTAGGGGACCGAGAAGGAAGAAATTTCATAGACTGATGTTTTATATGTGGTAAGAATGACCATAAACGTCAGGATTGACCCGTCAAGGGAAAGTTTCCACAGCAGCGGGGTACTCACTAGGAGCCCCAGAGGCATATCTATCCCATAGCAGTTCTAGCTCCACTACCGATGCCAGCCTTACCTGCCATTCCCGCAGCCCCACCTCAGCAGGGGAAGTTACAGTATGGGTGTGTATATAAAATCCACAAGGAAATAGTTCCTTATGACCCACCTGAATTTGAGGGTATGTTCTCTATCCATGCTACTTTGGGGCACATTTTATTTGATACTAGGGCCTCAAACTCATTCTTAGCCACTAGTTTTGCACATACCACGGGGTTAATAGATACTAAAGATAGTACGATTACAATTATAGACTTGCCATTTGGTAATGGGAGGTTGATTTTATTTATCTATCGAGGTGTGAGTATTGAGATTTGCAGCCTTATTTTACCTACCGATATGATTTTATTAGATATGTCAAAGTATAACACCATTATTGGCATTGATTGGCTAGCCTCATATCAGGCCATGATTGATTACTATAGTAGGAGCATTTTGTTTGATATACCGCTCCATGAGATGTTTTTAGTAGGGATTCCTCATCCAGAGGGAGGCTCGTCCACCCATTTACACTACTTAGAGGAGAAGACCTCTAAGGAGATGATGCTTCCCCTAGATTTTATTTCGGTCGCTTGTGAGTTCGCTGATGTGTTTTTGGAGATACTGAGATTACCATCTAGTATATAGATTGATTTTATAATAGACTTAGCATCGGGCACTCAGCTGATAGCTCGTGCGCCTTACCGTATGATTCCTGCGAATATGAGGGAGCTAAGGGATCAGATCGAATAAATTTTGGGATAGGGATTCATTTGTAGGAGTACCTCTCATTGGGGTGCCCCGGTGCTGTTTATAAACAAGAGAGATGGGTCGTTATGATTGTGTGTTGATTTTTAGGAGTGAAATAAAGTCATGATACATAATAAGTATTTGTTGCACATAATTGATGACTTTTTTAATTAGTTAAGAGGAGCTTCCTACTTCTCTAAGATAGACTTGAGGGGTACCATTAGTTGCATATCTGAGAGAGGAATGTGTATAAGACTGCCTTTCCAATGAGATATGGATCCTACGAGTTTCGAGTTATGCCATTCGGGATAACTGACGCTCCAGCTATGTTTATGGACTTAATGAATAGGGTATTCTGAGTGTTCTCAGATTAGTTTGTCATTGTCATCATAGATGACATCTTGATTTATTCCCAGGGTGAGGAGAAGCAGTCTGAGCATCTAAGACGGGTTTTGTCGACCTTATGTGAGCATTAGTCGTAAGCTAAATATGAGAAATGTGGATTCTGGATGACATAAGTGAATTTTTTTGGTCACATTGTATCTGACAGTAGGATATCGGTGGACCTAAGTAAGGTGTTAACAATGAGGGAGTGGGGATGGACCATGACACCGATGGAGGTACTTAGCTTCTTGGGTTTGGCGGGATATTACAGGAAGTTTATTCAAGGAGTTTTGAAAATTGTGGGTCCCTTGACTAATTTGACTCGCAAAGGTGTACCGTAAGTTTGGGATGATGCTTGTCAGATGGATTTTGATGAGCTAAAGGACAAGTTGACTTCAATTTCAGTTCTTTCTCTACCCAAGCCATGAGTGGATTACCTGGTTTGCACTAATGCATTCTTACAGGGACTTGGGGTAGTACTTCAACAGGAGGATTAGGCTATAGTTTTTTCATCCCGCAAGCTTAAGCCTCATGGGAGTAATTACCCCACCCATAACTTGGAGTTAGTAGTAGTCATGTTTGGCCTTCGAATTTGGAGACCCTATCTTTTGGGGGAGAAGTTTCACTTATTCACAGACCATAAGCAACTTCATGACTTTTTTACATAGAGAGAGAGTTGAATATGTATAAGCGCAAGTGGATAGAATTTATTAAAGACTATCAATTTGATATCTAGTATCACCCAATGAAGGCTAACGTGGTGGTAGACATGTTGAGCCGTAGGCCAGTGGCCGTGGTGTGGAAGGTGAAATGGAAGGAGTTGCGACATCAGGACGTAGTTGAAAGATTATTTATATCAGATATGACTATTACACCCCATATTGTCATGAGGGTGGTACAGGCCCAGGCAGCGAATCTATTTTTCCAAGAGAGGATTCGATATCTTTTAGCTGGAGGGTCAGAGTCTTACTCAGTGACTTTTGAGGGAGGCTTGCATTTCAATGGGAGACTGATTGGTCCTGAAGGGGAGGATTTGTGACATGCGGTGATGACAGAGTCACATGGATATTGATTCGTGGTAAACTCCGGTAGGGATAAGATGTACCAGGATTTGAGGTGACAGTATTTGCGGAGTGGGATGAAGAGAGACATTGCCAACTTCATATCGAAGTGTGCCACCTGTAAACTAGTAAAGGGGGACCATAAAAAAATGATAAGGTTTCTTCAACCATTATTGATTCTTCCATGGATTGTATTACCAGGTTGCCTAATTCTCAAATGGATTATGATTTTATATGGGTGATTGTAGATCGATTGATTAAGGTAGCTCAATTTCTGCTAGTTGGAACGGACTACCCCGTGACACACTATGCTTAGATGTTTATTGCCGAGATAGTGAGATGTCATGGGGTGCCCTTTGACATTGTGTCTGATAGAGATAAAACTTTTATGTCTCGCTTCAGGGAGAGATTCCAGGAGGCTATGGAAATATGGCCTATCACCCACAAACAGGTGGGCAAATCGAGCGGACGAATCAGATGCTGAAGGATATGTTACATATGTGTGTCCTTGATTTTAGGGGAGGTTTGGAGAACTTCCACTGATGGAGTTAGCGTACAATAACTCCTATAAGTTTACTATTGGCATGAATAAATTAGAGGCATTGTACAATAGTCCTTTTCGTTCTCCTTCTTATTAGCTAGAGATGGGGGCAATAAGCTATTCAGGACAAAATTGATTCATGATACATTAGCTAGGATTGAGATGATTCAGAGTCATATATAGGTAACACAAGATAGATAGAACATCTACGATGATTCTAAGAAGTTCTTTCAAGAGTTTAGTGTGGAAGACTAGGTGCTACTACGAGTATCTCCTATGAAGGGGCTACTGAGATTTGGGAAGAAGGGAAAGTTGGTGTTGATATATGTGGGGCGATTCCCTATCATCGAGAGGATTGGGTCGGTGACATATAGACTTGGGTTGCTGGTGCTCTTGCACCATATTCGTTATGTGTTCCATATTTCTTCACTGAGGTGGTAGATTCATGATGAGTTGACCCACACTCATATTGTATTTGAGGAGATTGACTTACAACCTGATAGTTCATATGAGGAGAGGCAAGCGTCCATCTTAGACCATAGCGAGAGGAAATTGAGGTCAAACGTAGTTCCACTTGTGCGTGTCCACTGGGAGCATCATAATGTCGATGAGTCTAATTGGGAGCACGAGGATGAGATGTGTGAAAAATATCGAGAGTTATTCGTACCAAGTATTCATTTTTTTAAATTTTGGGATGAAATTATGTTATTAAGGGGGAAGTATGTAACACCCCGTATTTTTTATGATTTTTAAATATGGAATTAATTAAATTAGTTATGGAAAATTTATTGGAAATTAATCCGTATTAAAATAAATATTAACTAGCCAGACAAGAGTTAGTGTTTATTGATGTGAATTATATTGAATATTACTTAGTGAATAAAGTAATATATTATTACAAATATATTAAAGTTTTTGCGAGTGAAAAATACGACAAGTTACGATAATTTAGTTGGGACGTGCACGTCAGTCATTTCAGAACTCAATTTAATGAAATAAAAAGTGATTTATTTTTAAGTCATGTCTATGGTCATTTTGAATGCGCCATTGAGTCTAGAAGGTTCTAGATAGATATAAAAGTCTACCCGATGGTTTAGTTTGGGTCCTGGGGAAGTTTTAGGGCAAATCGGTATCCTGGAGGGGAATTTTAGTCATTTAGAATTGTAAGGGAATTAAACTCACAAAAATTAGGACTTTATATTTACATATATGTAAGGGAAGCTAGGTTTAATATCAATAGAAAATATAGAAGGTCTATAGCAGTAGGAAGAAGAAGAATTTCTAAGGAGGCTTTAAGATTTCTACTAATTTTGCACCACCACTACCACTATCGAGTAGATTGGGGAAAGAGGAATACAACCATACCAAAAAGTTATAGAGATTCAGACCTTCAGACGGAGGCAAGTGTTTAATCTTTCTCACTATGATTTGATATATTTTTCATGTTAGATTTAGGATATTATTCATGTGAAATTATGGTATTTGGCATAAAAAATTGAAGATACAAAGCATGTTGTTGGGTAGGATTCATGTCATATTGAATCCCTTACACATGTAGTTTGAATTGATGATATATACCACAAAATTGGAGAAAAAATTTGGAAGAATATTAAAGTTCTTCAACCAAGAGAATAAACCAGGGTTTTCAAAGCTTAATCTTGAATTAATCAAAATTTAAGTTGTTCCTTGAATATTTAATGATTCTTTTACATTAGAATTAGTTCATATATGGACCTAGGATATTATGAATGTTTGGTTTGGAGTTTGGTAGTATTTAATGGATATTTGTAGTGTTTAGTAAGAATGAAACACATAATAGTTATAGGAAGAAGACAACACCTGTAGCGTCAAATTGATTCTTCTCCAGGCCGAATCGATTGGGAAGGGCGAATATTTGGTTACAGGCTGAATCGATTCGATTTCATAGAATTTGAACTTTTCCCCTATTTTTCTTAGAACTCACGAGGAACAATTGAGTTGACTTGGAATATAAATTTTGAGTATAATTGAGGATATTCTAATGACCAGTAGAAGAAAGTTAGGATTTGAACTTAACTACATGAGTACGGTATATAGCCTTATGAGTTGGGTATAGATGGGAAGTTGAATACCTTAATCGGGGAGTACATTAGGTCACACATGTTTCGGAGGTTTAGGAGTTAGACCAGTATGATATGGATGGGATGAATACTGACTTTACTTAGTGTAAAATTAATAACCTTCTAAGTAGTGGGAAATACTCGCTTATATATGATAAAGGGTTAAACAACATATTTAAAATACGTAGTCTATCCGAGACTAATACGAACTACGAACGGAATATTTAGGGTACGTGCTTACCTATAATGAATATAAATAAATAAATAAATAAATAAATATATATATATATATATATATTGATTATATATATATTGATTATGTGAATACCTATTATTTGATTTATTATGTATAATCATACCTAAGCTACTTGCTATCACGAGAGGTTATGCATTGTGGACAATCTTATTCTCATGAGCCCATTTGGGGGGGTATTGACTTGTACCTCAGGACATAGAACTTGGGGGTTAAGCACAACGTATATTAATAAGGGTGTGACCATTCATTTGGGTGCATTAGGTATGAGCGTAGCCGAATGTCTTAGAACTAGGTTTGCTTCTAGTGTGTCTGATTTGATTTATGGTCGGAGGGTGATATCAATACCAATCTCCTTATTTAGTACGTGATGTATTGGGACTTAATAGCAAAGTAGGCCTGCACATTAGGTCTCCACTTACGGGTTTTGTGTATATATATATATATATATATCTGTGTGTGTGTGTGTGTGTGTGTGTGTGTGTGTGTGTCTGTGATTGATTCTACTACGAGTGTATTAGTAGAGATGATAGATAGTGATATATAAAATTACTCAAACTGTATGAGAACTAAATTAGTAATTAATAGATAGTGATATCTAAATGAACCAAGATACACGAGAACTAAATCATTTAGTGGAGATTCCTAATGAGTATAAAGAATCGAAAAATGCAAAAAATGTATCTTATGGGTAGTACATGTGGGCCCTATAATGGATTAAATGAAACGAGATATAAACCAGACTAGTTAGGAATTTAACATAACTAGGTGGGTTAGAGGAGTACGTTAGGTGTGGACATTAGCTGAGGGGAGATGATCTCAAGTGAGGAGGGCACACGGTACTAACATGTATTTAATATCTTATCTTGTTACATTTTAAGCACTTGCTAAATATGTTTTAAAACTATTTTTACATGGGATCTGACCCATTTATTCCTAATCTATATTCTTGGTGAAAATTATTCTAGGTGTCCAGCCACAGGCTTAGGAGTTCCATGTGATTTGACGTGCTGTAGCTGCGGTGGAAGTTATAGGTCTTTGACATTAGACGCTTCCACTCCTATCCATCTATCTTCCTTATGCAGATATTCCAGTGAGGGCATGTTGTCCACTCTAGACATTATTTAGTTAAAAGTTATTATATTACATTTATTTTTAGTGTTGGAACTTGGTTTTATTTTGGATTACTGTATTTGAGATTTCAGATTGATGCGTTTATTCTAGTTACTTTCATTTATTTAGATACTTTGATATTCTATTATGTTTATTAAATTATGATGGTTAATTTATTATTTAATTGTGTAACTGTTTTATACCAATGCATGTTAATTATAAAAATAATATTTGACATTCGCTTATCAAATACTAGGTGCTTAATATATATTAAAAAGTTTTTCGATAGTGATGCTAAGAATGAACCAATCTGGATATTCTATTTTTAATTTGATAAAGGCCTTACACCCGTTATTTAATTAAGCGAGGATTCACAAGGAGTAGATGAAGAGGTCCTCCTCCTACTCAAAGCTAATGAGGCAAGAGAAAAATCTCCGATGACAAAGGGGAGAATCATCCTCAATGGGTTCGGCCTATATTGGACCTTGGGAATGGTATCATACATTGTCGAATAATAGAAAATGTGGATCAACGAGTGAAGGGTCAGGTGATATACACCTCGAAAGTGAAAGTCCTTGGAAAAGTTCCATTCTGAGGATTGAAAACAAGATCGGTGACCTAATAAATAGTAACAATCCTTTTAAAATTGGATAAATGGAAGGGTCTCCCTTCATCCTGAAAATTATTAGCTATCCTACTCCTGTAAATTTAAAACCTCCAGAGGTAATACCAAGATATGATTCCAATAAGAAATATTCATTCCATAGATATGTATCACTCAGTGGTTGATATGTATTCTTTGCTGGATGAAATGAGAGGTCGACCATTATCTAGTACCCTCAAAGGGGTGGCACACATATGGTACATAAGCTTATCTAAAGAGAAAATTAGAAGCTTCAAGGATCTTGATAATAAGTTCATTTAGAACTTTTTCTTTGACCTCAAACTAGTAAGGAGGTTTACCCCCTATTAGTTGTTAAAGAAAAGAGGGAGAGAACACTCAGAGATTGCATTTCCTGGTTCAATAAGGAAAAACTTGAAGTTTTCAACTACGATGAAAAGATTTTGATGAAAACCCTCATTAATGGGATCTTGACTTGGAAATTATATTGGTTACTTTCTAAAGACCTTCCTACTACGATGATTGAAATTCAAATAGAGGTTAGGAATTGACAGAAGCCGAAGAAGCGATGGCTTCCAAGAAGGGAGACCCCAAAGAAGATAAAGGAGGTAACATATCTCAAGAGAATTTTTCTAGTTATACACCCCTCACTATGGAGGTTCATCACATCCTAAAGGAAATTAATGATGAGGAAGGGATCAAGTTTCCAGTAAAATTAAAATCCACATAAACTAAGAGAAGTAATAACAAACATTGTGAATTCCACAAAGAATATGGCCATGATACTAATGATTGTTATGCTCTTAAGGATAATATTGAAAAACTTATCAAGAAGGGTTTGCCAAAAAAATTCGTGGATCAAAAAGGTCATTCCCGAGATAAAAGGACGAGATGGTGATATCTAACATGAGATAAAACAAATAAAAAGGAAGGTAATAAGCCAAAGGATGGAGAATCAAATGAAAGATTTGATGGTGTAAATCTATTTATGTAAATAATAATTTCTTACATGATGTAAAATGTTCCCCAAGTTAATGAATATAAATACAAGTTTACCTCATACTCTACTTGTTTAATTTCATACATATTCTTCATAACATTAAGACATCATCTATAATATAAAAAAGGAAATGCTTTATGATGTGAACTCATAGGAATTTCTCATACTATGACATAGATGGGGGAGGCTCCTGGAAAAGGGTAACCCAACTAAGGCTCAACTCATATTTAGGACAAAACTACGAGGGTAAATATTCCTAGTCTAAAAATATCAAGGAAGACAAAAAAAACTATATATAACCTTATAAGTCTTAGCCAATCTCAGTAATGGTAAAACAATTATAATAAAAAGGTCGTCATAAATGCCCCTAGTGAGAGATATAAATCATAACATATTGAATGATGAGACAAGGCTCAAGTAATTTTTTTTAAAGCTTACCCTCATCTAAAATGTAAAAATTTGATGTGGTATAGGATAAACATATGAGGGAAAACATTGATTAGTTGAGCGAAGTTGATAAAAATTGGCTTCAGGATGAATATGGATCAATATTCATTACATGTTTGGATGATTTAAGAAAAAATGGTTTGATGGATAAATAATTGTTACATTGATAAGAATATCATCCTCATTGTAATGTGAAACTTCTATATGATATAGGATAAACATGAGAGCGGAGGGGTTAATTTGTTCGACCATTTTAATACAAATTAGTTCATGGAAAAGACTTAATCAATATCATCCCCATTCTCAACTAAGATAAGAAAAATTGGTTTAGGGAATAAATAATTAATGCTCTAATATCAATGTCATTCGCATTCTAATGCAAAACTTTGAGTCACACTCGGAAGGAATTTTTGCTCAAATGTGTTGTGTTAGATTTGTGCAAGTTTGTTTTAGAATAAGTTTTGGGAAATTACTCATAACATGTTTGGTTAATTTAAGAAGAATAAGTGTAAGAAAAACATGGAACATTGTATTGGTAATTCTTATGCATTTTAGCCGACACAGGTTTAGCTAAAATTTTTTAATGGCACTCTTGTGCCTCGACCAAAATAGGGTCGACCTCAATAATTTAAGGGTCTTATTCGACTATCGGCCAACTAAGGTTCATCTTTACAATGATGAATGATCTTGAAAAAATGTCAAAACATATGGGGGATATGAAATAGTGGAACCTGCAAAAATGACATACTTAATAAAAAATATTTAAGGTATGAATGGATCCATTAAAATAAAAAATGTGGGCATAGAAGACATAATAATGTCTAAAAATAACTCCCTAATGGGACAAAAGGAAAACCTCTCAACTGGGGAGAAATATTTACCAAACCAATCACCGTCATATTAAAAAAAGGCTCAGTTTCCTAAGATTTGACCCTTAATGAACACCAAACAAGCCTCGATCTATATAGGATCGACATTAGCAATCCAATCACCTCTTATATGGTTATGCGATCAGGGGTCAGTAACAAAAATGAAGGATACTAACTCGAGGCTCGACCTTAGTATTTGAATAAATAAGCTGACCCTGAGACATGTGATACTAAGTGGTGAAGCCGACCTTCAATCGTAGCATACTCAATGGATCATTTTCGGAGCAAACCAATGACCATGACAACCCTCGGATGAAACAATTGTTATACGATTTGAATATACTCGATTATAAAATGCCTTAAACTCATGTGGAACAAAAATTGGTCAAATCTTCATTGTGCTCATTGATTAGGCATAAATTCTTCCTAATTTATCCCTTGATTTAGTTACTTATAGCACCTCAAACAACGTAATTGAGTTGGATTTATCTCATAATCGTGCTACTGACTGATCCTAATGAGTACACCGAGTTTTTGGTATTTCGTAGTGATTTTACAGGTATTTGATGTCAAGAAACGGAAGACAGAAACCGGAAGAATCAAGAAAGAAGGAAGGAAAGGGCAAAAGTGGAATTTTCACCCGGAATTCAGATGAGGTACCTAAAGAAAGGTTGAAGACATCTCATTCATGAGTACATAAGAAGAAACAAAACCTCAATCGGAATCCAGAAATAAAAGTTACGAGCAGTCAAAGAGGAATCAAAAAGTCAAATAGTCGGACCGATCCGCCCCTACCCCGGATCGGTCCGCCTTGCCAAACTCCAGAAGACCCCGGACTACAAGAAAATCGAAGAAGGAAAAAATAAAAGGCACCGGTCCACCCCCGAATCGGTCTGCCCCAAAATAAAAAGAATCGATCCACCTTGGAGGCAGACCGGTCTACCTAAGGCCCGGATAGATCCGGGCTTCGTGATTTGCAAATCCTATCTCTTCCTAAAAAGACTCCTAGTGCAGCTGAACTCCGAAATTGTTGTAGGGTATAAAAACCCAATTTATTATTGTTATTGGAACGGAGAATTAATAGGTTTTTTTCTCTTTTTTTCCAGAAACCCTAGTTTAGCTAACAATTGCAGTTTTAATTCAAAGATTGAAGATTTATACAGTGATTTTTGTGAGTATCTGTTTCATTCATTGTTTCACTTATTGCTTGGGTAATTTTAGTGAATAATTCTTAATTCTAATTCTTTTCTACATCTAATTACCATTTTTCTTAGAGTAATTATGAATTCCTGCACATCAATCATTGTTTTCATTAAATTTAAAATGTTAGGCTAGATCTTCCAAGGCCGGGGTACATGAACCCATCCTGATGTGTTAATGTGTGTATAAAATTAATCCGATGAATTTAGTGAGTGATTATGATCGTATTGCGTATTTACACAATAATTGTAGATCTTTATATCTCGTTTGCCTCTGGGTACTCGTGATGATTTAGAGTGCAATTTGAGTGTCACTAGCGCGATACTGGTTTACTCATCCTCAGATTAGGTATGACGCGGGCTTGAACCTCTTATACATAATGCTTGGGAGTACTAAATTCGGGGTCAGATCAATCAAATAAATTTATGATTAATATTATCACTGCATTACACTAGGGTTGGGGGATTGTATTCCCGTCCTATTTCTCTCATCATTTAAAACAAAAAGTTTCGAATCATCATTCATTCTTAATTTCGGTAGATTAGTATAGTTGCATCTTTTCTTATTTTCATTATCGCATTTAGCTTTAATCAATCTCAAAACCAAATCAATTTTTCCTTTTCTTTTTAGAGTCAAAGTTAGGGTCTCTCAGTCTCTTCCCGTCATCACAACTCTGTTGTCCTTTTTCCCTGACGATAGATACCCGACTTACTAGTATTATTACTTGAGCGACAGGCTTGCACTTGAGCCTAGAGTGAACGCATTCCTGAGACACAATTTCAGTCATGTCAAGTTTTTGGCACCGTTGCCGGGGAACTAGGTAGACTTAGGATTAGATCGAGTTAATCTAAAGATTTGACCAAAAATCTCAAAAAATCCAAAAACATATAAAAAATTTCAAAAAGCACGAAAAGATTCACCATCATCTCTCCCAAGCTTTTAATGCAAAATCCTACTCCCCATAATACTCCAACGAGCATTCACGAAAATCCAATAGTTGAGTATAACCCAGATAGTCCCCACACTCCAAACGCCCCACAGTTCTGGATCCCGCCTCCCACACCATCACACTCAATCTCCAATAACACTCCATTTACCTTCTTATGACACACGTTCGAGAACAATTCGAGCACACCTAGTGAGAGCACCGAGTCGTTATGTGAGAAAGAGATGTCGCAACAAAGTAATGCACCCACCGGTGAGGAAGAGCCCCCATACCGCCCACCGAGAGAATTCCTATATCCCGAGCGCACTGTCACTTCGGGATGCATTATACTCCCGTATAATGCCGGGAAATTCCGTTTCAAAAATGGAATGATCCAGGTGCTACCACATTACCATGGTATGGATTTTGAAAAGCCATACCTACATATCAGGGAATTTGAGGATGTGTGTGACACGCTCAATGATCAAACCTGCACCCAAGAGGTGATCCGCCTCAAAATCTTCCCTTTCTTGCTCAAAGATAAAGCTAAGACCTAGCTATGGTCTTTACCTCCAAGCTCAATTCCATCTTGGAACGAGTTACAATCGAGATTTCTCAAGAAATTCTTCTCGCCACATTGACCAATTTCCATAAAGGCTCAAATTCAATCGTTCAGACAATCTCAAAATGAGCCATTTCATCGATGTCATGAGAGTTTCAATGAGTTAGTTACTTCATGCCCCCATCACGGATTTGATGCAGCGCAAATCATCTCTTTTCTCTATAATGGGATGAATCTCAATTCCAAGCAACTTGTTAAAACCATGGGAAGTGGTTCCTTTGTCGATTTAGACTCCCATGATGCAGAGCTTCATTTGAGGTATGTCGTCGAGATTACCCAATCTTGGGATACCTCCGACCGTAATGCTCAAAATTGAAATCGTCAAGCGACCACCACTCCATCAGCGTTCGACCTATATCATGTAGAAAAGAATTATATAGCAGACAGTCGAATTGATATACTTGAGAAAGAGATGCGAGACCTATGAGGGATATTTGGTAGAGGACTAACTGGATCCATACCGAACCCCGTCGAGAAGGTATGTGCTATTTGTGAGGCGGTTCATTCAACTGAGGAATGTCCGACGATACCCGCATACAAATTAATGATTCAGGAGCAAGTTAGTGGTATAGGAGGATTTAAGGGTAATTTCGATGCCCCGTACGGAAATTCCTACAACCCTTCATGGAAAAATCATCCCGGTTTTAGCTATGGGCAACAACATGCGGCAATGAACCCTCCTTCGCATGTTGCCCCTCCTCCACCATAACATTTTCAACAAGCTCCACACATGCAAGGACATGTGCAAGCACCACCACCTCAAGGAAATTTTATCCCGCCACAGCGAAGAACTCTCGAGGATACCATGAATCAATTCATCACAAGACAGACCGCAACCAATGAAAAATATGATCGTCTGATTTGTGACATAAATGCGAATCGGTCAAAAATACAATCCTCATTGAGTGTTCAAGAGGAGGGCAAGTTTCCTGCCCAAGGCCAAAGACCTCCTCAAGGTCAAACTAGTGTTAGCTCCACCTCCACTGAATATCAGGAGCAATGTCAAGCTGTGACCACTCTTCGTAGTGGGAGAGTTGTTGATTTATCACCCCCTACATGACACAACGAAAGACAAGGAGATTTTGCCCGACACGAAAGAGGCCGAAGATGTTCCCTTGAATGAGAGTGACCAAGAAGATGCTAGTGTGCCAGAGGTAGTTGTGAAACCTCCCTCTATGGCACCGTTTCCTTAAAGGTTGATTCCCTCCCATAGAGGTAACCCACATAAAGATGTGCTAGAAGTGCTAAAGCAGGTCAAGCTTAATTTACCTTTTCTTGATGCAATTAAACAAATTCTAGGTTATGGCAGAGTCATCAAAGATTTGTTGATGGTAAAAAGGAAGATGAAGGTAAAGAAGAATGTCTTTCTAGCCCAGAACATGAGCTCCATTCTACAAAATGATGTCCCGCCTAAATTCAAAGATCCCGGTGCACCCACCATATCCTGCATCATTGGAGAGAATAAAATCGAAAAAGCCTTACTTGAATTGGGAGAAAGCGTTAATATCCTCCCTTACTCCATCTATAGGCAACTTGACTTCGGCGACCTCAAGCCCACAAAGGTCACTCTCCAATTAGCGGATCGAACAGTGAAGATCCCACGAGGTATAGTCGAGGATGTGATCGTCCAAGTTGACACTTTCTACTTTCCGATAGATTTTGTCATTTGGGACACGGAGCCCTCCTTCCACTAGAGTAATCATCTTCCCATCATCCTTGGGCATCCTTTCCTAAATACAGCTAACACAATCATGAATACTAGGGATGGGCAAATGCAACTCACCTTTGGGAACATGACCTTGGAAACCAACATCTTCCACATAGCCCAAAATGCAGGGGAGGAAGATGATCTTCACTCGGTGAGCCTCATAGATGAGATAGTAGAGGAGTAATTTCAGGAGAATTACTGTGGCGACACTTTAGAGTCCTGTTTAGCGGCGAGACACGAGAGTGAGGGGACGTACACCGACTTTGAGAGGGAGGTTGGGGAGTTGAGAGAGCTACTCGATGAGAGTGCATTGGACGAGGAAGTGAGAGAGGTTTATTGGGTTTCTAGATTCGAGGAATTACCTCCGAGGGATACACACATGGTTCCCTCCAGTGAAAAATTTCCAACCCTCGAATTAAAGAAACTCCCCTCCCATATTAAATATGCCTACCTAGGAGAGGATGAGACATTTCCTGTTGTTATCTCCTCTAGCCTAGATGAAGGGCAGGAGGGTAAATTATTGAAAATTATGAGGAAGCACCAAAATTCTTTTGGTTGGTGCATTGCTGATTTGAAGGGGATAAGTCCTTTGATTTGCACTCATAAGATCCATCTCGAAGAGGATGTCAAACCCTCTAGAGAAATGCAAAGAATACTGAATCCAAATATAAAAGAAGTTATGAGAATCGAAATAATCAAATTATTGGATGCTGGGATCATCTACCCAATCTCGGATAGCAAGTGGGTAAGCCCTATTCAAGTCGTCCCAAAGAATTCGGGTATGACTGTGATTGATAATGCCAAGGGAGAGCTAGTCCCCCAACGTACCACCATCGGGTGACGCATTTTCATTGATTACCGGAAACTTAATGCGGGAACTAGGAAAGACCATTTCCCCTTGCCATTTATTGATCAAATGCTTGAAAGAGTGGTGGGCCACCCTTACTATTGTTTCCTTGATAGTTATTCTCGATATAACCAAATTGAGGTAGATGTACTTGACCAGTAGAAGACAACCTTCACTTCCCCTTTTGGTACGTTTGCCTACAAACGTATGCCATTTGGCTTGTGTAATGCACCCGCGACCTTTCAAAGGTGCATGTTGATCTTATTTAGCGACATGTTTGAGAGGACTCGAAGTGTTCATGGATGAATTCAACATTTTTTCCACCTCTTTCGATCATTGTTTAAAAAAGTTGGAAAAAGTACTTACCCGATGTGTGGAAAAGAACTTAGTGCTGAATTTGGAAAAGTGCCATTTCATGGTCACCAAGGGAATAGTTCTTGGCCACATAGTTTCATCCAAAGGAATAGAGGTTGATAGGGCAAAGATAGATGTCATAGTTGATCTTCCCCTTCCAAAATCGCTGAAGGACGTGCGCTCATTCTTGGGCCACGCGGGGTTTTATCAAAGGTTCATTAAGGACTTTAGCGCCATCGCTAGGCCCTTAAGAAACCTACTCATGAAGGACAACCCATTTGAGTGGACGGAAGCATGCCAAAGCTCTTTTAACAAATTAAAAAACATGCTTGTGTCCGCTCCCATCATGAAAGTTTCGAATTGGTCCTTACCATTCGAACTTATGTGTGAGGCAAGCGATTACGCGATCGGGGCTGTTTTGGGCCAACGAAAAGATAAGCAAGCTCATGTCATCTACTACGCTATCCGGACACTTACCGGACCTCAACTTAATTAATCTACCATGGAGAAGGAGTTGCTAGTGGTAGTCTTTACCCTTGATAAATTCCGTTCATATCTCATTGGTTCTCCTATTACTGTTTTCACCGACCACACGGCTTTGAAATACCTACTTGTAAAGAAAGATGCCAAGCCGCGCCTCATAAGGTGGATCCTACTCCTACAAAAGTTCAATCTCTCCATCAAAGATAAGAAATGAGTATTAAACGTCGTTGCCGACCATTTATCTCATCTTTCGTTCGACGTACCTAGTGATCCCATACCCATAGACGAACACTTTTCGGATGAGAAACTTTTTGCTACCTCTTCGTATCCCTAGTTTGCAGATATAGTAAACTATCTTGTCACGGCAGCCGTCCCTCCCGACTGGACACTGCAAGATAAAAAGATATTTATTACTTGGTCACGCATGTTCTTTTACGATGATCCCTTCCTTTTTAAATATTGCGCCGACCAAATCATCCGAAGATGTGTATCAGATGATGAAATCCTGAAAGTCATCTAGTTTTGTCATTCGGAAGCTTGTGGAGGGCACTTTTCAATGAAAAAAACGTCCGTAAAAATTCTACAATGAGGCCTCTATTGGCCCACAATCTTCTAAGATGTGAACGATGCTTGCAAATCATGCAATAGGTGCCAATGAATAGGAGCCATTACTCAACAAGATATGATGCCTCTTACCCCCATACTCATCATTGAGATATTCGACTGTTGGGGTATTGACTTCATGGGACCCTTCCCCCCGTACTTTGGATTCCTATACATCCTTGTCGCTGTAGACTATGTTTCTAAATGGGTGGAAGCTATAGCTACAAAGACTAATGACAAAAAAGTGGTGATAAAGTTCCTACAGGAACACATACTTTCCCGCTTTGATGCACCGAAAGCAATAATTAGCGATAACGGCACTCACTTTTACAATAGGCCATTCACGAAGCTCATGAGAAAGTATGGTGTCCTTTATATGGTTAGAACGACTTATCACCCACAAACGAATGGGCAGGCCGAACTAGCGAATCGAGAAATCAAGAACATTCTCGAAAAGACCGTCAATCCTACTCGGAAAGATTGGTCATTTAGGTTGAACGATTCGCTATGGGCCTATCGTAACGCATTTAAGAATCAACTCGACATGTACCCTTTCCACTTTGTATATGGAAAACCTTGCCATCTTCCCCTTGAGCTCGAACACAAAGCGTATTGGGCGATTAAGCAATTGAATTATGCCATGGATAAGGCCGGTGAAGCCCACAAGCTTCAATTGAATGAGTTAGAAGAACTACGCGATGATGCGTATGAGAATGCCAAAATTTAGAAAGAGAGGATGAAACTCGCTCATGATAGCGTCATTCGACGAAAAGGGTTTATCCTCGGGCAAAAAGTTCTCCTCTATAACTCTCGGCTTCACCTCTTTCCAGGCAAGTTACAGTCACGATGGTCTAGCTCGTTCGTTGTGAAGAATGTTTTCCCCCATGGAGCTGTTGAATTGGACGATTTAAAAGGGGGAAATACATTCAAAGTGAATGGACAACGCCTAAAGCAATATCTAGAGGCGTGTGCAGAAGAAGTCGACACCGTCTGGTTGTTGAACACCATTTACAGGGGTTGAGTGAGCTGTTAAAGTGAGGTTGTCGCACCCCCGATGCGTATGGGGTGAGAGTCGTGTGTATGAGAGTTGTGTATGTGAGAGTCGTGTGTGTCTTGAGAATCGTTAAGACTAGGTTTCGTTCGGGAGAAGCATTCGTGTGTTTTGGGAATTTTGAGTCAAAGGGTGTTGACCAGTGAAATCGAGAGGGTTTTTTGTCCAATTGGATAGAGATTATATCGGGAAAGTGAAATTTTTTGAAGAAGAGAGCTCAAAACCGAATTAGGAGAATTCCATCAATAAAGCCCTGGGCGGACCGGTTCCTTTTTAAGGTGGAACGGTCCAACCCCGGACCGGTTCCTTTTATTTTTAAAAGAACCGGTCCGCCTGTCGAGGGTTTGAAAAGTCAAAGGGCCGGACTGGTCCGCCCCTACCCTGGACCGGTCCACCTTCTGCAGATCTGTCTTCTCCCCTTCCCAAGATTCACCCCCTTTCCCCCCAATCTCATTCATTCCCTCCAATCCGTTTTTCCTCTTCCCGACCCCAACCTTTCCCTCCTAAATCCATTACCTTTTCCCTCCAAACCCCTTCCCTCCAAAACCAACCCCTCCCCTCCCCTTTCCACTATAAATACACACCCAAACCCTCAACTTCTCCTCACACCGTCAAACAAAATACTCTCTTCTTCCTCTATAGTGTTTCTAGAAATAAACCCCTGCTGTTTCTATGGCGCCCCGCGTTGCCCCCACCAAATATGACTCCACCGTGATCCGACCCTCCGGTCATGACGAATTTTGCTCCCACCAAGAGGAGTGGTGGTGCACTCAATACTTTGGTTTGGGACGCAAACTCCGTATGGAGCTCGTTGTCCAAAGGGAAGACCTGCCCAACTCCGTCACCGTCATATTCATGGCTCGGGGCTGGTGCCGATTCCTCAACCAACCTCATGAAGCAGTTTGGGCAACCAAAGTCCGCTCATTCTATGGTACACTCGTCCGGACGGGCCAATTCACGATCGAAGCTTTCGTGGATGGGACTCCCATTCCATTTTTCTTGGCCCGTCTCATGGCCAAGTTGGTTGAGTTTGATGTCCCAGACGTCCAAGAATTTTCATATCCCCAAAACGTCCCCCCGATCGACAAGGACATTATCATGGCCCGAATTACACCGAACGTGGCTTGGATGGGGCAAACCGTTTCCATTGGACGCTTAAAAGAGAAGGCGCGCCTCACATTTTAGATTATGTGTGCCAACTTATTACAAACATCCAACGATTCCACCACGCGGCCTCGACAAGATACTTTGACATATCATCTCTTCGACCCCCAAACTTCCATCCATTTAGGCCGCACCTTATACGCGGACATAATTAACGCGTCCTTGGATGAGAAAGGCATCGCCCCACTTCCTTATGCTCGATTGATCACTTCCATCTTTAAGGATGCTGGCATAGCGGCGCCCAGTGACCATACGCGCCTCCCCGGTCCTTTCGGACAAGGGACCCTCACCAAAAGCACCAAACAGCTAGCTATCCTTCGGGATAGGTGGGGTGATAATGTTGAAGAAGAGGCTGTCTCGAGAGAGAGCGAGGAAGAAATAGGGACAGACGGTGAGGATGTTGAGATGGGAGACCTCAGCGCGGACGAGGAGTCGGCGGACTAGGAGGACGACCCAGATTTCGAGTGGGCGGGAACTGACCTCGCAACCCGCATGTTGGCGCTTGAGATCAACTGCAACACTTTTCAGACCAACTACAAGCGCGACATGGGTGTAGTCCTCCGCTTCCAAGCGGACATCTATCGTTGCCTCAGGGATCCAAATGAGCCACTACCTTCCTACTACCATATCCCCTATGACCCCACCGAGCCCGGTTCCTCCCATCCCCCACCCCGGTGAAGCTCTATATGGTGCTGGCAACTTTTGATTTTTTTTCCTGTCACAGTTGTATGCTTTTTGCTGCACATGTAACACAGTCCTGTTGTAATAAAAACTACATTTTCTCTATTTGTTTGTTTTATTTATCGCACTTATTATTTTACCTTATTTAGATTTTAGTCCTTTTTGCTTGAGGACAATGCAAAAGTCTAAGTTAGGGGGGGTCACAAGTGCGTATCTCTAAAACTTCACAAATTTTCAAAAATGCCCAGAAATTTCCAAAAAAATCATAAAAATTTGAAAAATCCAAAAACATTTTTGTTCAAAATAGATAAAAATTGGAATTCAAAATTTTCAAAATTTTCATTAAAAGTCGGTCTAAAGTCTCAAGTTGTAAAAATTCAACATACACAAAGTCGAAATTGACTAAAGATGGAAATTGAGCGAAAATTGACGACTTAACGAATAAGTGTGCAGATTAACAAACCCGGTGAGATTCGAGCCTATCACTTTTTGCGAGTTTTTAAATCAATCCAAGTTAATTGTTAACTCAAAGTTCTTTTCAGCGCCTAAAAAGTCGTCGAGGAACTCAATCCTTTCATTTTGATCGGTTTTGAAAAATGTGTGTAATATTGCCTTGAAAAACATGCCAAATTCATCTCTAAACGTAAATTCATCTCGAAACGCATATGGTAACGCAATTGGCATTTTGGACAATGAAGTAGGCCCTCGTTTGTCACCCAAAAATATTAGCCATAAAAAGATGTGAAAAATTATCCCTTTGATAACCCAATTGAGCCGAATAAAATTTATCCTTTTCGTTTGGTAACCCGAAAAACCCAAATAGCCCGGAATTGTGAAAAATGAGAAAATTCAGAATTTAAGTCCAAAAAGTGCATATAAAGGGGCAAGAAAAAATAGACATGTTCAACAAAAATAGCAAGAAAAGAAAAGAAGTGAAAAACAGAAAAAATAGAAAAAGAAGAAAAAAAATGAGCAATAGCCCGGAAAAAGCACAAATAGACATCATTAATGACTTTTCCAATTCCAACCCTACCTCTTTCATTTTACCCAATATACCTTAAAACCCGAAAAAGTCCTAACCGAGTTTAATCGCGAAATTGGTTACCGCATGGAGAGCTAATACACCAAAAGATAATAAGGGAGATTAAGTGCGCGAAAAAATAGGCAATGTTCCCATTTTTAAAATCGTAATCCGTTGATGAGATCCTTTCACCATGAATTTTCTGTCTTTCTAGTTGTATGCGTGATTTTTCTTCCATTACATTTACTCTTTATATCATGCATATTGAGAGAATAGCCACAATCCGAGAGATTCGTTTGTGAGAACATTTCGAGAGAAATTGAAATCAAAACGAATTTTCGAATAAGTAACGTAATGATCAATCGGTGGAAATTTGCGATTAAATTTTTGGCTTCGCACACACGCACTATGATTTGAGACCATTGAATATGACTTGATGATGATTATTTTCTAGAAAGGATTGAATTATACAATTTTTGCATATTTTGAATTTTCTTTGAGTCGAATTTTGTGGGTATATTCTCTGCAAACCCTCACGAGACAACACTCGTCCTACTGGGGTAACCTAGAGGTTTAAAGGCTTGTTTCATACGCTAAATGCAATCTTTTGCCCGCGAAAAAGGTATTTTATCCCAATAAAATGATTTTCAATAGTTGAGCCTTGCTAGGATTCTTTTACATTGCTTGGGAAGCGCAAAGTTCTAAGTTAGGGGGGTTTGATTAGGCATACATTCTTCCTAATTTATCCTTTGATTTAGTTACTTATAGCACCTCGAACAATGTAATTAAGTTGGATTTATCTCATAATCGTGCTACTGACTGATCCTAATGAGTACACTGAGTTTCTGGTATTTCGTAGTAATTTTACAGGTATTTGATGTCAAGAAACGGAAGACAAAAATCGGAAGAATCAAGAAAGAAGGAAGGAATGGTCAAAAGGGCAAAAGTAGAATTTTCACCCGGAATACTAATGAAGTACCTAAAGAGAATTTGAAGACATCTCATTCACGAGTACATAGGAAGAAACGACACCTCAATCGTAATCCTGAAACAAAATTTACGAGCAGTCAAAGAGGAACCAAAAAGTCAAATAGTCAGACCGATCCGACCCTACCCCGGACCGGTCCGCCTAGCCAAACTCCAGAAGACCCCGGACCACAAGAAAACCGAAGAAGGCAAAAATAAATGGAACTGGTCCACCCCCGGACCGGTCCACCCTAAAATAAAAAGAATCGATCCGCCTTGGAGGCAGACCGGTCCGCCTAATGCCCGTACCGGTCCGGGCTTCGAGATTTGCAAATCCTATCTCTTCCTAAAAAGAATCCTAGTGCAACTGAACTCCGAAATTGTTGTAGGGTATAAAAACCCAATTTATTATTGTTATTGGACCGGAGAATTAGTATGATTTTTCATCTCTTTTTCCAGAAACCCTAGTTTAGCTAACAATTGCAGTTTTAATTAAAAGATTGAAGATTTATTCAGTGATTTTTGTGAGTATCAGTTTCATTCATTGTTTCTCTTATTGCTTGGGTAATTTTAGTGAGTAATTCTTAATTCTAATTCTTTTCTACATCTAATTACCATTTTTCTTAGAGTAATTATGAATTCCTGCACATCAACCATTGTTTTCATTAAATTTAGCATGTTAGGCTAGATCTTCCAAGGCCCGGGTACATGAACCCAGCCTGATGTGTTAATGTGTGTATAAAATTAATCCGATGAATTTAGTGATTGATTACGATCGTATTGCGGAGTTACACAATAATTGTAGATCTTTATATCTCGTTTGCCTCTGGGTACTCATAATGATTTAGAGTGAAATTTGAGTGTCACTAGCGCGATACTAGTTTACTCATCCTCAGATTAGGTATGATGTGGGCTTGCACCTCGTATACATAATGCTTGGGAGTACTAAATTTCGGGTCAGATCAAATAGATAAATTTATGATTAATATTATCACTTCATTACACTAGGGTTGGGGGATTGTATTCCCGTCCTATATCTCTCATCATTTAAAACAAAAAGTTTTGAATCATCATTCGTTCTTAATTTCGGTAGATTAGTATAGTTGCATCTTTTCTTATTTTCATTATCGCATTTAGCTGTAATCAATCTCAAAACCAAATCAATTTTTCCTTTTCTTTTTAGAGTCAAAGTTAGGGTCTCTCCGTCTCTTCCCGTCGTCACAACTCTGTTGTCCTTTTTCCCTGAGGATCGATACCCGACTTACTAGGATTATTACTTGAGAGACAGGCTTGCACTTGAGCCTAGAGTGAACGCATTCCTGAGACACAATTTCAGTCACTTCACTCATTATTAAAGTCGACTATTGAGTGGTCATTGTTGTGATGAAATTTATTTGAGTTTTCTTTTGTCAATTTGAGGCTGATTTAAACATTAAATTATTATATCTTAACATCAGAGAACTTCTATCATAACTGCCAAGAATGATCATAAATCGATGACATTGTGGAATTCATAATTAGTCATCAAGTACATTTGGTCAATGAAATGGGTATCATTCTCATCTATAAGATTGTTTTTACAGTGGTTCCAATAAGTTTTATATAAGCTTTCACGCATGGAAAAAAAGAACTTTGGAGGGATCAACTATAGGCCCTCACTTGAACCTTGCGTTGAACAATCCCAATTGTTAGAGACGACCCTCGACTTGAGCATGTATAATTATGGATCTGGCCCTTGTTTCGAGCTAATTCATTAACGAAGCCAGCGATTGATTTGAACTTGCGAGAGAGAGAATATCTGCAACTTAAAATGGATCTGCTAAATCCAAGCCTTGGAAAATAATTTCCACTCCCCACTTTAGCATTTCCAAAAAGAATATCTATTGTGCATGATGATTTACCTTCCATTACGTACAATGAAACCAATTACACGTGATCACAGACCCTCAATAGGTTCCTACATATGGCTTCGTCTATTTCCAATCACGACATTAAAAGGCATAGCGCTATGTTATCCTTTCCCCCAATATCTTAACTACTTACGAGCTTCAGTTCCCTATACCCATGTCTGGTGCTATTTTAAAAACATCAACACCCAACTAGATGCCCACACAATTTCAGTTCTGCTTCGGCATAACCAATACTCAACCCCCAATTCTAATGCTCATCATGAATGATGATCCTTTACCATCGCTACCCATTGGGTTTCACGCTAGTTACACCAGCCTGATCGAAAAGGTGAATGTGATTTCAAACGTGTCATACCTCATAATTTTAATGCATTAATTACATTATGAAATTGATTATTTATGGTTATATTTACTTGTGACGTGTGATGTCAGTATTTATTTATATATTTCCTTTCATTGATGATGTCGCTATTTATATTTTCAAATGTGTTATGTTATGTGTATTATATTTGAAATTAAAAGAGAACTTAAGACGGTAATGAATAAATAAGATTGTAATGAATTAATAATTATTTAATAACAATAGTGTTGGGTCTCTAATGGATTAGAATATTAAGATGTTGGTTTGGTACTTTCGGTCGATGTTTAGCACATATATAATGTTCAACAAGGACATAAAATAATGGTTTTAAGCCCTATGGGTTAGTACATAACTCAGGTTGATTTTTGAAGATTTGTATGAAGTTTTGGGCTTGTTTATTTAGGATTCATTTAGGGCCCAAACTGTGACACCCTGCTTATTTAAATAAGAGGTGTCCAGCCCGATACTCCGATAAATACATGAATCATAGATGGTCAATTCTTAACATCACTGCCATAAAAATAATAGTACGAGATAACCACCAATTATTTTAAAAAATGGATGTCAAATAAATTTGCAAGTTAATAAAAACCATTTCGACAATCCAATTTAAAAAGAAGGTGGATAAATATATGTGGAGACATGTAACAGTTAAACAACCATACCACAAGGCAATAACCGAATAAGTTGTCAGTTAATAGACTAATACAAACAGGTTACACTATGTATTACATTTAAATATCACAATATATGCCAATACAAAACTTGGGCAACACGCCTGAATGTACAGACCGATCATAACTAGATTATACAAAAGATGGTCGCATCTATAGCAAAAATCCTACAACATCCACAAAATGCTGTAGCTCCCTGACACTGAGAAGGAGAGATTAACATGGGCATACTTGTGGCGGAACACCTGAGCATAAATAAGATCCACACAAAACAGAGGAATATAAACGAGTCAGGGCCCGGTTCGATATGAAAGACGTGTGAATAAAATGCATAACAGTTATGAATTTTAACATCATAAACAAGTTAGGTTCGCTCTTCAATATAATAATCATCCCCACCTCTCATCTAAGTGAACATCCTAGTGCAATACTATTTATCGAGTTAAACTATTCATCAATGTAAGAGAAATAACTAAATTCTATTTTAATATGGTTAAATTGCAGTTTTGTAAAATTTGACTTCACAAGTCCGTTCCTCATTAGGAAACTTATTCCATAGAGTTGATTCATCACTGCATTATCCATTTATTAAATGCCACATTTGAGATAATAGTTATAATCAAAATATAACTATTCTAAGACCATCCTTCCGGGAGTCACCCCATTGGATGCACCCCTATATATAGCTATCATCTTCCAGTTCCTATAACCAAGACCACTGTAACACCCCGCTTAAAATAATAACGGGTGTCCATCCCTATACAACATTAATCAGGAGTTTCAGATGGTCCAGTCTCAACACCAACAGCCGGTACTACATAATAGAGGACTAACTACCCGATATCATATAAGCGAGATGTTAGAATAAATTTAAAACATGCAACAACTAACAAACCAACACCATAAAACTACTAATAAATAAGAGAAATATGCAAGAAGAACTATAAGAAATGAAATGCTAGAATAAAATGAAATGAATAATTACTACTGAAAATACTACAAAGAAGTAAACCCGAATAAGCTGTCGGGTCACAGCCAATACAATGACTGAAATGGAATAAATATAAACATGTATATAAATATCCCTTGGGTACAAACCCGATATACAAAAATGAATCCTACCTAGAATTTTAAAAGGAGGAAGCGACTACCAGATACACCCCGTAACAGTCCGCACCTGTCATGGCTCCATAGACTCTGAATAGAAGGTCATCCGGCATCCATGCGGTAGGACACCTGTAGTAATATATATATACAAGCAGGAGAGAAAAGTAAACAGGTCAGAGCCCGAGTTGTGAAAAATATTTAGCAAGTGCGTTAACCGTGCATAATAAATATCGGTGCACTATTTCATAATTAAAAATGGAATCGTACTCTCGTGGAATCCCAAATCACCTCTCATCTAAAGGCGCGCACCTATTCGCGTCCTCAAGTTTATCAATCAAATTACCCCAATTTATTAGGACAACCTGACTTATCATAGGTCTATCCTATACCCACGAGATCTACCATCCTATCATAACCCAAGAATCTACCCCCTTTTTAACCACAGATAAGTATTTATTTTCAATCATATGTGCCTTATTAGGCTCAGTGGATTCCGGTTTATACTTTAACCATTTATAATTTAATAAGTTACCCAATATGCATTTGGGTTGAAACATATGATTTAAATTTCTAATTTAATAAGCATGCAAAAATTATTATTGACACAACTTCCCTCTAATGTCAACGCTGCACTGCGTTTCGTGCATGGGGTGTCTCGCAAAGCGAAATCCAAACAAGGAACCACCCCGTTACACTACTCCATGTCAATGTCGATCCTGGAGATCCATTATGCCACACATAAATATCGACAGAACTTCTCTCTACTCTCAACAATGTACTACATTTCGTGCGTGGGGTGTCTCATAAAACGAAATCCAAACAAGGAACCACCCCGTTACACTACTCTTTGACAATGTCGATCATAGAGGTCCATAATGCCGTACATACCATATAATGCTACTATTACTACTACTAATACTATTATTACTACTACTAAATTTTAGACTAGAAAATGAAAACATTTACAATCTCCAGTAATATACTTGGGATGATGTAACCGAAATGTTCCTTAAATGCGATACATCAATCCCCCAATCATCTAGTACATCATAATCATCCAAGATGTGCTCCACAAAAGTCCATATACTTTCATCTATAGGATATATATATAAATATATATATAGGTATTTATTTCTAACCATATATATGTATACCATCATCCAATCCCATGAACATGTATACATACCATATATGATGTACAAAGGCCATGCACAAATAAATACCCGGCTATATATAGCGCCGATAAACTGCATCAATGATATCATATTCCTAGTGCCCGGCTCACGTAGCAATACTGGGGCCACCATGGTGGGACTAAACGACACCCATCTCGTGGTAAACACACGCACACGACGTCCCAGGAAGCGGTTATAGCTCCAAACCGGAAATGAGATGAAACATACCAACCACGTCTCATCCCAAAATATAAAAATATAAATCACATAATAACACACGGCACGACTATGACCTGGGTAATATCCACACCCTGCTTTTCTAGCCAGGATGCTCACCCTCTACGCGCGCAACTTCCCAATGATAGCATGAGCGGGGTATGCTTAACCAAATAAGTATTTATATCATTCACATGCATAATATATATACATCCATATGATCCAATCATATGACCAAATAGAAATCATCATATATATTTTAAGTATCCATACCACATATGTCCACAACATAAATATATCCATATTTTTATATGCATACAGATATATATACACATACACCTATTCACGTATCCATATATCTATATATATAAACTAGTTCTCGTTCATATGTATAAGATATACAAACCCAGCTATAGGTATACATAAATCCTCAATACACAAGCCGTCACCACAAACTCATATCATTTACCTTGATATGTGAATACAATCCCTCACTTGAAACATATTCAATCATTTTTCCTATGATGAATAGTCTCCCAAAATCATATGTATTTATATATACATATATATTAAACCTTAGGGTTATCACCCAAAATTTTGTGTAGGAAACCATCACTACACATACCATCCATACCCGAGAGTAAATTAAAGAATCTAGTAATCATTTTGACTATCGGTATACACAGGAATAATAGTCTATAAGCCTCAAGCTCAATCTTACCTTCATAAAAATCCCATTTCTCTCGATTTTGACTATGGTTCATTCACTTTTGTGAATCCCCTAGTCTAAGACCTATCAGATTTATTTCTTCAAGTTTTATCATTTCTAAGGGTATGCAACTAAACTCTTCCATTTGGCCCCAAATCGTATCTTAATAATATCCTATCCTTATGAGGATTCGACATAAAGGTTGGCCTGGAATTTCACAACATACCCTCGTAACTCTCTCTAAGAGTTCTCATCCTCACATCGCATCTATACTTACTTTCGGTCTATAGGTAGGATTCTCAATCCCAAATGAGGTTTCGCCAAAATCTCTATACATAACTCCAAACACACACATGGATATATTCTTCTCCAAAAATTCCGAGAAGTTCCCACTATCATACTAGGTGAGAGACCCCCTATAGGTCTCCAAAATAAAACTATTACTTCATAAGAGAAAGCCCCAAATTAATAAACCCAACCGACAAGGGCTAAAAGTCCTCCTTGATAAACCCCATAAAACAACCCTCAAGGAAGCCCCTAATAATAAACTCCAAAAGAAAAAGGGATAAAAGAAGTCCAAACTTTGGGCTAAAAATAGGGGGCTGGTCGACCGGTCCCAGACCCCCGGTCGATCGCGGGTCCAAATTTTGCCTACGGAGAAATGCAGTAGGCTTTTCCCTAAAGGCGCGGTCGACCGGTCCCCAGACCGCGGTCGAGCGGCCATACCAGTTGCCTTGGCCGATTTCCATTTTTCAACCAAAACCCTAAGTCCTCAAACACCCAAATATCATCCCCAAATCCCCAAATCTTTAACCCAATAATATTCTTAGTATGTAAACTCATCCTACATTTCATCCCAATAATTTATTGTCATCAAACCCATGTATACACATTGATTTCAAGATTTAAACCCAAAATTATAGGTTTTGACATTAATACCCCCAAAATACATTTCTTTAACCCACAAATTATGAAATGAAATACACAAATAGCTATTTAGCAAGATTAAACACTTGCCTCAGATTTGTAGAGGTTGGATCATCCTCGATGTCGCATTTGGGCCGGAAATCCCAAGCTTTTCTTCCTCTCTCTCTTCTTTTCTTCTACTTTCTCTTCTTCTTTCTACCTCTAGGGCTTTTTCTCTCTTTCTCTCAAATGAGAAATGGCTTCATCCGTAAGCCACTAAATCCTTTAAAACATAAACCCAATTTTAAATGTTAATTCACAATTTAAATGACTCGTTTACTCCAATTCGAGCCAAACATACTTAAAAATATTTAGGAGCCGAAATAAAACCCAATGACAGTCATTTTGACTATCTCGACCCTTTCGGGATCAATGGCACCCTCAAAATCATCATCCAGAATACTTTAAAAGGCCTTCTATTTTTGGGCCTCAATTCCCAAATTTAAAATTCTCCGGTTTAAATTAAATTTTATTTTCACAAAAATTTAATTTCTCAGTCTCCAAAATCGTGGGGTGTTACAACCACCTCGGCACCCTAAATCTCTTTGCGTGGGAAGAGGACATATACCTTTGACATGATATAACCACCGGTCCTATGGTCGAGGACTATATTCACCCTGCATTCACTATCCAGGGGACTTAACCTCATTCGCGTGACTTCCCTTATGATAGCATTTGGAGAGGTATGTATATGCAAGTCACAATTCACAAGATATGCCAATTTAAAATGTGCACTTTACTATATCTAGAACCATATGTGTTTAACGACCTAAACCACAACGCTTAATTGTCCCCATACTAGTCTCCGAGAGTTCATGACAACACTATAAGCTATCAAGTGTAATTTACCTCATACTAATCTCTAAAAGTCCAAAACAATACAACCCCACTTTCCCCTAGTCCTAGACTAGCTTACTAAATGAAAAGGACATTTACTTTCATATATTTATTTAATTAATTAATTAACCCCCGACATAAGCCCGAACACTCCTTTTCTAACCTCGGTTATTGATTCCAGTACTCTATTTTACTTCATACAAGAATGTTCCTAAGACTTAAACCTTAAAAAAAGGAATATAAGAAAATCTAAATTTCAGGGTTAAAAACAGGGTACCGATCGACCGGCCCCTGACCCCCGGTCGATCGTGTACTTAAAATTGGCCTTATAAGAAAATAAAAAAGCTCTTCCCCTAAGGACCGGTCGACCATCCTTTGGACCGCGGTTGACTGCTCTCTAGAAAATTGCCTTTCGAGATAAGTAGTAGGTTTTTCTCTTTAGGACCGGTCGACCGACATCAGTGCCGCGATCTACCGGTCACACCAGATCCCACGGCCCACCTGCATATTTCTCTTACAAAACCTAAATCTCTAAACCTATTTTCTTACACTTCTCTCAACCTCATCATCTAATGACTTCACCCAATCATTCGTACACAACAACAAAATAATATAATCAACTCAAATCATATCTAAATCAAAATCTAAGGGTTTAAACACCAAAAGTCATCAATACCCACAAATGATTTAGGTCTCAAAGACACAACTATCTATACAAATTATCCCCACTCAATCATATATAATTGCAAGTTAGAAACTTGCCTAAAGTTTGTAGCCTCGGATTCTTGCTCGTTGAAATGATTCCAAGACAAGAGTAGAAAATCTCCTCTTTCTCTTCTTTTTCTCCCAATCTCACTCTCTCTCTCTCTAACTCTCTTTAGGTTTTGGAACAATATGAGAGACAAAGTGATCTTGCAAGACTAAATACCCCAAATACATTGAGTATAACCTTAAATGCTACTACACAATTAAAATGACTCATAAGAACATAATTAACATAAAACCGGTTAAAAGTACCCGGAACCCAAAAACACAACTTGGTACTTGCTTTCACTATCTCAACCATTTCTGGACTAACCGTTCCCTCTAAACTGGCATCCAAAATATCAGACATTATTTCATGTTCCAACATCATATTAGCTCATTAATAATAACCCGATTAGAATATAAGTTATAACAGTCGCTTAAAGCACAATGATGCAACACAACATAATATGATGCTATTTACTTTCACTTAACAGTAAATATGCAAAACTCAGTAAATGTTATCTCTTAAATCACTTAAAGTAATATTCACTTCAACTTCCTCTATTTTATATAATTAACCCACTAGGCAAATTAATATAAAAATAATTACTCATAAATAAGTGGTATTACGCAAACCCAATATAGTTGCTACCCTATTAAAATAATCATTAGATTAGGCATAATCCTCCACAATATATTTAGAGAGAAAACCACAAATACTATAGGGAATAGCATAGCTTGGAGAAGGACAATGGGAATTATTGGCTTGGGAGAAGACGGAGACTAGGGACAATTAACATGGAATTCACCATCTTGATTTTGAGGCAAGTTTACATACTATACTAATAAAATTACTTTTGTTACTAAAGTATAATTATTCGTTGAATTCTAAATATAATTATAAAATAAATGGTTCGGACAATTAACAAAAAGTTTTGGATTTAAATTAAATAGTAAAAGTAGGCATTTATCTATAAATGAAATTTGGTTTAATTTTCGGCAATTTTGGATTATATTTATCAAATTGAGTTTAGAGTTGTGTATACTTGAAGAATTGGTACAACCCCTTGACTTTGGCAAGAACAAATTGGAAATTTGGTTCTTAGAATCAAATTTAATATCCAATGTTTAAATTAGGAAAATACTCTAAATCCTTATATAAATTTAGACGACTTATAAGGATGGAATATAAATTGGTTTGAGGAAGTTTGCATGTACATTTAGGGAATATGGGAGATAGTGAAACCTTAAAATAGGCTGTTAATGGTGGTTCTAAATAGAGGGGTCGTAACAGGTGCTAAATGATGAGGAACTGAGATATTTTAGAGAGTTTCATAGTTTCCCATATCGAACAACCCCAATTTTGTATGGGCCACATGGACATATAGGGTTTAGTGTCGTGCGCACAAATATGGAATAGTTTGAAGATTTCTTATAATTTTTTAAAAGGGAATTGATAATGGAAAATTGGAGACATGGACAGTTTAAACAAATGATCCAAGACTTTAATCATATATGATAAATAACATGGAAAGATAATAAGACTCATATCCACATGGAAACGTAAATAACTTTTTTCTATATTATATGTGTGAAATATTTATTATGTATACATATGAGATACATCCTAAAGGGTACATTCTTATGGACCATGTGACGATGCAACTTCGGTACCCCAATAGAGAGATATGATACACCTAGGTCCATACGATGATGAGCACTGCAATATTATAAAACCTTGGGTCGAGTGACAATGCCACTTTGATATCTTAAGTAATCGAAATTGGATTTATCCTCAGCCGTGCGATGGTGACAACTTGGGTACTCTGATAAATCGGGATGTGTCATACCCTGGAAGGGAGATGGCACCATTTTGGTATCCTAATAAAAAGTGACGGGTTATACCATGGGCTGTGCGACGATGATGCTTCTGTACTCCGATAGTCATATACAATATACTTGGTATTAATAATACATATAAGGATGTACATATAGAGATGTGTTTCATAGTTAAGGGTCTATGATTTAGAAGTATATAATATTTATTTATAGAAAGATATTTAATGAATATGAATAATACGTAATCATGTGGTTCATTTAGGTATGGGATTAGACGTATGTGATATCTAGGATTGTTGGGTTTTGGGATAAACAAAAATCTTCTAAAAGATGAGAAAAGATGTATAATTATATTGTATTCCAGAATCAGTTATATTTTTATAGTACTTAAACCTTTTATTAACATGTGATATTACAAATGGGCCACAGGTGAAACCTCATCCCTGATCTAGTCGTGCATTCTCAGTTGATGATCTTCTAGGATTTTAGGTCTTGAGCCTGCGTTCTCACTCTTCTATTGTCATTTACCCTTTTGTTGAGTCGGTATTACTATTATTAGTTTGACTTGGGTTTTTATTTAAAGATAATGTAGTATGCGATGATTATATTACTATTTCTTATTTGACATTAATTTTTTTATGTTTAACGAGTTTTATGTTAAGTTAATTATTTAACTATTCAGTTTTATTTACAATCATGCATAAAATGATAATAAAATTTTCATAGATTCCTATTTTATTTACTATGTTCGTGATTAATCTGAATTAAAGTTTATGGGGTGACAAACTTTGTATTAGAGCATTCCAGTTTCTAGTATCCTAAGGATCTTAAGTGTGTCAAATGCTTTCTCGCATTGCATTCCATGGTTTCTTTAGAGCCTTACCGTTTATGACTTGTATTCTCCACAATAAGGACCACTTATGGGATTTTGAGCCATTGTTCCAAGTGACTGACTCGGAGAGATCGAAGTGTATCGAGAGGGTTCCTTATTTGGATTACGTTCACAATACGTTCCACTCATGGTGTGGTTGTGGATCAGGAAGGGACCATTGGACGTGGGACCTATGGAATGTTCTTAGTGTATAGTTTGATAAAAAAATGTTTTTACTCATCATCCGTCACTGTAGATAGGAGAAATTTTCAGAGACCTCACCTGGACTACTACATGATAACCAACATGAGAAAGAAATCAACCATCTATCTCTTTCTAAACCGCGAGGGATTTATACAGAAGCGAAGAAATATATTCACAATTTTCATTCGAGAAGACTTTTTAGAGATGACATAAACTATATGTGACGATTTTTGTAGATGTTTCATGATAACCTGCCCTCCATAACTTGTGCTTAAGTTGTGGAAATTATCTTTTGAAATATACAAGACTGTCATAACTATCTGAAGGATGCAGATTCCTAAGAATGGAAAGATAAAGTCCAAAGGCGTCCCAAATGATTATAAATGGTGTAGCATCAACACGAGTAACATTGACCTCACTGGAAAAAGAAACCATATGGGGAGAGAAAAATCCAAGGGATTTCTAAGAGTAGGTAATATGATATGTTACGACCAACATAAGTAAGGAAATTATGATCAGTGAGGTCACGACTAATGAGAGTAGGCCTAACTAACTATGCTTTTGAAGAAACGAAGGTAAAAGTAAGGTTAACAGGGCTGCCAATAGGGGCTCCATTTCAATAGTTATTTTAGATAAAAGTTTTATTTCCAAATTAAAATTACTACAAGTGCATTCTCAATCATAGAATAGCTTCAGAAAATACGGGTCGAACCCACTGAAATTTGTCAATTTTAACGTTTACAGTGATTGCAAATATCGAACTAAACTAAATTGGGTAGAGAATAAAGACTATGATTATAAACAAAACTAAATCAACCTAAATTCCTAAATACGAGGGAAACTTAAGAGAGTTGTAACCAATAAGGAAAAATTTAGAATTTGGGGTCCATTTATCACGTAACTATTATTGCACACTAATTTAATGTTGTCATTTCCCTTTTTATAACTTGTATTAAACTAACTCTCGTTGCGTTTAATTTGGAAAATAAAACAGTCAAACTCGAAGCATCTTTAATGTCTGTAATAGATGGCTAAAATCTTATGCCCATAGAAAATATAAGTTTTAAATCTATTTAAACATGGACTATCAAAACAATCAAAGTGCAAGCATAATCCATTAAAAATATTAGTTTTTAAATTTCAAAACTTGATTTGACAAAAGAACTTCAAAGGTTTTAAAATGCACTCTCGTGTCATTTTAAAATGAATACCTAAATTTTGATAACAATTAAAATGAGTAGGTAATAAACAACAATTAAATTAACGTAGGAATAATTGCTAACTATGATAAACTTCACCCTAATCCTAATAAAAGAAATAAGTCAACATATTGGAGACAAAAATAAATTCCAACAATGAGCACAAATTTTCATTAATAAATCAAACTTACAATGGATTGTCCCATAATAATAATAAAAATTCTCCCACAAATTATCAAGCTTTGACCTCCTAAAAAGTTCTTCGAAAATTATGTGTCAAAAAGTGGGAGCAACGGTCCTTTTTATAGGCCATGAGGTGAGATGTTTGGGTTCAAGTGAAAATATTTTAATTGGCTAAAATTGTGTTGGTAAATACCTCTTGGGGTCTTGGGAAGAATTGGAAACAATTGCAAAGTCTTGTTATTTTTAATTATGATCCCCAATTTTCATCACTATTAACATCATTATTCATAACATGAGCTTTAATCGCATTGTTTGACCACCCCAAGACTTTAAAATCTCAATTTTTCCCAAACTTCAAAGTATCGAGTCTTTTAAAGACCTTTTGAAAAAGCTATGATGTGGCCTTAACAGACAATCGAGCGATTTTATAAAAATTATGTAGTACAATTTTGTTAACTGTATCGTGTCACAAAGTATCCTAAAAAAATTTGTATATAAATTCTTTTGTTGTCCAAACTACTAGGGTATATGTAAAAATGCAAGATAAAAATAATTAATTCAAATTTAGGGCCATAAATATTTATAAGATTAAAATTTCACCACTAATTTCATCTAGTCATCGGACTTCACAAGTTATTCGTTCCAACTCATAATTCAACCAAATTTCAAAGAAAACTTTATTTTCCTAGATAAATATTTTAAATTTCATTTAGGCCCATAAAATTTTGGAAATTATGTAGTAGTGTTGTGTCAACTATATCATGTCACAACATATCCTAACAAAATTTGTATATAAACTCTTTTGTTTTTCGAACTCCCGAGGTACCTGTAAAAGTGAAAAATAAAAATAATTAATTCAAATTTAGGGTAATAAATATTTATGAGATTACACTTTCACCACTAATTACATCTAGCCCCTGATTTTCATAAGTTATTCGTTCCAACTCACAATTCAACCAAATTTCATAGAGAACTTTATTTTTCCTAGATAAATATTTAAAATTACATTTAGGCCTATAAAATTTTAGAAATTATGATTTCCCCAGTCAGATTGCTAAAATTTCATTTTAATTAATTTTTTTTCGAACTTGCATTTTTCTTCTAAATTACTAAATTAACTCTAAAAGCTCATTGTTTATGATACATTAAGTCTAACAAGGCCTAGATTTTGGCGTAAATAATTTAAAATAATGTAATCATAATTACATTTGTGTCTAATGAGCAAAATTAGTTAGTTGAGGCCGTAGAACGGCCCGTGCTACTAAGGTTACTACTAGCGGGTGGGTATGAATATATTTGTGGCTCAAGCACATGAGTCTCAATTAGACATTGAGAAGTTTTCATTATTTATTAGTAGTGTGTTGAGCATGATTAAAAAATATATTGGCATTATCATCAAGCTTGGTTTACATGTGGATGCCCTAACAGATAGGGGATGCTTTACATCGTGACTGTAGAGACGTGACAATTTATTGGTCATCCTCCATGTTCAACCGCTTTATTGATTTGTATATGTGGTCTTATGATTCACATTCTTAGATTGGAGTAGTAACTATATGTATTACACTTTTGTTGACTATAGGGGTAGGTTTTTATTATTGTCGTGTTAGGGCAAGGGATATTTCTAATAGTTATGCCCAGGCCAAGACATGGTATAGAACATACTTATCTTACATAGATGTGACTTACTCAGAGGAGGTCACCATATCATTAGTCTCAATATCGATGTCTATGAGTTTACGGATGTATTTGATAAGGTAACATGATTACAACTAGTTAAACAGATATAATTGGTGCAAATTTGGTGTCGAATATTAATGATATTGTTAGGGCACTGTATTGGATGACTTCATTAAAAATTTGAAAACAAGGTTACGATATGGAATAAGAATATTTTTCCATGTATTGATGACCTATCAGAACAGTTGTGGCGTGAGTCATTATACTCCAAGATTGATTTTCTCTCAAGGTATCACCAGTTATGTATTTGGAGGAGCACATTCCAATAAAGTATTTTCTATCATGAGAGGGATCATATGAATTCTAGGTCATCCCTTTTAGGATGACCAATACGTAAGCAGTGTTGATGGAAATGACGAATCAGGTACTCCGACCATTTCCAGATCTTTAGTCATGTGGTTAATGACGATGTTCTAATATATGCTCATATAATAAAGGAGACTGTGGAACAATTGCAATTAGTTTTATAGACACTACGGGAGCATAAGTTGTACGTTAAATTCTCTAAGTGTGGGTTTTAGCTTCGAGAGGTATCGTTCTTGGACCATGTCCTATCTAAAGCTAGGATTTCGACAAATCTTTGTAAGTTATATCCAATTATGAATTAGGAATAACCCTCTACACATAAAGTAAGTTGGAGTTCCATGAGTTTAATAGGGTACTACATGAGGTTCATTCATGGGTTCATGAAGATGATTGGGCCACTGACATACTACTTTAGAAAATGGGTACATTTGTTTAGAGCGTATGTCATCGAAGAGGGTTAGAGGAGCTCAAGGAGAAGATCACTACCGCACCATGCTTGTATTACCACAAAGTGATATGGAGTAATTGGGATATACAGTAGCATCACTCTAGGGATTAGGAGGCGTGTGGATGTAGGAAAAGAGGACTATAGCTTACCCCTTCCTAAGTCTTAGGACTCGTGATGACAATTATCCCACTAAAGATCGGGAGTTGGAAACAGTGATTGTTTTCCTCCTATTAGATATACATCGGTAATGTATGTTTAACCTCAAAGGGAATGTATTTTTAACCTCAAAGTGTTTTGTTGTAACTAGTTCGTCACTAGTTTTAATGATGAAATCTTGAGGAAGTGAATGGAATTGTACTAGTGGTGACCATTACAACTGATTTTTGGGTCAAAGATGATTCGAGTTTAAGCATAAAACTTTCCAAAGGAAGGCATGGAGGTCATATATAGGAAGAGTCCCTTTTTATGTTAACAAATGTATAAGGTCACATTTCTAAGATAAATTTGTTGTGCTAGAAGGTCCCAAGCTACAAAAGGTAGTATGGAAAAGGGTGAATGTTTTATGGGTTACTTTACATTCCAGAAGTAAGTGGGTTTACAATAATTTGAAGATTTTATATGGGTTGTACGATAAAAAAAATATTGGTATCGTTGGTGTCGATACGGGGATCATGATAGTAGAAGAGATAGAGAATCGAAAACATTCAAAGAGTTCAATGTGTTTGATTTACCAATGTAGAAATGGGAGGGTGGACTCATTAATTTTTTATAGGGTTAATGGATTCCAAAGAAGTTAATGGAATCAGTTGGGATCATTAAATTTAGACTGTCAAAGCTGGCATGGCGATAAAATTTAATTATTTATTGTATGGAAATATATGGGGGGAACTAATGAAGAAGTTACGTTGACAATAGGATGTATAGAGATCGTCAAATTAGGAAAATGAACTTTTGTTATGAATGAGAACATGGTTTCAGGTCCGATGATTTTCAAACCTCGTCACGAATAGAAATTGGGGAGTTCATATTACAATGGTAATTTGGCATTCCTATGTATGGTTATTTTTCCAAACTAGTGGATAGGGTGGGGAAAATATCATTTGACCACCCCTTATCACCGTTAGGGTGGAGACGAGGTTTACATAGTTTTATATGAAGGGAAGTCTTTATGGGAAAAGTTGATATCCCAACGGTTGGACAAGTGGTGGAGGGCTAGCCAAATAAGATTTGCAACGAGAGACCTTTATGATTATTATGCCATAAGACAAGTAGATTATGTGTAGATTATGAGGAGGCCAGGGGTGAGATATTCATAGAATTCTGAATTGTATTTTAATGAATTCGAATTTGGAGAATGAAATTCCTTATTTTACGGGGGAAGAATGTAATACTCTGAAATTTTAAAGCATTAATTAAATTGTGAAACCATGTAATAACGTGTGATGTCACTATTTATATTTATATGTGCATGCAATGAGGAATCAATAAAATGATAATGAATTCATAATTATTTAATAATAATAGTTTTTGGACTCGTATTGATTACAGTATTAAGATGTTAGTTTGGTACTTTGGGTTAATGTTTATGACATATATAGTGTTTAAGAAGGATGTAAAATAATGGGTTTTAATCCCTATGGGTCAATATATAACTTGGGTTAAGTTTTGGACTATTTTTGTGAAGTTTGGGATTGTTTAGTTTAGGTTCATTTGTGGCCCAACCCTAATTTCCTGGTTAAACTATTAAAATTATAATTAGAGTAAATGTAATTCACCCAAATATCTTTAGGGAAAAATCATAAAGACTAGAGCAAAGGAGATAACTTGGAGAATAAGAATTAGGACTATTAGATTAGGGGAAGAAGAAGAGTTTGGACAATTGACATAATTCACCATTTTTATTTGGAGGCAAGTTTACTTAGTATATTCATTTAATTCCTTTTGTTACTAGAATATAAATATTCATTGGATTCTAAATAAATTTATAGAGCATTTGGTTTAGATAATTAATAATAAGTTTTGGATTGAAATTAATTGGAAAAATTATGTCTTTATCCATATATGGAATTTGATTTAATTTGTCATGAATTTTAGATTATATTTATCTAATTGAGGTTAAAATTGTGTATACCTGAAGATTTGGGTAAAAGTTCATTGACTTTAGCATGAATGGATTCGAAATTTATGACTTTAGAATGGAATTAAATATCTATAGTTCTAATTCTGAAATATACTTTAAATCCTTATATAAATATAAACGATTATAAGGACACCATAGAAATTGGTTTGGGGAAGTTTGTAGGAAAATTTAGGGTGTATGAGAGATATTAAACCCTTGAATTAGGTCGTTAATTCTAGTTATAGATATAGGGGACGTAATAGGGGCTATAAGTTGAGCAAATACTGAATTCTAGAGAGTTTAGTAGTTTCCCATATTGAATATACACAGTTATGGTCCATATGCATAGGGCATGGGTAAGGGTTTAGTTTCGTTCACGCGGACATTGCAAAATTTGGAGATTTCTTATAATTGGTAAAAGGGTAATTGCAAATGGAAAATTGGAGAATTAGACACTTTAAACTACTAATCTAGGACTTTAATCATAAATGCAGAATCACTTGTAAATATAATAAGACTCATATACTCATTGAAATGTAAATAACTTTCTTTTACATAATATGTGCGATATATATTGATAAAATATGCATATGAGATATATCCTATAGGGTAAGTTCTTATGGACTGCGGGACGGTGCCACTTCGTTATCCCGGTAGAGAGACAAGTTATACCCTGGGTCGTATGAGGATGAGAACTGGAGTATTATATTATTGTGGGTCGAGTGACTAGGCCACTTTGGTATCCTAATAGAGACTGGCGAGCTTTATATTGTGCCATGCGGCGGTAACAACTTTGGTACTCCAGTAGATAGCGACCTCATAAACTGGGTTAGGCGATAGTGCCAATTCGGTATTCTATCAAAAAGTGATGTGCTTTACCCTAAGCCATACGACGTTGACCATTTTGGTACTCCGCTAGTCACTTATAAAAAATGGTATTGATTATACACATGATGATATACACATAAAGATGTGTTTCATAATAAAGGGTTTATGCTTGAGAATTATATAATAATTATGAATATAATGATATTTAATTAATATGAATGATACATAATCATGGGTTCACATAGGCCTGGGATTAGATGCATATGATATCTATGATTATTGGGGTTAGGGACTGTAATACCCCATATTTTTGAATATTCTATTTAATTAAATTGGAGAATTAAATGAGAAAATACGGTATAATTTAAATTCTGTAAGAGGAGTAATTTAATGATAAATATTAAATTGTAATTATGGAATATTAAAAAAGAGATAGATACCGATTTATATTGCCTCATTATATTTACTTAGTGAGAGTAGTAAATAGTTACTTAACGCGTCTAGACCGCTTTGGGGTGAGAACGAGTAATATTTTTGAGTGATAGAAATGATAATTTAGAAGACACAGATGAGTCCGAAAGGGTCAAATTAGTCAAAATAGTATACCCGGGGGTACTAGTTGAGTCTCGGGGTAATTTTTGACTAAACTGAGACCGTTCGGGGGTGTTTTGGTCTTTTAACATGAGAGGGTATGGAGACCTACGAATTTAAGAGCCTTTTATCAGCCGTATGAAAGAGGGGTTAGGGTTAGAAAACCCATGTAAACACCAATACCATTAGAGATAAGGAGAAAACCATTCTCAAGGCTTTAAAGATGCTTTTAAGAAGATTGGGTTTGGATCTTTCACCCTAGGAGCCAAAGGAGGAAGGATTGAAGGCGAGAAGCATCAATCCATCATGAACTCCATGAAATCAGATTCCTTCTATCAAGGCAAGTTGTTTATTGCAAAAATTATAAAGTTATAATACCCATGTGTAGGGTTTTTGAATAGTTTTTTTAAATCAATATCTTGATAGGAGAATAATGATATTTATACATGTTGGAATAGGAATCGCATGTAGAATGATTTAACATATGTAGAGGATTAATATTCAGAGTAGACTTGATGATTTTTTTCGGAATAAAATCTAGGTTTTGAATGAATATATGGGAAGATCGCCATAACTAGGGTTTTAAGAAATTCTGGGTTTAATTAACTATTTCTTTAAAGGAATTGAGGTTTTGATGTATTTGAAACGTTATAAATTGTCCTAGTATATGGGGAAACATGTTAGGATCATTGGGTCAAAGTTTGGCGGACTATAATGAATTTTGTAGATTTGTTAATGAAGGAAGAGGTTAACGAAGAAGACGAACTGCGTCTGTCCCTGTTCGATCGATCGATCGATCTTGAATGTCGATTGATCGACTAGGTTGATCGATCGAACTGAGTAGTTGATTGATCGACGTAAGTTATTTTTCCTGAATTTTCCGTGTTTAAGGTTTCTTTGATTTCCGGGAATGAATGAGTATCCTAGGATTTATATTATACATATATAGGAGTGAGAAGAAGACCAGTATGTATATTGTTGAGGTCCGATAAGACCATTGGGTGTAAGGCTTGGATTATGGACCAACGAGAATAATTCTATTTTGTAGAGTATCGGGGAATTTAGAATTGAGTTACGAGGCGAGGTAAAATAAATTCAAGTAATAGTCATGTAGGGTAAGTAATAAATACTGAAATTATATGTGAGGGGTAACTAGGACCCTTAGAGTTGTGTGAATACTCAAATAAATGCGATTAATGAGATAAATCGCAAAGCAAATATTGTACGGTAGATATAAGAGATTAAAATATTACGTACGAACATAATTAATAGGTCGGGCTTGTACCTACTTAATTATATGATCTTTTAGGTCGAGAGAAGTATACCTAAATTAACTGTGTTAGGGTCGATGAGATATTCCGAATTAACATAGGGTTATTATATGTTTGGGATTGATGTAAAATGCCAAACCAAACCTTTGAACTGGTGGCGTGATGAAAGAGTCCGAGCCAGAATTTGTGTATATTAATAACTGGGGTCGATGTATCATTCCGAACCAATTCTTACTTGGGGCAATGAATCATTCCGGACCAAGAGTCCTTTACGTGTGCAAAAAGGGCAAAATAGTAATTACTGATATTTAGTATATATTGTGTGTGAAATATATACTTGATGATATTTTACTTTTGTGTATTAGTAGATTGATATATATTATGTATTTAAAGATACATACCGAACTGGTAAGTTAAGTAGTGAAACTTAATTACGAAACGTAACGTTAGATAAAGAATATCAATTTAGTAATTCAGATAGTGAAACTTAATTACAAATGTGGGAAGATAGAAATTGTGATAATTGTAGAAATTTAGTAGTGAAACTAAATGAGGAGTTTTGAAACATAACATAGGTGAAATGTTACTTGAGTATTAATTAACCTTCGTGAGATGTTAGTGAAATGGATGTACTGTGTGGGAGATACAAGAACTTAAGTATAGATATGTTCAGATGATTACTTAGTCCTTGTTAGCTTGGAAGATATGGCAAGGTAGGCTAATTTTAGAACGTTAGGTGTGCACAAAAGATTTCGAGTGAGTAAACTCAAGAGTGTATGAGAACCTAACATGTGTAATCAATAACCGCATTTTATATTGTGATAAACGCTTGTTAAATATTTTCAAAATGTTTTGAGTACTAACTCTTGCTATAAAATATTTTCAAAACCTTTTAGGTGTCTAGACACATGGATGCCATGTATGATGATTTCATTCTAGGGACTCGAAGCTGTAGCACAGTGGATGCTTACAGGATTTTCATTAGACGATATCTCACATTCAGATCTAGTGTAGGATCCCACACTATTCTTTGTATGGACTTGTGGTCCGATATGAGTTTCAGATGTTCAGTTTCAGACTAGTGGTTATTTTACTATTATTTTGGGATTTTAGCCGATGGTTTATTCGGTATTACTCTTATTCTTTTGTACTTACACTTTGTTGATTGGGTTATTGTACGTGATTATTTTTATACTTTATTCCACATGGTTGATTTATCTGTTTTGAGAAAGATAAAATTTGGCACCTGTCTAATTTTTACTTAGGGGATTAGTAATTAAAAAATTTTCGACAGTGATGCTAAGAATGAACCATTTGAGAAACCTGTTTTAATTTAATAAAAGCCTGATCACCCGATGTTTAATTAGGCGGGGTATCACAGATGGTATCAGAGCTTCAGGTTCTAGTGTCCATAGGATCTGTACAGTTTACTACATTTTCAGCGTATCGTTTGATTGAGATAGAGCCCTATCTTAGGATTGTTGTACTCCTCTACATACATAGTTTACATTCTCCTGCTATTTAGTAGATTTAGTGTTATATATACGAGTTCTATTGGGCATGGTACATCGAACATGGCAGTAGGACCAGCATTGGCATTAGAAGGAATGCAGGAGGGAGGAGCTCGGCATGAAGCATGGGGTGTTTGAGGATGGTAATCGTAGGAGAGATGACCGTTGTCGAGGTCACTCCTAGTGTGTAATGGAAGTAGATTCAGAAAGAACTGTTGGGGCATATCAGACATTTTTTTAAGTACTACGAAGGCAAAGGGTGAGGCTAATATAAACCCACCCAACGCAGTGATAATGGGAGAAGGCCTGAAAGATCTTGGAAGAGAACGACCAGTGAAAAATTTGATAAAACGACGATTGTGCATGTTAACCAATGGAAATAGAATGTACAGAGGTTTTGGAATTTAGGATAGAGTAGAAATACTCAGAAGTGAAAATTTGAGTAAATTTCTTTTTATAGAGGGAACGTGGTGGGGATACCAATCACCACATCCAGACCGAGGATCAGTATACAAATAGAGGGGCCTTACGTATAGTTTAACCACAAATTTCTCCAATGATGGTTCAGAAGGGAAGTGAATGGAAATTTCTGAACCCATCACGTGAAAGCCTGGTAGAGGCGAACTATGAGAAAGAAATTTATCTGTTGAAGTGAGATTGTACCCGATGAGATAGGTACAAGGGAAAAAGAGCCCTTGAGAGAATGGACTCTCGAGTTGTCTTTCATAATTTTGGTAAAACTCTTCTTGGACGACTTATGTGTATGAAGGCATTATGGTGCTTGTTACAAGGTTGAGGTTAATGCTCCTAGGTGGGCGAAGCTAAAAGAGTTTAAGGATTTATTCAAAGAGTAAGATTGAATGTAATGGGGCTAGTGCAAACCATAAGTGGAAACCCACTAAGGGATTCATTAATTTGATCCTAAGTCGGGATTGTTAAGTCTAATAGTGCGTTCCTTACTCAGCGAAACTAAGGGAACCATGATGATAGTGTTAAAAATCAAGGCTGCCAAGTCCGAGAGGAGGAATACCCTAAACCAGTCGGTGTGGCCTAGAACAAGGGGATTTATGAAAAGATGTATTATGTGGGACGTAAGACCACGCATGTTGATCTTGTCTAAAGTTATTTAAGGGAATAATAACTTTGATAAGTTTTTCATTTCTGTATGGACAAGCGTATTTATGTCCGAGAACCATTTGAACCACCAGTGCGTCTTAGCCTCAAATGAATGAGGTATTTGATGATGCCTCACCTGAAAAAGGGTCAAGCTCTCATTATTCATCAGTATGTTAGAGACTTCAGAGATTATGGATGTCTCATATTGATTGATACCGGTGTATAGGGAATTTAATGATGTGATTCAAGGTATATCGTATGACCGCTGAGCGGAGAGATCGAGCTCGTTGTTATGATTAGTGCTAAGGACTTAGTGATAGTATAAGTGGAGTGCCACTTGACTCCTTTAGAGATATTGGAGTATGGTCACACATATTATCAAGGCATGTAATTTGAGTATCTCGACTATGTGTTCTTCCAATAATGCTCAGTAGGAATGCATGGAGAGAAGTCCCTTGTTTAAGTTCGGTTGCGAAAGAGGATGCGACTAAATTTTTATGCACGTCAGGAGAAGAGACATTGTTAGATACTAGGGCATCAGTGGAACTGATAGTGTTGTGGAGAAACACTAAAAGGCTTAGTTCACCATGAAGGTATATGTGGGACTTTGTGGGAAAGAATTTGATTCTTGGTGTATATGGGATTGAGAATCCCAGCAAAAATTGTAGTCATGCCGTGAAGACTAGGCTAGAGTTGAGGAAAAGCATGTTACGAGTGTGACGTTTGTAATGATTTTGCAAATGTGCACGGAGAAAAGGGTGTATGGGCTCCCTAGTCAATGGATTTTTTAATCATCCGAGATATAGGGATGCAAATAAATTATATTTGATAAGTGCGCCGGTGGGAAAGTTATGAGGCAAGCCATATTGATGATATGGATTGAACGTCATGGGAGATAGATGATGATCCAAGCTTATATGTGCTGAGAGAGCCAGCACACCCTATGGGATAAAAGTCAGTAGGAATCCATTAAAAATTTATTTCTTGATTTGGGAGGCATAACTTTTGTGAAGAAGTGATGCAAGGTGCTACTTAACTGAGTGTTGAGAATAACTTACACGTTACTAAAATGTTGATTCTTATAAAGTAACCAACCCTAAAAGTGCGCCAATTACGAAGAGTGCATGGATTGTAAAGTATAATATATCGGGAGAGAAAGGGGAATAGAGTACCACTTGAGGAAAGATGACGTAAGTGGGAAGCTGTGTTGAGGAAGAGACATAGTGAGATTATCTCCAGACGCACCACTAGTTGATAGAGAAAGATGGACTCAAAATGAGCAACCGGAATGTGGTTGTGAACCTTCTCCAAAATGATGGAATGAGGAGACAGACTTACAAATTATTGATGGGCTGTGAACATCATAATTAAGCCAACATTTAGTTGGGGTAGCGAAATGCGGTGACCGGGATGGATTAGTATGTAGTTAAAAAGGAAGAGTGCACAAGCGCATGGTGCCATGCTACATGGTTGTGAATCATAATGAAATCCTAAAATTCCACCCTGTGAGAGATGGTCAGGGAGGAATATAGATAAAGTTTTATTTTTAGTATGTTGTGTGGCCTACGACTCAATGTTAGTGAGAAAGGATGATAATACAGCCTTACGATAGTGGAAATTTGGAGAAGCCCACTGATCAATTCATTGGTTGAAAGTATACCTATATGAGCATATTTATAGGTAGTGTGAGTGCCTATATGGATTGTACATAAGGATTAGGTTCGTGGGGTACCTGTTACAAACAATACATGTACTTTGAGGTGTGGTTCGAGGAGAAATTCCAAACTCTCAGTTCTTAACGCGTGATATGAGGCCATTCTATTGGGGTATGACATTTTAGAATATATGAAGTGTGAAATATGTGGCTCACAAATTGTCTACTCATGTGCGATGAGATATACATACTTATATTGTGCTCGAAGTGTGATTCCGAGACAATATAACCAATCACTATTGGTGATCGAGGTGGGATTCCGAGCCAATAACCCCAAAAGTGTTATAAAAGGGGGGTGATTGTAAAATAAGTGTTGATAGTATATGTTATGTGTAAGATATATATACCTTATGATTTCCTACTTATGTGTGATAATAAGTATGCTTAAATTCTGTATTGGGGTCGATGAAGTTTCGGACCAATACATGAAGGATCGATTTGGGGTCGATGATTTTCCGAACCAAATCGATGATAAATTTGGTATCGACGGAAGGTTTGAACCAACACATGGATTACATTTACCTTGGGGTCGAGGGATTTTCGGACCAATGTAAATGATAGGATTATTGGGGCCGATGATTTTGTCGGACCAATTTCCCTTATAGTATTTATTGCGTGTGAAATATATACCTTATAATATTCTACTTATGAGTGATAGTAGACACATAGATGTTATATAGACAGATATACATCAAAAGGGTAAATTAAGTAGGGAGAAACTTAATTTCAAGATTTAACGTTAGATTGGGAAAAATCTATGGAGAAATTAAGTAGTGAGACTTAATTATGATATATGCGGCATGGGTAACATGCGATAAGAGTTTATAATGAAGCAAGGCATGTACTTGGGGCGACCGTTAGGATGATATGATTTGATTTTGGGTATTAGAGGATGCAATGATGTTTGAGGTCCTTAGTCTTAATACCAGCCTTATCCTAATTTAGAGGATGAAATTCCTTTGTAAGGGGGGAAGTATGTAATACCCCGTATTTCTGAATATTCTATTTAATTAAATTGGAGAATTAAATGAGAATATACGGCTTAATTTAAATTAAGTAAGAGGTGTAATTTAACAAGATTTATTAAATTGAAATTATGAAATATTAATCGAGAGATAGATACCGATTTATATTGCCTCATTATATTTACTTAGTGTGAGTAGTAAATAGTTACTTAACGCGTGTAGACCGTTTTGGGGTGAGAACGAGTAATATTTTTGAGTGACTAAATTGAAAATTTATAGGTCACAGATGAGTCCGGAAGGGTCAAATTAGTCAAAATAGTATACTCGGGGGTACTAGTTAAGTCTCGGGGTAATTTTGGACTAAACCGAGACCGTTCGGGTGCGTTTTGGTCTTTTAACATGAGAGGGTATGGATACCTTCGAATTTAAGAGCCTTTTATCATCCATATGAAAGAGGGGTTAGGGTTAGAAAACCCATGTAAACACCAATACCCTTAGAGAGAAGGAGAAAACCATTCTCAAGGCTTAGAAGATGCTTTTGAGAAGGTTGGGTTTGGATCTTGCATCCTAGGAGCCAAAGGAGGAAGGATTGCAGAAGAGAAGCATCAATCCATCATCAACTCCATGAAATCAGATTCCCTCTGTCAAGGAAAGTTGTTTATTGCAAAAATTATAAAGTTATAATTCCCATATGTAGGGTTTTTGAATAGTTTTGTTAAATCAATATCTTGATAGGAGAATAATGATACTTATACATGTTGGAATAGGAATCGCATGTAGAATGATTTAACATATGTAGAGGATTAATATTGAGAGTAGACTTGATTATTTTTTTTGGAATAAAATCTGGGTTTTGAATGAACATATGGGAAGAACACCATAACTAGGGTTTTAAGAAATTATGGGTTTAATTCACTATTTCTTTAAAGGAATTGAGGTTTTGATGTATTTAAAACGTTAGAAATTGTCCTAGTATATGGGGAAACATGTTAGTATCATTGGGTCGAAGTTTGGTGGACTATAATGAAGTTTGGAGATTTGTTAATGGAGGAATAGGTTAACGAAGAAGACGAACTGCGTCTGTCCCTACTCGATCGATCGATCGATCTCGAATGTCAATCGATCGAATAGGTCGATCAATCGAACCCAGTAGTCGATCGATCGACGTAAGCTGTTTTTCTCAAATTTTTCATGTTTAAGGTTTCTTTGATTTCAGGCAATGAATGAGTATCCTAGGATTCGTATTATACTTGTATGGGAGTGAGAATAAGACCATTAGGTATATTTTTGAGGTCTGATAAGGCCATTAGGTGTAAGGCTTAGATTATGGACTGATGAGAATTATCCAATTTAGTAGAGTATCGAGGAATTCGAAATTGAGTTACGAGGCGAGGTAAAGACAATTCAAGTAATAGACCAGTAGGGTAAGTAATATCTACTGAAATTATATGTGAGGGGTAACTAGGACCCTTTGAGTTGTGTGAATACTCAAATAAATGCGATTAATGAGATAAATTGTAAAGCGAATATTGTACGGTAGATATAAGAGATTAAAATATTACGTACGAACATAACTAATAGGTCGGGCGTGTACCTACTGATTTATATGATAATTTAGGTCGAGAGAAGTATACCTAAATTAACCATGTTAGGGTCGATGAGATATTCCGAACTAACTGAGGGTTATTATATGTTTGGGGTCGATGTATAATGCTGAACCAAACCTTTAAACTAGTGGCGTGATGAAAGAGTCCGAGCCAGAATTTTTGTATATAAATAATTAGGGTCGATGTATCATTCCTAGCCAATTCTTACTTGGGGTCGATGAATCATTTCGAACTAAGAGTCCTTTACGTGTGTAAAAAGGAAAAAATAGTAATGACCTATATTTAGTATATATTGTGTGTGAAATATATACTTGATGATATTCTACTTCTGTGTATTAGTAGATTGACATATATTATGTATTTAAAGATACATACCGAGCTGGTAAGTTAAGTAGTGAAACTTAATTACGAAACGTAACGTAACGTTAGATAGAGAATATCTATTTAGTAATTTAAGTAGTGAAACTTAATTTCAAAAGTGGGAAGATAGAAATTGTGATAATTGTAGAAATTTAGCAGTGAAACTAAATGAGGAGTTTTGAAACATAACATAGGTGAAATGTTACTTGAGTATTAATTAACCTTCGCGAGATGTTAATGAGATTGATTTACAGTGTGGGAGATACGAGAACTTAAGTATAGATAAGTTCAGATCATTACTTAGTCCTAGTTATCTTGTACGATATGGCTAGGTAGGCTAAGTGTAGAATGTTAGGTGTGCACAGAAGATGAGGGGTGAGTAAACTCAAGAGAGTATAACCTAACATGTGTAATCAATAACCGCATTTTATATTTTGGATAAACGCTTGTTAAATATTTTCAAAATGTTTTGAGTACTAACTCTTGCAATAAAATATTTTGAAAACCTTTTAGGTGTCCAGCCACAGGGACGCAATGTATGATGATTTCATTCCAGGGACTCGAAGCTGTAGCATAGTGGATGCTTACAGGATTTTTATTAGACGATATCTCACATTCAGATCTAGTGTAGGATCTCACACTATTCTTTGTATGGACTTGTGGTCCGGTATAAGTTTCAGATGTTCAGTTTCAAACTAGTGGTTGTTTTACTATTATTTTGGGATTTTAGCTGATGGTTTATTCGATATTACTCTTATTCTTTTGTACTTACACTTTTTTAATTGGGTTATAGTACATGGTTATTTTTATACTTTATTCCGCACGGTTGATTTATCTGTTTTAAGAAAGATAAAATTTGGCACCGGTTTAATTTTTTCTTAGGGGATTCATAATTAAAAAGTTTACGACACTGATGCTAAGAATGAACCATTTGAGAAACCTGTTTTAATTTAATAAAGTCCTGATCACCCGATATTTAATTAGGTGGGGTATCATAGGGATAACATAAAAGCTACTAAAAGAAGAGAATAAGATGCATAATTATTATAATACTTCATATTTTTTTGAAAATAAAATATATAGTATATTGGGTTCTTGGTTGACCTTTGATGTTATATATATATATATATATATATATATATATATATATATATATATATATATATATATATATTAGGGTATGCCCGTGCCGAAAGGCATGCTAATAATCACAAAGTGGCGAAAAATTTCAAAGTAGGTAATTGCAAGAAGGCAAAAATTTCATATGCCAAGAACGTTCAAATAGTCTAAATTTGTTTGCCACCCCCGAATTCACAACATCCAACAACGTTTGCCACCCTTGAATTCATTTTCCAAGAACGTTCAATGTTTTCCACCCTCGAATTCAAATAGTCTAAATTCATTTTCCACCCTCTAATTCGTTTGCCAAGAACGTTCAAATAGTCTTAACAAATAAGAATAGTCCAATAACGTTGAAATAGTCTAAATTCGGCACTCAAATTCTCATTCCGCCTCAAATTAACAATTTTTCAATTCTAAAAAAATGGGCATAATCTCCTTTTTATATTGGACTACCCACCCTGGTTAAGGGGTAACAACCAATCGTACAATATTCAAAATGATCAAAAAAACCTAATACAAAGTTTTAATCTACCTGTATGCAGAGCATTTGTGATAATATATGAACAAACCAACACAAACATGACCTATATATTTCTTGATCTACATTTTAAGCACTAATAATAACTAACTCAACTACTTATTCAGTTCAGCATCAAGCCCTTTTGTAAAAAATAGAATATGATTCACTTGGTGGAATATCCATAACGCTTTCTGCACAAAAGTCTCTATAATAATTGGTATTTCCTTTTTTGGCCACCCCTTGGCCTCGAATGAAATTGTTCATCGAACTCCTCAAAATAATCGGGAGTGTAAAGATGAAGTTCGGATTGCTCGTGATTATCTCTCACATGCCTGAACACAAATCTCATGCCACCCAGAAATGTCAAAAGAAAATGGTTTTTGTTTGAAGTGCATAGCTTTCATGTGCTGACAAAGATGTTGATCTGGATGAAAATATGTGGAGACAGCCCTTATAGCTAAATTTTATCCTCTAGAATGTAGCCCATCTGCATCATAAGTTCTTAGATGCCGTTTGATGTTTTTTTTAGATGCTTAGTCCCACATTTCTCTCAGGTAATATGATTGTGGAATGCCCGAACATATGCACCTTAATAATGAACATAAGCAAGGAAAACCCTATTTGTTAAATCTTCAAAACAAATCACAAAACACAAATGAATTAGGCCACATTTGAGAACCAATGCGTTCATGTTTTTAACGAAAAATATTCAAGTATCACGTTTTACTATGTTGCCTGCTTCAGTTTTACTTCCTTAATAAATGTAGGCATTGTCGTTGTATGTTACAAAATTTCATAATTTCTACTCTTAAGAACAGTTACATAAAGTGAAAAAAATAAAACTTATAGATATCAAATTCATGGGATGAACACGATCAATAGAATCTTTCAAATACACAATCCAACTCACAAAAACACGTGTACTAACTAATACTACAATAAACGAAATTTCTAATAAAATAACATAGTATCTTGTAAGTATCGCATTTAGTTACTATTACATGATTGTGTATCCAATTAATATTAATCAAACAACTTACATGATTGTGTATACAATGCTCGTTCTCGTTCACATATGTGTCTATCATCTAGGAGCATCTATAGTAATCTAGCATCAGCTTCATAACAAGTTTATCAAAACTTTTATAATATTAGTTGTATAGTTATTGAATACTATAAACTATAGTTATTGGATATCAATTATTAAATTATATAAACTATAGTTGAATAATAGCAACTATACAACTTATATTAGTTGATATTAGGGGGTAATTGAATATGAACTATTTAACAAAGAATGCAACAACACCAACGTAAATAGTAATCAAAATTACTAACAACAATAGCAACACGTATATAACAACGGGACCACAAAACTAATCAAAGAACTAACACCGTGAACACTAACGTAAAGAATAACACCAAAATCTGTTATATCTGTGAACAAAACATTATTAGTGTTCATGAATAGAACAAAGCTTAAATTATGATATCTAATTATATAACTAATCGTAATGAACTGGTACCTACCTATCACAATTTACACCTAACTTTCTCCCCCGAATAAGTTTAAAAACAAATTGGTTAAAAGTAACAAAATAAGGAACAAATGAAACATCAAATTCAAAGAAGGTGATATAAATTAAACAAAACTATGCAGAAAAATATAGTGCTTATCAGATAGTATTTTTGACAATTCTTTACTTATGAATCCTGAATGGAAAAAATAAAATTTACTACCTGCCTATATAAATAATTACATATTCATTAATTATATTATGAACACTCAATGTGAAACAGGGTAAGTAAGACAACATAAAGAGAAACAGAGAGAGGGGGAGGGAGGTAACAAGAGAACAATGGGTATACCAACGGAGAGAGGGAGATCTGAACACAGACAACGACGGAGAGAGGGAGGGAGGGGTTCTATCAGTGATGAATAGCAGTTAATGGAGATTCGAATAGCAGCAGTCCACCAAATTGAGGGGTTCTTTGTCAGGAATCGAAGGACTGGGGGGGAGAGCGGGGCAGCAGTAGCAGCTAAGGTTAATTGTTTATATTCTAATAATCGTAACAAAGTTCAAAACTTCCATATGATCCAAAAAAATTCAGTGACAATATTAATACATTCCTACACAAAAATTAGAAACATATAAATCCGTATGTTTGTTCGATTCTTTCCCTGAAGTGTGATACACATAAAAAAGCACAGTCATTTTTCATTGAGATAAATTCAAGAGTTTTACACAATCTAGTTTATCCCATTGATTTTTAGGAGGAACGGAGAAAGAAAGTTTGGGAGAAGAAGTACCATACCACCACTATATTATCCTCTAAGATACCCATATGCATTTTAGTGTCCTGATCATGCAGTCTTGTGAAGTAGTAACTGGAAATCCTCCTGGATGGAGTCTCCAATTGAGGAGGCACCACATCATTAATAAATCCTTCAGGGATGATTTTTGATTTTTGAATCCGATGCTCCACCTCGTTTATTCTCTTACACTCATGATCATCATGACCTTTTCTATCACAAAACCTACATACGCAGAGTATAAGTATGCATACACAGAGTATTCATAAGAGAAAGAACTTCCTCACAGAATCATATGCATATGCAGAGTATAGAAAATCAAACAAAAGAGTAAATTTTTCATTGATTGATTCAATAACTAAGTACACAGAGCTCTAAATAGTTTAGCTAGGTTTTAACTTACATTTTTGAATTAAATTAAATTCAAAATTCTGAATATTGGAGCCTTGGAGGTAGTACTAATGTGCTTGTTCCACCATTGCAAATTCTAAACCTTCACATATTTGACAAACCAATGTCGAATTATGTCAACAACAGAAAACCCTTATTTTAAGAGAAAAATAAAATTAGCATACACATTGTCTGAATGCTCAACTTCTAAGTAAAAAACCATAAATTAGCATAGACACTGTGCAAAATTTACTACGAACTTGTAGGCATAACACCCCTAGGACCCACTCCAAGTGCAAGACCTACAAAATTATTGAGCAACGGACCTGAACATATGAAAAAATAGCTGAGATTTTACACAAATGACAAAATTATCAAATAATGATGCATATATCCAAGAAGTATAGATGACAACAATATCTGAGGTCCTAACAAATTATGGGACCATGAACTGAGATCCTAACATGCTACTGGTTTCAAATGAAAGGGCTAATATGCTACTAGTTGCTGGACTGATTTGAGCAATCTATCACTTTTTGAACAAAAAAGAAAGAACGCTTTCATAAAAGTTTGAGATTCTAGAGGTGGAGAAGACCAAAATTAAGGTCTTAGATCTGAAAAATAATGCATTTTGAACCGTCAATATAGATCTATAAAACAAAAAAAACAAATCACGGTTAAAACAAAACTATCCAAATTTGGAAAAAATGCATTAACTAAACTGAAAGGAAAGCCTTAATTTTAAACAAATCTAGATAAATCTCGATGGATTACTAGTCTTAAGCAGGGAGAAGGCTCTACACAATACGGATCCTCAAAGCCTCATTTAAAACTAAAGTGGCAGTGTGTGAGAATTGACAATTGAATGACCATTAACATAGTGTCTAACAGCCTTCACATTTCAGTGTTATCACTGATGTTTCATCAAGTGGATTATACGATGGAGATGATTGCCAAATTAGGCAGTGTAGCATCCATACCTATTTAAATCGGGTGGAGATTACAAACCATGTATTTGTCCCAACACATAAAATTTTTTAGGCATGACACGAAAATACACCTTATTGTCACATGTCAGACCAAAATAATAACCAAAATATATTGAACTAAGAAGGCAAAACAAAAAAAAATTCATAATGACATAATTAGAAATTACTCTGAAATTACTTCCATAACAATAGTAGAACTGATCATCCAATATAAACTTAATCAATCAAGGAAAATACCTCCTCACCATCAATGCTATTGTGTAAAATGTGATGCAAACATTAACTTTCCAAATCATTCAAGTCCCAAAGCATGATCATTAGCTGCCAACATAGATCTGTCAATATTGTATACAAAGCATGATAAATCAAACCCAATTCAATTCCAATTATATCTGTCAATATTCTAGAGTGCACATGCCAATCTATTTAGTGTATATGCCAAAGACTATAGGATAAATCAAATCGAATTCTTTTAAATCACACTCAAAAGCTTTTATTACGGGTATAAATATTATAAATGTAATATCACTGGGCAACATTTCAAGGTTGCAAAGTAAACGAATTCATTGTTTCCACTGGGTGACGTCAATAAATAGTAAGAAATAGAGCATTTAGAAGAATATAATAATATAAACCACCTAAACAAATCTAGATTTTAGAAATTCTGAATGAACAAAATGAACTTTATAGGGGTATGTGCGTATGTGTGCCCACGCATTTATGTAGATCATCCGTCATCAACTACTAAATGTATCACTGAATAGAGGAAAAAAGAAATAATATATTATGGGCCAACATTGAATAGAGTAAACAAAGGAATTATATAATGTTTCCTCTAAAGCATGGATAATGAAGAGGTGGTGTGGATAATGACGATCACCTCAAAACCTAAACTAAAATGGCTTCAGTGGTTGCTCAGGTGGGGGGCCTTCATAGCCCACTGAGTGATACTCACTGGGATTTTCTCCTCCTTGCACCTCATTCGCCCCCTTTGATAGGCTATCGTTATCTGGATTAGCTTCAGCTGAAGTATCAAACACCTTTTTAGTCTCCATTGGAGCTTTTGCTGTAATGTCCTTATTTTTCACAATCTCTGCAGTATCCGTCGTGCACCAAATTTCATCATATCTAGAACCAATTACGAATAGTGAAAAACTAATTGCAAAAAGTGAAAAATATCCAAAATAGTTCATACCGAATTCGAAGAGGAACTAAAGTTTTCAATTGTCTTACAGCTGCACAAATAGGATTAGAAAGTATATTGTTAGTACAAATAGGATATGAACCAAAATACTTTGAAGGTTTCATTGTGTTGGCACAAAAGTACCTCAAAATAATGGTCTCAATAGCATTCTTATCAATTTTATGTCCACCTACAGTACAAACAACAAACACAACCAAGTTATGCATGACGTTAGTATAAAATTCCAAGATATAACACACCAAATGTTTGATCCTACAGTACAAACAACAAACACAACCATGTAGTATGACGTTTGTATAAAATTCCAACATATAACACACCAAATGTTTGATGAAGTGATAAAAATATTTTTACTCACATATGCTATTAATCTCAATTAACGCTTTTGTATGAAATTTGTATGTAAATAAAAAAAAAGTATCAAATCCTACTACTTATATGACTCATTGATCGACCTGAACACAAAGAAAATCAAGCATTATCAAATGAGAAATTGAGGGAGAAACACATATTAAAAGCAGAGCTGATGCACAACTCACTTATGTAAGTTACTATTGGGGAAGATAAATAACATACGCCAAATTTCATAAATAATAAATACCGCAATATAAGAATGACTATAATGACAGTTATAAGAACCACAAAATTCTTTGTTTGGGCAGAATCAAGCAAAGGATAAACCACAAAATTCTTAAGCAAATGAATAATTTATAACAACCCCATACTCTCATGAAATGATTCAAACTGGCATCCATATTGAAACTCTAATAAACTGAATTCACAGAGGCAACAAGCATGACGTTAGATTCAAACTCCAATACTACACAAACTCACAACCCCAATTTAACTCCAAAAGCTTTCAAACAATAGTGAGTTTAACTGTAAAATAGCATAAGATTAAAGAATTTTAAACAACTGGAAAGAAAGAAAATTAAGGATACCATAATTCATTATATCTATTTACAATAGACACAGAACATGTAACATATTTCATTCATAAACCATGTAACAACTTCCACTCACACATGTGTCCTCTCGTATTCACTTAGACCATCACTTTTAATGGTTTCCTTCGAATGTTCCTCACATTAAGATCAAGATGATTTGCAATCCAGATAACTTATTTAAATTAGAAAAGTACCATTACTTCCCTTTAAATGCCTACGTCTCTGATAAAATTTTGGCACATAGAAGAAGTGAATATGATATAAAAGCATGGGGGAATGAACAAATCATGAACAATTGTTGAGAAATCACTGGCGTACCACAGCCACGTATCACTGTTGACCCGTAGGCACCATGAAAAATTGAAATCATAGTATTTAAATTTCTTATTAGATCTAGAAATAATCCCGTGTAACATTTTTAAGCAAGTAGTAGCATTATCTATCCCAGCTACCAGTTTTACCCCACAACGTGAAATGAATAAATGTTACCGACAATTAAAAATGTTACCCTTCCATCTGTAGCTTGTTGTCGAGTGTGTGGGTCCATTAGTGATATAAAAAGATGAGCAAATAGTAAATATACGCCACTAAACAGAAAAAGAGAAATGAATTTTATTGCAATGTTTGCTCATAAAAATTGTCAACAATAACACAAATGTCAATAATAACACAACAATAATATTGCTCTGTTAATAATATAAATCATAAAAAAAATTAACATTGCAGTACCATAATCAAATATTAAAAAAGATGGAATTATCGATAACAATATCAAAATCTCCCAAGTTAAATAGAACACTATCACTTGTGTATACCTGATCTAAGTACCCATATCATCAGATCTTTAGCTGTATAAGAAAAAAATAATAACATAACACAAAAACAATTAGATCCCAAAATCCCAAGTTAAGTAGAACACTAATCATTTGTGTATACCTGATCTAAGTACCCATGACATCAAATCTTGATCTGGAAAAGAAAGAATAAATAACAAGTCACAAAATTAATTAGATCCCAAAACATAAAAATAAACGTGAATGGTTCTAAAACAAAATGATCAAAATCTTTACACAAAACCTAAATAACAAAATATGTATATTGTATACATGAAAACAAAACTACCAAACGGGTAGAGATTCATCAAGACCCATTTTTCAAAACCCTAAATCGAAAGACAATGTTGGACCCATTTTCCTTATTGTTCGTTGCCAGAGTTAATTACAAAGCACAAAGGGAGAGAGTAAAGTGAGGAAGAAAAATAAGAAGACGGGTAGGGAAACGGGGGAATAAAGTGTTAGAATGGGTGAAAATACTATTGTACCCTTATGTTTGAATGGGGAAACAAATTATAGAGTGTCAAAAAAGAGGAAATCCAAATTTGTAAGGGATAAAAAAGGTAGTGCAAAAAAATTCTTATTGATGACATCATGGTGCTATTTTATGACATACATAAGTTTTCTACCTTATTATATATATATATATATATATATATATATATATATATATATATATATATATGTTTATGAATAAAGTATACTTAAGACACAATAAAATACTTAATAATGATTTGAATGTAACTTTGTATTGCGGAAAACTATGGAATGGTTCGGGACTTGGTATTGAGGATTTTCTTGTTTGGATTATCCCCACAGTGTCGGGTTCCAATAATAGTGAATAAATTGAATATAATTCCATGTTATGCCAAATAAATAAATAAAGTAATTAATTATGGGTGATATTTGGTATTTTTAAATTAAGTTGTATTCAGGTTATAATAAGGTCGTCCTTAATTGGATTGACCAAATTCACACAGACAACTCTGAACTTGCATAATTCACTAAGAAGGCTGTTTTTGTCGTCCCAAGGCTATGCATTTTGATGCACGTGATGGACATGCACGTGTGTTGAGTAATTACACTCTTGATGCAACTTCTAGAAGGGCAGATGGCACTCATCTAGTGGTGAAGATCAACCAACATTATCCATGTGAAATGGGGTTCACACTTCACCCCAAGTCACCTATAAAGACAAAACTATTGTACTTTGTTCAATAAGTTATCTTGTCGTACTAAAATTCCTTAAAAATTACTGTAGAGAGAGAAAGTACTTGTAACTTGTAAAACACTTAAGTGATTATTGAAAAATAATCCACTCTATAGTGGATGGAGGCCTAATTGGTACGAACCACTTTAAATATCTTTGTTTATATATTTTTCCTACATTTTCTACACTTTTACTGTTCATACCCATACCCAGAATTTACTAGATTGCATTACACGCTGAGTTACCATCACATTAATTGGGTTGTTACCAATTCGTGTAACATAAGTTTGGCACCGTCTATGGGGACCGACATATTAAATCCATTAGTTTTCTCGGGTAAACTCACTCACAAATTGGTCATAGGCACAAATCTAACTCAGATCGGGTATGGGTATATCATTTGAAGGTTTGAGTTAAGCATTTATCCTTTTTCATCTTCAACTTAGTTCTTGGGTGTTCTATCAGTTTCATGAGAGTTTAATTGAATTTATGTGTAAAAACTACTATTCACCTTCATAATTTGGGAGGGGGGGGGGGGGTTAATCTAAAAAATTCAATAAACTCGTAGTCATTTTTCTTTACTCGTAAGATGTGCAAATTTCTGGGAATAACTTAAACCTAAAAATTAGATCCAAAATTTCACTATTCATCCTTTATCCATCATTTTATGGGTAAATTCATTTGTTTTAACTTTCATCAAAATTTTTATTGAAATTGCCTCCACCACCACCTCCAGATGTGATAAATGCCTTAGGAAGCACACTACCTTTACAAATGGCAGAGCTCACTGGAGCTCCGAGAATAATGATTGAAAAGAAGAGAAATGCAGTGACATATGATGAATCTAACAAAAACTAGTATGGGAAGAACTTTAGAGGGTGTAGTGAAAACTCATACTCTGATGGTGCTATCTGAACCAAGGTAGACTGGTTCATCAAGTATCATAAGAAAAATATGTTGTAGAGTCTCGATAATTGGAAATGGTATATGAGGTAGAAGATCCGTATGATGAAGATAAGGGAAATAAAGAGTACGATGAGGTTGAATAACAACCAAGAAGACACGATCAATATTACAAGCAAATCATAACCCTCTATATCCCTCAGACTATAATGGGAACTTGGACTAAACACCCCTCCCAATATAGGGAGTGTGCGTTCAATAGGACCTTGAAGACTTCATCCTTACGTAATTTAGGACCCAAATGAAGAGGGAAAGTATATTGTACATAATATTGTGAATTTTTTTCATATGTCAATTATGTTATTGTTATACCAAATCTTGTAATAGAAAATAATTTTCTGTTAACAATAGCCTACCTTTTGATAATAACAATCGGATTGATATAGTTTGAGGAAAACTATTTTTCTCCCCCTAGTTATTTTAAAAAGTAATTCCGAAGGAAATTAATGAAAAGGTGGGTTTTGAAACCTCATCTTTTGTTGGAGTTTTGTAATGGAAAGAACGAAATATTTTAATTAATTTCTGCAAGGCACGTTCTTGGAACGCTTCCTTTTAGGAAATATTTCTCCCAATCCGATTCAGACACAACTGCGAGTACACAATGGGTTTTATAGAATCTGCCTTCAGGATACAATGCAGTGTATCAATAGTTTGTTTGATTCAAACTATGTACTATTTGATCAAACCGAGAACACTCTAAATTTGTAACTTGATAATGCCAAGAGGTAGAGGACGAATAGAGGAGAAATTAGCAATTTTCGGTTTCCAACACTTTTTATAGCCAGTTATGTGATTGTTCTTCAACAGTCACAACTCTTCATGTAGTGACTCAGCAGCCGTTGGATCGTGCTTGTTTGGAACAACTTCGATCGAATCATTTAGGCACAACCGTTGATCTTTTTTACCTATTCAAAACTTTAGGCTCCCACGCTCCAAACGACGTCTAGTGCCAAGTGCACATCAAAGAGCGCAATGTGACCTAAGTCGCACAATCGCACTTTCACGCGCTGCGTGTCGCCTTCCCGTGTCGCGATTGGTGTGCTTAAGCACCACCGCAATGCGTAGGATCATAGCCTCTTGTTTGACTTGTCAACTAAGAATCTTAGTTGTCCTTTAGTTGATATACCACTACTTTTTGTAGTATTCTTCCAATGTGGGACAATATGGGATTTTGAGCACTCCCATATCTTTCACACCAATGCTCATGTTTCTACCTTCTAAAATAAAACCCAAACCATGTTTAAATTAAAACCCCAATAATATAATAAAATATTAACAAATAAAAATAAAACATCAGTAATATAATTAAAATATTATATTATATAAAAATTTATCCAACATTCCCCCACCAATTTCAATATACAAGAGAGAGCTAAGCAAAAAAGACAATAAATAACTTTTGGCATTATCGCAAAAATCTAGTAGATAAATGAGAAGTGTCTTTCGAACTTGAACTTCCATATAGTGTAAATACTTCAAAGCTTCATGAAGGTGTTGTGGTGAACATATCTTGAACCAAGGACCTTTTAAGACTTGTCGGAACTATCCCACATACCGATTTCTGAGTTTATGAGTGTTCTTCTAGAATGCACTTTTATGGCCTTGTGCTAATCCTAATTTCACGAGCGCTTTAGGATCGGTCTTGATTCCATAGAAAGCGGCCACACTTTTGATACTCGTATAGGTAAATCAACTTTTGTGATTCTGCGAGTCACACTTATATGATTTATTAAGAAGTAACCTTCATCCTCTAACGTGCATAAAACCAACACTAGGAACATAGGAATGGAACTTTTGTATAAAATTCCTAGTGTACCATAACTATAATTTAACTTGTTAGTACCCCATTGAATTATATATATATTTTCAAGATATGAGTTGGGTTGCCATTAAATATACTTGTGTTTATTTAATAGACCTTTGTCCCATTCCTTTTGAGGTGATATATATCATCTCCATAACAAGACCTTTAGTCAGAGGATCTGCTAAATTCGTGTTCGTTTTAACATAGTCGACTGTAATTACTCCTTCTTTGAGTAATTTTTTTATAATTTGAAGCCTTAGACTAATATGTATAGATTTTTCGTTGTAAGTATTGTTCGAAACTTTATAAATTGTGTCTTTATTATCACAACTTAACATAATAGATGGAGATGGATTTTTCCATAAAGGAATATCATACAGCGCACTCCTAACCCATTCTGCTTCTTTACATGCATCTTCTAGGGCTATAAATTCAGATTGCATTGTTAAATCTGACACACATGTTTGTTTCTTGGATCCCCAAGAGATATCTGCTCCTCCTAGCGTAGAAATCCAGCCAATAGTTGACTTGGATTTAAATTCAAGATTATTCCAACTTGAATAACTATATCCTTCTAAAATAGATGGATATCCTACATAATGTAAGCCATAATCCAAAGTCCTCTTCAAGTATCTAAGTACCCTTGAAATCGCATTCTAGTGCTCTTGTCCTAGATTACTTGTAAATCTACAAAAGACACTCACTGCATAAGCAATGTATGGTCTAGTTCAATGCATGGCATACATTAGACTCCAAATAATACTAGCATATTTAAGTTGGTCCATAGCACGCCCAGTATTTTTCATTAATTTGATACTCGGATCCACTGGTGTAGCAGCTGGCTTAAGTTCAAAATGATTATATCTTTTAAGAAATTTTTCTATATAATAAGATTGAGATAATGATAAAGAACTATCCTTTCTCATAATTTTGATTCTTAAAAACACATCAGCTCCTCCAAGATCTTTCATATCAAATTTTGATGAAAGAAACCTTTTGGTTTCTTCAACATATTTGAGTTAGACCTAAATATTAACATGTCATCCACATATAAGCAAATAATAACACCAACACCATTTTAAAATTTACTATATATACATTTTTTGGCATCATTAACTTTATATCCATGGGATATAACAGTATTATTAAACTTTTCATCCCATTGCATAGGAGCCTGGTTAAGGCCATAAAGAGATTTAACCAGTTTACACACTTTCTTTTCTTGGCCCGACAAAACTAACCCTTCAGGTTGTTTCATAAACAATCTCTTCGTCTAATTCACCATTTAAAAATGCAGTTTTAACATCCATTTGATGAATAACTAAATTATGAATAGAAGCAAGATATATTAATATCCAAATGGAAGTGATTCGAGCAAGAGGAGCATATGTATCAAAGTAATCAATTCCATGTTTTTGCTTATAGCCTTTAGCAACTAGTCTTGCCTTCAAATTATTTATAGAACCATCCGAATTTAATTTTCCTTTAAATATCCATTTTCACCCAAATAGGTTTAGCCCCGGGGGGAAGATCGGAATTAACCCAAGTTTGATTTGACAAAATTAAATTCATTTCATAATTTATTGCTTCTTTCCAAAAGACAGCATCCCTAAATGTTACAACTTCATGAAATGTTGTCGGTTCATCTTCTACATTAAGAATAATTTTAGTTTTGTTCTTAGTCTCATTTAAATCCCCTTCAACTAAATAAATAACAAAGTCAGGCCCAAATGTTTTTTCAGTTCTTTGTCTTTTACACCTTCGTGGTTAAACGTCATTCGTTGTTTTTGAAGAAGATATTGGTTGTGAATTTTCTTCTAGAGTTTAGGAGTCAACAGTCGGATTATTATTTTCTAAATCTTGATTCAAAGTACTAGACTTTGTTAGATGTTCAAAGAATTGTACATCTACCGACTCAATGATTTCTTGAGTTTCAGGATTTAAAAATCTATAAGTCGTACTATTACTACAATATCCAATAAAAACATATTTGTAAGTCCTATCTCCTAGTTTAGGTCTTTTAGGTTCGGGTTTTCTTACATAAGTAAGACATCCCCAAACTTTAAGACGTCTAAGATTAGGCTTACGATTAAACCATAATTCATATGGTGTAACATCCTTATTTTTCAATGGAACTCTATTTAAAATATAACATGCGGATAAAACCACTTCTCCCCACATCGACCATGGTAAACCAGAATTAATTAACATTGCATTTATCATTTCAACTAAAGTCCTATGTTTTCTTTCCGTCGTTCCATTTTGTTGTGGCATATAAGGTGTTGTAACTTGGTGGATTATTCCATGAGTATTACAAAATTGTATAAGCTCATTTGAGTAACATTCACCACCCCTATCGGATAGTAGGATTTTAATTTTTCGATTTTGTTGATTTTCAACTTTTGCTTTATAAATTAGAAATTTTTCGAGAACTTCATCTTTAATTTTAAGAAAATATGTATAAGCATACTTAGAGTAATCATCAATAAAAGATGAGAAATATTTATTTCCACCACGAGTTATATTACTCTTCATTTAACATACATCAATATGAATAAGATCAAGCATTTCAGATGTCCTCTCAACAAATTTAAACGACTTTCTAGTTATCTTCGATTGAGGACAAATTTCACATTTAGAAAGGTTATCAAATTCACAATCCGAGATTAAGCCGAGATTACTCATATTTTTTATACTTTTAATTCACATGACCTAATCTACTATGCCATAAAAAAATAAACTCAAACATATAAGCATAACTAATATTATTGATTAAACTTAATTTTGATCATGAGAGTACCCTTTGCCAATAAATTGGCCATTCTTTGACAAGACAAACTTATCAGACTCATACACTAGATTGAAACCTCTCTTATTGAGATGGTCCCTAGACACAAGATTTTTACACATATCAGGTACATGAAGTACATTAATTAAAGTAACTGTCTTTCCAGAAGTTAAGTTCAATTCCACAGTGCCTTTCCCAACTACATTTGTGCGAAGATTATTTACCATCATCACTTCTTTTCCATCAATTTCTTAATATGTTTTGAATGAAGATCGGTCTTTGCGTATGGGGATCCTTGCACCGGTATCCAGCCACAAACCACTTTCATTATCAATTGAATTTTCTTCGCATACAGTAGCAATAAGATCTTTAACATTGTTGGTTTATTTCGACCCTTGTTTTTCCTTAAATGCCTTATTTTTAAGACAAAATTCTCGAGAATAATGGCCCGATTTGTCACAGAAGAAACATTTTCCCTTCTTTTTCTTATTTGGACTTTGGTTCTTGAATTTTGAATCATTCTTTTCTTTAAACTAAGAGTTTTTGATAATCTTGGATTTTTTACCCTCAACCATATTAGCTTTTGAATGACCCTCACCTTATTCATCCTTCTTTTCTCGAATATGAGTATCATCTTTAATACGAAGGTGACGAAGAAGGGATTCCAAAGTATAAGTCTTTTCATCATGATTAATTTTCTTCTTAAAGCCATTCCAAGAGGATGGAAGTTTTGAAACAATCACCCCTACATGAAATTCACATTGAAGATTAATTTCAACTGCTTTAAGGTCACCAATAATTTGTTCGAGTTCATATGCTTGTGCAACGACACATTTATCTTTACTCATTCTAAAATTTATATAGTCTGAAATTAGAAACTTACGGTTTCTTGCTTCCTCATTTTGATACTGATATGCCCTAAATGTACCCCCTTGGCTCAGAGACATCAACCTCGGCCATAGAAATGATTGATGTTAGAGGGACCTTAGATCAACAACGAGCAGTCTTGTCCTAAGAAACGTCAGTCGTGGCCGACGCTACTAGCTTCCCCGGTTGTAGAGGTATCCATAATCCATAGATCCATTTGGTCATCCAAGGTTTGCCACCTCGGCTTGGTTCAGGCCGAGGTTGCCACCTATCATCGTAATGAGTCTCGGCTGGGGATCAGCCAACGTTCCTTCTATGCCACAATTACCTCCGCCCAAGTCGACGTCACAGCTTAACATGCCTTACCTCAACTCCCCCTGTGAGCCAAGTTCATCACCTCGTCCTCTACCAAGCAGAGGTTGGGACCATTCACAGTTAGCCGAGCCTTATCAGCATATGCATTATTGAGAAGACGTGTACACAATCAGTTATAACCGAATCATTCTCCTCACGTGGGGGGAATATTGATGTCATCATTATCTACTGGAGATCAGTCATGTGTCATTCTCATACTATTTCGATCCTCATGCACATGCTCATTGCATGCTTGGGGGGTACATTTCACCCCCCAGGCACTATATATAGAGGTCATCCTCTACCTTGTAAAGGATCTAAAAATAGCAACCCTAGATAAAAATATGTCTAAATATACAGTAGCGAGAGAAAACTTGAGAGATTGTATCCATGGCCATTAGAGGCCTCATACAGTGGTAATAACCACACACCTTCACAGTGGACGTAGGCCTGATTGGCTGAACCACTTATATGATTATGTTCATCCTTTTCTCCCCACCTCATTCTCTTATATTTACTATACTTGTGATGCCATTGTTATGTACTGAATTGAGCTTACAAACACCTTAAGGGTGGTGCAATTGCCAGCATCATCATTTTGGCACCGTCTGCGGGAATGAGAAGCTATCTCTTCCTCATCTGTTGCTTAGCCTCGTCGGAGACTCTGGTGGTGAACCAGGCCTCACCCCTTGCATTGAGTTGTTTCACCATTGAAAGAGGTCATATAAGGTATTAAGCTCATATACTACACCAGCTCTTTAGTGCTAACACATGGCACCAGAATTACCACCACCTCTTTTGCCGCCTAGGGCTAGTGGACCTAGCTCCAGCCAGACACCGCCTCAGTCTGAAATGGCATTGGTGGACGCAACTTGGAGGTCTTTGGCTGTAATGCAACAAGCCATGTAAGAGCAATTTGCACAGCTCAGTCAAAATATGATGAGGCCACCTGGAGTCTCACCGGAGATGATTACTCCGACGGCTGTCCAGGCACACCCAGAAGCCAGGGGACCACCCTAGGCACCACGAAAGGATCACCCTATGCCCTAGCGGAGGAGGGACGTTGCTGACCCCAGGCACTTGCGCTTGGGGAGGTAAGGAATCCCTTACCCTGAGGACAGGTATGATGATCTAGAGGCGGAAGATGTCCCGAAAGATTGTTGGGAGCCGTATGAGGTTTCGAACAATATAATTTGTCCTATCTAACGGAACTAAGGTTGTGGAGGCAGAAGAGGTGGAGAAGCCCAACAACGAGGATCATCTTTTGATCGACTGAGCAGAGGGTCAGCATTTGAAAGGCTCAACCCCATAAATGACATAAGATAGAGGTTGTCAAGGTCGAGGAGTGCAACGGGCTCATAAGGGGAAGATAGGCAACGTCGGACTCATCAAGGATGAGGAATAGACTAAGAGGAGGTCAACAGAAGATGTTGTTCTGCAGCTGGGAATCCCTCAGTGCACCCCTTTGAGGTGGCTGGGGATAACCTCGACTAAGTCGACGTCGTAAAACCATGGAATGACTCCATCCAACGTCTTGAGGACAAGATAGGAGACCTCATCAAAAGTCGGGATCCACTGCAAAGGGGTTTCCTAGAAGTCTCTCCGTTCATGTCTAAGATAATAAGCTTCCCTACCCCAGCCAACTTCAATCCACCTACGGTGAGTCCCAAGTATGACGGTAGCACCAATCCTGTACATCATATCGAGATGTACCAATCAACGGTGGACATTTACTCATTATCATATGAGATGAAATGCTGAGCCTTCTCCGGGACTTTGACAAGAGCTGCGCATATATGGTTTACTTCTCTTCCGAAGAATTCAATTGAGAACTTTAAGGGCTTGGCTGAACGGTTCATTCATAATTTATGCTTTGGGGTAAGACCTCAAAAGAAAACCACTCATCTGTTATATGTCAAGAAAGGTAAGAACGAGAGACTAAGAGACTATATCACCAGGTTCAACAAAGAAAAACTCGAGGTTGAAGATTATGAAGAGAGTATTGCCATGACCGCCCTCATAGGAGGTCTTCAGAAAGGGAAGTTGTTATGGAAACTGGTAAAAGACCCTCCAAAGTCCATGGAGGAGCTATTAGAAACTGCGGGGAAGGTAATGAACACTGAAGAGGCCATGGATTCTAAGTATGAAGACGAGAACAATGGTAGACGTGAGAAATTCTAAAGAAAGAAAGATAGAAAAAAGAGGTCAGCTGATGACAAGTTTGCACGTTACACCCCTCTTACTGTATGCGCAAACACATCCTTAATGAGATCAAGAATGATCGATCCATAACATGGCCAGCGAAGTTGAAGGCTCCTCCACATAAGAGGAACTAGAACATGTGGTGTGAATTCCACTAAGACCATGGTCATGTCACAGATAAGTGCTTCGCCTTAAAGGATGAGATCGAGAAGATGTTAAAATCAGGAAAGTTAAGAAAGTATGTTGATAACAAGGCTCCTAAAAGGGGGAGAGACGACCCCAAAAAGAAGAGACAAGACATGTGTCGTGACGATATTATAGCAAGAAGAGATGATGGCACGAATGACGATGATGAGGATGATCTAGACCTCCCGCCAAAAGACGACAACACCCCCGTGAAGAGGGTTGGTATGATCTCCTTTGGTGTTAACACCATATGCGGAGGACTTACAGAGGGTGGTTCTGGGGTGGATGATAGGAAGGCTAATGTGGCAGATGCTAAGTCAGTGGACAAACTTAAAGTGGTAAATCTAACGTCTTCTGAGACAACGCAGAAGAGGAAAAAGGTGGACATGGACACTCTCGTAGTTGAGTTCTCCCGACTGGACTTCAAAGACATCCTATCTCCATGCGATGACCCTTTGGTGATCACAACAAGAGTTCATGGATGTGAGGTACAGAGAATTCTTATAGATGGAAGAATTTCTATAGATGTGATGTTCTGGACCTGCTTCAAAAGCCTAGGCCTTAGCAGAGCTAGGCCGGTACCCTATTATCATCTGTTAATGGGGTTCAGTGGTGAAAAGGTCCATCCGTTGGGAATGTATGAGATGGACGTGCAAATGGGCGATGAGTGGCCTAAGAGGTTAACCCGAAAGATCAATTTTTTCGTTATGGACGAAAACGTCTTCTCGGCCTACAATCTCATCATAGGAAGAGTATCCCTTAAGGAGTTTGAGGTCATGCCGTCGATGGTCCACCAGATGCTAAAAGTACTGACCCCCTATGGGGTAGGGGAAGTGCAGGGTGACTAAACCATAACATGAGAATGATACTTCATCTCGGTTGAAGAGAGAGAGGCTCATAAGAGAGTAACTACCACATATAACATTGATACACTTGACCCCAGAGATGAAACAAAATTAAAGAAAGGAGAGGCCGCGAAAGAGGTAAAATCCATAGTCCTCAATGAGGATGAGACGAAAAAAACTATCCAGATAGGCAAAGCCTTAAAAGAAGAAATCAAGGAAGAGCTGATAGAATTCCTGAGGAAGAGGAAGAGTGTCTTTGCTTGGAGTCACACAGACATGCCTGGCATCAGCCCTGAAGTTATGTGCCACAAGCTGAATGTGACTAAGGATGCTAGGCCAATCAAATAAAGACGAAGAATTTACTCCAGGGAGAAGTACGACATCATCAGAGAAGAAGCCAGAAAGTTAGAAGAAGCTGAGTTAATCAGAGAAGTCATATATCTGGAGTGGCTATCGAATTCAGTCATTGTGCCCAAAGCCAATAGAAAATGGAGAATGTGCGTAGACTTCACCGTCCTGAATAAATCTTACCCGAAAGATAATTATCCCTTACCTCGGATCGACCAAATGATAGATGCAACTGCAGGACATGAGCTCATGAACTTTGTGGATGCGTACTCAGGCTATAACTAGATTTTTATGGATGCCAAAGACTCAGAGAAAACAACCTTCATCACTAACAAAGGGACGTATTGCTATAAGGTTATTCCCTTCAGATTGAAAAATCCGGGGGCAACATACCAACGTCTTATGAATAAGATGTTCGAAGACCAAATAGGCAAGACTATGGACGTGTACATCGATGATATTCTAAGGAAGAACTTAAAGTCCTTCACCCACATGGCAGACCTGGAAAAGACTTTCGATACCATGGACTTGTACTGAATGAAACTCAACCCTGCGAAATGTGTCTTTGAGGTCGGAGGCGGGAAATTTCTTGGATTCATTGTCAATCAGAGGGGAATAGAGGTGAACCCCAAGAAAATTAAGGCTTTGCTCAACATGAAGACACCAAAGAGTATCAAGGACATTCAGAGGCTTACTGGAAGAGTAGTTGTACTTAAAAGATTTGTTTCAAGAGGGACGGGCAAGTGTCTTCCGTTCTTTAAGGTGCTTAGAAAGGCCTTCGAGTGGGATAAAGAGTGTGATGAAGCTTTCAACTAGCTCAAGTCCTACCTCAGATCCCCCTTACTCTTATCTCGGCCCATAGCAGGGGAGAAGTTGTATGTCTATATAGAAGTTTGTGAATCAGCTATAAGTGCAACCATAGTATGGGAAGACGTTGGGGTCCAAAGGTCTGTGTCTTTAATAGTAAGGCCCTTTAGGGGTCTGAGCAGAATTATCCTCGAAAGGAAAAGTTGGCCTATGCCCTGATACATGCTTCTAAGAATATGAAGCCTTACTTTCAAGCCCATTCCATGGTCATCCTCATCGACTCCCCACTAAGACAGGTCCTTCATAAGCCTGAGAAGTCAGGTAGGTTGATGACATGGGCCATTGAGTTGGGGGAATATGACCTCACTTATCAGTCTAGGATGGCCATCAAAGGGCAGGCAGTGGTCGATTTTGTTGCAAAGTCCACATGGGAAGAGGTCAAGGTTGAGAATAATCTAGAGGCTCCAGAAGGGTCAAACAGTGATGTCTTTTGACACCCGAGAGAGGTTACACCCAAGAGAGTCAGATATGGAATAGCCGAGAATGAGGAAGTTCGGTACCTCTTCAAGCAGGGAATTATGTTAGAAGAGGGTTTTTTATCAGATAAATACATTTGGAACCTCTTCGTCGATGAGTATTCTTACGAAAGTGGAAGCGGTACAGGCCTGATACTCTTAGCACCAGATGGTACCAACATCGAATATGCCATAAGGTTTAACTTCAAGGCGTCAAACAACGAGTCAGAATACGAGGCTATGATAGCAGACCTCTCCTTGACAAGGACCATTGGTATAAGACCTCTCCTCCTTTACAGTGACTCAAGGTTGGTTGTTAATCAAGTATTGGGGGTTTATGAGGCCAATGACGAAAGGATGGAAAAATACCAGAAGAGGGTGAAAACGATTCTCAAAGTCTTTGAAGAGGTAAAGATGAAGAGAATACCTTGGAAAAATAATAATCATGCAGACGAATTAGCAAGTCTAGCTTCAGCAATGCAGACAGATATCAGAAGGACAGTACCTATTGAGATCTTGCCAAGAGCAACCATTGAAGAAGAAGAGGTCAGTAAGCCTTGCCTCAATTTGAACCTGGGGGACTCATGGATGGACCGGCTTATCATATATATCAGAAAGGGGGTGCAACCGGAGTCAAAGTTAGAGAGGAGAAAATTAAGGTACAGAGCTGCAAAGTTCTCAATAGTAGGAGATGTCCTATATAGGAAGGGATTCCTATTACCTCTCCTCAGATGCGTTCATCCCACAGAAGTTCCCCACGTCCTACAGGAGGTAAATGAGGGTTCTTGGTCCAGTTATATAGGAGGGAGACCTTTGGCGAATAGGATTATCACATAAAAAAATTGGTGGCCGACCTTGGCCAAAGATGCTGCAGCCTATGTAAAGAGGTGTAATAAATGTCAGAGATTCTCCACTATCCCCCATCAGCCTCATCAGCTTATGATGTCTATTAGTTCCCATTGGACATTCAGAGTATGGGGAATTGACTTAGTGGGTTCCCTGCCAAGGGCTACAAATAATTATCGATTTATAATATTTGCCATTGATTACTTCTCTAAATGGGTAGAGGCGGAGCCGATGATCACGATTACAAAGCACAAGACCTTCCAATTTATTTGGAAAAACATCATATGCAGACATGGCCTCCCAAACACCCTCATTTCGGACAATGGAACCCAATTCAAAAACTCTTCCTTGGAAAAATACTACGAAAGAGTTGGGTAAATAAATTTTTCTCTTCCCCTGGCCGACCTCAAGCAAATGGTCAAATCGAAGTCACAAATAGAACGATCCTTGATGGGATCAAGAAGAGGTTAGAAGAAGCTAAAGGTATATGGATTGAAGAGGTTTATACTGTGCTATGGGCCTACATAAATACTATTAGGACACCAACAGGGGAGACCTCGTTTATGTTGTCACATGGCTTAGAGGCCGTCATACTGACAGAGGTAGGGCTCCCTACTCATAGGGTTCAGACGTATAACCCTAAAAAGAATGGGGAGGAGAGAAGACTCGACCTAGACTTGATTAAATGGATAAGGGAAGACGCAGAAGTTAGGCAAGCAGATTACCAGTAGAGAATAGTAAAATTCTACAATCAAAGGGTAAAATCAAGACCCATAGCTGTAGGAGACCTGGTGTTGAAGAAGACGTTGCAGAAGGCGAACAAGCTTCACCCAAATTAGCACGGTCCTTACAAAGTGATTGAGGAGGTTGTACCCAGGACCTACAGGCTAGAAAACCTCGAAGAGGAACCTTTCTCCAACCCTTGTAATGATGATCATTTAAAAAAGTATTACATATGATGTTACCAGGGCTTTCATGTAAATGTATCATCTTACGAAGAGATTATTAATGAGAAGATCGGTTTTCATGTCAATTCTTGGTTCATTGTACATGAATGGAATTTTTTTACGGGGATAACATCTTAGTTGATAGCCTCAGACCTTAACATCATAATTTGGTGACAAGGTCCCAAGTAAGACAACTTATGTGATGACCTCGGACATTATAACATCATGATTTGGTGACAAGGTCTGAGGTCAAACATCATACTTGGATGACCTCAGACCCTAACATCATTAATTTGGTGAAAAATTGTTTATGGGGATAACATCTTAGTTGATGACCTCAGACCTTATAACATTATAATTTGGTGACAAGGTCTGAGGTCAGACATCATACTTGGATGACCTCAGACCCTAGACATCATTAATTTTGTGAAAATTATTTATGGGTATAACATCCTACTTGATGACCTCAGGCCTTATAACATCATGATTTGGTGACAAGGTCTGATGTCAGACATCACACTTGGATTACCTCAGACCGTAGACATCATTAATTTGGTGAAAATTATTTATGGGAATAATATCTTAGTTGATGACCTCAGGCCTTATAACATCATGATTTGGTGATAAGGTCTGAGGTCAGACATCATACTTGGATGACCTAAGAACCTAGATATCATTAATTTGCTGAATATTTTATGGGGATAACATCTTAGTTGATGACCTCAGACCTTATAACATCATGATTTTGTGACAAGGTCTGAGGTCAAATATCATACTTAGATGACCTCAGACCCTAGACATCATTAAATTGGTGAAAATTATTTATGGGGATAACATCTTAGTTGAATACCTCAGACCTTATAACATCATGATTTGGTGACAAGGACTGAGGTCAACATCATGCTTGGATGACCTCAGACCCTAGACATAATTAGTTTGGTGAAAATTATTTATGGGGATAACATCTTAGTTGATGACCTTAGACCTTATAAAATCATGATTTGGTGGCAAGGTCTGAGGTCAGACATCATGCTTGGATGACCTCAGACCCTAGAACATTAATTTGGTGAAAATTATTTATGGGGATAAAATCTTAGTTGATGACCTCAGACCTTATAACATCATGATTTGGTGACAAGGTCTGAGGTCAGACATCATACTTATATGACCTCAGACCCTAGACATCATTAATTTGATGAAAATTATTTATGGGGACAACATCTTACTTGATGAACTCAGGCCTTATAACATCATGATTTGGTGACAATGTCTGATGTCAGACATCATACTTGGATGACCTCATACCCTAAACATCATTAATTTGGTGAAAATTATTTATGGGGATAATATCTTACTTGATGACCTCAGGCCTTATAACATCATAAGTTGGTGACAAGGTCTAAGGTCAGGCATCATACTTGGATGACCTCGGAACCTAGACATCATTAGTTTGGTGAATATTTTATGGGGATAACATCTTAGTTGATGACCTCAGACCTTATAACATCATGATTTGGTGACAAGGTCTGAGGTCAAACATCATACTTAGATGACCTCAGACCCTAGACATAATTAAATTGATGAAAATTATTTATGGGGATAACATCTTAGTTGAAGACCTCAGACCTTATAACATCATGATTTAGTGGCAATGTCTGAGGTCAGACATTATACTTGGATGACCTCAAACCCTAGACATCATTAATTTGGTGAAAATTATTTATGTGGACAACATCTTAGTTGATGACCTCAGGCCTTATAACATCATAAGTTGGTGATAAGGTCTGAGGTCAGACATCATACCTAGCTAACCTCAGACCCTTGACATCATTAATTTGGTGAAAAGTTATATTGAGACATTAAGAGATGAACACACATTGCATGGCAAAGAAAATCATTCAAGAAACATTCAGCAATTAAACAAATAAAGCCCTCATCAGAGGCTAATATAGATCAAAGGAGTTACAAATTACAAGATACAAGGTAACTGAGTTTACAATCAGAAGTTACATCTTGAAATCAAAATCAGAGAATTACATAAAGCTTCACAAAAAAGGCATAAGGTTTTGCAGCTACAGTATTAGCATCCTCGGCCTAATGCCCCTGACCGATGTTGGTCACCTCGACCCCATCATCTTGAAGGTTGGAACCTTCAGTCTCAGTAACATCCAAAGGAGCTATCTCTGCAGGGGAAACATCTTCCTCTTCAACCTTTTGAAGGGCCAGGGAAAATTGAGTATTGCCAAAACCCAGACCAATGAAGTCAGAGGATTTCAAGTTCCCTGACTCCTTCTTCTTTGCAACCGCCCATTTGCCAGTGGCCTTAATACCTCTTTCGAGGCATTCAAAGCCAAAGCTGATGAATTCATCAGAGACTTTATAATCAGCCAAGATCCCCTCAGAAGCATCCTCAAAGGCTGCCTTCATTGCAGTATCAACTTTCTACTGAAGAACGTCATCCTTGGCCTTCAGAGCAATGGTGTGGTCCTTTTTAAGATTGGAAATCTCTTTTTCTAGCCCCTTAACCTTCTTATGAGATCCCTTAAAGGTATAATTCAAATGATCTACCTTTGCATTCAGGGAACTTTACACCTTCTTGGCCTCTTGGCCTTTCTCGATGAGGGGCAACTTCTTCAGAGTCCAGTTGGCAAGATGGTGCATAGCAACGAGGCCCTACAAATTAAGAAATCAAATGTATATGTTCAAATTTAGAACAAATGTTACACTTCAAAATTAAACTAAAATCCAAAGTTTTGGCTGAATGGACCTGCGAAGGCCAAACTCAAACAGCAGATGGGTGTCCATGGAGTAATAAAAGCATTTTTTAGCATCGGTCATAACAGAGCCGATGGCATCCAATGCCTGCAAACTGTGGCCTATTATGCTATCATTAATTTTGAACTACTCTAGACGGTAAATCAATGCATCTTCAGAGGATATATGGATGGCCTTTTGGGCCTTACTCTTCCTCTTATCCCCAGGGGAAGTGGTTGTAGCTTTCCTTTTTTTGTAGCATCGGCCTTGGACATGCCAACACTCTTCTTCGATGGAGGAGGAGAGGGTGCACTCAAGCCTTCCTTCTTCACCAGCTTTATGAGACTTGGGTCAGACATCTGCCAGATATCGTCTGAGATGACTTCAGGGCGTTCTACAAATGGAAGGGTCTGAGTTAGAAGATCATAGAAAAAAAGTCATAGGATTAACTTTTTGAAATAATAAAATAAGAACTTATGGGGCTCTGTCAGAGGACTACCCCTAAGCCCAGTCTCAGAGAGATAGTATGGGGTCATTAGATGCTCGAACTTGACCAACTAACCATGCTCCCCCTGATCTTGAAGGTATTTCACCTTTTAAAGATTATTTTATCTTAGCCAAGGGTCGGCCTTTGCAGCCATCAACACCTTGCCCCATCTCAGTGGTATCCTCGGCTCTAAGTTCAAAGAGGGGACACAATGGCCAAATTCCCATGCCCCTGAGGCAAAGAAATACCGCAGCTTCCAATTTTGGTTACTAGTTTGGGTAACCTGTAACATCTTCTTAGTTGACATCCGAGCTAAGAAATGATAATAGCTCGGATGATTCCTGGCAGAGGAAGGGATGTAGAACCTGGTGAAGACTTGGACAGGAAGGTCTGAGTGGTGGACTGCCTTCCATAGAACTATAGCTCCAATTATCACCCTCCAGTAATTGGGGGATAACTGAGAAGGATCTAAGTTTATGTAAGAAAGTATGGCCCTAATGATGGGATGAATGGGCAGACGAAATCCTAAATTGAACATCTGCTCATACAAATAGATCTCACCATCTCGGCCATCGAAAGCCCTCTCTTCCCTCAGAGCTATACTAAGTTTTATGGAAGGGATGATGGAGTATAAATGCCTGAAGGCAAGAAGGTAGAGCTCGGTGATGGTGCTCTCTATCTTGGTCGCCTCAGAGGTGTCAACATCGCTCCCAGCATCATCATCATCATCATCTAGTTCAACGTCAGCCTGAGTAGACGATGGGGCACCACTTGGGAACCTCTGAGCGAACTCAGCTCCTGTAACAGCAGATAAGAGAATATCTTCAAGAATTGGTGGAACAACAAAGCTAGGTCCTAGAACCTCAACGTCGAAAGAAGAGTGCGATGTTCTTGAACTCTTGTGGGATGAGGCCCGACTAGAAACCTCGACATGATTAGGGACCTGACCCTACTAAGTGGAAAAGTCCATAGCCTCTTGAAAGGAATCCACATACATAGGGTCTGAGGTGGACGACTCAGACTCAGACATTGGGGTAGGTTCAACTGGGACCTCTGCTAAATTAACTGGTTCGGCTGGCTCAGGGTATATGACCTTCAGAGGGGGAGGAAAGATAGGTCTGAGGGGAAATGCCTCTGCCCTACGAGCTTCCTCTTGGTCTCTTTCTATCTGCCTAATTTTTTCTAAGGTCTTCTCCCTAAGAGAGGGGAATTCCTCTAAGAGTTGGTAAAGGGGTCTGAGCATATGAGGCAGACCCTACACTTGTGACTATTCTAAATAAATAATGTTGGTAATTTGACTAAGGATCAAAACTGGGTTTCAAACAAGAACAATGAATGGACAGTTCACCGAAAAACTCTTAGGTTCACCGAAAAACTCTTAAGATGATCGAAAAATGCTTAGGCTCGTCGAAAAATACAATGAATGGAGGAACATGACAGAAAAATGCAACAAATAAAAAAAAGGGTTGATTGACAATACCTGAGAGAATACGTGAATAAGAAAGAGAGAGTTTCAATAAAAGACACCAACAGTTCCTTAAACAAGCTCTTGTAGAGAGAGAGAGTTTCAGGCGAGGGAATAAAGAAGTGAAGAAGAAAGAGAAGAGAATGAGTTATAACCCTCAACACCGAACGCACACGTCCCAAGGCCCATCATTATCTTGGGATCCCAAAGGACGGCTGACATCACATGCTTGCCAGGCACGCCTCCCACTCCAATAATTAACAAGTGTCAAAAGGGACATTGATAGAAAGCATAAGGGCCTCAGAGTCGTAGGCCCCATAGCCACCTGTTCCCACATGTAACTAAGGTCTAGGGGGTGATTGATATTCCATAAATGTACCCCCTCAGCTCAGAGATGTAAACCTCGTCCATGGAAATGACTAATGTTAGAGGGACCTTAGATCAACAATGAGCAATCTTGTCCTAAGCAATGTCGGCCGTGGCCGGCGCTACTATCTTCCTCGGTTATAGAGGTCTCCATAATCCACAGAGGCGGTTATCCATCTAGTCATCCAAGTTTTGCCACCTCATATTGGTTCAGGCCGAGGTTGCCACCTATCATCATAACGAGTCTCGGCTGGGGATCAGCCAACGTTCCTGCTATGCCACCATTACCTCAGCCCAGGCCGATGTCACAGCTCAACATGCCTTACCTCAGCTCACCCTGTGAGCCAAGGTCACCACCTTGTCCTCTTTCAGGCTGAGGTTGGGATCATTCACAGTTGGCCGAGCCCTTATCAACATATGCATTATTGGGAACACGTGTACACAATCAGTTATAACCGAATCATTCCGCTCACGTGGGGGGAATATTAAGGTCATCATTATCTATAGGAGATCATCTAGGTGTCATTCTCATACTGGTTCGATCCTCATGCACTTGCTTATTTCATGCTTGGTGGGTACATTACACCCCCCAGGGACTATATGTAGAGGTCATCCTCTACCTTGTAAAGGATCTGAAAATAACAACCCTAGCTAAAATTCTATCTAAATATATAGTAGAGAGAGAAAGCTTGAGATATTGTATCCATGGCCATTAGAGCCCTCATATAGTGATATTAAACACACACCTTCACAGTGGACGTAGGCCTGATTGGCTGAACCACTTATATGATTGTGTTCATCCTCTTATCCCCACCTCATTCTCTTATATTTACTATACTTGTGTTGTCATTGTTAAGTAATGAATTAAGCTTACAAACACCTTGAAGGGTGGTGCAATTTCCAGTATCATCAGATACATTATTTCCAAAGACTTCCATAGTTCCTTTGTCGTCGGAATTATTTGATGAGCGATATAAACAGTTTGAGACAAAACATTGAGAATATGTCCTCGATACATAAATTCATCTTATTTCCTCTTCACACATTTTTGCTTTATTTCTTTGGTGTCTTCGGGTGTGAGGTCGGGAATTTATTCAAGGTTGTCATATAGAATGTATGCTAGTTTTAGTGATGTGAGGAAGTACATAACTTTCTCTTGCCAATGGGTGAAATTTTTGCCATCAAAACGATCGAGTAGGATTAAGTCTTGACTCATGACTTGAATAGCTTGTGTCAATGTTCCTTCCATTTGAGTGGAGTAATAAGAATATAAGATATTGCCTAAAACTGTTGGAGTTTTGTAATGGAAAGAATGAAATATATTAATTAATTTCTGCAAGGCACGTTCTTGGAACGCTTTCTTTTAGGCAATATTTTTCCCAATCCGGTTGAGACAGAACCGCAAGTACATAATGGGTTTTATAGACTCTTTCTTCAAGATACAATGTAGTGTATGAACAGTTTGTTTAATTCATACTATGTACTATTTGATCAAACAGAGAACATTCTAAATTTATAACTTGATAATTCCAAGCGGTAGAGGATGAATAGAGGATAATTTAGCAATTTTTGGTGTCCAAAATAGAGGGCTAGATATCTTTTTATAGCCATTTCTGTAACTGTTCTTTAATAGTCATAGCTCTTCATGTAGTGACTCAGCAGCCATTGGATCGTGCCTATTTGGAACAACTTCAATCTAACTGTTCAGATTGGGCATCCCATTATAAGCGAATGGACATCACCTACACGAAACGCTACGAGTTCATTTAACGGTTCAGATCAAGTCATTTCAGATTTTAAACCCTTTGATCGGATCACTTAATCATAATCGATGATCTTTTTTACCTCGTCAAAACTTTAGGCTCCCACGCTCCAAGCGACGGTGCGCACGTGCGAAGTGCCAAGTGCACGTCAAAGCGCGCAATGCACCCTAAGTTTCCCAATTGCACTTTCGCACGCCACGTATCGCGTGTCGCGATTGGTGGTGCTTAAGCACTACCACAATGCGTAGGATCATAACCTCTTATTTGACTTGTCAACTAAGAATCTTAGTTGTCCTTTAGTTGATATGCCACTACTTTTTGTAGTATTCTTCCAATGTGGGACAATATGGGATTTTGAGCACTCTCATATCTTTCACACCCATTTCCTAATGTTTCTACCTTCTAAAATAAAACCCAAACCATGTTTAAATTAAAACACCAATAATATAATAAAATATTAACAACTAAAAATAAAACATCAATAATATAATTAAAATATTATATTATATTGAAATTTATCCAACATTCCCCCACAAATTTCAATATACACGAGAGAGCTAAGCAAAAAACACGATAAATAACTTTGGCATTATCGCTAAAATCTAGTACGTAAATGAGAAGTGTCTTTAGGACTTGAACTTCCATGTAGTGTAAATACTTCAAAGCTTTATCAAGGTGCTGTGGTGAACGTATCTTGAACCAAGGACCTTTTAAGACTAGCTGTAACTATCATACATACCGATTTATGAGTTTATGAGTATTCTTCTAGCATGCACTTTTATGGCCTTGTGCTAATCCTAATTTTATGAGCGCTTTAGTACCGGTATTGATTCCATAGAAAGCAGCCACACTTTCGATACTCGTATAGGTAAATCAACTTTTTTGATTATGCGAGTCACACTTATATGATTTATTAAGATGTAACCTTCATCCTCTAACATGCATAAAACCAACACTAGGCACATAGGAATGGAACTTTTGTATAAAATTCCGAGTGTTCCATAACTATAACTTAAGTTGCTAGTACCACATTGAACTATATCTATATTTTCAAGATATGACTTGGGTTCCCATTAAATATAGTTGTGTTTATTTAATAGCCCTTAGTCCCATTCCTTTTGAGGTGATATATATCATCTCCCTAACAAGACCTTTAGTCAGAGGATCTTCTAAATTCTTGTTCGTTTTAACATAGTCGATTGTAATTACTCCTTCTTTGAGTAATTTTCTTATAATTTGATGCCTTAGACTAATGTGTCTAGATTTTTCGTTGTAAGTATTGTTCGAAATTTTATAAATTGTGGCTTGATTATCACAACTTATCATAATAGAAGGAGATGGATGTTTCCAAAAATGAATATCATACATCACATTTCTAAGCCATTATGCTTCTTTTCATGCATCTGTTAGGGCTATAAATTCAGATTGCATTGTTGAATCTGACACACATGTTTGTTTCTTGGATCCCCAAGAGATAGCTGCTCCTCCTAGTGTAACAACCCAACCAGTAGTTAACTTGGATTTTGATTCAAGATTATTCCAACTTGAATCACTATATCCTTCTAAAAAAGATGGGTATCCTACATAATGTAAGCCATAATCCAAAGTCCTCTTCAGGTATCTAAGTACCCTAGAAATCACATTCCAGTGCTCTTGTCCTGGATTACTTGTGAATCTATACAAGATACTCACTGCATAAGCAATATCTGGTCTACTGCAATGCATGGCATACATTAGACTCGTAATAATATTAGCATATTTAAGTTGGTCCATAGCACGCCCAGTATTTTTCATTAATTTTATACTAGGGCCCACTGGTGTAGCAGCTGGCTTAAGCTCAAAATGATTATATCTTTTAAGAACTTTTTCTATATAATGAGATTGATATAATGCTAATGATTTATCCTTTCTCACAATTTTGATTCCTAAAATCACATCAGCTTCTTTAAGATCTTTCATATCAAATTTTTATGAAATAAACCTTCTGGTTGCTTCAACATATTTGAGATTAAACCGAAATATTAACATGTCATCCACATATAAGCAAATAATAACACCAACACCATTTTCAAATTTACTATATATACATTTGTAGGCATCATTAACTTTATATCCATAGGATATAACAATATTATTAAACTTCTCATGCCATTGCATAGGAGTTTGCTTAAGTCCATAATGAGATTTAACCAGTTTATACCCTTCTTTTCTTAGCCATGCAAAACAAACCCTTACGGTTGTTCCATATAAATCTCTTCTTGTAAATCACCATTTAAAACTGCATTTTTAACATCCATTAGAATAATAACTAAATTATGAATAGAATCAAGAGATATTAATATCCTAATGGAAGTTATTCGAGCAACAGGAGCATATGTATCAAAGTAATCAATTCCATGTTTTTGCTTATAGCCTTTAGCAACTAGTCTTGACTTAATTTTATTTATAGAACCATCTGGATTGAATTTTTTGTTAAATATCCATTTGCACCTAATAGGTTTAGCCTCGGGGGGAAGATTGGAATTAATCCAAGTTTGATTTTACAAAATTGAATTCATTTAATCATTTATTGCTTCTTTCCAAAAGACAGCATCCCTAGATGTTACCGCTTCGTGAAATGTTGTCGGTTCATCTTCTACATTAAGAACAAATTTAGTTTTGTTCTTAGTCTCATTTAAATCCCCTTCAACTAAATAAATAACAAAGTCAGGCCCAAATGTTTTTTCAGTTCTTTGTCTTTTACTCCTTCGTGGTTCAACGCCATTCGTTATTTCCGAAGAAGATGTAGGTTGTGAATTTTCTTCTAAAGTTCAGGAGTCAACAGTCGGATTATTATTTTCTAAACCTTGATTAAAAGTACTAAACTTTGTTAGTTGTTCAAAGAATTGTACATCTACCGACTCAATGATTTCTTGAGTTTCAGGATTTAAAAATTTATAAGTCGTACTATTACTAGAATATCCAATAAAAACAAATTTGTAAGTCCTATTTCCTATTTTAGGTCTTTTAGGTTCGGGTTTTCTTGCATAAGCAAGACATCCCCAAACTTTAAGACATCTAATATTAGGCTTACGATTAAACCATAATTCGTATGGTGTAACATCCTTGTTTTTCAATGGAACTCTATTTAAATTATAACATGCGGATAAAACCGCTTCTCCCCACATCGAAAAAGGTAAACCAGTATTGATTAACATTACATTTATCATTTCAACTAAAGTCCTACTTTTTCTTTCTGCCGTTCCATTTTGTTGTGTCTTATAATGTGTCGTAACTTGATGGATTATTCCATGAGTATTACAAAATTGTATAAACTCATTTGGGTAATATTCACCACCCTTATCGAATCGTAGGACTTTAATTTTTTAATTTTGTTGAGTTTCAACTTCTGCTTTAAAAATTAGAAATTTCTCGAAAACTTCATCTTTACTTTTAAGTAAATATGTATATGCATACTTAGAGTAATCATCAATAAAAGATGAGAAATATTTACTTCCACCACGAGTCATATTACTCTTCATTTCACATACATCACTATGAATAAGATCAAGCATTTCAGATGTCCTCTCTATAAATTTAAACGACTTTCTAGTTATCTTAGATTGAGCAAAAATATCATATTTAGAAAGGTTATCAAATTTACAATCCGAGATTAACCCGAGATTAGTCATATTTTTTATACTTTTATAATTCACATGACCTAATCTACTATGACATAAAAAAATAGACTCAAACATATAAGCATAACTAATATTATTGATTAACTTAATTTTGATCATGGCATTTCAAGAGTACCCTTTGCCAATAAATTGGCCATTATTTGACAAGACAAACTTATCAGACTCATACACTAGTTTGAAACCTCTCTTATTGAGATGGTCCCTAGATACAAGATTTTTACACATATCAGGTACATGAAGTACATTAATTAAAGTAGCTGTCTTTCCAGAAGTTAGCTTCAATTCCACAGTGCCTTTCAGAACTACATTTGTACAAAGATTATTTGCCATCTTCCCTTCTTTTACATCAATTTCTTGATATGTTTTGAATGAAGATCGGTCTTTGCATATGTGGACCGTTGCATCGGTATCCATCCACCATCCACTTTCATTATCAATTGAATTTTCTTCGCATACAGTAGAAATAAGATCTTCAACATTGTTGGTTTCCTTCGACCCTTGTTTTTCCTTAAATGCCGTATTTTTAAGACGACATTCTCGACAATAATGGCTCGATTTGTCACAATAGAAACATTTTCCCTTCTTTTTCTTATTTGCACTTTGGTTCTTGAATTTTGAATCATTCTTTGCTTTAAATTTTGAGTCATTTATAATCTTGGATTTTTGATCCTCAACCATATTAGCTTTTGAATGACCCTAACCTTTTTCATCCTTATTTTCTTGAATACGAGTATCATCTTCAATACGAAGGTGACGAAGAAGGGATTCCACAGTATAGGTCTTTTCATCATGATTAATTTTCTTCTTAAATCCATTCCAAATGGATGGAAGTTTTAAAACAATCATCCCTACTTAAAATTCATCTTGAAGATTAATTCCAGCGGCTCTAAGGTCACCAACAATTTATTGCAGTTCATGTGCTTGTGCAACGACAGATTTATCATTACTCATTCTAAAATTCATATAGTTTGAAATTAGAAACATACGGTTGATCGCTTACTCATTTTGATACTTTGACTCTAAAGCCTTCCATAATTTCTTTGTCATCGGAATAATTCGATGAGCACTATAAATAGTTTGAGAAAAATCATTGAGAATATGTCCGTGATACATAAATTCGTCTTCTTTCATCTTCACATGTTTTTGCTTTATTTCTTCGGTGTCTTCGAGTGTGGGGTTGGGAATTTGTTCAAGGTTGTCATCTTGAATGTATGCTAGCTTTGGTTATGTGAGGAAGAACATAACTTTCTCTTGCCAACGGGTGAAATTTCCGCCATTAAAATGGTCGAGTCAGATTAAGTCTTGACTCATGACGTGAATAGATTGTTCCACTTTTCCTTCCATTTGAGTTGAGCAATAAGAATATAAGATATTTCCTAAAACTGTTCGAGTTTTGTAATGGAAAGAACGAAATATATTAATTATTTTTTGCAAGGCACGTTCTTGGAACGATTTCTTTTACACAATATTTCTCCCAATCCGATTGAGACATAACTGCGAGTACACAATGGTTTTTATAGAATCTGCCTTCAGGATACAATGCAGTTTATAAACAGTTTGTTTGATTGAAACTATGCACTGTTTGATCAAATGGAGAACAAAAATTATAACTTGATAATTCCAAGAGGGAGAGGACGAAGAGAGGAGAAATTAACAATTTTTGGTGTCCAAAACAGAGGCTTGGATATCTTTTTTTAGCAATTTTTGTGACTGTTCTTCAATAGTCATAGCTCTTCATGTAGTGACTCAGGAGCCGTTGTATCGTGCCTATTTAGAACAGCTTCAATCTAACGATTAAGATTGGGCGTCCCATCATAAGCGAATGGACATCCCCTACACGAAACGCTACGAGTTCATCTAACGTTTCAGATCAAGTCATTTCGGATTATAAACCCTTTTATCGGATCGTTTAATCACAACCGTTGATCTTTTTTTCCTCGTCAAAACTTTAGGCTCCTATGCTCCAAGCGACGATGCGCACGTGCGAAGTGCCAAGTGCACGTCAAAGCATGCAATGTGCCCTAAGTCGCCCAATCTCACTTTTGGGCGCCACGTGTCGCGTGTCGGGATTGGTGGTGCTTTAGCACTACCGCAATGCGTAGGATCAAATCCTCTTATTTGACTTGTCAACTAAGAATCTTAGTTTTCCTTTAGTTGATATGCCACTACTTTTTGTAGTATTCTTCCAATGTGGGATAATATGAGATTTTGAGCACTCCCATATCCTTCACACCCACTTGCTCATGTTTCTACCTTCTAAAATAAAACCTAAACCATGTTTAAATTAAAACACCAATAATATAATAAAATATTAACAACTAAAATAAAACATCAATAATATAATTAAAATCTTATATTATATTGAAATTTATCCAACATTCCCCCACAAATTTCAATATACATGAGAGAGCTAAGCAAAAAAGATGATAAATAACTTTTGGCATTATCGCTAAAATCAAGTACATAAATCAGAAGTGTCTTTCGAACTTGAACTTCCATTTAGTGTAAATACTTCAAAGCTTTATCAAGGTGCTGTGGTGAACATATCTTGAACCAAGGACCTTTTAAGACTAGCCGTAACTATCACACATACCGATTTATGAGTTTATGAGTATTCTTCTAGAATGCACTTTTATGGCCTTGTGTTAATCCTGATTTTACGAGCGCTTTAGTATTGGTCTTGATTCCATAGAAAATGGCCACACTTTCGATACTCGTATAGGTAAATAAACTTTTGTGATTATGCGAGTAACACATATATGATTTATTAAGAATTAACCTTCGTCCTCTAACATGCAGAAAACCAACACTAGGCACATAGGAATGAAACTTTTGTATAAAATTCCTAGTGTTCCATAACTATAATTTAACTTGTTTGTACCACATTGAACTCTCTCTATATTTTCAAGATATTTGTTGGGTTCCCATTAAATATAGTTGTGTTTGTTTAATAGACCTTAGTCCCATTCCTTTTGAGGTGATATATATCATCTCCCTAACAAGACCTTTAGTTAGAGGATCTGCTAAATTCTTGTTCGTTTTAACATAGTCGACTATAATTACTCTTTCTTTGAGTAATTTTCTTATAATTTGATGCCTTAGACTAATGTGTCAAGATTTTTCATTGTAAGTATTGTTCAAAACTTTATAAATTGTGGCTTGATTGTCACAACTTATCATAATAAAAGGAGATGGTTTTTTCCATAAAGGAATATCATACAACACATTTCTAAGCCATTCTGCTTCTTTACATGCATCTACTAGGGCTATTAATTCAGATTGCATTATTAAATCTGACACACAGATTTGTTTCTTGGATCACCTAAAGATAGTGGTTCCTCCTAGACTAAAAATCCAGGCAGTAGTTGACTTGGATTTTGATTGAAGATTATTCCAACTTGAATCACTATATCTTTCTAAAACAGATGGATATCCTTCATAATGTAATCCATAATCCAAAGTCCTCTTCAGGTATATAAGTACCCTAGAAATCGAATTCCAGTGCTCTTGTCCTGGATTACATGTAAATTTACACAAGACACTCACTGCATTAGCAATGTCTAGTCTAGTGCAATGCATGGCATACATTAGACTCCCAATAATACTAGCATATTTTAGTTGGTCCATAGCACGCCCAGTATTTTTCATTAATTTGATACTAGGATCCACTAGTGTACCCACTGGCTTATGTTCAAAATGATTATATCTTTTAAGACATTTTTCTATATAATGAGATTGAGATAATGCTAAAGAATTATCCTTTCTCACAATTTTGATTCCTAAAATCACATCAGCTTCTCTAAGATCTTTCATATCAAATTTTGATGAAATAAACCTTTTGGTTTCTTCAACATATTTGAGATTAGACCGAAATATTAACATGTCATCCACATATAAGCAAATAATAACACCAACACCATTTTAAAATTTACTATATATACATTTGTCGTCACTATTAACTTTATATCCATGGGATATAACAGTATTATTAAACTTCTATTGCCATTGCATAGGAGCTTGCTTAAGGCCATAAAGAGATTTAACCAGTTTACACACTTTCTTTTCTTGGCGAGGCAAAACAAACCATTCGGGTTGTTTCATATAAATCTCTTCTTCTAAATCACCATTTAGAAATGCAGTTTTAACATCCACGTGATGAATACCTAAATTATGAATAGAAGCAAGAGATAATAATATCCTAATGGTAGTAGTTCGAGCAACAGGAGCATATGTATTAAAGTAATCAATTCCATGTTTTTGCTTATAGCCTTTAGCAACTAGTCTTGCCTTAAATTTATTTATAGAACCATCCTAATTTAATTTTCTCTTAAATATCCATTTGCACCCAATAGGTTTAGCCCCGGGGGGAAGATCAGATTTTACCCAAGTTTGATTTGACAAAATTGAATTCATTTCATCATTTATTGGTTCTTTCCAAAAGACAGTATCCCTAGATGTTACCGCTTCATGAAATGTTGTCGGTTCATCTTCTACATTAAGAGAAAATTTTAGTTTTGTCCTTAGTCTCATTTAAATCCCCTTCAACTAAATAAATAACAAAGTCAGGCCCAAATATTTTTTCAGTTCTTTGTCTTTTACTCCTTCGTGGTTCAACGTCATTCGTTGTTTTCGAAGAAGATATAGGTTGTGAATTTTCTTCTAAAGTTCAGGAGTCAACAGTCAGAATATTATTTTCTAAACCTTGATTTAAAGTACTAAACTTTATTAGATGTTCAAAGATTTGTACATCTACTGACTCGAAGATTTCATGAGTTTTAAGTTCTAAAAATCTATAAGTCGTACTATTACTAGAGTATCCAATAAAAACACATTTGTAAGTCCTATTTTCTAGTTTAGGTCGTTTAGGTTCTGGTTTTCTTACATAAGCAAGACATCCCCAAACTTTAAGATGTCTAAGATTAGGCTTACGATTAAATCATAATTCGTATGGTCTAACATCGTTGTTTTTCTATGCGACTCTATTTAAAATATAACATGGGGATAAAACCTCTTCTCCCCACATCGACAAAGGTAAACATGAACTGATTAACATTGCATTTATCATTTCAACTAAAGTCCTATTTTTTATTTCCGTCATTCCAATTTGTTGTGGCGTATAAGGTGCCGTAACTTGATGGATTATTCCATGAGTATTACAAAATTGTATAAACTCATTTGGGTAATATTCACCACCCCTATCGGATCGTAGGACTTTAATTTTTTTACTTTGTTGAGTTTCAACTTTTTCTTTAAAAATTCGAAATTTGTCAAAAATTTCATCTTTAATTTTAAGTAAATATGTATAAGCATACTTAGAGTAATCATCAATAAAAGTTAAGAAATTATTATTTCCACCACGAGTCATATTACTCTTCATATCACATACATCACTATGAATAAGATTAAGCATTTCAGATTTCCTCTCAACAGATTTAAACGACTTTCTAGTTATCTTCGATTGAGCACAAATTTCACATTTGGAAAGGTTATCAAATTTATAATTCGAGATTAATTTGAGATGAGTCATATTTTTTATACTTTTATAATTCACATGAGCTAATATATTATGCCATAAAGAAATAGACTCAAACATATAAGCATAACTAATATTATTGATTACATTAATTTTGATCATTATGTTACAAGAGTACCCTTTGCCAATAAATTGGCCATTCTTTGACAAGACAAACTTATCAGACTCATACAATAGTTTGAAATCTCTCTTATTGAGAAGGTCCCAAGACACAAGATTTTTACACATTTTAGCTACATGAAGTACATCAATTAAAGTAAGTGTCTTTCCAGAAGTTAACTTCAATTCCACAGTGCCTTTGTGCAAAGATTATTTTCCATCTTCTCTTCTTTTCCATCAATTTCTTGATACGTTTTGAATAAAGATCGGTCTTTGCATATGTGGACCGTTCCACTGGTATCCAGCCACCATCCACTTTCATTATCAATTGAATTTGCTTCGCATACAGTAGCAATAAGATCTTCAACATTGTTGGTTTCCTTCGACCCTTGTTTTTCCTTAAATGCCATCTTTTTAAGGCGATATTCTCGAGAATAATGTCCCGATTTATCACCGAAGAAACATTTTCTCTTCTTTTTCTTATTTGCAATTGGGTTCTTAAATTTTGAATCATTCTTTTTATATTAGATTTTAAGTCTTTGATAATCTTGGATTTTTTATCCTCGACCATATTAGCTTTTGAATGACCCTCACCTTGTTCATCTTTCTTTTCTGGAATATGAGTATCTTCTTCAAGAAGAAGGTGACGAAGAATGCGTTCCAAAGTATAAGTCTTTTCTTCATGATTTATTTTCTTCTTAAATCCATTCCAGGTAGATGGAAGTTTTGAAACAATCACCCCTACTTGACATGCATCTTGAAGATTAATTCTAGCGGCTTAAAGGTCACCAACAATTTTTTGGAGTTTATGTGCTTGTGCAACGACATATTTATCATTACTCATTCAAAAATTCATATATTTTGAAATTAAAAACCTACAGTTGCTCGCTTCCTCATTTTGATACTTTGTCTCCAAAGCCTTCCATAATTCCTTTGTCGTCGGAATCATTCGATGAGCGCTATAAACTGTTTGAGACAAAGCATTGAGAATATGTCCTCGACACATAAATTCGTCTTCTTTCCTCTTCACACGTTTTTTCTTTATTTCTTTGGTGCCTTCGGGTGTGGGGTCGGGAATTTGTTCAAGGTTGTCATATAGAATGTATGCTAGTTTTAGTGTTGTGAGGAATAACATAACTTTCTCTTGCCAATGGGTGAAATTATTGCCATCAAAATGGTCGAGTCGGATTAAGTCTTGACTCATTACTTGAATAGATTGTGCCACTGTTCCTAAAACTGTTGGAGTTTTGTAATGGAAAGAACGAAATATATTAATTAATTTCTACAAGGAACGTTCTTGGAAAGCTTTCTTTTAGGTAATATGTCTCCCAATCTAGTTGAGACAGAATCGCGAGTACACAATGGGTTTTAAAGAATCTGCCTTCAGGATACAATGCAGTGTATGAATAGTTTTTTTGATTAAAACTATGTACTGTTTGATCAAATATAGAACACTTCATTGGAAACTTGATAATACCAAGAGGTAGAGGACGAAGAGAGGAGAAATTAGTAATTTTCGGTGCCCAAAATAGAGGCTTGGAACTATTTTTATAGTAAATTATGTGACTGTTCTTCAACTGTCACATCTCTTCATGTAGTGACTCAGCAGCCGTTGGGTCGTGCCTATTTGGAACAACTTTGATCTAACGGTTCAGATTGGGAGTCCCATTGTAAGCGAATGGACATCCCCTACATGAAACGCTACGAGTTCATCTAACGATTCAGATCAAGTCGTTTCGAATTTTAAACCCTTTGATCGGATTGTTTAATCACAACTGTCGATCTGTTTTACCTCGTCAAAACTTTAGGATCCCACACTCCAAGCGTCGAAGCGCACATGATAAGCGCCAAGTTCGCATCAAAGCACGCAATGCGCCCTAGGTCGCCCAATAGCACTTTCACGCGCCGCGTGTCGCGCTTACGCATGTCGCGACTGGTGGTGCTTAAGCACCACCACAATGCTTAGGATCATGGCCTCTTATTTGACTTATCAACTAAGAATCTTAGTTTTCCTTCAGTTGATATACCACTACTTTTTGAAGTATTCTTCCAATGTTGGACAATATGGGATTTTGAGCACTCTCGTATCTTTCACACCCATTTGCTCATGTTTCTACCTTCTAAAATAAAACCCAAACTATGTTTAAATTGAAACATCAATAATATAATAATATATTAACAACTAAAATTAAAACATCAATAATATAATTAAAATATTATATTATATTGAAATTTATCCAACATTCCCCCACCAATTTTAATATACATGAGAGAGCTAAGCAAAAAAAGACAATAAATACCTTTTGGCATTATCGCTAAAATCTAGCACATGAATGAGAAGTGTCTTTCGGACTTGAACTTCCATATAGTGTAAATACTTCAAACCTTCATCAAGTTGTTGTGGTGAACATATCTTCAACCAAGGACCTTTAAGACTAGCACTAACTATCACACATACCGATTTCTGAGTTTATGAGTGTTCTTATAGCATGCACTTTTATGGCCTTGTGCTAATCCTGATTTCACGAGCGCTTTAGGATCGATCTTGATTCCATAGAAAGTGGACACACTTTTGATACTCGTATATGTAAATCAACTTTTTTGATTCTGCGAGTCACACTTATTTGATTTATTAAGAACTAACCTTCATCCTCTAACATGCAGAAAACCAACACTAGGCACATAGGAATGGAAATTTTGTATAAAATTCCTAGTGTTTCATAACTATAATTTAACTTGTCACTATCACATTGAACTCTATCTATATTTTCAAGATATGAGTTGGGTTCCCATTAAATATAGTTGTGTTTATTTAATAGACCTTAGTCCCATTCCTTTTGAGGTGATATATATCATCTCCCTAACAAGACGTTCAGTTAGAGGATCTGCTAAATTCTTATTCAGTTTAACAATGTCGACTGTAATTTCTCCTTTTTTGAGTAATTTTCTTAAAATTTGATGAATTAGACTAATGTGTCTAGATTTTGGGTTGTAAGTATTGTTCGAAACTTTATAGATTATGGCTAGATTATCACAACTTATCATAATATAAGGAGATGGTTTTTTCCATAAAGGAATATCATATAACACATTTCTAAGCCATTCTGTTTCTTTAAATGCATCTGCTGGGGCTATAAATTCAGATTGCATTGTTGAATCTGACACACATAATTGTTTCTTGGATCCCCAAGAGACAGTTGCTCCTCCTAGAGTAAAAATCCAACTAGTAGTTGACTTGGATTTTGATTCAAGATTATTCCAACTTGAATCACTATATACTTCTAAAACAGATGGATATCCTACATAATGTAAGCCATAATCCAAAGTCCTCTTTAGGTATCTAAGTACCCTAGAAATCGCATTCCAGAGCTCTTGTCCTGGATTACTTGTAAATATACACAAGACACTCACTACATAAGCAATATCCAGTCTAATTCAATGCATAGAATACGTTAGACTCCCAATAATACTAGCATATTTAAGTTGGTTCATAGCTCGCCCAGTATTTTTCATTAATTTGAAACTAAGATCCACTGGTGTAGCAGCTGGCTTAAGTTCAAAATGATTATATCTTTTAAGAACTTTTTCTATATAATGAGATTGATATAATGCTTAACAATTATCCTTTCTCACAATTTTGATTCCTAAAATCACATCAACTTCTCCAAGATCTTTCATATCAAATTTTGATAAAGAAACCTTTTGGTTTCTTCAACATATTTCAGATTAGACCCAAATATTAGCATTTCATCCACATATAAGCAAATAATAACACCAACACCATTTTCAAATTTACTATATATACATTTGTCGGCATCATTAACTTTATATCCATGGGATATAACAGTATTATTAAACTTCTCATGCCATTGCATAGGAGCTTGGTTAAGTCCAAAAAGAGATTTAACCAGTTTACACACTTTCTTTTCTTGGCCAGGCAAAACAAACCCTTCCGGTTGTTCCATATAAATCTCTTCTTCTAAATCACCATTTAAAAATGCAGTTTTAAAATCCATTTGATGAATAACTAAATTATGAATAGAAGCAAGAGATATTAATATCCTAAGGGAAGTGATTCGAGCAACATGAGCATATGTATCAAAGTAATCAATTCCATGTTTTTTCTTATAGCCTTTAGCAACTAGTCTTTCCTTAAATTTATTTATAGAACCATCATGATTTAATTTTCTTTTAAATATCCATTTGCACCCAATAGTTTTAGCCCCGGGGGGAAGATCCGAATTAACCCAAGTTTGATTTGACAAAATTGAATTCATTTCATCATTTATTGATTCTTTCTAAAAGACAACATCCCTAGATGTTACCGCTAAATGAAATGTTGTCGGTTCATCTTCTACATTAAGAACAAATTTAGTTTTTTTTCTTAGTCTCATTTAAATCCTCTTTAACTAAATAAATAACAAAGTCAAGCCCAAATGTTTTTTCAGTTCTTTGTCTTTTACTCCTTCGTGGTTCAACGTTATTCGTTGTTTCCGAAGAAGATATAGGTTGTGAATTTTCTTCTAAAGTTGAGGAGTCAACAGTCGGATTATTATTTTCTAAAGCTTGATTAAAAGTACTAAACTTTGTTAGATGTTCAAACAATTGTACATCTACCGACTCAATGATTTCTTGAGTTTCAAGATTTCAAAATCTATAAGTCGTACTATTACTAGAGTATCCAATAAAAACACATTTGTAAGTTCTACTTCCTAGTTTAGGTCTTTTAGGTTCGGGTTTTCTTACATAAGCAAGACATCCCCAAACTTTAAGACATCTAAGATTAGGCTTACGATTAAACCATAATTTGTATGGTGTAACATCCTTGTTTTTCAATGGAACTCTATTTAAATTATAACATGCGGATAAAACCGCTTCTCCCCACATCGACAAAGGTAAACCAGTACTGATTAATATTACATTTATCATTTCAACTAAAGTCCTATTTTTTATTTCTGCCGTTCCATTTTGTTGTGTCTTATAATGTGTCGTAACTTGATGGATTATTCCATGAGTATTACAAAATTGTATAAACTCATTTGGGTAATATTCACCACCCGTATCGAATCGTAGGACTTAAATTTTTCAATTTTGTTGAGTTTCGACTTCTGCTTTAAAAATTTGAAATTTCTCGAAAACTTCATCTTTACTTTTAAGTAAATATGTATATCCATACTTACAGTAATCATCAATAAAAGTTAAGAAATATTTATTTACACCACGAGTCATATTACTCTTCATATCACATACATCACTATGAATAAGATCAAGCATTTCTGATGTCCTCTCAACATATTTAAACAACTTTCTAGTTATCTTCGATTGAGCACAAATTTCACATTCAGAAAGGTTATCAAATTTACAATCCGAGATTATTTTCCATCTTTACTTCTTTTCCATTAATTTCTTGATATGTTTTGAATGAAAGTCGGTCTTTGAATTTGTGGACCGTTGAACCGGTATCTAACCACCATCCATTTTCATTATCAATTTAATTTGCTTTGTATACAGTAGCAATAAGATCTTCAACATTGCTAGTTTCCTTTGACCCTTGTTTTTCTTTAAATGCCTTCTTTCTAAGACGACATTCTCGAGAATAATGGCCAGCTTTGTCAAAGAAGAAACATTTTTCCTTCTTTTTCTTATTTTCACTTTGGTTATTGAATTTTGAATCATTCTTTGCTTTAAATTTTGAGTCTTTCATAATCTTGGATTTTTTATCCTCAACCATACTTACTTTTGAATAACCCTCACCTTGTTCATCCTTCTTTTCTTGAATACGAGTATCATCTTCAATACGAAGGTGACGAAGACAATGCCAATTCATGATAATTCATTTCTAAAATGTAATGCATGTTTAGGATCTAAAATTTATCATAATTAAATATTAATGTTGGTATCATCAATAACTAGAATCACTACTCTATCAAATTAGAAACCCATCGTACCATCGTACTAACTAACCTTAAATTCCTAACAAATGATTTGGTCTTAATTCCCTTAAATTCCACTAACACAAAAATGAATTATGACCGTAAATAATGAATTTGACATGATGTAACTCCACACTAAAAGTAATTAGTTAACAGACTACAAGAATACCCAAAATTCGAGTTCAACATAAAGCCCTAGTTTATAAAATCTTGGTTATTATCATTAATATCAACTATATTATCCCATTCAATTTGAATTAATGATTATATAAATGAATGTAACATGAAATAATTACTAATATTAAAAAATAGACAATTATTTTTAAACCAATTGACAATAAGAACCCTAATTATATCATTTGACACTAATTATTATTCCCAATAATTCAATAATATTCATATACACTCCAAATTCATATTTATTGTAAGTAAGGTTTTTAAATGTTTGATTAAATCAATTAGATGATCTTTAGTATAAATTATTATAATCAGAGTGACTCAATAGAATCAAAATGACTCAATCAAATTGACTCATAGATTAACTTTCTATTTAGTTATAAATATTTGATGATCAACAAATACCATTTCACAAAGTGGATTGATGTTGGAAAATGAGAAAAATAAAACATGTCCATATAATTATATTCCTTCCAGGTTGAATCATAGCCTTATTTGGGATTCCAATGACACCCATAATAAACGACACTCAAATTCAAGAGTATACTATTATAGTGATTCTATGGAAACTTGAATAAGTCGTTTGCCGAAGTTAATGGACTACCCATAGAAAAATAAGAAAGGTGAAACCTAAAAAAAACAGTGCTTGAAAAAACTTTCAAAATACTAGGAAAGTCTAAGAGAACATGGTTCTAGGAGCTACCACACGTCATTTGAGTCTATCAGACCACCGTAGGGTACACTCCTTATGCGCTTGACTATGGCATGTAGTTATTATAATTACTAGAGCAAGAACTCCCAAATATAAAGATATCGTTAGTTGAATAATTCATCAATAATTTTTTTAACATGCTAGAGCTGGAATTTTTCCAATATAAGGGGCAATAGGCACTCATCCAACTGATGTTGTACCAATAGAAGTTTGCTAATTAGTATAGCCATCATATGAAGACAATATGGTTCAAAGTTTGGTAATTAATTCTAAAATAATATTTTGTTATAGAAAAAACCATTATGGTGAAAATTGAAAGTTGATTAAACTATAGTTATATATTATCTCGCGTATCACGAAATACAAGCAGATACATTTATATATAGGACACTGTATTATAACCACTATGAACAATGGTTATACAATATTAATGGAACTGTTGCAGTTATACACACTACTTGAGTAGTTAATTGACTTTACTGATCGTGGGAGAAAACCTCTGAAGAGATGGTTGCTATGCAATACTCTAACAACCCCCTAAAGCGAGGGGCGGGGGAGTCACACCAAACTTGGATAATAAAGCTGAGAATGGAGAAACTACTAAAGCTTTAGTAAAGATATCAACCAACTGATTTGAGGAAGGAACATATTGCGTAAGAAGAGCACCTTGGCCACTTTTTTATGAACAAAATGAAGATCTAATTCGACGTGATTTGTATGGGAATGAATAACCGGATTAACAGTCATGTACAAAGCACTAATTTTGTCATAGAAAAGCACTGGGGGACCTGGAAGAGCGAGCCCAAGATCGCGAAGAAGATACTGGATCCATTGGATTCATAAGTGGCAGCAACAAGTGCACGATATTCAGCTTCACAACTTGATCGTGACACAATGGATTATTTATTAGAAGCCCAGAGATACAATTGGAGACAATAAAAATACAATATCCAGAAGTAGAGCGGTGTGTCAGTGGACAACCTACCCTATCAACATCGAAACCCCCGTACAAACGTGAACTAGACTAAGAGTATAATGTGATCCCATATCCAAGCGTACCTTGAACACACCGAAGAATCCTCTTAAGTTCTTAAAAATGGACGGGTTGAGGATCATGGGGAAATTAGCAGATGGAAAGATCAGGGCGAGTGAGAGTGAGGTATTGAAGTGCACCAACAATGGAATAAAATTGAGTAGGTGTGAGAGAGGGAGGGGATGGAGGATTTTGAAATTGATGGATGGATTATTATGGTGGAGTAGATGGGGTAGGAGAAATTTTGGAATGTAGCATATTAGTATGAGCAAGAAGTTTGCCGGCATACTTTCTTGTGTGAGAAAAAGACCCCCGAAAAACGAGTTGTCTTGAATACTAAGGAAAAAACGGAGGGGGCCCAAATCTTTCATGGAGAAAATTGTACCAAGTTAACGTAATTTTTTTTACAAGCGAGTGGATTTGACGTAGATGAGAAGTAAATGAGTGACATGATCCTGAGTGTACACAAAAAGGGAAGGGTCATCTTGACTACACTTGAAACCATTTTGAATAAGGTAGGACCTAAATTTATCAAACCAAGTGAGAGGAGCCTATTTAAGACCGTAAATATACTTATGAAGAAGACAAACATGATTCGAATGATCAGCACTGAAAACCCCGATGGTTGTTTCATGTAAACATTCTCTTGGAGGGAGACATGAAGAAAGGCATTTTTGATGTCCAATTGATGGAGAGGCCACCCATTCATGACAGCGAGGAAAATGATCATGTGAATAGTGGCATATTTGACAACCGGACTGAAAGTATCCAAGTAATCAATGCCTTCAATTTATCGATAACCTTGAGCAACGAGATGGGATTTATAACGATCCAACGTACCATTGACATTTATTTTTATCTTGTATACCCATTTGGAACCAATGAGGTGCATGGAAGGATGATAGGGACAGGTGTCCATGTCTTGTTGGCATGTAATGTAGAAAGTTCTTCTTTCATGGCACGAACCCACACAAGTTGGGACAAAGTATCGTGAAGAGAGGAAGGTTCAAACAAAAGAAAAGGTTAAGTGGTGATGATAGCGGTGGGAAAGGATTTATTAGCCCAGGCTCTAGTAACCATAGGTTGGGTTTTGGAGGGATTTGGATGGTGAGTGGGATGGCATGGGTTATTTAGAAGAGTATGGGTATAACTTTTCTTTTTGTATGTCATTTTTGAAAGAACCTATAAAATAAAACAATCTCAAGTGTAGAGGTAAGTAAGGGTATCAATTCACTTCCAAGGGGGCAAAGCTAGAGACAAATTCAATTGCAATTCAATTTTTATTTTCTTTTTGTGGTTTTTCACTTTTCTACTTTTTTTTTTTATCTTTTTAAAATATTAAAACAATTGGGTGAGGTGATGATTTAAACTAACCTAAAATAAATGTGATATGATAACAACTAACTAGAAAATGACTAATATGGAAAATAAAGTCTAAACTAAAATAAGAGATAAAGTGAGGTAAATAATTGTGAGAACAATCAAGGAATGGGATTACATCACAAATTTTAGCTATTCTAAATAATTAATTTAATTAATCGAATTCTCCCAAATTAATATCAATATTATAAATCAACTCTCGTTGCAAGTGTAATTTTAATAGTAATCTTTTGGAAAATTCAGTTTAACACCCCAGAACTCTAAAAAAATAAATCTACACTCCTTTTCATTAATCACCCGCTAGGATCGATCGATTAGAATTTATTTAAATCTTAGAAAATAAATTTAGAATTGAAATTCAAGTAATAATAACCCTCTGAAGAAACCCCTATCTCTAGTTTGAATCTAAAATAGGTATTATAAGTAGAATTTCGATTTTCTCTCGAAAATCATTTACCCTCTCTCGAGGCATAAATCTAAGGGTGAGGGATAAAAATTAACATTCAAAGGGAAATTTCAAGTAATCAAACTAATTAAACGAAAATAACATCAAATAAGGGTTTTCCCCCACCTCTTCAAAGGGTATTTAGCCTAACATGGTATGCAATTTGACAAAATGATAATCAAGGGCATATAAAATAAAGTAGAAGAGAAGAACAATCAAACCAAATCTCTTTAAGTGAAATTGAACTTCAATCCTTGAATTTGCAAGCATACACCTCTTAATTGAGCATCCAAATGATTTAAAATTAGATATCCACTCAATTAACTCTCTTACAATATTTAATCTCACAAATATCTAACAAAAATATAAAGAATATAATAAAACTATTTACAAATGGTGTTTTTCTCTACAATTCTCTCTCTAGATATTCCTATCTCAAAAGCTCTTTTAAATGGGGTCTTGAGTCTTCTTTTTATAATGGCAAACATGGAGCTAAAGGGGTATTTTGGTAATGGTCAAGAGTGTGCATGGAAATGGTGAGAGGAGTGTGAGGTTATGTGGGTGAGGGGATTTGGGAATAAAATATTATATGGTTAAAGGGGTAGTTTTGGAAATTGGGGTAGAAGTGGTAGTTGGGGTATTTGGGTAAAATTGTTTAAATGGGGTTTAATTAACACGTGGGGTAAATGGTTTTTGGTTGCATTTGGTTTATTTGGTATTTGGTTTTGTATTGGCAGGTGAGAAGGAATCGTGACTTCGGTGGAATTGGGTTTTTGAATTTCAAATGGGTTTGGGGGTTTCAACATGTATGGATGGGTATGGAGGTATTGATCGAAGAGAAGCCGGGTTGTAAGTTGGTGGCGCCGGGTTTGGATGGCTGTCGACGGGTCTTCGCCGCTGTGATCGGAGGTTGACGCCGACGACGAGTTGAGGAGGTGTCGTCACCGGGGCAGATCGAGGTTGACGAGATGATGGCCTGATGGTTACGAGTTGGTGGGGACGAGGGGGTTGATCTACGGTGGCAGCGGGTGGTCGAAATTTTGACGTTGATGGACGCCGCCGGGTTTATAGGGGCACCGGTAGGTTGCACCAGGGGGTTATGGGCTGGCAGTGTCGGGTTGAAATGTTGGGTTTGAGGAACGTGTTGGGTCGCGATCCGGGCATGGGTTAGGACAGGGTGTGGTTTGCAGGTGGTCTTGATGAGGTGGTGTGAGGGTCGCGGTTAGAGGATCGCTCGTCAGGGCTGGTGGTGTTTGGTTTGTGTGATCGGTTGGAATGGGGTTTGGTTCAGTAGGTTGTAGGGAGTTGCTGAGATGTGAGTCTTTGGTGTTGTGTTGTTGGTAATGGTGGAATGAGATGAGATGATAGAGAGGGTGGTGAGAGGTTGAAGAAGATGGTAGTTGGGTTAGAGTGTATGAGGGTGTAGGGAAAGTAGGTGTGAGGGTGAGGGCTAATTGGGTGTATTGTAGTGTGTAGGTTTTATGGTGTGTGTGTTTAAGTTGGACCCTTAAAAGTAACACTAATAAAATAAAATTAATAAAATAAAATATAAACCTAATAAAATTAGTAAAAAATAAAAAAATAAAACTTCGAATCTATAAAGTAAAACTAAAATAAAAGAAAATAAAAGAAATAAACTAAAAACCTAAATAAAAATATAGAAACTGAAGATCTAAAAAAATAATATATAATAAAACTAAAAATAAACTCCTAAAAATTAATCTTAAGAAAATAAGATAAAATAAAATAAAAACTAAAACTAAAAACTAATAAAATCAAAATAAAATAAAATTATAAAAATAAAATCAAAAAATAGAAAATAAAAACAAGAAATCCTAAATAAATCTAAAATAAAACCTAAAAAAATAAAATGACAAAAAATAAAAATCTAAAAAATATCTAAAAAGCACAAAGTAAACACACATAGGGTGTGGGGTAGGTTTAGATAGGTTTGGGCTCGGGTGAGGTTACGGGATTGGGTATTTAGCTCCATATTGCACACAATTGCCTTGATTTAAGCGTTTGAACACTACATTGCACAATTTGACTTACAAAATAAACATTTAAGCACATAAGACCCATATTGCTGAGAATTAGCAACTAAAATACATCTATTCGGGGTATAAAATGTACAGTTTTGGGTGCTTATCACACCGCCACCAAATAGAGCGTTGCTAGTCCTCGAGCAATAATATAGAAATAAAGAGAAAGATAAGTAACCAAAAGTGTACCACTTTTGCGGGAACTTGCGATTGCACTTAGCATGTGCAATAAGCCTTTAAACCTATAGGTTGCCCTACAGGAAGAGTTGTGTCTCGTGAGGATTTGCAGGGAATATACCCACAAAATTCTTATTTTGCAAAAAATTATTGAAGGGCAGTCAATCTCTTATTAGACGTAGAATAATCGTATAATCCATCACATGAGAAATATTTTCAAAAATACAAGCTGGAATTTGTAGAAAGTTTACCTAAGTAAATACTGAAGGCACAACCTTCCTAAAAACTCAATGTGTGTGTGTGAGAATCACTCAAAACGGATCGAATATCACGAGGGTAATTCCTAGATTACCTTGTCAGAATCAACGAACTTGAATGATGTGCTGATCATATTCAATGAACTTGAATGATGTGCTGATCCTATTCAATAGTCCTGAACAAAATAATGATAAATGTGAGTGACAAAACAAGATAGATGTATTTACATGTCATGGTCGCGCATTTGGTTGTATATAATATGGAAAGTGGGATTTCATTGAGTCAAAGAAGGCTCATATATATGTGTTGAATAACTATAAAGTGGATTGGAGTTATGTAAGGTAAAGGACACATATTTTGGAACATAAACTTTCTTCTATTATAATATTTTGTTAAGTATCTTGTAATATATCATGCGTAGTGAGCATAGGTATGAACTTAAGACTAATGGTGTGAGGGACATAGGTAAGATGAAAAAATAACAATTCATTAAATGGTTTGAACTACAAGTAATTACAAATATGAGTTGAAGTATTTGTGTTTAATGCTACTATCCATTGGTAGATATGAACAATTATCTAGCATTGATTACATTTAAACACATTAGTTTGATTGTAAATAGAATGACCTAAAACATTAGTTTGATTGTAAATAGAGAGCATTCCGAGAAGTCAATTGACTTTTGTGGTGTAATAACATATATGATTAAGCTGGAGTATTTATTGGGGAATTGGTCTATGTTATTGTTCAAATGTGATTGGTAGGACATAAGTGGAAATAGAGGCATTTAAATAGACAAGGAGGTAAACATTACTAGTGTTAACGTATCAAGAAAATAGTACAGTGACAAGCCATTTATGTTGTTGTAATACCCCACCCCGCAGTTTCAACCATATTCATGGAATTTGATTATTTAGTACGACTTAGACCAGTTTAGATGGATCCCGAGCCAAATCGGATTAGCCTTCTGGCCTTGTTCTTATCGAATCAAGGTTTTATGGCTCAAAATATAATTTTGGAAAATCTTGATGTCGTTCGAACGAATGGCAGTCTCGTTCAAATGATGTTCGAACGAGGCATCTAATGACCTAGGCTTTAGCTTTGCTAAAATCTCGTTAGATATGGTCATTCGAACGAGATTAGGGTCATTTGAACAAAGGATTTGACGACTTAAGTGATGAATTCTCATTAGTAGAGTCATTCAAACAAGATCTAAATGTCGTTTGAATGACCGTCGTCAGATTTGAGTATCGTATCCTTTTGATGTGTTGTCGCAATGTGGGACGTTGGATACAATGATGTGTTAACTTCTCAGTAGCCTAGATCAACTGTGTGGTCAAGGACTATATTACCCCTGGCTCATAGAGTTGGGTGTGGGGGCGTTTGGGGTATTTAACCCTTTCAGGGTTTGGAAAACATATAAGGGGGAGTTAACCCATTTGGTCATTTTATATAAGATTTTCATCTCTCTCTCTCTCTCTCTCTCCTTGAGAGAACTCCCACCTCTAACCATAACAAACCACCCTACACTACCACTCCTCCACCGTAGGACACCACTAAACCACCGCGTTTCCACCATTTCCATAGTGTATTCAACCCAAAAACTCCCATTTTCACCATGACAAGGAAGAATTATGAATTTGGCAATTTGGTTGGAGGCTTTTGTGGAATGAAGATGGAGTGTTTATTGGATAAGCTAAAGTGGGGATTTCTTAGAGTTCAAATGGATCTTGTTGTAGGAGCTTTTGGCAACCCCTTTGAGACCACCTTTGGAAGTGGAGGTTACTCCTCCTACACCAACACCACCATTGCAGACCTTAGAGGTGGGTGAAACTCTACTCTTTCATTAAGACTTTAATTGTGTATTTTTAGTCTTGATTGTCGGAATTTTTAAGCGTAGGATGTTTGTGATGGGTTTTTTAGTAAAAATTATAATAAACATTTTTATAGAATAAAAATGTTGGAAAATGTTATTTTTGTTAAAAATAAAGAGAGAATAATTATTTCGATGTTTTTGAAATAATGAATGTTGATGTTTTATGAAAATGTTGTATTTTCTAGTAGTTTTTATGAAAAACATTTTATGGAATAAAATGTTAGCAAATAATGTGATTTTGTGGGAAAATAATATTTTCTTGGGAAAGAAATAAAAACTAACTATTTCAAGGTTTTGGACTATTGAAAGATGGTATATTTTGTGAAAATGTGCATTTTAGAAATATTGCTGTTAAATATTTTATGGAATAAAATGTTTGAAAATGAATATTTAGTTCGCAAATATTTGGTGAAAAATATGTTTAAACCATGTAGTAGGATTTTGGGGTTTAAAATCCATCTTCTCTTGCATATAAACTTGTAGTATTTTGACATAGAATGTATAAACAAGATTAAAGAAGATTTTGTTGGATTTAAACAAGAAATAATAAAGGTTGGAATGTTAGTCTTCTAAGTATGTGTAATTGGGACTAAAAGACATAATGTGTATGGAGATAAAAGACTACATGATAAATAAAAGAAATGGCAATTTTCATATAAAATTAGTCTTAAGTGTGAATGTATTTCTTGAATAAAGAAGTAAAAAAATAGGAATGCTGACAAACAAAAAAGTATTTATTTAGTCTTAATGGGAAAACATGGAATGGTTAGTGACTGTAACCTACTAAGGTTATGAAATATTAACACTTATGGAATTAAAAGAATGTAAAGGTATAAATGGTATTTTCAATCAAGTAAAAGATTACTCTAAATGTCAAAGGTGTTAAAGGGTTAAAAACACTTGATAAGTTGATATAAGTAACTTAATGGCGTTTTGGTGAAAATAACATTTGTGAAAATGGAGTAAAAGTGTGAATTGGAAATAATTGGATAAAATGTTAATTTTACTTAAGGTGAAACATTTTTACGAAGTAAAAATGTTGAAAAGGGTGTTACACGAAGTGGTCCAAAATTAATATGATTTTTGGAATAAAACTAAAGGTTAAAGTGTAAAGGACATGAAAAAGAATTTTTTTAAGTGTAATACAAATTGGGGCGATAAAGTCCTGGGTTTAGCTTCGGCCGGGTAAAAAAGAAAGAAAATAACGCAGGAATTTGTAAGGTGTTAAAAACACATTAAAGGTACTGGGACAGTAAGAACGGCCCAGAGCCCTTAAGTAAAAAGCCCTAATCCACTGGCCAAAGAATATGGTGCGCATATCCATCGGTGTTGAGCCTGTGTAAGTATACGGTATAAGAAGATTTTGAGAAAAGTTAAATGAAATATGGAACTTATCAAGAATTGGGTTGTGTGGTAAATGTGTTGATACATCCTAACTTGAATGAATGTAATAAATGTTTCGGCAAAGGTGAAATAGAAAAGTAAATGGTTAAATCTATTAGTGTCTATAAACGAATGAAAAAGGGTTAAAGAATGTGGATAAATGGGTGCTTAAGAAACCTAAATGGTTAAAGCCATACTCATCACAAGAATGTGTTGTAAAAAGGATTTTTTAAAGATTAAGTATTTTCTAACACGGTGAATGCATGTTTTGAAATGATGATTTTCAATGAAAATACTAAAGTGTATAGTAATGAACGAAAGGGGTTAAATCCCGGTAAAGGAATGGGTTGGGATAAATCAAGTGTAATGGATTCAAGTGTTGAACCGGGTGTGTTAAATAAAGTGAGACTACTAAGTATGAATTAAGGATGTCTTTACTAGATTAAGGTAAATTAATCTAGATAAGTAAGATTTTTCAAAAGTAAAACGGTTAATGCATTTGCATGTATATTTTCAGAGGTATACGTATGTAGAGATATACATATTTTCGCATGCATGTGATTGTAGTGTGTGAATATTCATTTATGTCATTTTTTTCTATACTGTTGTGTAAATCCCACTGGGCATAAGCTCACGTCCCCACTTTGTTACGACAGGTTGGGACTGGTTTCCAAATTTGAGGGCATTTTACAAGTAAGTATATTTTATATATGTTTACATTAGTAGCTCTGTTTACTTGAACTTTGGGTTGATCCCCATGGGTCTTTCACGTAGTTTAACTTGAAATTGGACCTCCATGCTAAACAAGTGAGACGTAACTAAAATAAAACTGGATTAGCAACATTATATAGGTTATTCCATTGCAATTCACACCTAACACTCGGGTCGGATTGGGTTGACTCACGAGTAACCCATAAATCCGGGTCAGGGTGTTACAGTTGCCATCACGAGATCCTCAATTTTTTTACATTAAAAGACATAAGCTAGGTGATGATTGTCATATCACGGAGAGGATAACCCCTTATGGAAATTACGATGTACCAGAGTGTGAAGTAGATGAAACAATCAATATCTAAAAGCCCTTTCTAGAAGAGGAGATCATTGAAGATGTTGATATATTAGAATTTGATGAAGTTCCTCCATTAATAATAGATGATTTGGTACCATTACAATGTATCAATGACGAAAGTTTACTATGTGAAAACTCAAAGTTTGGTGTAGATGAAATGGGATAATGCTTCATTAATGATGATGATATTGATGAATCTTCTACTAGTAGTGATGATGAAATTGAGGAAGAAATGGATTGCAGTGATGATAATATTAACAAAAATGATAGATAAACCGAAGATGAATTTGATAATGATTAATAAATGTTCATTTGATGTTTAATTTCTTGAATGAGAACTTAATTGTGCTTCAGGTACAATTTTTTAAATAAATTTGTTTGTTCTAGAATCTCTCAAAGCATCCAATGCTCGTTTCTTTGAACAAACAGGTGTTCTAACCATCTCCCCTTTGGGTGGCCAGAAAAAATTATAATCTCTCCTTTCATCTTGAAAGAATTGAAACACCCCACCCTCCCCTCTTTTCAATGTCTTATCTTCTGATTGCATGTAATTCGTTTGTTGTTGTTTTCTTTGCTTTCTTATTTTAGTTTGTTAAAAAGAACACACAATGAAGTAAATCCATATTTTTGATGACATGTTAGAATTAAAATAATAGAAAAAGAATTAAAGGGCACGTAAATTGCAATAGTTTAATTTCATGGAATTGAGTTATAGGTCATGGAAATGTAGGAACCGCTTAATATGCATATTGATTTGAATCGTGTTTTTTCTACCAAGACTCAGTTGATCTTCAACTTTTTATAAATGATGCATGCCTTTCTTTGGTTTCTTTTGTAAGCGCAAATTTTTTATCTTAGGCTTTTTATTTGTTTTATTTGCACTTTGGACTATTTGGTGTATCTGTTACATACCGACTTGTACTGACTCATCGAACTGAATACCAACATCTCCAAGTTCAGGACTCCTCTACATCTCAAGAAGGTATAAAGACTTTTAGGAGTTTGAAATTATTCATAAAGTTATTTGGGATGTTTATTTTTTATGAAAAATGAGGCTGGAATTTTTAAAGTTTTTAAAATAATATTTTGATTTTTAACCTTGTTTAAATGAGATTCGTTTATCGTTCGAATGACTTTATGTTCTTATGAGAACAGTCGTTTGATATCTACATCTAATGAGATTTTATTGAAGGCGTATTGTTTTGCATCGTTTAATGGTCATTTGAAGCCCATTCAATTGAGATGGCCTTGTCATTTGAACGAGCACCGTTTTTGTTCAAACAAAATGCCTTTTCTTGTTAGAACGGGCCTCATTTTTTTTAATGAATCGCCGCCTCAAAATTTGTGTTGAATTTATAAATACAAATTTTGACTGCAAATATTTTTAGAATTTTTCAAAAATGATTTCTGCATATTTGTTACAAAAGTTTTCACTTTTTGCGTTACAAAACCACTTTTGATTCACAACTTTGTATCCCAAAATAGTTTTTTTGAATCATTTCAAAACACTATATAATATCGTATTTTTTCATACATTTTGTGGAGAGGATTCTATACGAATATGACCCAAGTGATCACGTCTAAAAAAGAAGGTTGATGGTTGATCGATAGATACCGAGGGTGGACTGCCGCTTATGGATTGTTCTCGATTGATGAGTATTATTTAGAGGTTCTGTGAAGACTACACATTATACATGTGGACTATATCAAGTCGTTTGTAAGTCGACTATCATGTAAAATTCTCTAAACTACTAAATTATAGGTCTTTCCCTAAAAACGGATTTTTTCTTATTTGTCGTGTGACTACAAGTTTTATTTATCTATTTTGTCCACCTAGATGCATGTTTAGGATAAAAAGATAAAACTTGGTAATAGTATTTTAAATTGAAAAATTATTAAAATATGATTTTTTTTTTACCATCCTTGCCGAGCTCACTATTTCAACATTATCAAAGTGGTATTAAAGCCTTCCACTCTTAGAAGAGGTGTCGTTGCATTTTTACCCCTTACAAAAATTTGTATTAGAGTGGGTGGCACTAATTTATTATGTAGATCCTTATTTTGTATTGTTTTAGGGTGGTTACTTTTTCATCTCTCTTATGTTCGTTTATTTTTTTCTGTTGATGAGTACTCATAGTATTAACGATTGAAATCATTTCCAATTGAAGTTTGCTAAAAGAATTGAAATTCTTGAAAAACAAAATTTTCACTATGAAACTTCTGCAAACTGTTCAAACTCAAAAATATTTCCTCCATGAAAATCTTAGGGATCTGGGCTGTGATTTTTAAAATTTATAATTATCGAAGAAAGAGAGTGACGATGGAGTTCAGTTTTTAGAGAAAGAATTAGAAAACTTTAAAATTTCTAAGGGTAGTGTATGGGCCATTGGGGATAACGATAAATTGATTTTAGATTTTAAGTCATGCGAGAAGACTCTTACGGATAAATTCTCTTCCATTGAGGAGGAGAGATATAATATTCTAAGAATGGTTGTATATTTAAAGAAAGAGTCCCCAATACTTGAAGAGTCAAATTCATTGTTTGAGTCAAAATTTTAAAGTTGAAAGATGATTTAGAAGACTCGAGTGGTGTTAATAGTAATGGTATTGTATCCCATGATTCTAAGGCTTCCATCGCTGAAGCGAAGGCCATTGTTTATTTTATAGGGTCAACCACATCCAAGGATGTTATAAAAATTCAATACATAGGTAACATTCCTCGCATTTATTGGAGCGAAAGTCCAATGGTCTATTGAAAACACGTATATATTGAACTACAAAAAAATTACACATACATGAAATTATAAAGGTGGAATTAGGATTTACCTTTCGAGATATATTTGATTTGATCTTGTCTTTTCACGAATAGAATATGTGATGGCTCAATTCACCTCATAACCTTCTACTGTATTCCTAATATGGACAATCACAAGTGGGGGGTGGAATCCTGTTTAGTGACCACCTTCTTGTCTCCTCTTTCTTATTTGCTGGCTCTCTTTCTCACAAATCTGAACTTAGGTATTTTAATTATCCCAGAGTGACAGCTAGATTAAGAAAGAATGAGACTTGTGTGAATATATATAGGCTATAGTAGGGACCCTGAGGAGAGATAAGGATGTGGCTACTAATGGGCATGAGAAAACATAATCCTTCCCAGATCCTAATCTCATTCCCTTAATTATAATTAATACAACTAAATAATTATAAATCCACTCCTTAACTCATAATTATAGTTTGATCTCCTGATTATTAATTACTTAATTCTCCCAACTTCAAGGTCACATATACACAATAATAAAATAACTTTTGGGTAATTTATTTGATTAAATTATTTATGTCCTTGAGCGGTCCAACTTAACTTATTTATAGTGTCGGATTAACATAATCCACCTCCAGGGTTTGACACATAAAAAATATAATCATCTCAAGGGGATATTACTAGGCACTATATAGCGCGACGTAGATTTCATCCATAAAAGACATTCATCGTACATTAATCACCATTATCCAATTTATCAATATTATTGATACAATGATGAATCTCACCCGATAAGTCAAATTAATAAATAAATAGCGCATGTGTCCATCAATTATATCCGAATAAAGAGCTTTAAGTAAACCTGATAATCATGAGGTGCACATTGTGAAAAGGTATAAAATTGCTAAAAAAAACATTTAATACAATTTCGAGAATGTAAGCATGATATCGATTGCTTATTGGATTTGCATATTTCCAATTAAGAACTTATTTAATTATTATCCGTTTTAATCCAAATTAAACCAATAAAAATCCAATTTAATTTAAATTCTAAATCATGCATCTAGGTGAATAAATTTTTCCATCACCATCACAGATAAACATAAATTACTGAGACAAACTTTAGGAAAAAATTCCCCACAAGGGAAAAACCTTTATGTCAATAAATGTTTACAACACTTATAGAAATCTATAATGAATTTACCGCAACAAACCTAGAGAGGACGCAACCTAGAATCAACAATGGACTGCCTCAAGATCCCAGAAAATCTATAGCTATACCTTCAATAAGGAACACCCTCAAGTCTTGACAAAATGATCGCAGTCGTCAGCCAACACCTCCCTTAAGAGCTACCAAGTTGTTAGTAGAGATTTCGTCTCTAAAATAAAAATTTCACCAAAGTTGTATCCTGGGTTCCAAAATGATTCACTAAAGCAAATGGGATGATTTGTGAATAAAAAAAGAAAGATTTTAAACCCTAAAAGGGGAATACTAAAATTCTGCAAATTGTTGTTTTCGTCAATCAAAAATCTCAGGTCTTTTTAAGAAAAATGGACTCATAAATGTGGTATTTATAAAAAAGATGAGTAGGTGGATTCATTCGAACGAGAAGTGGAGCTCTCTTAAACAAGATTAAATGTTGTTCGATTCTAGATCACACAACCTTCTAACGATGTTAGAAAGCATGAAATAATACATTGTCATTAGATGAAACCATCAAGCGAGCTTCAAGCGACCCTTCGCGTGACATGCAATATCGTTTGAAGTGGTCGCTTGAACGCCTTGATACTTTTGCTTGAACAACAGAAAAAGAAATATCTTTTAAAAATACACATATATATCTTAGAAAAATTATTTTGACTCAATAAAATGCCTCAGGTTGAAGAAAACATTGTAGAAAAAATATGCCAACACTTAATTGAAGCATTAAGGAACTTAAACATTAACCTTACCAAAATCAATCTTGTGGAGGCTTGTTATTGAAGAACTTTGATATTCGAATCTGTTGACTTGAGCAAAGGATCATGAATATTATTCAATGGGTGAAACGGTATATGGCATATCCTATGTAAAGTAAAGACTATGGAAAACATATCACAAATCTCCCTTATGTCTATGTCGGTACAAACTAAAAAATATCTGAATTGTAAAATCAAATGTCCTATACAAATCTAATACGCTCCCATGAACCCAAAAAATGAAAAGGTACTAAACTTGCAAGTCATAAACTTTCTTCAAAAATCTTTAACTTTCAATCTTCAATTCTCTTTGTTTTCCTTGTGCTTCTTTTTGTGTGCTTTCCAAATAACCATCAATTCCTACACACAATACGCAAAGTAAATAACTTCATGACATATCGAGTATGAAATGAGATTAACATTCCTCAAATTAAAAATATATTCTCAAATCTCCCCCATAATTCATAATTCGATCTCCCCCTTTTAATTTGTCTGAAATAGATAAGGAAAAGAATACACAAAATAAATATAGAGTGTCACGACAAGCACAAACAATACATGACAAATATTCTTATACAAGGAAATACTTAAAGGCTTCAATCAACTATTTTGGAATTATCAAATTTTTCAAAAAATAATTTACACAAACATCACACACCATGAATTTTCACTAAGATAACTTAATCGTGGATACAGAATGAATGGGTGTGAACAAATTTGATAGGAAAATCAATGCAATCAAACATAACATATGTGGACGATAAATATGGATACTCCTAACGAATGAGCTCACAATTATCCGTATGTGTCAAACAGTGTTGAATTTAAATGACATCAACTCAATATATCAACATATCAAAGTCACGAATGATTTCCACACCAATAATGTCAAAAACTATGTAATTATTTTTCAATAGTTTGTTAGGACGTGTAAACCTGCCATTTTATTTCCATCCAAACATCCTCATAAATAATAAATCTTTTATTGTTTCAATTGAGGTGATATAAATTAATTGGCGGCCCTTTTGTCATAATATCTTTTTATTGCCTTAATTTCTTAGGGGTCTTTTCGAATGGTGGCTTTCATGACATGATTATTATTCACTTTTAGCCCTTTCTTATGTTGGCTCATCATTTTTTAGATTAACACAAATCCTCACGGGGCGACGATTCTTACATGAACCACTTGTAGCCCTTTCTTATGTTCGTTTTAAAGACATGATTAAGATGGAAACATTTCGATCAATATGTGATAGTCAAGTACAATAATTAAACAAATACGTGCAAGTTTGTATTAAAGGAAATTATGAGTCAAACATGTAGAAAGTAATCTCAAATTTCAACTTAATGACTCCAAAGTTTATAAAATGCAAAATAAAATGTTGATGCGTCTCAAATCACTATCAAATAGTCACATTGAAATGAAATGATGTAGTGACTTGGTCATTCGAAATGTCCATTCATAAACAGTGTAAAACGAGATACAAAAATCTTTTTTCCTTTTTCAAAAAAATTTATCAAAATAAAATCTTATTGGCTTTTTCAAATTTTTCTCAAAAAAATAGAAATTGTTTTTGTATTTCTTCCAAAAAAAATTCAAAAACAAAAATCTTTTTGGATTTTCAAAAAATATTTTCAAAAAGGGAAAAAAATAAATACAAAAGTGGTACACGCTAGCAATATGAATAAAATATCATCATGAAAATCATCCTATGCTTGCAAACAAGTCTTAACTTCAACCATTAGGTGTGGAGGAGTTTTTCAATGGTGGTGACATCCTATGAAAAACATCCATCAAATCATGTGATGTTTTGACCAAAAACATAACTTTATCTCAAATATGTGCAAATTCTCTCATGTAGTCTCAAGGAGAATTAAAATTACCATGCGTGGGTGTATGTTTGGGAACATGTAGCAAAACTCTATGTAACACACTACCTAACTTAAAATTGAATTCCCTAAGGTGTGCTCTCTTCTTACAATAGGTGCAAAGATACACGGGCCTATGAACACCTATCTTAAAATATCTAGGATGCACTTTCCTACCAACAACAAGATGCTTAGATGGGTTGGGTTGAGAGAAATATAGATCAATCACAAACTCGAGAACCGGCTCGGGTGCAGCATGGGAAGTAGACACACCGTCGTAACCTATTCCTAATCTCTCAATATTACCCAAAGTGGGACCAAGGAGAATCTTACCTACTATTTTATATGTATCCCCCAAAGTTACCTTGACCTCCCGGGCACATTCGAGATATCTCTCTAGTTATGGCACAAGTACTTCAAGTTCACTTTTTTTCGACCTATGATGATCAACTTCTCACTCAAAGAAACCTTCACCTTCTCTAGTTGACTCGTCAATGCATCAAATTGTAATACCCCTTACTTTCGTGTATTTATATTTATATATTAAATTATCGGGTATGGGTGATTTAATATAATTGATAATTAAATGAGGATTTAACATAAATATTGATTTAAATAAAACAGGTAATATTTTTGACATTGAACATTTACTATTGTGACTTAGTAAATATAATCTCTTGTGTGAAATTTGGTCATATATGTGTGTATCAGTGGCGGGAATTAGTTATTTCTCAATCGGGGCATATTTCAGTGAGTTATATGCGATTGGGAGATGGCTTTATATTCATATTCTCGAATGTTAATTTGGAGGGCAAGGTTGATTCCTAAAGGGTCGATAAGGTCAAAATAATCACCCTGGGGTTTTTATTTGGGTTCCGAGATCTTTTGGCCTAGTTTGACTCGAATTGGAGCATACGAGTCATTTTATGTATGTATTATTATTTAAGGTTGGAATAAATAACAATATCGGTTATTAGACTTAAGAGATTTAATTAATCTCAATTAAGAAAAGACCCATTTGAGAGAAAACGTGAGAAGAAGATAAAGAGAAGAGAAAGATTTGGAACTTTGGAAATCTTGAACAATCCATGACTTTGAGGAAGAATCTGACCCTACATCCTTGAGGAAAGTGGATTAACTTGCTAAATGCTTATTTGTAAGATTTATTTCATATTTTGTGGAAAGATTATGGTTGTGTTGGGTATAAATAATAAACCCTAGACTTTTGTGTTTAACTTTAGCATTTGTTGTGTGTATATGGGTTTGAAGGTTTAGAAATGGTGGAGTTCATATTTTGGGTGGTTTATGTCGTTAAAATATGTAATACCCCGTATTTTTGTGATATTTATTTATGGGATTAATTGAATTAAATGTGTATTAATTGGGAATTAATCCGGATAAAAATACTAGCGAGATGCGAGTTGGTATTTGATTTTAATGAGTATATATGGCTATATATGAATATTGAATTATGAAATTTTTCGTGAGATTGAAATACGACAATTTGGAAATTTTGTTGAGACGCGTGTGACAGTCGCGTCAGGAATATTACTATTTAATTAAAAAGTGAATTTTAATTATATTAACCGTATGGTCATTTTGAGTGCGCCAACGCGTCCGGAAGGGTTGAAATAGTCAGAAAACACTAGCCGGGGGTTTAGTTTGGGTCCCGGGGCATTTTTAGGCCATATCGGCAACGTATAAGGGTAGTTTGGTAATTTTGGATTTTTGGAAATGAAAACCCACGAAAATGAGGAAATAAATATCTGATTTGGTAATTACCCACTAAACCCACTAATAACTTAATGGGCTATGGGGGTTATTAGAATTAGTCCCAAAAGTTCCTAAGGCAAAACCCTAGCCACCATTGTCACCTTGGAGAAGAAGACTTGTAAAGAGAGATAAGAGAATTATGTAGAGAGAGAGAGAACACTTCATCAATTCGACATCAAAATAAGAGTTATACATAAGGCAAGTGGTTTAATTTCGTTTATTACAAAGAATGTTCCTTCAATGCGTAGGAAATTGACAAAATTTGTATTGTTCTTGGGAGTTTGAAAAAAAAACCCATTAATTGGATTTAAAACTTTATATTTTGATGAAAGGATTGCATGTAGAATTTTGTTAGGAAGATTATTCTGATGGAAATACACCTTGTTCATAACAAAACGGATTTATTTATGCCCATTGGTGACTTTAAAATTTTAGGGTTCATGTTCATGTGATTTGGGGATAAATGAAGGGATTTGATGATTCAATGATGTTTAGGAAAAATTGGCCCTATATAAACGTTAATATATGACCTAAGTATGTTTAGGAATGATTAGAACCCATGAACAATTGTTGGATTGATGTTTAGATGAGGTTAGAGATGAAGAAAAGTTGGAAAAACGAATTTGGGAAAATCTGGGCTCTAAACTGGCCTCTCGTTAAAAGATCTGCCCAGGTCGTTCGAACGAGCTCGTTCGAACGAGGTTCTAATGAGTTGACAGTTTGACTTCTAACGAGAGGGATGTTCGTTCGATGACTTTCGTTCAAACGAGATCTCGTTAGAAGGCCCACTTCGTTCGAACGAACTCTCGTTCGAACAGCCTCGTTCGAACGAGACTTCTAACGAGCTGACAGTTTAGGTTTTTTGGCCTGTTTTGACTTCGCGTGTTCCGTAACCTTATTTAATTGTAGAGATAACATTCCCTTGATGATAAATTGTTATGGTAGGGACATTTGGGATATATAGAGGAGTAAAACCTAGAGTTTTGATTTGAACCAAATGGAAATTATGGATTAAGACGTGAGTGTCTTTTACGAAGTGAGAACGATTGACGGCTTGAATAATTATATTAAACGAGAATATGTAAACGGTGTAACATTATAAGTCGGTAGGAGAATGAGATGTGTACCACAAATAAATTATGGTGACTACTAAGATGTGTGTATACTTAGTATATGTATATGATCTTATGTGTATGACATACCTACCATACTTGCTATCACGGTAGGTTTACGTTCTCTTAGGGCCCTCTAATCCTTGTTTTGCCCAGATTTAGATTGGTACCTCGAGAACATAGGTCAGAGAAGGACTTATTGGGATGTTAATAAGTCTGCTGATCGTGGGAGCGTAGGTATGTGCGTGGCCCATGTGATGTGACTGTGTTAGCCTCCATTGTTTGTGATTTTTCTAGTATCTGAGAATGATTCTTGAGAGATTCGGAATGTGTGATCCTTATGTAGGTGATGTACCGGGATGGATAGCAGAGTATGTGTGCACCACAGCTTAGTCTCGGGTGCTTGTATTGTATATTTATGACGTGAATAATATACACTTAAATAATGGGAACTTTCATGTTGGTATTGTGAATACAATTATGGTAATGTTTTGAGAAAACATAACGGGTTAACCGATAGTGAATTGTATTGCTAATAATTGAGAATCTGAGTTAAGTATAACCCGCTATTAAATTGATAACACTAGAATGTATAATGGGAATTGAGTAGTAAGGGGTAGAACTTATTACGGTCTGGATAGTTATGTATGTCACTTAGATGGGTACGGTACGTTAGGGGTGCACAATTAGTCGAGAGGTGAGTACTTCATGTGAGTGCACGTCCTAACATGTATTTTGCATTCATTGTTTTAATGTTATTAAAACACTTGTTATTTTTTTAAAACGATTTCCACTTTCGGGCTCTGACCCATTTGCTTTCAAATATATTTTTGTAAAAACCATTTTAGGTGCCTAGCCACAAGGACACCATGCATAGGATTTTCATTCAGGTGACGAGCTGTAGCTATTTGTGGAAGTTACAGGACCTTGCTAGTAGACGCTTCATCTATCTTGACTCTATATTCAGATTCCATCAGTTGTTGGGCATGTCGCCCATTCCTTTTAGAGACATTTCATTTATTTCAGTTATTCAGACTTTTGGCATGTAATAATTCAGGATTCAGACTTATTTTATTATTTCAGTCGTGGGATTGTTGTGAGGAGTTTTCCTCTGGACCTATTATTATGTTGTTGGTTATTCTATTATTTCGTTATGGTGAATGGTTGTTGTTCTTTCATTATCCTCTTATTGCATGTTAATCAGAGCTAACTTAAAATTCGGCAACTCACTTTTTAAATACTAGGTGGTTAGTAATCATTAAAATGTTTTCAATAGTGATGCTATTAACTGGACCAACTGGGCATTTTGTATTAATTTAATAAAGGAGTAGCTACCCGGTATTTAATTAGTCGGGGTGTCACAAAATATTATAGAATAAGGGTTTGTTGGAGAAGTAGAAAGAGTTCATAGGTGTGATTGGTTATAGAAGAAGGGTTTGGTCCGATCATAAAATGTTTTCATTCATTTTTAAGGAACCAAACCGGTTCATTTTGGGGGACCCTCGGTCCGATCCGATCACTGCAGTTTGTTAACTTTTGTTTTATTCTTCTCTAGTTGGTTTTAATACTCAAGAACCTTCGGATATCATATAGTAAGCACGTTTATGGAATATAATGTGGGTTTATGTTTTGACTTAACGGCAGGACTTCTTTGGGGCTATGATAAAGGTATATTTGAGATGGTATTACTTTTTTTCCTTTCTGTAAATCCTCCAAGGAGTGGCGATTCTTTGGTGAAGGGTTATTGGCTAATGAATGAGAGTTCATGAGTTTTTAATGATGACAATTTGAGGAATAACCATAGGTGTGATTGGTTATCAATAAGGTAACCAATTGTATTATAATATGAATTCGAAATGATCCTGTGAATTATTAGCTAGTGTATGTTATGATATATACATATAGCTAGGATTATTAATATATACATTCTAATATGTGTTTGTTTGTATACAGAATGTGCTTATATATCTAGTGCATATAATATATATTATGTGGTACATACGCCTCTAGTTCTATCATAGGAAGTTACGCAATGTGGAAGAATCTCCTGGTTCGAGGAGCAGGGAGAGTATAGTCCCCAAGGCATAGCGTTTAGTATTTTACCGCGTATGAGGTAGGGGTCAGACGTCACGTATATTATTATTCTTACATTTAGGTAAGCAACTATGGCCGCTTCTGATACGCTTTTGAATTGGTTATATACCAAGTCGGTGTGAGAGTCCGACCGCTAGTAACCCATGATGATATATGAGTAATTCCCTAGAAGATGATGGCATGGTAGAGACTGTTAGTATAAGTCTATGATATCTGTTATGTATTTCCCTATACTTGTATGATGTGTGTGTTATGTATTGACTTTTTATCAGGAGAGTGGATAGGCACGCTGTTAGGTTAGTAGTTAGAAATTTAGGAGTACGTGTAATGGACTAAGGGCCTAATGGATTCCAACGACTGATAATGTTATGAAGTAATGTATCGGGGGATTCCTTATTTGGATTTCTCTTGCGTGATGTACCATGAACAAAATCTAGTGCAACGTTGGAAGTGGAGAGATGTTTGGTCACCAGTACAGGGGTCATGTACATTATTGAGGAAATATTATACATGTAATAAAGGATGTGTGATATATCAACTTATAATTAAAGAAAGATATTATAAATGAATTTTCATAATCTGAGAGCTTGACATTTAATAATGATATTAAGATATAGTCATGCTGATGGGTATTACACGTAGTCTTGAGGGGTTATTATCCGTAAATTGAGTCGGGGTAGATTAATTTAAGATTTATTGGATACGTTTAGGTGCCTATTGTAGCTGAGAGGTGAGTTAGACTCTCAAGAGAGTACGACTCCACTTCAATTATGAAATCATGCATTTATAATTATTATGAATTTATTTCACTTGCTAAAACAATTTTCAAACCCAGGGCGCTGACCCATTTATATATTTTCTCTTGTTATATATTGTGTTTATTATAGGTGTTCCTTCGCAAGGATGCCAAAGATGGTTATCTGTTCAAGAGTTTTGGGAGCTATAGCATGTGCGGGATGTTACAGGATTTTTTTATTGATGCAACTATTTTTGAAATCTATTTAAGAGTTCTCAATTGTAAATCGGGTGTGTATACCCAAGGGCCGTATATTTTTATCCCTTATATATTTGTCTTTCTATGTTGTATGGTCTATTGCCCGACAGTTTATTCAGGAATATTCTTTTGTATATCTAATTATAGCATGTTAATGATCTTGTCTCTTATTTGTCTATTATGTGTTTGATTCCAAATTTGTGAATGATACACTTTTTAAAAAGAATTTTTTTTTGCAACTGTTTATTTTATATTCGGGTTTGGTACCGGTTATATTTTTTTATTCGTCAGTTGATACTGAGAATGGTACACTTGATATTCTTATTTTATTTTAGTATAAGGCTGGCCACCCATTATATTGAATAAGCAGGGAGTCACATGTGATATCATAGCATCAAGTTCTAGAGTCTTAGGATCTATGAGGACTTTTATATTCTACCGTAGTGTTTTTTATATTGTGCCCTATTGCTAGGATTGTTGTTTTTATATTTCATCCCCGATCTTCGCTTTGATTAAAAGCTTGAACTGTGTGTTGACATTGTTTGTTCTTTCTATAGATGTCGCCAAAACAATGTCTCTTGGCTTGGGCAAATATAATGAATGAGAATGTGGATCCCCAAATGCCTCAGGGGACTATCATTGCTACAAAAGTTGCCAATATTATTGAACAAGAAGTTAATGAAATGATGACCATAATGGCACAATAGTATCCTCAGGCTCCGCAACAGCCTGTAGCTCTAGTAGTTCAAACCCACATGGAGCCATCCACATGGGAGAGAGTGCGAGAAGCTTTCCAGAAGGGGCACTGATAATACGCAAATATTGCGTATTTCATATCTCGAACCTACGCATTTTAACCCCCTCGGGTGCCTTAATCTCTATATTTAGGCCTGTTAACCAGACAACCTCAGTTTATATTGTTAACATGTTATATGAGGTATAATTTGGCTTTTGTAGGTATTTTGTTACTAAGTGTGAAGTTCGGACGCATTCCGCTCAATTTTTGTAGGCGATCGCATGTTTAAGGGTATTTTAGTTTTTCACAGCTTGGGCACTGGCCCAACATCTACATGGAATTTTATCCCTCATCGCAAGCTTCGCGTGGCTTCAAACGGTGCACAATTTCGAGTTCGTATGAAGAAGTTACAGCGATTTCAGTGGACGAGAAAAACTTGGAAACCAAAACAGCAATCTAGTGTGCTGCCCTGCTTGATCGATCGATCGACGATTTTGGTCGATCGATCGACCATTCTGAAATGTTGAAATTTGTCCTTGATCGATCGATCGACCAAAATCATAGATTGATCGATGCCCAGTTTTCTGCAGATATTTTGCATTTGTTTTCTGTCTTCTTTCCTTTTATTCCAACTTACTATATAAGCTATTTTTTTTTTAATAAGAAGATATTCAGTAGATACACGATTTTAGCTTAGGTTAGCTTAGGGTTTTGAGGGTTTTTGAGAGGTTGGCTTGGATTCTTCTGGGTTTGACACCCAATTGGGTTGTAAGTTACACTATTCATCATCCTCTTCCTTTAATATAGTTGTATTTCCTCATTTCTTGCTTTGTAGTGTAATTTACATACTTTCTAAATTAGGTTTACATGATTTGATTACTTGCTTTCTAGTGCAGATTTATCGCATTTATTTACTCGCTTTATTTACCACATTTTTAATATGCTTTCTAAGTAATTTAAATTAGGTTGTGTTTGAATTGAACTCACTTGAGTTGACGTGTTGCTTTGCTTTGGTGATGGTGATGGTGTTTACTGGTCTATTTCGGGTGCGTTGTCCTAGTTATTACGCCTAGAAGATTTGACGGGGCATATCATGTATGTCCCGTGCTTACGACCTTTCGTGCGCAATTTTTGGGATATTTGTTGACGCCAAAATCTTATTAGGCTTTTATGCGAATTTAGGGGCGTAACAACCCCTGGTTCAAATAACTGGCAAAACAAGACCCATTCTAAATAACTCGTCGACCCATGTGACCATTTTATACTAATTAGCTCCAGTGAGGGACATTTGACACAAGCTCTAGTTTTACTCACTTTGTTAATCTAGTTTATACTAATTAACTCGGGTGAGGGATATTTGACACAAGCTCTAGATTAATCTTTCCCTTTTATGCATCTTTTTCCTTTTTGTTTGTAATCACCTTTTACACTTTTATTTCAGAGTATTAAATCATATAAATCCTAGCAACTCCTCTCAGTGGATCTTTCGATACCTGGACTTGGCCGCTATACTCAACAGTTGAGTGTAGTCATAAGTTTAGGTTTTTTTATTAAGGAGGTGAACAGAAAAACAATGATCAGCGTTTGACACGCGCTACTTTTCACCCTTAATCAGGCACCCTCCAGAATTTTAAGGAGGAGATGATGTTATCGTTGCTAGTTAGTGAAAAAAGGATATTCAAAGGCACCTACATATGGTTGAATGCAACGATGTTAAAAAACAAATACTTTCCACTTTTATATTAGTTGGTGCGACTCTCCAGTTGTGGGAGTCAGTTACAACCTCTGAGCAAAGATATACAATGCCCATACCATATTTTTGGGTACTCTTTAATCGTAAATGTTTTTCTCCTAAAGTTCAGATAGAAATGACAAACAAGGTGATTATTGGATGTAACCCAAGGAGACCGAACTGTGGCTGAGTACGAAGATGAATTTACCCTCTTGGAAAATTTTGTGCTGGATGAAGTCAGTACCGAGGAGAAGAGAATCTTAAAGTTTATTAGAAGCTTGAATTGGATAATTTGGCAACACCTATTGGGGAACCTAGCTTTGTTAATGTTTGTATATGTAATGAAGGTTGGACTGTTACATTGTCAGGATCATCGTTTGCATTTGAAGGGGACAAAAAATTGGTTGATTCGGGTTCATCGAGTAAGATGGGTGTAGATAGTGCCAGTGGGGAAGAATAGGTTCAACATCAAAGGAATAAATAGAAGGAGCGAGATCTCCCTTTGGGGGATTCAGCAAAAAGTCAGCGTTTAGGAGGCTTTAGATTCAATGGTGGTGGTTTTAGGCAGAATCTCCAAGGGAACCAACCGCAGCAATAGAAAAATGTTCCTTAGGGCCAAGAAGGCCAATGGAACAACGGGGGAGGTCAATAGGGCCGAGGTCATCAGGGCTAGTGTCAAGGGCAACCCAGATTTGGACAGCAGGGCCAGAAATTAAGGAACTTTATAGACCGTTGTTAAGAGTGTGGTGAGGTTAGTCACAAAAAGATAGATTTCCCACAACAGAATAGGTTATAATTGCAAGGAGCTCAGTAGGTTCATCAAGCACTTTTTTCACCTCCAATGCCTGTTCATATTGCCCCACTTCCACAGGGATAGTTGTAATATGGGCGAGTCTACAACGTTCAAACTGTATTGCTATCGTCGGTGCAACAACCACCACCAACCATTAGTTAAGTTCCCTATCCATGGGCATATGGGTCATGTATTATTTGATACTAGAACATCCCATTCCTTTGTAGCTATTAAGTTTATGCGTGTGGCATGAGTGTTAAAGTCAGTTGGTACCGTTCAAATGTGTGTAGATTCTCCCTTGGGAGATGGATCCCTTATCGACTTTATTTGTCAAAGGGTGGAGATAGATTTTGGGTGATTATGTTTATCTACCGACTTCCTTGTATTAGAAATGCATGGGTATGATGTTATATTAGGTATGGACTGGTTAGTTAAATATCGAACGATGGCGGATTACTTTGGGAGCTTGATTGTATTTTCTATTCCAGTCCAAGAAATGTTTCTTGTTGCTATGCCTCTTTTGGAGGGAGGTTCAAGCACACATTTATACTATGTTGATGAGCAGACTTCACTGGAAGTGGTTATTTCCTTATATTCAATTTCGGTCTTACCATCGATTCGTGAGATCGAGTTTATTATATATTTAGCATCGGGGGCTAGGCCAATTGTGTTAGCTTCATACCGTATGGCTCCTGTGGAAATGAGGGAGTTATGAGACCAAATCCAGCAGCTTTTGGGACAAGGCTTCATTCATCAGAGTACGTCACCTTGGGTAACTCATGTGTTATTTGTAAAGAAAAGGAATGGTTCTCTGCGGTTATGTGTAGATTACTAAGAACTGAATAAGGTTAAAATCGGGAATAAGTACTTGTTACCTCCGATTGATGATTTATTTAATCAGTTGAGAGGAGCCTCTTACTTCTCAAATATATATTTGTGTACGGGGTAACACCAGCTTCGTAGTAGGGAGAAGGATGTCTCTAAGACTGCATTTTTTACCTGATACAGAACCTATAAGGCAATGGTTATGCCGTTTGGGCTAACTAATGCCCCTACAGTGTTTATGGATCTGATGAATAAGATCATTTTAGATTTCTTGGACCAATTTGTAATTTTTTTCATTGATGATATTTTGGTATATTCTCTGAAAACATGCCATACATTTGAGCATGGTTCTGGAGACATTACGGGACCATCCATTGTATGCCAAGTTTGAGAAATGTGGATTTTGGTTACGAGAAGTGCAGTTTTTGGGTCATATTGTGTTAGAGAAGGGTATTTCTGTGGACCCAAGTAAGGTTACAATGGTGAGGGAGTGGGGTCAGCCCACAACAGTGATAAAGATTCAAAGTTTCTTAGGTTTGGTGGGTTATTATCATAACTTAATAAAGGGCTTTTGTAAGATTACTAGCCCTTGGACGAATTTGACCTGAAAGGGAGTCCAGTTTGTGTGGATGATTCCTATTAACTAGCCTTTGATGAGTTAAATGACAGGTTGACATCTCACATTACCTAAAGAGCGAGTAGAATATCTAGTATTTACCAAGGCATCTATCGAGGGACTTGGGGGAGTGCATTAACAAGAGGAGAGGGCAATTGCATATGCGTCTCGTAAACTCAGACCATACGAACATAATTATCCTACACATGACTAGGAATTAGCTACAATAGTCTTTGCATTGAGAATATTGAGGCATTTTCTCCTAGGGGAGAAGTTTAGACTTTTCACGGACCATAAGTCATTGGAATATTTATTCACCTGTAAAGATCTAAATATGAGGCAACATAGGTGTTTGGAGTTTGAAAAGGATTATGAGTTCGATATCTAATATCATCTTAGAAAAGCTAATGTAGTTGCTGATGCATTGAGTCATCAACCCACTAGGTAGTTGGCAGAGGTATGGAAAGCCAAGTGGAAGGAACTTCGTCAAGATGATGATCTAGCCAAGGCTTGTATGACAATGTTATCAGTCACACTATAGATGGTGATAAGGGTGGTGAAAGCTTAATCTAAAGATATGGATTGTAAAGTCACAGTACAATAATTATTGACCGAGGAAGTGGAATCTTACTCCATCAGTTTGAAGGGTAGATTACATTTTAATGGTAGGTTGATAGTCCCGGACGATTCCGATTTATGGAAGGTTGTTATGTCAGAATATCAAGAGTCAAAATTTGTGATTCACAAAGGTGGAGATAATATGTACCATGATATGCGATGACAATACTGTTGGGCTGGTCTGAAAAGGGACATAACTAAATTTGTCTCTAAGTGCAACACTTTTTAGTTAGTAAAAATGGACCACCAACACTCCTTGGGAATGTTACAGCCGTTAGAAATCTCGATATGGAAATTGTATTGCATTTCCTTTGATTTTATCATGAGGTTACCGATGTCACAGCGTACCATGATTCCATTTAGGTTATCATGGATCGTTTGATGAAATAGGCACACTTTTTACTGATGAGGACGGATTTTATGACATCGCATTATGCTCAACTCTTTATTGCATAAATTGTGAGGTTGCATGGATTTCCGATTAATATTGTGTCTGTTCGAGATAAAATCTTTGTCTACCATTTTGGGAGAGCTTTTAGGAAGCCATGGGGACTGAATTGCGGTTGAGTATGACATACCATCACCAGACCAATGAGCAAATGGAGTGAGTAAATCAAATGTTGGAAGATATGCTCCGTATGTGTGTGTTAAATTTTAGAGGAAGTTGGGATCAATACCTACCGCTGGTAGAATTTCCATACAATTATTCTTACCAATTTAAGATAGGTATGGGTCTCTACAACGCATTGTATGGATGCCCGTGTCATTGACCTGCGTGTTGGTTAGAAGTCGATGACAATAAAATTCTTGGACCAGAGATGATCCAAGACATTTCAGTTAAGATTTAATTGGTTCATAACTGTATACGTGTTGCTCAAGACCGTCAAAAAATTTATGATGATGTGGATCACAGGCATGTGGATTTTTAAGTGGGAGACCAAGTGTTGTTAAAAGTCTCTCTGATGAAAGGTATTATGAGGTTTGGTAAGAAAGGCAAGCTTTAGCCGAGGTACGTATGGACTTTTCAAATTATTAAAAAGATTAGTCATATGGATTGTAGACTAGACTTTCTAGAACATTTGCAAAGAACTGATGATGTGTTCCTCGTTCGGCCCTTGAAGAAGTATAAAAGATGTGAGGGGGATCATTGGCATGTTCCAATGGAGGAAATTTAGTTGCAACCTGATATCTCATACTAAGAATGAACGATTGCCATTTTAGATCGTAGTGAGTGTAGGCTCTGATCGATAGTTGTGCCTTTAGTTAGAGTCCAATGGGGGCACCATAACACAGATGAGTCAACCTGGGAACGAGGGGATGAAATGAGAGACATGTACCCTTACATCTTTCCATAAGCTATGTCTGAATTTTGAGGACAAAATTCCTTTATAAGTGGGGGGAGTATGTAATACCCCTTACTTTCCTGTATTTATATATAGTAAATTATCGGGTATGGATAATTTAATATAATTGAGAATTAAAATGAGGATTTAACATAAATATTGATTTGGGTATAATAGTTAATATTTCTGTCAGTGAACATTTACTATTGTGACTTAGTAAATACAATCTGTTGCATGAAATTTCAGCGTATATGCGTGTATCGGTGGTGGGAATTAGTTATTTATCAACTGGGAAATATTTGAGTGAGTTATATGAGATTGGGAGATGGTATTATATTCATAGTGTGAGATGTTAATTTGGAGGGCACGATTCATTTCGGTAGGGCCGACAAAGTCAAAATGATCGCCCTGGTGTTTTTAATTGGGTTTCGGGATCTTTTTTACTAGTTTTACTAGAATTGGGGCATATGAGTCATTTTATGTATGTATTATTATTTAAAGTTGGGATAAATAACAACATGGGTTATTAGTATTAAGAGAGTTAATTAATCTCAAATAAGAAAAGACCCATTTGGGAGAAAACGTGAGAAGAAGAGAAAGAGAAAAGAAAGCTTTAGAACTTTAAAAATATTGAACAATCCGTGAATTTGAGGAAGAATCTGACTCTACATCCTGTAATACCCCGTAATTTTAAATGACTTTTAAAATGGGTTATATTTTAAATTAATGGATTAATTAGATTTTATTATTAATTAATTCATTCGAGTTTTATCCGGACTGTGGATATGGATATGGATGATTCTGAATATTACTTAAAGATATTTAGGTAATATATGAATGTGATGTCATTGAGATGACCGTATGATATAAATTCGGTAATTTATATTTTTTAGTATGACGCGGTATGGGACGTGTCGGGACTAGTTTAGTAAATTAAAAAGGGAATTTTATTTTCTATCAACCTAATAGTCATTTCGACTGCGTAGTTGCGTCCGGAAGGTTCGAAATAGTCAGGAAAGTCTATTTGGATGTTAATTTTGAGTCTCAGGTCATTTGGAAATGAATAGACAACCCGAAAGGGCATTTTGGTCATTTTTCTAGGGGGGATGAATAGTGATTTCGGATTTGGGATCATTATAAGAATAGGTAGATTAAGTGAATGGGAGTTATTCATCTCCTCTTCACAAATAAGACCAGTCATCCTCTTAGAGTGAGAGTAAGAGTGCTTAGGAAGGGAAAAGTCACTTGGGAAGGAGAAGAACTAGAACCAAGGTTCACCACCACCAACCACCACCGGAGTTTGACCGGAGAAGGGACAACCAACTGAGATAAACTACACCAAAGGATCAGACCTACACTAAAGGCAAGTGTTTAATAATAGCAATTTAAGTTTGTATATTGTCCATGTTAGAATAGTATGAAAAGAGAAGATTATTCATGTTTGGAAGAGATAATGGATCATTAAATGGATTTCTGGAAAACTGAAATGATATAGGAATTTAACTCATGTGTTAGGATGATAATAATCCACGAAATAGTCATGAATCAGTTGTAGAAATTGTGAAAACCATTGATATGTTCTTGAAGATGTTATGATAATAAATTTATGGAAATAAAGAGATAAATATGCTTTTTAATCCAATCCTTTGATGATTCTAGGATGTTTAGAGTATTGGAAATCGTTCATATATGTTGATATATCATGTAGTAAGGTTTATAAGTCATTTGGGATGTTTAGATGAAGGTTTAAATGATCAAAAGTTGTTAAACCCCGTAGTTGCAGAAAATGCAGAAAATCAGGCCTGGACCTGAGGGATCGATCGATCGACCCCCACCTTCGATTGATCGACCTCCCCTGATTAAGTAAAGTTGTTTCTTTTTAAATGTTGATTCTTATCCCAAAACTTATATGGATCTTTGGTGATTATTATTTGAATATTTTGAGACTTAGAAAATATCAGTAAACCCTTGTTAAAATTTGAATTAACTGGATTTAGATTCAAATGATTTAAATGATGAAAATTATATCGAATGGAATTTCGGTTTCTAGATTCGTTTGTTAATTTCCGAATGGTGATGTATGAGGATTTAAGATAGGACCAGTAGGGGTGATTTTTTATAATAACTGGGTATCCTTAAGTTTACAAGAGAGTTTAATCCTAAGTGAAAGAATAGGTGTTTAGAAGAGAATTGAAACTATCGGTTTTAACCGTAATTAAAAGGAGAATTAAATTCTTAGTTGTTCGAGAGATATAAAGGTTCTGGACCAGTAGGATATTAGTAATTTCTTACTGAATAAAAGATGAGGGAAACCCTAATTAAATCTTATGTGATGGGAGTTTAGAACTCATTTGGTTGAAAGAGGGTATGAGGTTATCCCGATCGCATAGTTGAAGTTTTCGGACCTCCTCGATCGACAAAGTTAAGTAGTAGTGTATTGGAGGGGTTCCTTATTTGGATTTCTCTTTGGGAGACGCTTCGCGCATGAACCTTAACGACGTCGGGAGTGGAGGGATGTCATAGGATGCGGTGATAATTAAATATGTTATATTAATACGTTGAATTTAAAAGAGATATAATACTACGTCTGGGAAATATCTTAGGGAAATGATAATTACCTTATTGATATTATATTATAGGTATGATAATACCTATTTGATTGATTAATGATTTATGTGTATGACATACCTAGCTTACTTGCTATCGGTGGGAGGTTTACGCGTGAGGGCAGTCATATCCTGATGAATCCATGGGATCTTTGAATTATCGCTCGAGAACATAGGTCTATGAAAGACTTATCGGGGAGTTGATAAGTCCGCTGACTGTGGGTGCGTAGTTATGTGCGTGACCCATGGATACGAGAACTATGTTAGCCTCCAATTTGTTTGTTGTTGTTTGTGGTTCGTGGAATCTTACCGAACCTTTAGTCCCCTATTCGGCGACCAGCGATGATGGGACATGATAGCAGAGTAATGCATTGCACCGCAGCTATGACTCAGGGTGCCGTATTATATATGAATATATATATAATTGATTAAATAATTAAATGAATATATATTGTGGTTAGATCTATCTACGATGATAATTGTAGATAACGGTGAATAAAGTAAGTTAATGGAATTAAGTTAATAAATGAAAAGCTTAACTCATGGTAATGAGTAACGATTCATATTAATGAGTAATGATTCATGTTAATGAGAAACTAATCAAAAAGGAGAAATGTAAATGAATAATAATGTGACGTATGGTATGGGACATACGGGGATTATGATATGGGAATGGAATTATAATAGGGAGACTAGAAAAGAGGAACCATTAACTAGGAGGTTAATAGGAAACGTTAAGTGTGCACTCTAGTTGAGAGGTGAGAATTGCAAGTGAGAGTTGGATCTAACATGTACATAATAAATTCTTTATTGCACTTGTTAAATACTTGCTGTTTTAAAAATACTCTACACATTCGGGCTCTTACCCGTTTCCTTTCATATTTTCTCTTTTATTGTATCTCTATATCAGGTGTCCAGAAACAGGGACGCCAACCATAGTTGATTTTGACGAGCTATGGAGCTATGGAAGTTTTGCTTAGACGCTTATCATCTTTTTGATTCACAGTATTCTTAGTTCGGGCATGTCGCCCAAAGGATTCAGTTATGTTTTCTATTGAGCTCAAATTCTATTGTATTCAGGACTTTTTAATACATTTAACATTGTTGGGATTACTGTAAAGGATTTATATTACTTGGGAATGTTTATTCCAGTTGCATTTAAATTATTTTTGTGTTACTTATTATGTTATCAGTGTTGTAAAATTAAATGTGTTGTGTTATTCTTAAAAATGGAAAAAGGTTTTGTTGAAATTTAAATTGGAAAGTTTTTAACACCAGCTTATTTGAGTATTGGGTGAGTTGTAAATGTTTTCGACAGTGATGCTAAGAATGAGCCAACTGTATATTCTGTTTTAATTTGGTATGGGACTGGCCACCCGGTATTTAATTAGGCGGGGTGTTACAGGTGGTATCAGAGCATCAGGTTCTAGTGTCCTCTAGGATCTGTACGGCTTACTGTGTTTTCAGCTTAGCGTTCTTTGATATAGAGCCCTATGTTTAGGAACGTTGATCTCTTTGGTAAGATTCCGTATATATCCGTGAATCTTATTTACGTTCGGGAGTGATCGAACATAGAAGTATGGAAGATGAGGGCCATTGGACGGATAGCGGAGATCGTGCTTAAGAGGTTATGAATTATGTTCGAGTATGATGACCGTAGTCGAGGTCACCCCTATTATGGAAAAATTGAGGAGAGTCATCAGTAGAAGTTCTGTAAATGTGTGAATTGAGTATGTTCCTTAACAAAGGCAATATATTAAAAGGCTTGGGTATATAGTGGAGTGTGGTTAACTAGAACTGAAAATTTGGGGTAAAATTTTTCTTGACTTATCGTAGCAAAGTTATAATATTGGGATTCAACAACCATCACCCGCAAATGGGGGTATGTTTCCTATCTAAGGAAGTATGAGACATTTTGATTTTGTAGTGATTGATATTGTGAGGGCAAAAGGGTTGTGAAACTTAGCCTATGGCATCGTTATTCACGTAGACTCACTGAGGGGTGTGGGACACCTATATATTACATGTTATCACGTGGGTTTGATTTGTGTCATGGGATTACTTACCTAAAGCATGTCCGAGTGTGATTTGACTATCGGCGAGCATTGACTTGTGGTATATGAGAGCATATGTCTGCATCTTGTCTTCTATAAGAGAGTAGATGCGTAGACCCTATTTGAAATCGATAAAACCTAAATTTTTTGTTTTAAAATCGATAAACCTGATTTTTTTTAAATCAAATTTTTTATATATATTATTGACTAAGGACCTTAGGAGTTTCGATGACCGACTACTTTAGGAAGTAGTGTATCGGGGTGGTTCCTTGTTTGGATTTCGCTTGCGAGACACCCCACGCACGAAACTAATAACCGTTGGGAGTCGAAATAAGTTAGGTCTTTAGTATATGAGTTTATAACCTTTGCGATAAATATTATAATGAAAGTGGTACGACATGGTGTATGTGCGCCCTGGATGATTGAATGGTAGTAATTTTCATAATGGTATAAGGTAAGTAATTTGAGACTTCAGGATTTATTTGTTCCCTTCGAGATGATAATTTTTTTCCCAAAGTTTGTCACGTGGACGGTATAGGGAAGATTAGGTAAAGTCTAAATCTGATTCAGTTGAGACTATATGGTGAGGCTTGGTGTATAACATCAATAGGGTTTTGTTAATGTACTGTATGGGCGGTACATCTTGGATTTCTTACGATGTGAGATTTATACTCGGAGTTGACCTTACCTGTATGACTTATATTCCTGAATTTGGGGACGAAATTCTGTTATAAGGGTGGAAGTATGTAGTACCCCGTAATTTTAAATGACTTTTAAAATGGGTTATATTTTAAATTAATAGATTAATTAGATTTTATTATTAATTAATTCATTCGAGTTTTATCCGGACTGTGGATATGGATATGGATGATTCTGAATATTACTTAAAGATATTTAGGTAATATATGAATGTGATGTCATTGAGATGACCGTATGATATAAATTCGGTAATTTATATTTTTTAGTCAGACGCGATATGGGACGTGTCGGGACTAGTTTAGTAAATTAAAAAGGGAATTTTATTTTCTATCGACCTAATAGTCATTTCGACTGCGTAGTTGCGTCCGGAAGGTTCGAAATAGTCAGTAAAGTCTATTTGGATGTTAATTTTGAGTCTCGGGTCATTTGGAAATGAATAGACAACCCGAAAGGGCATTTTGGTCATTTTTCTAGGGGGGTGAATAGTGATTTCGGATTTGGGATCATTATAAGAATAGGTAGATTAAGTGAATGGTAGTTATTCATCTCCTCTTCACAAATAAGAGCAGCCATCCTCTTAGAGTGAGAGTAAGAGTGCTTGGGAAGGGAAAAGTCACTTGGGAAGGAGAAGAACTAGAACCAAGGTTCACAACCACCAACCACCACCGGAGTTTGACCGGAGAAGGGACAACCAACTAAGATAGACTAAACCAAAGTATCAGACCTACACTAAAGGCAAGTGTTTAATAATAGCAATTTAAGTTTGTATATTGTCCATGTTAGAATAGTATGAAAAGAGAAGATTATTCATGTTTGGAAGAGATAATGGATCATTAAATGGATTTCTGGAAAACTGAAATGATATAGGAATTTAACTCATGTGTTATGATGATAATAATCCACGAAATAGTCATGAATCAGTTGTAGAAATTGTGAAAACCATTGATATGTTCTTGAAGATGTTATGATAATAAATTTCTGGAAATAAGGAGATAAACATGCTTTTTAATCCAATCCTTTGATGATTCTAGGATGTTTAGAGTATTGGAAATCGTTCATATATGTTGATATATCATGTAGTAAAGTTTATAAGTCATTTGGGATGTTTAGATGAAGGTTTAAATGATCAAAAGTTGTTAAACCCCGTAGTTGCAGAAAATGCAGAAAATCAGGCCTGGACCTGAGGGATCGATCGATCGACCCCCACCTTCGATCGATCGACCTCCCCTGATTAAGTAAAGTTGTTTCTTTTTAAATGTTGATTCTTATCCCAAAACTTATATGGATCTTTGGTGATTATTATTTGAATATTTTGAGACTTAGAAAATATCAGTAAACCCTTGTTAAGATTTGAATTAACTGGATTTAGATTCAAATGATTTAAATGATGAAAATTATATCGAATGGAATTTCGGTTTCTAGATTCGTTTGTTAATTTCCGAATGGTGATGTATGAGGATTTAAGATAGGACCAGTAGGGGTGATTTTTTATAATAACTGGGTATCCTTAAGTTTACAAGAGAGTTTAATCCTAAGTGAAAGAATAGGTGTTTAGAAGAGAATTGAAACTATCGGTTTTAACCGTAATTAAAAGGAGAATTAAATTCTTAGTAGTTCGGGAGATATAAAGGTTCTGGACCAGTAGGATATTAGTAATTTCTTACTGAATAAAAGATGAGGGAAACCCTAATTAAATCTTATGTGATGGGAGTTTAGAACTCATTTGGTTGAAAGAGGGTATGAGGTTATCCCGATCGCATAGTTGAAGTTTTCGGACCTCCTCGATCGACAAAGTTAAGTAGTAGTGTATTGGAGGGGTTCCTTGTTTGGATTTCTCTTTGGGAGACGCTTCGCGCATGAACCTTAACGACGTCGGGAGTGGAGGGATGTCATAGGATGCGGTGATAATTAAATATGTTATATTAATACGTGGAATTTAAAAGAGATATAATACTACGTCTGGGAAATATCTTAGGGAAATGATAATTACCTTATTGATATTATATTATAGGTATGATAATACCTATTTGATTGATTAATGATTTATGTGTATGACATACCTAGCTTACTTGCTATCGGTGGGAGGTTTACGCGTGAGGGCAGTCATATCCTGATGAATCCATGGGATCTTTGAATTATCGCTCGAGAACATAGGTCTATGAAAGACTTATCGGGGAGTTGATAAGTCCGCTGACTGTGGGTGCGTAGTTATGTGCGTGACCCATGGATACGAGAACTATGTTAGCCTCCAATTTGTTTGTTGTTGTTTGTGGTTCGTGGAATCTTACCGAACCTTTAGTCCCCTATTCGGTGACCAGCGATGATGGGACATGATAGCAGAGTAATGCATTGCACCGCAGCTGTGACTCGGGGTGTCGTATTATATATGAATATATATATAATTGATTAAATGATTAAATGAATATATATTGTGGTTAGATCTATCTACGATGATAATTGTAGATAACGGTGAATAAAGTAAGTTAATGGAATTAAGTTAATAAATGAAAAGCTTAACTCATGGTAATGAGTAACGATTCATATTAATGAGTAATGATTCATGTTAATGAGAAACTAATCAAAAAGGAGAAATGTAAATGAATAATAATGTGACGTATGGTATGGGACATACGGGGATTATGATATGGGAATGGAATTATAATAGGGAGACTAGAAAAGAGGAACCATTAACTAGGAGGTTAATAGGAAACGTTAAGTGTGCACTCTAGTTGAGAGGTGAGAATTGCAAGTGAGAGTTGGATCTAACATGTACATAATAAAATCTTTATTGCACTTGTTAAATACTTGCTGTTTTAAAAATACTCTACACATTCGGGCTCTTACCCGTTTCCTTTCATATTTTCTCTTTTATTGTATCTCTATATCAGGTGTCCAGAAACAGGGACGCCAACCATAGTTGATTTTGACGAGCTATGGAGCTATGGAAGTTTTGCTTAGACGCTTATCATCTTTTTGATTCACAGTATTCTTAGTTCGGGCATGTCGCCCAAAGGATTCAGTTATGTTTTCTATTGAGCTCAAATTCTATTGTATTCAGGACTTTTTAATACATTTAACATTGTTGGGATTATTGTAAAGGATTTATATTACTTGGGAATGTTTATTCCAGTTGCATTTAAATTATTTTTGTGTTACTTATTATGTTATCAGTGTTGTAAAATTAAATGTGTTGTGTTATTCTTAAAAATGGAAAAAGGTTTTGTTGAAATTTAAATTGGAAAGTTTTTAACACCAGCTTATTTGAGTATTGGGTGAGTTGTAAATGTTTTCGACAGTGATGCTAAGAATGAGCCAACTGTATATTCTGTTTTAATTTGGTATGGGACTGGCCACCCGGTATTTAATTAGGCGGGGTGTTACAGGTGGTATCAGAGCATCAGGTTCTAGTGTCCTCTAGGATCTGTACGGCTTACTGTGTTTTCAGCTTAGCGTTCTTTGATATAGAGCCCTATGTTTAGGAACGTTGATCTCTTTGGTAAGATTCCGTATATATCCGTGAATCTTATTTACGTTCGGGAGTGATCGAACATAGAAGTATGGAAGATGAGGGCCATTGGACGGATAGCGGAGATCGTGCTTAAGAGGTTATGAATTATGTTCGAGTATGATGACCGTAGTCGAGGTCACCCCTATTATGGAAAAATTGAGGAGAGTCATCAGTAGAAGTTCTGTAAATGTGTGAATTGAGTATGTTCCTTAACAAAGGCAATATATTAAAAGGCTTGGGTATATAGTGGAGTGTGGTTAACTAGAACTGAAAATTTGGGGTAAAATTTTTCTTGACTTATCGTAGCAAAGTTATAATATTGGGATTCAACAACCATCACCCGCAAATGGGGGTATGTTTCCTATCTAAGGAAGTATGAGACATTTTGATTTTGTAGTGATTGATATTGTGAGGGCAAAAGGGTTGTGAAACTTAGCCTATGGCATCGTTATTCACGTAGACTCACTGAGGGGTGTGGGACACCTATATATTACATGTTATCACGTGGGTTTGATTTGTGTCATGGGATTACTTACCTAAAGCATGTCCGAGTGTGATTTGACTATCGGCGAGCATTGACTTGTGGTATATGAGAGCATATGTCTGCATCTTGTCTTCTATAAGAGAGTAGATGCGTAGACCCTATTTGAAATCGATAAAACCTAAATTTTTTGTTTTGAAATCGATAAACCTGATTTTTTTTAAACCAAATTTTTTATATATATTATTGACTAAGGACCTTAGGAGTTTCGATGACCGACTACTTTAGGAAGTAGTGTATCGGGGTGGTTCCTCGTTTGGATTTCGCTTGCGAGACACCCCACGCATGAAACTAATAACCGCTGGGAGTCGAAATAAGTTAGGTCTTTAGTATATGAGTTTATAACCTTTGCGATAAATATTATATTGAAAGTGGTACGACATGGTGTATGTGCGCCCTGGATGATTGAATGGTAGTAATTTTCATAATGGTATAAGGTAAGTAATTTGAGACTTCAGGATTTATTTGTTCCCTTCGAGATGATAATTTTTTTCCCAAAGTTTGTCACGTGGACGGTATAGGGAAGATTAGGTAAAGTCTAAATCTGATTCAGTTGAGACTATATGGTGAGGCTTGGCGTATAACATCAATAGGGTTTTGTTAATGTACTGTATGGGCGGTACATCTTGGATTTCTTGCGATGTGAGATTTATACTCGGAGTTGACCTTACCTGTATGACTTATATTCCTGAATTTGGGGACGAAATTCTGTTATAAGGGTGGAAGTATGTAGTACCCCGTAATTTTAAATGACTTTTAAAATGGGTTATATTTTAAATTAATGGATTAATTAGATTTTATTATTAATTAATTCATTCGAGTTTTATCCGGACTGTGGATATGGATATGGATGATTCTGAATATTACTTAAAGATATTTAGGTAATATATGAATGTGATGTCATTGAGATGACCGTATGATATAAATTCGGTAATTTATATTTTTTAGTCAGACGCGGTATGGGACGTGTCGGGACTAGTTTAGTAAATTAAAAAGGGAATTTTATTTTCTATCGACCTAATAGTCATTTTGACTGCGTAGTTGCGTCCGGAAGGTTCGAAATAGTCAGTAAAGTCTATTTGGATGTTAATTTTGAGTCTCGGGTCATTTGGAAATGAATAGACAACCCGAAAAGGGCATTTTGGTCATTTTTCTAGAGGGGATGAATAGTGATTTAGGATTTGGGATCATTATAAGAATAGGTAGATTAAGTGAATGGTAGTTATTCATCTCCTCTTCACAAATAAGAGCAGCCATCCTCTTAGAGTGAGAGTAAGAGTGCTTGGGAAGGGAAAAGTCACTTGGGAAGGAGAAGAACTAGAACCAAGGTTCACCACCACCAACCACCACCGGAGTTTGACCGGAGAAGGGACAACCAACTAAGATAGACTACACCAAAGGATCAGACCTACACTAAAGGCAAGTGTTTAATAATAGCAATTTAAGTTTGTATATTGTCCATGTTAGAATAGTATGAAAAGAGAAGATTATTCATGTTTGGAAGAGATAATGGATCATTAAATGGATTTCTGGAAAACTGAAATGATATAGGAATTTAACTCATGTGTTATGATGATAATAATCCACGAAATAGTCATGAATCAGTTGTAGAAATTGTGAAAACCATTGATATGTTCTTGAAGATGTTATGATAATAAATTTCTGGAAATAAGGAGATAAACATGCTTTTTAATCCAATCCTTTGATGATTCTAGGATGTTTAGAGTATTGGAAATCGTTCATATATGTTGATATATCATGTAGTAAAGTTTATAAGTCATTTGGGATGTTTAGATGAAGGTTTAAATGATCAAAAGTTGTTAAATCCGTAGTTGCAGAAAATGCAGAAAATCAGGCCTGGACCTGAGGGATCGATCGATCGACCCCCACCTTCGATCGATCGACCTCCCCTGATTAAGTAAAGTTGTTTCTTTTTAAATGTTGATTCTTATCCCAAAACTTATATGGATCTTTGGTGATTATTATTTGAATATTTTGGGACTTAGAAAATATCAGTAAACCCTTGTTGAGATTTGAATTAACTGGATTTTGATTCAAATGATTTAAATGATGAAAATTATATCGAATGGAATTTCGGTTTCTAGATTCGTTTGTTAATTTCCGAATGGTGATGTATGAGGATTTAAGATAGGACCAGTAGGGGTGATTTTTTATAATACCTGGGTATCCTTAAGTTTACAAGAGAGTTTAATCCTAAGTGAAAGAATAGGTGTTTATTAGAGAATTGAAACTATCGGTTTTAACCGTAATTAAAAGGAGAATTAAATTCGTAGTAGTTCGGGAGATATAAAGGTTATGGACCAGTAGGATATTAGTAATTTCTTACTGAATATAAGATGAGGGAAATCCTAATTAAATCTTGTGAGATGGGAGTTTAGAACTCATTCGGTTGAAAGAGGGTATGAGGTTTTCCCGATCGCATAGTTGAAGTTTTCGGACCTCCTCGATCGACAAAGTTAAGTAGTAGTGTATTGGAGGGGTTCCTTGTTTGGATTTCTCTTTGGGAGACGCTCCGCGCATGAACCTTAACGACGTCGGGAGTGGAGGGATGTCATAGGATGCGGGGATAATTAAATATGTTATATTAATACGTGGAATTTAAAAGAGATATAATACTACGTCTGGGAAATATCTTAGGGAAATGATAATTACCTTACTGATATTATATTATAGGTATGATAATACCTATTTGATTGATTAATGATTTATGTGTATGACATACCTAGCTTACTTACTATCGGTGGGAGGTTTACGCGTGAGGGCAGTCATATCCTGATGAATCCATGGGATCTTTGAATTGTCGCTCGAGAACATAGGTCTATGAAAGACTTATCGGGGAGTTGATAAGTCCGCTGACTGTGGGTGCGTAGGTATGTGCGTGACCCATGGATACGAGAACTATGTTCGACTCCAATTTGTTTGTTGTTGTTTGTGGTTCGTGGAATCTTACCGAACCTTTAGTCCCCTATTCGGTGACCTGCGATGATGGGACATGATAGCAGAGTAATGCATTGTACCGCGGCTGTGACTCGGGGTGCCGTGTTATATATGAATATGTATATAATTGATTAAATGATTAAATCAATATATATTGTGGTTAGATCTATCTACGGTGATAATTGTAGATAACGGTGAATAAAGTAAGTTAATGGAATTAAGTTAATAAATGAAAAGCTTAACTCATGGTAATGAGTAACGATTCATATTAATGAGTAATGATTCATGTTAATGAGAAACTAATCAAAAAGGAGAAATGTAAATGAATAATAATGTGACGTATGGTATGGGACATACGGGGATTATGATATGGGAATGGAATTATAATAGGGAGACTAGAAAAGAGGAACCATTAACTAGGAGGTTAATAGGAAACTTTTAGTGTGCACTCTAGTTGAGAGGTGAGAATTGCAAGTGAGAGTTGGATCTAACATGTACATAATAAATGCTTTATTGCACTTGTTAAATACTTGCTGTTTTAAAAATACTCTACACATTCGGGCTCTGACCCGTTTCCTTGCATATTTTCTCTTTTATTGTATCTCTATATCAGGTGTCCAGAAACAGGGACGCCAACCATAGTTGATTTTGATGAGCTATGGAGCTATGGAAGTTTTGCTTAGACGCTTATCATCTTTTTTATTCATAGTATTCTTAGTTCGGGCATGTCGCCCAAAGGATTCAGTTATGTTTTCTGTTGAGGTCAAATTCTATTGTATTCGGGACTTTTTAATACATTTAACATTGTTGGGATTATTGTAAAGGATTTATATTACTTGGGAATGTTTATTCCAGTTGCATTTAAATTATTTTTGTGTTACTTATTATGTTATCAGTGTTGTAAAATTAAATGTGTTGTGTTATTCTTAAAAATGGAAAAAGGTTTTGTTGAAATTTAAATTGGAAAGTTTTTAACACTAGCTTATTTGAGTATTGGGTGAGTTGTAAATGTTTTCGACAGTGTTGCTAAGAATGAGCCAACTGTATATTCTGTTTTAATTTGGTATGGGACTGGCCACCCGGTATTTAATTAGGCAGGGTGTTACACATCCTTTGAGTAATATAATGGTATAATTGAGAGTGTATTATATTGTTTCCTTTCTGTAAATTCCCCAAGGAGTGGGGATTCATTTGAGAAGGGTTATGGGCTAATGAGGAGAGGTCATGAGTCCTTAATGATGACAATTTGAGGAATAACCATAAGTGCAATTGGTTATTAATATTTAGGTAACCAATTGTGTTATAATATGAACTTTAAGTGATCCTATGAATTATTAGCTAATGTATGTTATGATACATGTATATAGGTAGGATTATTAATATATACATTCTAATATGTGACGGTCTGTATATAGAATGTTCTTATATATCTAGTGTGTATGCCGTATATTATGTGGTATATACCCCTCTAGTGCTATCATGGGAAGTTGCACGATGTGGGTGAATCTCTTGGCTCGAGGAGTAGGTAGAGTATAGTCCTCATGTCATAACGTCAACTATTTTACCGCATGTGAGGTAGGGGTAAGACGTCTTGGGTTTTATTATTCTTACCTTTAGGTAAGAAACTATGTCCCCTTACCATACGTTTGTGAATTGGTTCTATACCAAGTCGGTGTGAGAGTCTGACCGCTGGTAACCCAAGATGATATGTGAGCAATTCCCTTGAAGATGATAGCATTGTAGAGACTATTAGTATATGTGTATGTTGTGTGTTATGTATGTCCATATACTTGTATAGTGTGTGTGTGTGTTATGTATTTACTTTTTAGAAGGAAAGTGGATAAGTATGCTTTTAAGTAGTACGAAATTTAGGAGTATGTGCAATGGACTAAGGGCCTAACAAATTCGCATGACTAATATTGTTAGGGAGTAGTGTATCGGGATGGTTCCTTGTTTGGATTTTCCATGCGAGACATCCCACGCATGAAACCTAGAGCAATGTTGGAAGTGGGAGATGTTCGATCATCAGTGGGGTCATGTACATTGTTGAGGAGCATTACATATAATAATGATATTATGATATAGTCATGCCAATGGTATTACATGTAGGCTTGATTAGGTATTATCCGTAGATTGAGTTGGGGTATCTTAATTTAAAATTTATTGCATACATTTAGGTGTTCGATGTAGCTTAGAGGTGAGGTTGAGTCTCAAGAGAGTGAGACTCCATTTCAATTATGAAATCTTGCATTTATAATTATTATGCATTTTTTCACTTTTTATAACTAGTTTCAAACTCGGGTCTCTGACCCGTTTATATCTTCTCTCTTGTTATATGTTTGTTATAGATGTTCCTCCACATGAACGCCAATGATGATTATCTGTTCCATAGTTTTTGAAGATGTAGCATGTGTGGTATGTTATGGGATTTTTGTTATTGACGCAACTCTTTTTGAAATCTTGTTAAAAATTCATAATTGTAAATCAGGTGTGTATAACCAACGGCCGTATATGTTTATCGCTTATATATTTTTGTTTCGATATTGTAAGGTCTGTTTCCCGACAGAATATTCGGGAATATTCTTTTGTATCTCTAATCATAACATGTTAAGGATTTGGTATCTTATTTGTCTATTATGTGTTTGCTTCCAAATGTGTGAATGATTTATTATTCGTACACTTTTTAAAAAGAAAATTTTTGGCACCTGTTTATTTTATATCTAGGTTAGGTAACGGTTAATATTATTTTATGTGACACCCCACCCAATTAAATATAGGGTAATCATCCCTTTATAAAATTTATAACAGAATGTTCAGTTGGTTCATTCTTAGCATCACTGCCGAAAACTTAAATCCAATTAATTACCTAACATTTAATTAAGCTAGAGTTAAAACATTATCCAATTAAACATGAAACCAATTGATTTAATAAATTTGTGAATATGTAATTATAAACCATACACAAGAATTTAATGCTGACTAAATCAATTACTGAATAATTAAGACTGGATAAAAACCTCCAGTTCAAATTCACAAACCAAACCTTAATAAATACTCAATCCAACTAAAAAGAACTACAAAGGAAACTGCGTACAACTCCACTAATGAGAATGGGCGACACATGCCCGAACATAGATATCTGAACTAGAAACTGATTGAACTGAGAGAAGCATCTAATCTCAATGACCCGCAACTTCCACAACAACTGCATCTCGACAAACCATCCAAGTATCTAGAACCGGTGTCCCTGTGGCTGGGCACTTGTACTAATACATATATATATATATATATAGCAAAAGAGAGAAGAAATGTAAGAGACGGGTCAGAGCCCGATGGTTTAAAAAGATTTATTAGCAAGTATTTAAAACTGCATTAAAGCAAGTATCATATGCATGTTAGTTCGAACTCTCACATGAGATTCTCACCTCTCGACTAGTGTGCACGCCTAACGTACATCTAATCCAACCTAGCCATCTGACACACTCTTAACTAGGAAAAGGCTTATCCTACTAGTTACCCCTCGTAGTAGTATCCCGTATTTGATCTCGACATTTATCATTTTAAATAAGTGTTATCACACTAAAGTCAAGTATTCACTATTTACATTACTGAAGATTTTACTCTCTTAATAATCTGATATTATCTCATTTTAGGTATACCAAAAGCATACATATATATCTATCACTATTATATATGTATTAAACCAATCTTAATAGCCTACAAATATCACATTGTAAGTATAACACAAGTATATATAAATATCCACCACATTTATATATATACTAACACAACACCCCAAGGATATACCTGTAGTGCATTGCATACTCTGCTATCATATCCAGGTACATCTCGTACTCAAACAAGGACTATCAGTTTGGAAATCTCCCACGAACCATATAAACAAATCACACATATTGGCAGCGAACATAGTTCACATACATAGTCAGCGACTTATCAACTCACAAATAAGTCTTCACAGTCCTATGTTCTGAGATACAAGCCAAATATCCCCCCAAAGGTCACTCGGGATAAGAGCGTCTCTACACAACCCCCCCACGATAGCAAGCAGCTAGGTATGTCATACACATAATATAAAATATAGGTATACACACAACCCATTAAATCAAACGGTATACACACAACCAAATGTCATATTCCATACGTAGTATTACCACCACTAAATACTATCAACGTATTGTTAAATCATGATTTTCTCCCTCTCGTAGTATATATAAGGATAATATGTCACCCGAAAATCCTTAATACATAATAATAAGAAGTCCCAAAAGTAACCACTAATTTTTATTCTTATAAGTTCAATGTCGTTAGAACTAATATCGTAAGTATTTATCACTAAATACTCTCGACACATTTACAATTACGATTATATCTCTCTCGTAATCTTCAAGGTAAACTCACCGTCCCAAATATTTGAGTCAATACACATAAACAACTCCCAATAATTCTGCACTATTTTGGGTTCATCGAACACTAATTTTTCTCACACAAATTGACTGTTTACACAAATAATGGAAATTCTTTAAAAATTTGAAATTTCACTCGAACCAGAATGGATCTCGCTTGAACGACTTCCACGTGTCGTTCGAATAACAACCAATCTCGCTCGAACGACTTCGAGCGAGATCTCACGACCTCGGTTGTTTCATCTTCAACCTTAAACAACCTCATTTTTCACCATTTTTCAACCCTAAACCCTCTAAAGATTAAGCCCAAACTTCCAACAATCAATACCAAATATTATTCTGGCATGTATATGAGATTTCCCATAATCTAACATCATTAACTCGTCACCAATCATCCATAAAATTCAAAATCTCCAATTTTATTGTCAAGAACCCTAGTTCTTAAATTAATATGCATAACTTCTAAATTAAGCCCAGATTGGCTAATAGAAATCACTCTAATTTTGTAGGCGTCATCCTATCTACATATGGTATTCAAATTATTATCAAATCATCCCTAGTTTATGATATATTTCTCCAATTTCACCCAAATTAACTTTCATAACAAAGGTTTATTAACCTAGACTAGCATGAACAGAATTATCACTAAAGAAAGCAAGAAATAAACACTTTCCTCGATTTCGAAGGTCTGATCTGTTGGTGTTGTTGGTATGGATGCGTTCCTCGCGTTTCGATCTACATGATGGTGGTGGTGGTTGTGCAAGGTGGTGAACATAGCTTCTCATCCTTTGGAATTTTCTCTCCCTCACCCATTGTGGATCTCTCTTGATTTTGGCGTAACCTAACCCTAATTGTTCCCAATTAGCTGATATATTATTTCTCCAATTTTCGTCCATTTAATTCTTCCAAAAATCCAAATTACAAAACTACCCCTACTAGGTGCCGGCTTGGCCTAAAAATATCCCGGAGTCCAAATAAAATACCCGTGTAGATTTTTCTGACTATTTCTACCCCTCAGGACTCAACGGCGCACTCGAAATGATCATACGAGTTACTTAAAATAATTTACCTTTTTATTCCACTTAATTAGCCCTGTCATGCCTCACACGTGCGTCCCCGAATTAATATATCAAACTGTCGTATTTCTCTGTCACGCCAAGTTATATAAAATTGTCATTTCATATTACATATTCTCACAATAATATTAATCATTACTAGATTCTAGTCACTCTAGTAAATATTCAAATTTAATCCGGATTAATAATTAATTCTCACATTTTAATTTAATTAATCCCACAATAATAATAAATCACATAATTATTTAAATCTTCAAAAATGCAGGGTATTACATTTTATTCATCAGTTGATGCTAAGAATGGTACACTTGAGATTCCTGTTTTATTTTAGTATAGTCTTTCCACCCGTTATATTAAATAAGCGGGGTGTCACACAAATCCCCTCAATACTTCTATATCTCTATCCAAATCTAACACATTAAGACGTAACTCCTTATTCAACTTCATCATATTTAAGTTATCGGTGTATAAATCTCTAAATGCTATTTGAAGTTCACTCTCACCTTTGCTTCCAAACGCGTTCTCACTCGAAATACTCAAATAATCATAGGGGCTCTTACATACACCGGTATTCTCATCATCGTGGAACAAACTAGGTGTGATCACATGACTAGCCAAAAAATAGACACACATCCCATGTGAAAATTCATCCCCGGAATCTTTCACTTCTTCCTCACTATCGCTAAGAGTGGTAGGCATGGAAACTTTTTCCCTTTATCTTTAGCATAGTGGGGCATTCAAATGCCTTATTTCCTTTTCCCTAACATTCAAAACATATATCCTCATTATCTTCATATTTATTTATCTCACCGCTGCTCTCATTGGTCTCTTCATTATTTTTATTTTTTCCCAAAAATAATTCTGTTGGAAGAATTTTCTTTTGAAAATTTGAGAAATGTTTTCAAAATTATCTTAAGCATGGATGCATCATCCAAGTCAAATTCTCCCTCAAAATCGAACTCACAAACATTCACTTTATTTTTCTTCTCTCTCTTCCTAGACACTGCCTCACTCTTCCTAGACTGTGCCTAAAGTGCGATCCCCTTATCCTTAGTCTTAACAGTTTTGGAAAACATGCCAATCTCATAGGTTTGAAGGTCTCCTACGAGATCTTTTAACTTAAGTGAATCTAATATTCCCAAAGAATTTAAAACAGTGACCTTAGGTATAAAACGAGATGGAATTGACCTCAAAATGTTTTTAGCAACCCTCGTCTCATCAATTTTTTCACCCAAATTAAAACTTGTGTTGAATATGTTAGACAACCTAGCATAAAACTCGTCAAAACACTCAGACTCAAACATCGTGATTGTCTCAAATTGGGAGGTCAAATTTTGTAATTTAGACGCCTTAATTGTGTTGGTACCCTCTGATAGCGCGATCTTTTCTAAATCAAAGCTCTGATACCAATTTGAAGAATCTGGAACCTTTTAAACTAAATTCAAGATGATGCGGAAGCGTAAAGGTGTGATGGTTCAACATTAAAAATAACAAATTTTAATTTCTAAAACAAATTAAAATTAAACCAAGTGAAGTAAAATTAAACCATTAATATATTCACTTAAACCGATTAAATAATCCAAGTCCTAGAATTTTCCTAAGTCATATATATCAATATTAGCAAATTAGGCGAAACCAAATTTTAGCAAATGACTTGAATTAAATAAACATTACCCAATATTTAATATAAGTCCCAATTAAAGTGAGTGTGATAATTTAAACCGAATTTTATCTTGAATTATTTTACGCATGCATTCTAAATTATTTATGCAAGATAAAATAAATCAATCACACTACGCCGCGATGTACGAGAAAAAACCCAAGACGGAAAATAACCTCGGACGTCCCTAGCCACAAATCCACTAGATACAGAATAACAATTACAAGACAGATAGACTTACAACGCACGACTCGATCCTTCTAAAGCCTCGACGCTTCTTCCTAGCGGATAACCTTGGAACACCACCGCGGTCTCGGAATCCACCGATAGGACTTTATATGGTCACCGTCACCCGTACATGGAGCCTTTCTCCAAGTGGGTAGAATTGCAACAAAACTTCTTCTTCTTTGATGGATTTAGAAGCAAACCAAAACTTCTCGTTGAAACGGAAGAGATAAATCGGTGCCAAACTCCCAGAAATTTGATATGTATATAAGAACTTGGATAAACAATATGGGTGTAAAACTAGAGTGATAAGTAAATTTCTCTTTGAAAACCTCACTCAAAACTTGATCTTTTTCTCTTTTTAATTTTGCTCTCAAAGCACTCTCTAAGAGTTTGTATGATATGAAAAATATAGATTATCAAAAGTGATTCTCGCACATATTAAAGTCTGAAAAAGTTGGTTAAAAACCAAATGGTGAAGTGGGTGCAAAACTGCCAAAAAAACTGCCAAAAAATGTTCCCGCCTGGCATCTCATTCGAACGACATTTTGTTCGAATGAAATCTCGTTCGAACGAGACTTCTAACAACGTTCTAGATTGAACTCCTTAGAATCTCGTTGGAAATATTGTTAGAACGACAATCTCATTCGAACGACATTTCTAACGACGCTCCAGTGGCCTAATATGGGAACTCGTTGACAGGTTCGTTCGAACGACATATTCATTCGAACAACAATCTCGTTTGAACAACTCTATCGAACGAAAAACCAGAAAGTTGGAAAATTCAATTTTATCACAGAAAACTTTATAAACTTATTTTAAAGTTTTATTTAATTCTTTCTGAAAATTAAAACACAATTTTCACAAAACCTAACACCCAATAAACTTTGTTCCAGGCTCCTATATATATAATATTGCATTCATACCTTGGGAGCATGGAACTATGGTTGATGACGTAGAAATAAGGCACGCAAACCGGCATATTGATGAAGCTTTATACTCTTTGCTGCTACGTCTTCAACAAACACTTCATAGGCTTGAGAATATTACAATTACATACTATCCTATGAATAAATGTTTTTGTCCGGAATTGAGCCAAAACTATATATGGACTCAATTGGAAATTTGTGTCCTTACAAATCTCCCCCTTTGGCTATTTCGGGACAAAAACCAAACAAAAATCCTAAAGGGCCATCAAGCTCTACTAGACTCAAAACATAACCCACCCAAACTTGACTCAACCCAAGGATTAAACGCTTTGCCATTGAAAGATGCCGCTTTAGAATAATTCCTGCACACTTAAGAAAACAATTCCGGGACAAAAACCAAACAAAAATCCTAAAGGGCTGTCAACCTCTACTAGACTCAAAACATAACCCACCCAAACTTGACTCAACCCAAGGATTAAACGCTTTGCCATTGAAAGATTCCGCTTTAGAATAATTCATGCACACTTAAGCAAACTCATCAAATGCATAGGGATATCAAAGTATTAAATGCAATTTTAATTAATTACTCCCCCTAAATTAATTCTTAATTCTCCCTTTTATCAAACAAATGACATTCTTAGAAAGACGTCCCCCCTAAGATAAATCTCCCCTAAACTGAGATACGATAATAATAGGATTAGATACCATTTCTCCCCCTATCATTTCTCCCCCTTTTTGTTCAGGAATAGGCAAACGATAAAGAACTAATAAACATAAAAGCATGTTGAAGTGATAAGACATGAAAGCATATGGGTAACAAAAGCAAGGCAAAGGAAAAATGAATATTATATATATATATATATATATATATATATATATATATATATATACTAGAAATATACCAATAGAGTACTTGCATATATAAATAGATATAAACTCACACATGACACAAAATACAATAAGATTGCACACTCGTATGGTAAAAATGTGTCATATGGAAATGGAAGTGTTGGGGTGTGAACTAGTAACGATTAAATTTAGACCCAAACACTTAATAAACATTCACGGAGTTCTCATTTGATTGCAAGCTTCATCACATTTAAATATAGCCTCATGTGACAATATAAATTGAACTCAATGAACAAACATACACAATGCATACAAGCCTAGCATGATGACGATTCTACAAAACCAATAGAGTCATGACATAAAAGACAACTAGGATAAATGGACATTTTGCAAACCGTTGATATACCATCCAATTCTCCTCAATAAGCATATATATTCTTTTGTTTTTGAATGAATATATCAAACAAACATAAGCCTTGGCAATTGTTTTCTTTTTAATGCCAAATATTCTGTTTTTAGGCCTTTGGATCACGTATTTCTTTTAGATCCAATAAATGGTGGCTTACTATCGCAAAGGATTTAATTCAACCTTTTGGAGCCCTTCCCCGTGCACATTTAGATATATAATTTTTTATCTCACAAATCTCACGTGCAATGGATTTTGACATGCACTAGTCCTCCTAGGTCATATATATGTAGATGACTAGATTGGTAGGAGAACACCTCAAAAAGCTCAAATATAACATGTGACATTAAGATTTCAAAAGAGCTCGTGCATGCGTGAGAAGAGGCATATAAAAATAGAATCCATTTAAAAAACACAAAATCCAACTACTCCATAAAATATGGTAAAGAACATAATAATGTAATACCCCGTATTTTTGGCTATATTTATTTTGAGGATTAATTAATTAAATTGCGTATTAATTGGAAATTAATCCAGGTTATAAATACTAATGAGATGCGAATTGGTATTTGATTATGTGCATATATGATTATATATGTATTTGGTATTATAAAATTTGTCATGAGAATTATATACGGCATTTTAGAAATTTTGTTGAGACGCGTGGGACCGCCGCGTCACGGTATAATATTTTGTTAATAAAAGTGAATTTAAAATCTATAATCCGTATGGTCGTTTTGAGTGCGCCAACGCGTCCGGAAGGGTCGAGATAGTCAGAAAACACTAGCCGGGGGTATAGTTTGGGTCCCGGGGTATTTTTAGGCCATACCGGTAACTTAAAGGGTATTTTAGTAATTTGGTATTTTTGGGTAACTGAAAGTGACGAAAATTGAGAGTTGTATTCTGATAAGGAATTGACCCAACCAACCCTTATTAAACCAACAAGCTACGGAGGTTTATCAAATTAGGTTTTCATAAGTTCCCCCAAAGCAAACCCTAGCCACCATAGCTTTTTGGAGAAGAAAGCTTGGAGAAGGAGAGAGAGAGAGGAATTCTGCAGAAATTCTACACCGAATCTACACCAAACTCAGAGACAACCAAGGCAAGTCACTTTATTCCATTTAATTTCTGAGAATGTTCCCTCCATGTTAGAAAATTCGGATTTATGGTTTGTTCTTGAAGAAAATATGAAAACCCATGTAGTTTAGATCATAGAACTTGAAAAATTGTGAAGAGAATTGCATGTAGTATGATAGGTAGATGATTTCCCTTATAATAATTGTGATTTGAACGAATTAAAACGAAATAAATTCTGGGATTTGAGGATAATATAAACCTAGGGTTCATGTTTTAGAGAAATTGGGAAAAGTATAGAAATGTGTAAATTTGGTTGATGTTATGATGATTCGATCCTTGAAAACATGTTAGGAGATGATGTAAATATGTTTAGGATTAATTAGAGACCCTAAAACGTTATTTGGATGAACTTTGGAAGAGATTAGAATTGATAAAAATGGTGAAAAACGATTTTTGGAAAAATCTGGGCCGAAACTGGTGGCTCGTTAGAAGCAGCCCCCAAGTCGTTCGAACGAACTCGTTCGAACGAGCTTCTAACGAGTTGACCAGTCGTTACTAACGAGTAGGGATTTCGTTCGATATCTCGTTCGAACGAGATATCGTTAGAAGGGACAGTTCGTTCGAACGAACTGGGATCTCGTTCGAACGAACTAGTTCGAACGAGACTTCTAACGACCTGACAGTCCAAACTCGTTCGAAGTCTCGTTCGAACGAGACTTCTAACGAGCTGGCAGTTTGGTCCTTTTTGGACTGTTTTGACTTTTGGAGTTCCGTAAACTGGTTCGAGGATATAGTTAACCTTCCAATGATGATGTAGTGATAGGTTTGGGTCATTTGGGTATTTATGAGAAGGAATTTACATACGAGAGTGTATTACATGGACGGTATGGGTTGAGACGTGAGTGTCTAATACGACGTGAGATAATTATGGCGCGTATAATTACAAACCGGAATAGTATGAATTGTGTTCATTATAGTTAGTATGAGAATATATACTACGATTTAAAATACGGTATTACTAAGATGTGTGGTTACTTAGTATTAGTATATGGATTGTGTGTATGACATACCTACCATACTTGCTATCACGGGAGGTTGCGTTCGCTTAGGACCCTCTAATCCTTGTGTGCCTACGGGGGGGGGGGGGGGGGATATAGACTGGTACCTCGATGAACATAGGTCATAGAAAGACTTATTGTGATATTAATAAGTCCGCTGATCATGGGAGCGTAGGTATGTGCGTGACCCATGTGATGGTGACTGTGTTCGCCTCCATTATTTGTGATGTTGTTATCGGTAAACTATTCCTGAGAGATTCGGAATATGTAATCCTTATGTACGTGATGTACCGGGATGGATAGCAGAGTATGTGTGCACTACAGCTTCGATTGCGGGGTGCTTGTATTGTATATTTATGATTTGAATAATATACATTATATTATGGGAATCCTCATGTTAATGTTGTAAAAATATTACGGTATTGTTTCGAGATATATAATGAGTTAACTGATAATTATATCAATGGCATATTTAGTAACTGAGTTTACGGTGAACCTCTATTTAATTACGAGCGTTGTTATGATAAATGGAACCGAGTAATATGGATAGCACCTTTGGCAGTCTAGCTAGTTATGTTGTCAGTTGGCTAGTAGTATGGGTCGATATAGATGGGTACTTACGTTAGGAGTGCACAGTTAGACGAGAGGTGAGAATATCATGCGAGTGTACATCCTAACATGTAATTTGCATTTAATGTTTTAAATGTTTTTAAAGCACTTGCAGGTTTTTAAAATATAACTCCACATTCGGGCTCTGACCCGTTTGCTTTTCAAATCTCTTTTTCTTTGTAAAACCATTTTAGGTGCCCAGCCACAAGGACACCAAGCATAGGATACTCATTCAGGTGACGAGTTGTAGCTGCTTGTGGAAGCTACAGGGATTTACATGTAGACGCCTCCATCTTTTGGATTCCAGAGTCACCATCTATCAGTTGTAGGGCGTGTTGCCCATTTCTTTAGAGACATCTTTTATATTTCAGTTTTCAGACTTTAGCATGTTTTATTTCAGTTTCGGTTATTCATTTCAGTTATGGGATTGTAGTGAGGAGTTTTCCTCCAGACTTTATTTACTCTATTGTGATGGTTATTCATTTTACTTTAGCATGGTGAATGGTGTTATCTATTTCTTCATTTTACTTATTGCATGTTAATCAGACTTAAATTAAAATTTGGCACTTGCTTTTTAAATATTAGGTGGTTAGAAATAATAAAATGTTTTCGACAGTGATGCTATTAACTGAGCCAACTTGGCATTTTGAATTAATTTTATAAAGGAGTAGCTACCCGGTATTTAATTAGTCGGGGTGTCACAAATAAGGATTGATAATCTAAACCAAAAGTTCTAGCCACATGGGAGCGTTAAAGGAGGGATTCAAACACAAGTATATGCCACTTAAAGTGTGTCAAAATAAAATACACACATAAAAAATCTTTTTGAGTTTTTAACATTTTTCACCAAAAATAAATATATATACTCAAAAGAATAAACAAAAATCATTTGTATTTTTTCATTAAGCTTAAATGAAATAAATAAAACACAAATGATAAAAAAAATCTTTTTATATTTTTCAATTAATTCAAACACAAAATATAATACAAAAAGATAAACAAGTCATAATTTCTAGCATGTGATATGAAATAAGGCAATGACTATAAAAAGACTAAACAAGCATACATTTAGCATGTGAATATAACATGAAGTACAAACGCTAAAGTATGAAAACACTAACGCTTTCAACCTTTAAATTTAGCAAGGGAGGTTTCATGTGATAGTAAATGAGAATCAACAAATCTTGTATCCAGCGCATTTAATAATGATTTCCTAACCCATATAGATTTATATTTAACATGATGGGGATTCGAAAATAATGAAATGCTAGATAAAGATTTCCTTGGACTTCTTTTAAGATCAAAACAAAATGACCTAAGGTGACCTTTCCTACCACAATGCAAGCATGTGTAAACACAAGGAATGTTACCTAAGGTGTGACCCTTTTTAAAGACCTTGGACAAAGTTTACCCTCTAAAACAAACAATGGTTTTAGCTTTAGCAATAGAAGAATTTGAGCATGATGTGCTAGAAACATTAGAACTACTACTAGAGTCTTGAGAATCATTTTTCAATTTTAAAATTTCGGACTCAAGTAATAAATTAGACTCCTCAAAATTATGGGACTCCTTCTTTAAATTTTCAATAATTCCTAGAAGGTTAAAACACTCTCCCTCAATATGAGCAAACTTGTCCCTAAGAGTCTTTTCACGATTTTCACTCTCTTTCTTGGACTTTTCTAGAATATCAAAATTTGAATGTAAGTCCATGAGCTTTTCACGAAAAATATCTTTTTGAGATAAGGAGATTTGCAAAGACTCAATGTGAGATTTAAAACAAGAATTTTCATTTTCAAGAAATTTAATTCTTTTTACAAATCTCAAATTTAATTCCTTTAAATTTTCGTTACATTTGTTAAGCCCATTTAATTCCTCTCGAAAATCAAAAATTTCATTTTCATTAAAATTGGTCAAATTTTCATTAAGACGTCCCATTGAGAGAAAAAAAATGTGAGAGTGAAAAGAAAAAATTGAACTACCTAAAAAGGTAAGGAAATACAAAAAAACCGAAAAACGGATCTTTAATGCGATAACTTAGCGCTCCGGCTCTGATACCAATTTGATAGCGCGAGCTTTTCTAAATCAAAGCTCTGATACCAATTTGAAGAATCTGGAACCTTTTAAACTAAATTCAAGATGATGCGGAAGCATAAAGGTGTGATGGTTCAACTTTAAAAACAATAAATTTTAATTTCTAAAACAAATTAAAATTAAACCAAGTGAAGTAAAATTAAACCATTAATATATTCACTTAAACCGTTAAATAATCCAAGTCCTAGAATTTGCCTAAGTCATATTTATCAATATTAGCAAATTAGGCGAAACCAAATTTTAGCAAATGACTTGAATTAAATAAACTTTACCCAATATTTAATATAAGTCCCAATTAAAGTGAGTGTGATAATTTAAACCGAATTTTATCTTGAAGTATTTTACGTATGCATGCTAAATTATTTATGCAAGATAAAATATATCAATCACACTATGCCGCGATGTACGAGGAAAAACCCAAGACGAGAAACAACCTCGGACGGCCCTAGCCACAAATCCACTAGATACGGAATTACAATTACAAGACAGATAGACTTACAACGCACGACTCGATCCCTCTCAAGCCTCGACGCTTATTCTTGTAGACATCTCTTCCTAGCGGATAACCTTGGAACACCACCGCGGTCTCGGAATCCACCGATAGGACTTTATATGGTCACCGTCACCCGTACATGGAGCCTTTCTCCTAGTGGGTAGAATCGCAACAAAACTTCTTCTTCTTTGATGGATGTAGAAGCAAACCAAAACTTCTCTTTGAAATGGAAGAGATAAACCGGTGCCAAACTCCAAGCAATTTGATATGTATATAAGAACTTGGATAAACAATATGGGTGTAAAACTAGAGTGATAAGTAAATTTCCCTTTGAAAATCTCACTCAAAACTTGATCTTTTTCTATTTTTAATTTTCCTCTCAAACCACTCTCTAAGAGTTTGTATGATATGAAAAAGATAGATTATCAAAAGTGATTCCCGCACATATTAAAGTCTGAAAAATTTGGTTAAAAATCAAGTGGGGAAGTGGGTGCAAAACTGCCAAAAACTGTTCCCGCCTGGCATCTCGTTCGAATGACATTTCGTTCGAATGAAATCTCGTTCGAACGTGACTTCTAACGACGTTCCAGATTGAACTCGTTAGAATCTCATTGGAAATCTCGTTAGAACGACAATCTCGTTCGAACAACATTTCTAACGACGTTCCAGTGGCCTAATATGGGAACCCGTTGGCAGGTTCGTTCGAACGACATTTTCGTTCGAACGACAATCTCGTTCGAACGACTCTATCGAACGAAAAACCAGAAAGTTGGAAAATTCGATTTTAGCCCAGAAAACTTTATTAACTTATTTTAAAGTTTTATTTAATTCTTTCGAAAAAATAAAACATAGTTTTTACAAAACCTAACACCCAATAAACTTTGTTCCAAGATCCTATATATATAATATTGCATTCATACCTTGGGAGCATGGAACTATGGTTGATGGCGTAGAAACGAGGCACGCAAACCGGCATAGTGATGAAGCTTTATACTCATTGCCGCTACGTCTTCAACAAACACTTCATAGGCTTGAGAATATTACAATTACATACTATCCTATAAATAAATGTTTTTGTCCGGAATTGAGCCAAAACTATATATGGACTCAATTGGAAATTTGTGTCCTTACACCCTCATGTATCAATTGGAGTGTATCGCATGCCTCTTTAGACATGGTTCACGTCATCATATGATGAAACTCGTCTGGGGTGATATCTCCAGAAATAGCGCTCAGGCCACGGGAATTAAAATTCCTTCATTTCAAATCATCCTCAGTCCAATTAGACACATGTTTGGGACTCAAGACATTATTGACAATGATGGTACACAATCCAAACACGCTCATCAATAGCCTTTAAAACAGATTTCATGTTGGCTTTCCAATAGGCATAATTTGTGCTATAAAAAATTTGACCACTTAATATATAATTTTTCTATCGAAAAAATTGCGATTTTTCACACTCAGATTTTTCAAAAAAATTGATATCACAAAAATTTATGGAAAAAGAATCACTCAGTAAATTTAGAGTAACCTGCTCTGATACCAATTTGACAACATGAGTAGTCAAAAAGTATCAGACAGAAAAATAAGAAAAATCAGGATCACTCGATAACTTGGAGCAACCTGCTTTGATACCAATTTATTGATGTATAAAATGGCTTAAAAACATCTAATACCAATTTTAGAATGTAAGTGTGATATCGATTGCTCATTGGATTCACAAATTTCTAATTAAGAACTTATTTAATTAATTGTCAGTTTTTTATCGAAATTAAACCAACTAAAATCCAATTATATTTCAACCCTAAATCATGCATCTATGTAAATAAATTATGCCATCACAAATAAACATAAATTTTTAATGCATAGATTTTAGGAAAAAATCTCCAACAAGGGAAAAACCTTTATTTCAATAAATGTTTACAATACTTACTCAAAAACTACATTGAATTTACCGTAGCAAACTCACATTGGACGCAACCTAGAATCAATGGAATCCATCAAGAACCTATAAGAATCTCAACTCTATCTTCAACAAGGATCACTTTAAAGTCATCCCAAATGATCGCAGTCGTCACCCAGCACCTCCCTCAAGTGCCACCAAGTCAGCAGTAGAGATTTTGTCTTCACAAGAGAAACTTCATCGAAGTTGTATATTGGGTTCCAAAATGATTCCCTAAAGTATTTGGGATGATTTAAAAATCAAAAAACAAAGTTTTAAAACCCTAAAAGAAGAAGACTAAAATTTTGAAGAGTTGAGTTTTTGTGTATAAAAAATCTCAGGTGAAAAAAATGACTCATAAATCTGGTATTTATAAAAAAGTTGAGTCGGAAGGTTCGTTCGAAGGAGAAGTGTAGGTCTCTCAAACTAGATTAAATGTCATTCGATCCTAAATCTCACCACCTTCTACCCATGTTAAAAAACATAAAACAATATGATGTTGTTAGATGAAACCATCAAGCGAGCTTTAAGTGATCCTCCGCACAACATGAAACGTCCTTTGAAGATGCCATTTAAACGACTTGATACTTTCGTTTGAACGACATGTAAATGTCGTTTGAACGACTAAAATGAAAAATAATTTCTTTTAAAACTCCACTTACAGATCTTAGAAAAATTTTATTGACTCAATAAAATGCCTCAGGTTGATGAAAACATTTTAGAAAAAATATCCCAACACTTAAATGAAACATTGAGGAACTTAAACATCAACCTTGCCAAAATCAATCTTGTGGAGGTTTGTTGTTGAAGAAATTTGATATTAAGATCCATCAACTTGAGATAATGATCTTGAATATAAATCGACGGGGGTAATTATATATGTTATATTCTATGTAAAGTATAGACTATGGAAAACATCCATTTACATGTTGTCTTATAAAATTTCTATAAAAATAATGACCTCAAATTGGTCCCATTCAATACACATAAAGTTTACTAGAACAACAAGTTGAAACTATACAGTCTCCCACAATGAAGATATACCTACTAAAATATTATGATACAACCCTATTAATTGTCTGTCCAGTTCCTTGTAAGGATATGAACGATAAAACTTATATTCTACAAGAACAGGTGATCTGATGCTCTATGTGTAAGTCGTACTCTACACACCTGAACACCTACTGAGAAGAACAAATGACACCACAAATATATAAAATACTGCGAAACATTATGTCCATGTATGATTCTTTTAAAAATAGAAATAACTGATTTTATTATAACAATAAATCCATAACTAATTTTTTTACAAAAAGCATGGTTTTTGTCTACTTCTCTATTAGCATTTACACATTTTGGCACTGTGCTGAGAAAGGTCATCATAGGGATTTTTTATATAATCATAGAAGAGACCCTTAGAAGTTTACGTCTAGTATCCCACTGGTTCCCAAAACCCAATGCATTAGGTATACATCTATTTGGGTTAGAAAATCCATTTTGGAGGAGCTAGATGTTAGGTTTGTTGATTCTTCCATGCTTGCACATGATGTTTCACACATTATATCTTATGGGTGACTACTTCTATTATTTTGTTTCTCATACTCTAGTTGTGCTTCATGATATATGGATTCTAGTGTTATGAAAAATATCTCTTTTATATTATATTTTTCTTATTTTTTTCATATTTGAAAATTACAAAAAGATTTTGTTTTGATATACTATTTTGAAAAATAGAAAAATATCTGTGGTTTTTGTGTATTTTGTTTTTACACATTTGGAATGTCATATTGGTATATTGGAATCCAATTAACTTCACAATTTCCATGTGGCTAGGACATTTGGTTATGATTATAGATACTTATATTTTTCTTACTCACGTTTACATGGAGTTCTTTCGAACTTGATTTGCTTTATGGATTTTAATTTGTATATGCCTTCTCACACACATGCATGAGAATGTTCAATTCACATGTATATTTGATATTTGTGAGATGTTCTCCCATAAATTTTGTCATCTACATGTTTTTGTGACTATAGGGGATTTGGGCATGTAAGAACCCTTTTCCGTGAGAGATTTTGTCTAGTATTGACAAAAATATGAGAGAGCATAGGAAAGCGATGCGAAAGGAGAAAATCTACTTTGCATGAAAGCCACCATTGGAAAGAGCCCAATAAAAAAAATTAAAAGAAATAAAAATGTAAAAATTACCAAAAATGGCCTAACATAGTTTGTTTGATCTTTCAAAAGAAATAACTTCAAAGGAGAAAAGAAAAGAAAAGGAATAAAAAATGATATATGTTTATCTTTTGGGGATGTTTATTTGAAAATCAATGGGTTTGCACGGTGATATATATATTTATCTTTTCAGGGTGTTTAGTTAAAGGAATTATGATGAACCGAAGAGACAATAATACAAATTTTTAAGAGAGGGGTGGGGAGACAATGGGAGAGTATTTTATAAATAGAGAGAAAGGGGTAATGAGGTTCAATTTAAACGAAATATTAAATTGGAATGAGAGAATGGGCAGAATATGTTCCATTTGATGTGCCACGTGGACACTCTAAAAAGGAGGAGCCTTTAAGTCTCTTGTATAGCATTTTATAATATATATATATATATATATATATATATATATATATATATATATATATATATATATATATTGTTTATATTTTAAAAGATGTTGTAAGTACATAATTTTATAAATGTCCGGGGTAGATTCTACTGCTACATTAGGCACGTCAACACGATCATCCTCGACGGCCTTTATCCGAATTCAATGCATCCACTTTCTTCACGTGCATCATGCTACATGCAACGTGCTGATCAGCTCATTCCCACTACTCCACTACGCTCTATCAGTAATATGTTTTGTTGGAGCTATAAATATTTGCATAAATATTTGGGAAATGTTTTTGAAAATTAATTTTGAGGTCTGGTTTTATTTTTTTAAAAATAGAATTTTTCTAAGTGTAGAAGCGAATTGCCTCGATCGAAGAGATCGCTCAAACGACTTTGAAAGTCGTTCATGCGAGATAGGCATGTCGTGCGATATCGTTCGAACGACTTCTGTCCTTTATTCGAGCGACATGGCTATCTCGTTCGAATGAGCCACCGCCTCGATTTTTGTATAAATATCTGATCTCCTTCTACACATTTTTCAAGTCTTTCTACAATCTCAAAATTCTGCGAAAACATCCCAGAATAAGACTTCACTTTTTAAGGTTTTCTAAACCTTTTTGATTCACAAAACCATTCCGATATATGTGTGTGAATCTTTAAACCTTCAATAGGATCATTTACACATCTGGAGTAATTTGTGAGGAAGCCGCTCTCTTCTTCACTACTGCCCTACTGGAAAGGGATAGTTCCATCCGCCGATAACAGAACCGACACCCGAGGGTGTTTCTGTGTCATATATTTTCATTGTAATCCGTGTAAGTCAAACTCTTACAAAATTATTGTGAAAATAAAAGGTTTTGCCCCTTTGGGTGATTTTTCCTCATATATGTATTCTTGCATGTTTCATCATCGTATTTAATCGCATATAGATGCATGTTTAGGACTTGAGTGGTAAAAAATGTGTTTAATTAAATAACTTCCTTATTTGAATGCAAGCGCACTCTTCTCAAATTGGTATCAGAGCCAGTTACACAAATTTAACGTGTAATCTTCCGCAAAATTTTTCTAGGATATCAATTTTCTGAAAAATTGACTTTTGAAAATGAGTATGTTCATAATGGAGAAGTTATATAATAAAATGCCAGTTTTCGACGGGACAAACTACGCATATTGGAAAGCACACATGAGATCTGCATTAAAAGCCATTCATGAACGTGTCTGGATTTTGGTTGAAAGTGGGTGGACACGTCCCTCCGTCACTGTTGATAATGTGATCAATTTAAAACCTGTCACTTCTTGGACTGAAGAAGAATTTAAATGGTCATCATTCAATTCTAATGGTCTAAGTGCTATTTCTGGGTCTGTCACACCTGATGAGTTCAAACGCATAATGACGTGCACCACGTCAAAAGAGGCTTGGGATGTTTTACAACTCACCCATGAAGGAACTAATGCTGTGAAAGAGTCTAAATTGCAAAAATTGACAACTCAATTTGAAACCATCACCATGCATGAGACTGAATGTTTTGATTATTTTTATGCTTGGCTTTCTGACATTGTTAATACTAGCTTTAATCTTGGTGAACATATTCCTAATGCTAGAGTTGTCAAAAAGATTATTTGTTCTCTGCCTAAGCGTTTTATCCCTAAAGTCACTATGCTAAATTCTATAGTTAATTTAAATATGCTAAAATTGGAAGAACTTGTAGGAGACATGAAAACATATGAAATTGATATGTTCCCTAAAGTTGCTAGGTCTAAAGATGAGGGAATTGCACTTAATGCCCAAGAGAGAAAGAGTGAGGGGTCGGCTAGAAAGAGGGGAGAGTCAACTAGAGAAACAGAGACACATTCATCTGATTCTGAGTGTGATTTTGATTTAGATGATTTGGCTCTTTTTACAAAAAATTTCAAGAGGATTCTCAAATTCAAGAAAAAGGGTAATTTTAAAAATAAAAAGAAATTTGAGAAAAATGGGTTTGAAAAGAACAATGAAAAAGATTTTAAAGATCCTCCTAAGAAAGAAAGTGAGAGATGATTTGTGTGCGACGGTAGGGGTCATAGAGCTTTTGACTGTGCTACTAGGCTGAACAGAGAAAAGGGCAAAGTTGTCCTTAATGCTACCCTTAGTGACGACAGTGAGGTCGAGTCGGTGGATTCTGGAGTCGAGTCACCGCATGAGTGTAACTTCACCGCTTTCATGGCTAGTCATGTGAGCACTTATAGTTCTCCTCACTACGATGAGAATGATGCATCACAGGGACACCTCGACAGTGAGAGCGAGAGTGATATTCAATGCGCCTACGATGAGTTATATTCTGAGTCATTTAAAACTAAAAAGCATAACAAAGTTAGTTCTTAAGATCACCGACTTAGAGGAATATTTAAGAAAAGCGAGAGAGAGAGAGTCCTCCACCTGCACCACCCTGAGAGAGAGAGAGTTTGCCTGTGTTGAGAAAGAAAGTCTGTTTAGAGAAAGAGAGAGTTGTTTTGAGAAAGAGAGAGGGGACTTGACTAAACAAGTGGCTAGTATTACAAATGAGCTTCATTCCTCCATGGAGACTCGAAAGAAACTTGAATCCCTTGTTTCCCAGCTTACTCATGGTCTAGAGAGAGAACGGGAAGTCAAGGTACAAATCGAGGACATATATGGGAAAATGGGAAAGATGTTCCTCGGCCCAGCTTTAGGTTTTCGTGATAGGCAGGGAATAGGTTATGATGGTGCCTCCACGTCCCAATTGCACCTGAACCTGTTCCTGAGTTTACTACGACTCCTTATGGCCATCGTCAAAAACCTCAAAGGAGAGTTCGATCAAAAAAAGCAACCCAAGGTTCGCCTTTGACTGTGTTCTTTTGTACTTATTGTAAAAAAAAAGGCCAACTCAGGGAGTTTTGCTATAGTATGGGTCGGACACAACATAATATTGTTCCACCTCAGCATACTGATGATTTTACCAGTCTGAGGTAGCGAGTAGAGTTTTTAGCTGCCACGTCTCAGTGTTTGATGAAGGAATTCTGATGGATGTCTTTGTCGTCAGTGAATGCTTCTCACATTATAGCTAAAACCAACAACAATAAAGGTAAACAAAAGGTCACCACCTCTTAGGTACCTAAGAAAGATAAAAAGGCCTTTGTTGTTCATGTCGCTCTCAAAGCACATAATACCTCACAGTGGTATTTTTACAGTGGGTGCTCTAGGTATATGACAGGTGATGCCTCATTTTTTACATCTCTTGGCGATTATCAGGATGGCAGAGTCACCTTTGGAGATGGGATTAAGTCTAGCATTATAGGACGTGGTACAGTCGAGTTACCTGGATTTCCTAAGATAAAAAATTCTTTGTACGTCAAAGGTTTGAAAGAAAACCTTCTCAGCATTAGCTAGTTGTGCGCGTTGACTTTGCCGTAAAGTTTGACCGGGATGCTTGTAAGGTCTATAATCAAGCCGGTAAACTTTTAGTGCAAGGGGTGAGGACAAAGGATAATTACTATGGGACTGAGCCCACATCCTCACTTGTCTGCAACAGCGCCATGATCACTCCTATGGATCTGTGGCACCAACGTCTAAGTCACGTAAATATTAGAGATCTAACTCGCTTAGCTAAAAAGGACCTAGTACGTGGCTTACCATCTCTTGGAAGGACAACTTCGACGGTTTGTGGATCCTTTCAGTTGGGAAAACAAATTCATAACCCCCATAGGAAGTTGCATTCCATTACCACCTCTCATGTTCTTGAGCTTATACACATGGATCTTATGGGTCCCACTCGTACCGAGAGGCTAGGTGGCAAGAGGTATATCCTCGTGATGGTGGATGATTTCTCCAGATACTCCATCGTAGGTTTTTTTAGAGAGAAATCTGATGTTGTAGAGTTTTTAACGACCAAGTGTCGTGTCCTGCAAAATCAACATGGAGTCACTATTGACAGGATATGTAGTGACAATGGCACTGAATTTAAGGAAGAAAAGGTAGATTCTTATTGTGATAGCCTTGGGATCAAACATGAGTTTTCTTCTGTGAAGACTCCTCAGCAAAATGGGATTGTTGAGAGAAAGAATAGAACAATCCAGGAGATGGCTAGATCTATGCTTCTAGGTCGTAAAGTTTCTAGGAGATTTTGGGAGGAGGTAGTGTCTACTGCATGCCACACGGTGAATATGGTTTATTTTCGTCCATACACACTTCAGACTCCTTATGAGTTATGGACTGGCAAGAAGCCCAGCCTTGCATATTTTTGTGTTTTTGGAAGTAAATGCTACATCATACGGGATAGAGAGCAATTAGGAAAGTTTGACTCCCGAAGCGACGAGGGAATACTGCTGGGATATTCATCGAATAGTAGAGAGTACTGGGTTTTCAACTTGAAGAGCTCTAAGGTTATGGAGTCAATAAACATCACCGTGCAAGATGACGAACCTTCGGCATTTATTAACTCTAAACTTCAGTGTGAGGTTGAGGATATTTCTAGTAGTGATTTACTTTTACCTCACCCACACTCTGTGGACCCTACTCCTGTGTTAGGGGACACACCCGCTTGGGTTCGCAAGAGTCATGACCCTTATGCCATTGTTGGTGATCCCACTCTAGGGGTCAAGACTCATGCTCAGTTAGAGAGCATTATCAGCCATTTTTGCTACAAGTCCAAAGTCGAGCCCAAGAATCATAAAGAAGCACTCAAGGATGAACACTGGATATCTTCTATGTAGGATGGGTTGCTTCAGTTTAAAAAGAATAATGTCTGGGAACTTGTCCCCCGACCTAGTGAGACAAATGTGATAGGTACCATATGGATCTTTAAGAATAATATGGATGAAAATGGTACCATAATCAGAAACAAGGCTAGGTTGGTCGCTCAAGGCTACACACAAATAGAAGGTGTAGACTTTGGGGAGACATTTTCTCCTATTGCGAGGCTTGAGTCCATCCGCACAGTACTTGCCATCGCATGTCATATGCGTTTCATGTTATATCAGATGGATGTCAAGAGTGCCTTTCTGAATGGCATTCTATAGGAGGAGGTTTTTCGTGGAACAACCAAAAGGGTTTGAAGACCCTCAGCACCCGAATCATGCCTACTGTCTGAGGAAAGCCTTGTATGGTTTAAAGCAAGCATCCCCCCTGCTTGGTACGATAGGCTTACTTCCTATCTCTTAACCCGTGGCTTCAAGAGAGGGGGAGTTAATATGACGTTATTCGTCAGGAGAGATGACGGTGCCATTTTGGTTTCCCAGGTTTATGTGGACAACATAGTCTTTGGATCCACATGCTCATCACTTTGAAGAGGAGATGAAAACTGAGTTTGAGATGAGCATGGTTAGTGAGCTTACTTTATTCCTTGGTCTCCAGGTTCGTCAGCTAGAGGATGGGATGTTCATCTCCCAATCCAAGTATGCTAGAGACCTAGTGAAGAAAGTTGGGTTAGACTCCGCTAAGCATGTACGTACACCTATGAGTACCACTACCAAGCTTAGTAAGGACACTTCAGGCAAGGACGTAGAGCAAACCTTATATCGGAGTATGATAGGTAGTCTTCTCTACGTGACTGCCAGTCGTGCCGACATAGCCTTTAGTGTTGGCGTATGTGCGCGATATCAGGCATCCCCGAAAGAGTCACATTTACTTTCTCTAAAAAGTATTATTAAATACGTGCGTGGGACTCTTTCAAACGGTATTTGGTATTCATTTGATACCGATGACTGTTTGTGTGCCTATTCAGATGTCGATTGGGCTGGAGATGTAGATGGTTATAGGAGAACTTTTGGTGGGTGTTTCTATTTTGGTTCTGCTCTTGTCTCCTGGCTGAGCAAGAAGAAAAATTCCATCTCTTTGTCCACTGCGGAGGCTGAGTACATAGCCGCTAGGAGTTGTTACACGCAACTCTTGGGGATGAAGGAAATGCTGGAGGATTATGGGATTTCACAGGACACCATGACCATTTCCTGTGATAACACGAGCGCGATACACATATCCCGTAATCCAGTCCAGCATTCGCGTACAAAGCACATCAGGATATGTGAGCACTTTATACAACAGTTAGTTGAGGAAAAAGTCGTATTCCTGAGTTTTGTTCCCACCAATCGTCAGTTAGCCGATATTTTCACGAAACCTTTAGATGCCCTTAGATTTGAGAGAATTAGGAAGTCTTTGGGGATTTGAACAGTTGACTGAGGAGTTGGTCTATGTCTAGTATAGGATTCTTTTTCATGTTCATATCATATCATATGCTTCCTATTTCTCGTTTGTTTTATATGTACTTTTGCTTTGTTGTACAGTTATTTATTTATTCTTTTGAAAAATCCAAAAATATTTTTTTCTATAAAAATTTTAGAAAAGCCCAAAAATATTTTTTGTATTTTTTATGCACCTTTTATGGATGAACATTTAAGATAGCCATGTCACAATTTCATTCCATCTTTTCATGTGACTGTTTGATAGAGATTTAAGACGCTACATCATTTCATCCATGTGCTTTACACTGCTTGGAGTCTTTGAGGTGTGATTCGTGATATCTTGTCTACATGTTTGACTCCTATATCCTTTATTGCACACATGCACAATTTTATTTTATTATTGTACTTGTCTATCACATGTTGGCTTAAGTGTTTCCATCTCAATTCTGTCATACAACTAACAATATGCGATAAAACTTGACAAGATTGGAATGCATGTAAAAACCATTTTTGTGAGACTGAGTGTTTGTTTAAGAATGGGGAGGGTCTACGAAAGGTAATTATCTATTCTTTGTGCAAAATCCACCGTTCAAAAAGACCTAAAATGGAGGAATTTTATTATCCGAGGTCCAAAGAGGTTAAAAGAGCCCCGAAAAAATGTAAAGGCAAAAAAAAGAAATTCATACCAAATATGGACCATTAGGTTTCACCATCAATTCTCCAAAGTTTGAGAATTTAGAAAGCCTCTATTCAAAATTAAAATCCGAGGGAGATTGATTGGAGAATATAAACGGGTTTGCACTTCCTTGAAAGTCCTTAAAAAGAATGAAATAGTTTTGGACGTTATTGGTGTGGAAATCACTTTGAGCTTTGATTTGTTGATTTGATTGAGTCAATGTCTCAAATTACCATTTTTTTTACACCAAAGGAAGACTTTGAGTTCATTCGTTAGGAGTATCCGATATTAATCGCGCACATATGTCATGTTTGTATGCATTGATCTTCCTATCAAATTTGATCACACCCCTTCATTTTCGCTATCATTGACTTGGTTATTTTTGTGATCTTTCATGGTGTGATTCTTTATTGTATACTATGTATGAAAAATTTTGAAAAATACAAAAATAACAGTTTATTCTCGTGTGTTATTCTCCATGTGCATTCATTACTGCTTCTCATATCTGTCTATTTGGGGACATCATAAAAATGGGGAGAAGAATTATGGGGGAGAATTGTTTTGGTGTTTGGTTTCTGCAAGAATGATTTGCTTAAGCTTAAATTTTTGCATATCATTATATTTCAATCAGTTGCTTGTCACGGGTATTTGCTTTATCTCATGTGTGTAGGTACATCATTGCCAATTATTTGATTACACACCGTGATGATAAAAGCTTTAGAAGGTACCGGAGAGCTGAAGTTTTGGGACATGTCATTTAGTATTCTCAGTTTGAGGGTTTAATGGGGATATTATCTTGTATGTCTTTTGATTGCATAATTTGGATTTTTTATGTATGTATCGCCATAGACATAGGGGGAGATTTGTAAGGACATAATTTTATAAATGTCTGGGGTAGATTCTAAGAAATTTTGGTTTTCTCCTAGATCACAGTTCATATGACTGATACCTCTACATTTAGCACGTCAACACGATCATCCTCGACGGCCTTTATCCGAATTCAATGCATCCACTTTCTTCACGTGCATCATGCTACATGCAACGTGCTGCTCAGCTCATTCCCACTACTCCACTATGCTCTATCAGTAATATGTTTTATTGGAGCTTTAAATATTTGCATAAATATTTGGGAAATGTTTTTGAAAAATAATTTTGAAGTCTGGTTTTATTTTTTAAAAAAAGAATTTTTCTAAATGTAGAATGAATTACCTCGATCGAAGAGATCGCTCAAACGACTTTGAAAGTCATTTGCGCGAGATAGGCATGTCGCACGATATCGTTCGAACGACTTCTGTCCTTCGTTCAAGGGACATGGCTATCTCGTTCGAACGAGCCACCACCTCGAGTTTTGTATAAATATCTGATCTCCTTCTACACGTTTTTCAAGTATTTCTGCAATCTCAAAATTCTGCGAAAACATCCCATAATAGTACTTCACTTTTTAAGGTTTTCTAAACCTTTTTGATTCACAAAACCATTCCCATATATGTGTGTGAATCTTTACACCTTCAAGAGGATCATTTACTCATCTGGAGTAATTTGTGAGGAAGTCGCTCTCTTCTTCACTGCTGCCCTACTGGAATGGGATAGTTCCAACCACCGACAACAGAACCGACACCCGAGGGTATTTCTGTGTCATATATTTTCATTGTAATCCGTGTAAGCTGTACTCTTACAAAATTATTGTGAAAATAAAAGGTTTTGCCCCTTTGGCGGATTTTTCCTCATATATGTGTTCTTGCATGTTTCATCATCGTATTTAATCACATATTGATGCATGTTTAGGACTTGAGTGGTAAAAACTGTGTTTAATTGAATAACTTCCTTATTTGAACGCAAGCGCACTCTTCTCAGATGTCACCCCTATGTATTCTATAAAATGAGGTATCTTAAAATACTCTTTCATAAATGTGTGATGGTAGTCAACCACTAAAATACACATTTTATAATAATATGTTATTTGTTTGACTCTTAAAAATACCTTTTAACAATTTCATTATTGCTGAGACAATTAGTGCTAAGTCTTTAGGACCTAAGTATATTTTGCATTTAATCCACCTTATTTTCCATGCTAAAAAAACTCCCTTATCTTTTTTTGACAAATTTTTCGTATGAATTAAAATAAGAGAAGAACAAGTATTTATGAGAATTTTATATATTGCTGTAATTTTGGTAACAAATAAAAAACCATTGGACTAAATGTTAATTAAAAAAATGATGAGGGACTTCTGACCAAATGACATTTCATTATTTTCGAGAGTGCGACACGAAGGTATTCTTCTAAATCAACTTCAGTGTCTACATTATGACCAAATTAACCCAATACATCTAAATGAAGGGTTTGAAAATACCTGCATGAATCATAAAAAATAGTTATGGGGCACATACAACACGCAGACTTCAATAGAACGATTAACAAAGACAATTCCTTTTTTTTTCTGTTTAGAAATTATTTTCAAACCATTAGAAAATTCTTGTATAATTTTGAAGGGAAATTTTCCATGTGCCTACAAGTAGTACCCAAAAATTATCGAAATCGCTCTATATGTGTTGTACCATGATGTGGGTCCCACCCTGGTACAACGCGCAATAATTTTTTATACTAATTGTAGGTAAGTGTATCACTAGTCATTTTTCATTTTCTCTTATTTCCTTTCTTAGTCACCCCAGGGGTAGATTTAGCATCTTCATGTGAAAACCAAAAAGTTGTCCGACTATTACGACTCGAACTTTGCACTATCTAAACGTGTAGGCATCCAAAACTGAATTACTCTATCCAGGAATGATACTTTCCGGCCTATCATCATTTTTTATCCCTAAGCACATGAGTGAAGTTAAATCCTTTTTTTAAAAACATAAGTAATGTCTTTTTCCTTCGATACATTAATTCAATCTTTAGCTGAACTTCAGTTCTATATTGTAAAAACTGATGAATCTTAGATTTATGAAACATGAGATACCAATTCCAACGTGTTGTCTGAGCTTTAGAGTGAATTTGTTTATTTATGTTTATCTTCATTAAAATATGATGTTTTGTAGGAATATGGGAGAGGAGCATTGAGATGAAGGTTTGGGTGAAATACTAGACATTTAATTATATGTTTTAACTTTAAATTATCGCGACAGAAACCAAAGTGCTCACAAACAATCCTCACTCTCACATGGAATTATTTTAACAAATCAATTTCAATATAAATATAGCAATATAAGGTTTGACAAGTCTACGAAATCAACATTAGTCTATAATGGTGTAAACACTCCTTGTTATAGAAAATAATGAATCTTTCTCACAAAAATTAAGTAGGAGATAAGGAATGGAACTACAAATAAGGAGAACACATATAATATATAATTTACCAATAATAAAAGACATAATATTCTCTTTACAACCAAAAGCCCGGATTGCCATTGTATACCAACTGTTCACGAAAGTGAATGAATGTTCTAAATTTAAAACGTTCTAAATTTAAAACGCTCTAAATATCATGATCATGTGCTCTTCCCAAGTATTTACCACATACCAAATTCTATGTATCATGCTTTTCATTTTACCCGTTCAGAAAATCCTCACAAAATACAAATAGGTCACATTGGACAAACATAAAACACTCACAATCACAACTTTTTTTCACCTTTTAGAAATTCCACAGGTGAGTGGAAATATACCTTCAATTTCACTTAAATCATCACGTTAGAAATGTAGTCTTACATATCTCTCAAGTTATCCATAGACATACTTAAACCCGAAGGTTAAATTGTTTTTTCTTTACATATGCGAGAAAATTTGGGACAAAAACCTGGAATACCCCTCATTTTAATTACTTATCTCTCTGATCATTAACATGTACCACAACCAGTTCATTGAAGTAAAGTAAACTTCCTCACAAACCAACTTCATTCTGATATAAAAACCAAACCTTCCATATTTATCTTCTTTTCACTATTCCATGAACTATGATAAACATCTCATGTGAAAGAAGAATGACCTCCATTATACATTACATATAGAGAAAAAATCTATCACCATTAAATCGCATAATAAAATTTGTGAAGTAATATCCCCTCTCATGATTTAATAAAGACACAAAACAAATCTAATCACTTGTAGTTTGATGAAAATTCTCATTTCATATTTTTTATATACATTTTGTCCCCACCAATTCTATTTATTGGGGCAAATTCTGTTAAGCATGATCGCAAATATAATCAAGAAATAATTATAATACCTCATAAATTAAGAGCATGAAATTAAATAAAATGATTTCTCAGTCTGCAGCGTGACATCACTAATTATATTTCATATTTTATATGTGTTATATGTGTGTATTATGGAAAATTAAATTGAAAAAAACACGTTAATGAATTAATAATTATTTAACAAATAATTTAAGCAATAATGTATTTAATTAGTAATCTTAAGCTCAAACTAATTATAATATTAAGAGATTGACTGGGTACGTTGAACTGACATTTGGGACATTTAGAATGTTGGATTGGGATATGAGATATTGTGTTTTAAGCTTTATCGGTTACTATATGACTAGAGTTGGGTTCTCGACTAATAGAATCTAGTTTAGGTTTAATAGGTTAAGGTATATATGGGTCCAACCTTAATTTCGTGAGGCTAGAGAGTGAAAGCACTTAGGGAAGAAGAAGAATTTTGAACACTTGAACTTAGAGAATTGGAAGTAATTAGATTAGTATTTCATCTCTCCAATCAGGACAATTTTTCTTAGTATATTAATATAATTATTTCTTGTTGTCTGAATATAATTACTTATTGGATTTTGAGTATAAACCTAGAAATATCTAATGGATATAGTTAAACAAAAAACTTTTGATTTAATTAAATTAGTAAAGTTAGGTTTATTTTCATAAATCGACTTTGTTACAATTTATTATGAATTTGGGGAATATTTAATAATTGATGTTAGGGTTGTATTATATTAGAGAATTGAAGAAAATCCTTTTAGTTATTTCATGAGAAGATTGGAAATTTGTTATTTAGGGATGAGTTTCAAATATAGTGTTCAAATTCTTAAATTTTAGAATATAATTATAAATCTATATATAAATATACTAAACTTGCAAGGATGACATATAGTTTAATTTGGTGAAATTTGTATCATAATTTAGGGTATATGAAAGGTGCTAAAATCTTAAGGCATGTCATTGATTTTATTTCGGGATACAGGAGTCGTAACAATGGCTATATATTGATCAAAGTTAAAGAGTTTTGTGTTTTAGTCATGCGAACAGTCACATTTGTGGTCCGTGAGCACGGTACATATGAACGACAAGGTTTTAGTGTCGTGCACATGGGTAAGTAGAATTTGAGATTTTTCATTATAGTGAAATGGAAAGGTTGGATGGAAATAGGAGACTTGAACATTTTATGATACTAATCTAAGTCCTTTAATCATATATGTGAAATTACTCATACTTAGGATAATTAAAATATTACATGTATATTACATTTTCAGAAGTAAGACAGTGGCATGCATTGTGGGTGCGTGTGTGTCTGTGTATATATATATATATATATATATATATATATATATATATATATTTGTGTGTGTATGTGTGTGTAAAGTATTTGCATGTGCACATAGGTATACCGAGTTAGAGTCTTGTTTTTGTCGTTCGATTCTATGCAGCATTGTTATATATTTCCCATTGAGTATTTATCTCACACCGTCATTTTTTCCGGTATGTTGGGTGCAATTTCATATTTTGAAAGAGTTGTATACGTAAGTACTCTCTTTTGTTTTATGTTAGTAGCTCTATATGCTTGAACTCTGTGGATACTCCCCATGGGTCTCTTACATAGCTAAAATTGAAAGTGGATTCACATGCTAAATAAGTAAAATGTTAATTACAATAAAATTGGGTTTGTTGCATTATATAGGTTATTTCATCGTACTTCACACCTACGGATTAACTGCGGGTAACACATAAATCCGAACCGGGTAATTACAAATGGTATTTGAGATCTAGGCTCAAAGTTCCTTTTGAGAGTGATTTGATGAGTTCGGTAAAGGATCTTGGAGTGGTCATGCTAGTTTTAGTGATGTTTTATCTCATGTTCCTAACGATGAAGTCAAAGAGCTTAGCACGATGGATAAATTATCACCAAGAGGCATTTGGCTAAGTTAGTTGTTATTAATCACTTTAGCACTTCTAATTAGATATGTTAATAATATATTGGTACCCGTGCAAGTCGATAGTAGTGACACTGTATAATCAATGGTAGAGGTTGATAGTTTTGGTGTCATGTCTGAGTAATGGAGATTAGTGACTAGAATGCATATAGCCCCTAAGTGTGGTATTTTGGGGTTATCAATGTCAATGATGTGATTACGCAATTCTGATCATTGGTATAATATCGTGATTGATGGATAGTTAGTTGAGCATGTGAATTTATGTGGGTCAGTTCTTGAGGAAAAGTATATTCAATTTTAGTTGATAGGATGATGTCCTTGCGGATGAGTGCCTTATATATTATTGGCTGAGGAATATTTCTTATAAATCGTTATTAGAGTTAAGGGCCATTTGTGGCAAGGGTGTCACTTGTGTAACAACGATGAGTTGAAGTGATAAGGGAGTGAACCGTAGGTAGTCCCTTGTTAGCTAGTTTTGGAAATAATGATGCAACATTTGATGAATAGGATCTTTAGCGACATCCGTAGTGCATACCTAGAGATGTATTAGTCATACACAATGTCTTGTATCCTAACAAAATCATTAATAATGTGAACTTGTGGTCTAATGCGTGGTGCATAACATTACATGTAGTAAAGAGGGCCTAGGAGTATCTTTGGAATGGAAGGTCAACTTGTTTTGATGCCATGAGGTGTCTGATGATATAACCTACCATGTTAGAGAATTATAGATTAATATTTGGGTGAGTGGCTAGAAATCGATGAAACGGATATCAGGAAATCATAGGGAACAATCGCTTTGTTAAAATCATGGTCGATAAATTCTTAAGTAGTCTTTGGTGTTAAATGCTTGGAAATACTTGGTGACCATAGGAAACCAGTCACGCTAGATTTTATAGAGTGTGTTGGGTCCTGTAATAGGATGTGAAATTTTTAGTGATGACCTCGGGTTATCAGCTAAGTTCAAAGGAATCACTTCTTACAGTCTTGGGTTAGGCTGAAAAAGTTTAATGTATAGATCTTATGCAATCTTATGAGGCAAAATAAGAGATTTGTACCAAGATTGGGCATAATATTCATTGTCTTGAGGGGAACAATGTAGGAAGGGTCATGTTTGATTTTGATGGTGCCGTGAATGCATTAGAGTGATAGGCCATCGATGTTATTATTGAGACCTTTCATATAACACATTTGATGGGGTGCTGAAGTATGATCAGTATGTGTTAGAATGACACTAGTAGGGAATCTCTAGACCTCGGGTCATCTTGTTAGAATCACGTGGATTCGAGAGAGTACATTAGGGTAGTACTAGTTATCCTTATAGTGTTAATGCCGAGAAGTTGTCCATTGGGTGGAGTAATTGGATTGAACTTAGGGGATATGAGACATTAACCTTGTGATGATGATAGTTGTGGTAAGGTAATAATTTTGTCGAATCATGTAGAGCCTAAGGAGACATTTTGTGCGAGTATGGTAAACAAAAATAAGATAGTAATCTAGGTGTACTAAGTGTGTGATATCGTAACTGATGAGATAGATAAGGATGGTGTCGATAAGGGCATTAGACAATCGCCAATAGAAGTGGTTCATGGGTGTTAAGGAAGTAAGGGGGAGGATATTACTCCTAAGAGGTAAGTCTGGCGTTTGACTTTCTAGGTAACAAAAGGTTTGAATGTTGCTTTAACTTAGTGAGGACGAATGATGTTGATTCGACTAGTCACGGACGGTGACTCGAGCCAGGGCTTTCGCCTAGTACCTGTGAGAATGTCTGAGAGAAGTCATAAGTCTTCAAGTATGTCATGCAGGTTCACTTTTTGTAGAACAAATTTCTTTATGAAAAAATGGGATTTTCTTAAAACGGTTATTCTTCCTTTAATTCTTGTGTGTGTGTGTCCCTTTCGATCCCGATAATCCACGAATGGTATACCCATGAATATGGTTGCTTGAATTGGTACCACGTCATGGTATGTCATAGTTGGGCCCATTAAAGTGCGGGTGCACTTGTCATGGTCAATTGTTCTTAGTAACTAGGTGCGCCCTTATTTAAGGTGTCCTTGTTATTGCACAAAGTTCGTGTATGGTGGTTTTGCTTTCGTCTGTATAGTTTCCATGTAGCATTTTATTTCCATAAAATTAGTTACCCCAAGAATTGCCAACATGGCAATCGGTGGTTCTAGATGTAAAGAGAGGGATGGTGACTTGAGGACATTGTATAGTGTTACAACTTGAGGAGATTTAGCACACAGTGGTTTGATGCAATACTCAAGTGACTGTTCCAAGTGAGATGCCTATAGTAATACTAAGGTTATCAGAGTTACATTATGAGAGGTATCATTTGAGTGCGCGATGATGATTTGGTGGGTGTGTTGCTTTATAAAGTGAGTGACTTACGGTAAGAGGTTATGTTGTCATGATGACCTGAGGGTTAGAGGAAACTTGGAATGTGTAGTTCTTATATTCGAGATAGTTAACATAATGGTGAGAGTTAGGGCATGTCGCATGTTGAGCTTTTGGTGATGACCCCGTGAAAGAGCGTATAATGTTATCTTAGAACTTGAGGACTTCAATGATTTAGCCTTGAAGGATTCCTATTATTTAAAGTAGAAATTGATGAGCCCCATAAGCTTGAGGATTTACGAGTCGATAATTTTAGGGACGACCCTAAAGAGGGAAGAATGTAATACCTTGCTCGATATTTTATTATTTTACCAGCATAAGATGTGATGATACGAGGACCATGGGAATTTGGATCATTATTATTGTTTTTATATCTATACGTGACTAATTTTGTAGGATTGATGATAGTATTGGAAGTTTTGGATAAAATTGGACAATTTGGAAAAAAATGGGAAACATCTGTTCGAACGATTGGTAAGTTGTTCGAATGAGATTAGAGTTTATTTCAAACGATGATAAGTCATTTGAATGAGTAGGATAGGTCATTCAAAGTGGGGATCAAACGAGGTCCATCTGCATAATAGGTCTGGCTTATTTAAAGAGTGTTTGAACGAGAAGTCATTCTCATTCGAGTGTGATGTGATTCTTATTTGAATTATGATGCCAAGATTTATAATTTTGGTTTGCCCTTATGCATTCTCACATTTTTTACCCATGGATCATTGAGGTGTCAAGCTCTGAGTGTCTTAGATAGGGAAAGATGAGGATTTTGAGGCTTAGGGATATTTTTATAAGGGTTTTTGGGTTATTAGAGAATTATTGGAGTTGGAAGGAGTGAGAGACAGAGAGAGGAATGAGTCTCCATTTTCGCATTTCCTTTCCTCTTTATGCCACAAACCATCATCCCTCCACCTTATGTCACCACCTTTCACATGTATTCAATAATATCCAAGCCCTACATGCACATTTCCACCATGGATAAGTAGAGCTACTAACTTAGGGAGCTACTTTGGAGGGTTGTCGAGGAAGTTAAAGGATGATTTATGGAGTTTTAGGGGTTTTTTGCTTCAAATCATAATGGAGCATGCTTTTGCAGTTGGACAACCTCCTTGAAGCCACCTTAGGAGGTGGGGGGGGGGTGCCATCTTCTTAAACATTTTCATTCCTACCTTTGTTGGAGCTTCATTTGAGGTGGGAAACTCTACTCTTAGTATTAAGACTCTTTTGCATATTTGTAGTCTTATTTTTATATTATAAGAGTAGGATGCATTTGATATACGACGAGTTTCAAGTAAATTGGTAGTTAACATTTTTATGAAATAAAAATGTTGCAAAATGTCATTTGTTAGAAAAAAAATTATTGATGAATATTTCAAATTTCTCTTGAAAAATATAGTTTGGGATTTGTCAGAAAATGGTGAATTTCTAGAAGTAGAAGATAATCATTTTATGGGATAAAATATTTTAAAATGAAATTTACCTTCCCAGAATATCTTGGTGAAATAATATTTTAAAGTTTCCTGCAAAAGATGAAGATTTTATAAGAGTTGGACATTTGTTGAGTTTTGAAGAAACAAAAATCTCCTTTGGTCTTGAAAGGTATTTGTTTAACCCATCTAATAGGATTTTTTGAATTAAATTCCATCTTCTCAACTATATAAACTTCTAGTATTTTGATGATGAACATAAATACAAGTTTAAAGAAGGTATTGTTTGGTTTAAACATAAAATAAGAAAAGTAAAACTTCTAGTCTTCAAAGTGTGTGAAAATGAGTTGAAGATGTGATAAGTGTAAGATTGTAAGACAACATGTGTTAATGAAAGGAAATGTAATTTTTGGTTAAAAGTAGTCTTTAAGTGTAACTGGAATTTTTAAATAAATAAATTAAAGAAATGTGAAACTTGGAAAAGTGTTTATTAAAAGTGTTAAATAAGTGTTAATGGTTAAAACATTGAGAAATTTGTGGGTGTAACTCAATGATGTTTTGAAAGATTAACACTTATGAAATTGTAAAAGAAATAATGAAATAAAGATATTTACAACTTGAAAGCATGTTACTCCAAATGTTGAAAGGGTTTTAATGTGTTAAAAACACTTAAGGAGTTGGTATGGGTAACTTAATGGTGTTTTAGGAAATAACACTTGTGAAAATGGAGGAAAAGACAAGTTTGGAAGCAAAAGGGTAAAATTGTAATTTCATGTAAGGCGGATCATTTTTATGAAATAATATTTTGAAAAAAAGGTGTTACACAAAATGGTCCTTAATGAACCCGATTTGGAATAAAATCAAGCCTAAAGTGTAATAAACAAGAAATAATGATTTACAAATTGTAACACAAATTGGGGTAGCCCCAAGTTTTTGCTTCGGTCGAGAAAAAAGGAAAAGTTAAATAAAGTGGACATTTACAACATCTTAAAACATATTAAAAAATAACTCGTATGATACCAGGAGAATTAGGCCCGAAATGCTGGGGGTAAAGACCTAAAATTATTTGCCAGAGCATATGGTGGCATCGTCGACGGTGTGTAGCCTATTAAAATACGTTGTTTATTGGAAGAATTTGTAAAAAAATATAACGGAATAAGGGAAATATCATGAAATGGGATGCTTGGTGAAAATGTAACGGAACAACCTAACTTGAATGAATTAATAAATGTTCTGGTAAAGATTAAAGTGGATAAGAAATGTGAAAATTGATTAATATCCCTAAAGTAAAGAAAAGGTAAAGTGTAGTGAGTAAATGGGTCGTAAATCAACCTAAGAAGGTTTAACCCATAATTAATACAAAGGATGTGTTTGTGGATGGTTTTGTGAAACTAAATATTTATTTGCTAACACAGCGTTCGCGCTTGTTGAAAATGTTATTTTCTATGAAAATCCTAATACGATTCGGTTTAAATAGAAAGGGTAATTTCGATAATGAAATGGCTTTAGATTAAACAAAGTGTTGTTGTGTCAAGTATTTAACCGTGTGTGCTAAATAAAAGGATAAATGTAAAATTGATAAAGAGGAAGTATTTTATTAGATTAAGGTAAATTAATCAAAATAAACAATGTTCTATATAAGTGTGTGTGTGTATAAAGTATTTTCATGTGTGTAACGCCTTGACCCATATTTATGGGTTACTTGTGGTAAACTAGTTCTTAATCAAGTCGTTAGGTGTGAAGTTCAAATGAGCAATCCTATATAATGTTGCTAATCCCATTTTAGTTTAATTATGATTCACTTGTTAGCACGTGATTCCAGTTTCGAGGTAAACTACGTGTGGGAACCATGGGAAGAACCTCGAAGTCCACGTAAATAGAGATACTAATGTAAATGACAAATGAAATATACTTACCTATAAAATGCCCTCAAATACAAACCAACAGCCAACCTGTAGTAAACAAGCGAGGGTGTGAGCCTATGCCCAGTGGAAATATACAAGTTGTATATAAACCAACGACAGAAAATAATGCTCACTCACTACAATCACATGCATTCGGATATATATATATATATATATATATATATATATATATATATATACACACACACACACACTAGGGTGTACCAGTGCCGATGGCACGATTGTAAAAACGTTCCGAATATTTTTAATAGTAAATAGGTCAAACAAAATAAGACACGGAATAAATGGCATGAATTTTAGTTAGAGTCGCAATACATACGAATTTTCATTGCTCATGAACATAATATATACGAATTTTCAACACCCATTATCACGCCTCATCAGTTGAGTGTGTGCATGTAAAATTAAGAAACAACAAAAGTACTTGAGTCCTCTTAAGAGTCACTCGAAACCCTATAATTTGCTTCTAATATGAAAAAATTAGAGATAATTATATATAAATAACATCTCATATTGAATATTATAATTTTAATTGGGGGTTATGATATTTTACCATAAAATAATTATGTATCCATCCTAAATAAAATAACTATAATATGAAATATTTAAATCATGAACTTCATATATAGTATAAACACATAGTTACTTGAGTTGTTAATTTTTCACTTCACACTAGATGTCATCATGAGAGAACCCATTGAGTTTACATGCAACTTAAGATATAAAAATTGAGAGAGAGAGAGAGAGAGAGAGAGAGAGAGAGAGAGAGAGAGTTTTCCTTTTAATGAGAAAAAAATACAAATTTGGATAGTCCCGCAACAAATAATGCATGTGACGTGTGTGGAAGTCTTCCTTATTTTTTAATAATTTAAAATATTTCTTCATCATTACAAATGAATTATAAATACAATTGGAATATAAGAACAGGTTTTACTTATAAAATGAAGTAAGAAATTTACAATGTTTTATTAATAAATATGATAAATTGGTAATTATTAGTAACTAAAACAATTTTTCGTATTTACTAATTCTATAATATGTTTACTATAATGAGTTAGTTTAGCTCCACCATTCATCATATGTTAGATAAAACGTTCACATGCGATCACGTGAACAGGTACATTAGTTTTCATATCTAGTGTGAAGTAAATTTAGTACATTTTGTTACTTTTTATAAAAAAGAAAGTTGTTGAACTTAATTACGAATTTTTAGTTTTGTTCATGGCAAGACATGATACCTATGCCCTAGTGTGTCAGTTAGGAATATTTTGAAATTGTCCTAATGACTTTTAACTATACTTGAACCCACCAATTTTCCTTCACTTATCCTGTTGTACCAAGCTACATGCTCTACCAGGTAGCAACGTCCTTCCTTTGGGTTTTAATATATATTAGTCTGATGTGACACCCCGCCTAATAAAATACCGGGTGATCAGTCCTATATCAAATTAAAACAGGAATCCCATTTGGATCATTCTTATCATCACCGTCGAAAACTTTTTAAAACATACTAACCACCTAGTATTCCAAAAACTGGTGCCAAATTTTAACTTTTTATTTAAACAGAATAGTACATGCGAAAATAATTATAAATCATTCACACAACTGAATAATTAATCACACAACTTGCCGAATAAATCACCGGTCACCAAAAGTGAAATAATCCAATACAAATATCCAATATCGGAATAAAACAAATCTGAAAACTGAACTGAAAGTCTGGGCGACATGCCCTAAATAAAACTGGAACTGATAAATGATTCCTATTCTAGGAATGAATGAATGATGCATCTAATCCAAACTCCTGCTAGCATCTACATATGCCGCAGCTCCGTGTTCCTGGAATAGAATATCAATCCTGGCGTCCCTGTGGCTGGACGCCTAAAAGGTTTTTAAAATAGTTTTATAGCAAGGGTTATAACCCAAAACATTTTGAAAATATTTAACAAGCGAATTAACTGCAGTAATTTAAAATGCATGAATGTGCTTCATATTTAAATTACTGTCGCACTCCCTTGTGAACATTCTCACCCCTCTACTATTGTGCACACCTAACGGTCACCTTGACCCCCACCTAGTTGCACTACCCCGTCCAACTAGTCCTGGTATAACCCCCCTTGCCATTCTACTTTAACCCGAGTATAATGATTCTTGAATTATAAGTTATCTCATAATTAACTTAATTAATTCCTTCTTAAATAGTAACATATAACCGTGACACAAGTTATATAAAGTAAATACATAACACACTATATTAATACCCGCATATAATATTGAATACCATTATATACGTACCTTTACTAAAACATCCACACATATAACGTACGTATATCCATCCCTCCGAGTATACCCCCACCGGATGATTCCTTCTAAAGTTCTATCCCACAAGGTGTGCTCACATAACTTAGTTACCCAAGTTGGATTCTCTCACCAACCTGGCCTAAAACATAAAGGAAGTGGAGGCAGTCATATTCCTTCCCTGAAAGTGAGATAAATCCCTCACCCATATACCAGACGCTATGACCTGGAGATATACTCGTTCTACTCCTCAAGCTAGGGGATTCACCCACATCGCGCAACCTCCCTTGATAGAACTAGAGTATATAAATTAAATAAATATCTAGTCACTGATATTTAATATCACATACAATATATACACGTATATATATACTATCACAACACCGTATATATATATATATAATATAAACCCCAGCTTTACCGTGTACTCAAAATTTCGTACACTAGCCTGTAATTTCCTGTGTCTGTGGCCCGACTCAATATAATTAATTTTCTTACTTAATAATTTATCATCTTCCCGAGTGTATGGTCCGACTCTAATATAATTAATTCACACCTCAATTAATATAATACTTTCCCCGAGTTTATGGCCTGGCTCTAATTAAATTAATTAACACACGCATTAATTTAATACCTCCCCGAGTCTATCGTCTGACTCTAATTAAATTAATTAACACACCTACTAATTTAGTACCTCCCTGAGTCTATCGCCCGACTCTAATTAAATTAATTAACACACTTATTAATTTAATACCTCCCCGAGTCTATCGTCCGACTCTAATTAAATCAATTAACACCATTATTAATTTAATACCTACCCGAGTCTATCGTCCGACTCTAATTAAATTAATTATCACACCTATTAATTTAATACTTACCCGAGTCTACAATCTGACTCTAATTAAATTAATTATCACACCTATTAATTTAATATCTACCCAGGTCCACAATTCGACTCTAATTAAATTAATTATCACACCCATTAATTTATTAACTTGGTGTCACTTAACCATTATCCCCGGACTCCCTCACTTGGCCCATAACTTAATATTTCCCGAGTCCATGTTCCTATCACAAGGAAACACACAATAGGCATTCACAACCCAAGTAATCTTATAAAACAGTAGGTATTTACACAACCCAAATTTTCATACTTGTACGTAATATATTTCTCCTTAATATTCACCGTACTTGTTTTCTTTACAAATTCATTTCACTTTTGTATTAATTCAAGTATTCACAAAACTCTAAGGGTCCTAGTTACCCCTTGTTATATCAATTCAGTAGTTACCCTTGTTAACCCACTAACCTAACAAATTTAAGCTCGCTCACGCTTTTTCGTAATTATATTCTTATCATCTCGAATTAGAGTACATCACAATCAAGCCTATGAATCTCCACTTTAACTCTCTCACAAAATTAAAGTCCAACACTCAATAATAAACCTAATTCCATATCATTATTCCATAAATATATTTCATCAAGGTCCCAAACACTTCCCCGATAAAATTTTAGACATTTGAGGCTTAAAAAGAAAAATCTCAAATTTTTTGGCAGATTAAAAACCCTCTAGTAAAATATGAATTTCTCCCTCTAGAGAACTCCGATTGACCTTATTCCAAGTTCATTGGATTGCTAAGATAAATACCTTTCCATTAATGTATGGTTAACACTCAAATTCGAAGCAAAATTCGAATCACACACATTTAAAGCCACGTCAAAATTCTGGCATATTACTATGTTGACAGATCAAACATCCTGTAGTAAAATGTCGATTACTCCCACTACAGAGATCCGATTGACCCGATTCTAAGTTAATACCTTTCTAGGCATGTATGGTTCACACTCTAATTAGAAGTACAACTCAAATGGCATACGTTTAAAATTGTGTCAAAAATTCTGGCAGATTGACCTCTTGTGCTCATCAAATAAATCCTAAATCATTCAAGATTCATGTTCTTCATCCAATAACTCATAAAGATTCCATGTTAATCATCAAATATATTAAAGTTTAATTTTATCTTTACTTAGGGGTATATAATACAACCATTTCTTACTTTGAATCTCTGCCAAGTATTCCATTAACAAAACCCCATTTTGTACCCATTTATCCCCAAAACGAATTTTAGTTTACACATCACTAAAATATGAATTGAATATCACCATTCACACATTATCGCAAATTAACCACTTGCCTAAAATTGTTCGTTGGGTCTGATTCCGTTGGTGTAGAGAATGGTTGATAAAGAACACCCCAAATTAGTCCTGTAATTTGGCTCCAAAGGATCCCCCAATTGACTTCTTGATTAGCTTCCTCTAATCCTTTCGCAAACCCTAGGTTTAGGATTTTCTATCTGTCGTTCCTAGTGCCTCAATTAGGTTAAAAACACTAAATCCCGTTTTTGGCCATCAGGGCCAAATTAAAATGGCCCAACTTACCCCGTGTGGGCCCGGCTATGCCCAAAAATACCCAAGACTCAATTACTACCCCCGGGTACTCTTTTCTGGGTATCTCGACCCATCCGGATGCAATTGCGCACTTGAAATTGTCATCCATAATACTTTTTGTCATTTTAAAATTACGACCTCAAAATGCGACACACAAGATTTCGAACCATTAAACTTAAAAATCGCCAATTATAAATAATTCGGCTCACTCAAATAAATTCTCCAACTCATGAATTAAGTTTTTCCAATTCACATATTTTTATAACTCCCCAAAATAATTATATATTAAATCCTCCAAATTATGGGGTGCTACATACTCCCCCCTTACAAAGAAATTTCATCCTCGAAATTAAGATTAGCGTAATGTTACAGTCTTCGCATATTACTTTCTAGTCATGTGCCTCCAAGCCCGCTATATCTATCCCATCATCTTCTAACCATATATTACACAAGTATGCATTAAATTAAACAGGGTGCCCATACGCCATATACCCGTGCTTAACCGCACAAAATTTACCTTAATTAACCCGGGTGCCCATACACACACACACACACACACACACACACACACACACAGACACACACATATATATATATATATATATATATATATATATATATATATATATATATATATATATATATATATATATATTTACTGCCCGGGGTACCCAACCCATTTACTAACGACCAAACATCTTCCCACTTTCCAACGTTGCGCTAAGTTTCATATGTGGAATGTCTCGCAAAGCGAAATCCAAACAGGGAACCCTCCCGATACACTACTACCTAATATTTTCGGTCGTTGAGATCCGTTAGACCCTCAGTCCATAGTACGTACCTCTAAATACTTGTCTCTTAACACAAAAGTATGTACGCTTACCCTCATGCTACTGAAGACAACATAAAATATCGAGCCATTACTATCACTAGTCCTTGCGAAAAATAAACCCCGAGCTATCTCTCTTTGCTTGAAAATAAATCTAACCACCCTGATTCACATAAGTAAACACCCCTACTTACCGGGATAAAATGTGGGAATACAAAAACTCACTTGGTGTCTGTCGCACCACACAATATAATATATACACACACATATACATAGGATAAACGCCCTCTAAACTGATACCTCGTACCAATCATATCATGGTGTGGCGAACATCAAAACTTAACACCGCTATCCACAATAGTTAAATTCCATCCCTATCCAGCCGATATTTAGGAAATATTATCAACCCTACTCCCATAATTCTCGAAAGTATTAAATCCTTGAATAATACAAACCTTCACTCAGTGTACACCTCCACCCTCCTGTGAAGAACACTAAAGAAGTCCGCTACCCAACGAAAATTTTATTGACATACTATGGCTGTTACAGCCAACGCACCCACTAAATTCGACTCACATGTGAACTCTAGTGAAAAATAAGTCTTATTTAATGACATCCTCTTTGTCACTTGTGACACCCCGACTAATTAAATACCGGGTAGCTACTCCTATATTAAATTAATACAAAATGCCAAGTTATTCCAGTTAATAGCATCACTGTCGAAAACATTTTTTTTTTTTTATAGTTACTAACCACCTAGTATTTAAAAAGTAAGTTGCCAAATTTTAATTTAAGTCTGATTAACATACAATAAAAGAAGAATGGAAGAACAACATAATCCATTCACCATAACGAATCAATATTATAACCAACAAAATAATAAGAAGTCCGGAGGAAAACTCCTCACAACAATCCCACAACCGAAAATAATAGGACAAGTCTGAATTCTGAATTTATTTACATGCACGATGTCTGAATAACTGAAATAAATGAAATTCCTCTAAAAGAAATGGGCGACATGCCCTACAACTGATAAATGCTGAATATAGAGTCAAGATAGATGAAGCGTCTACAAGAAAAGTCCTGTAACTTCCACAAACAGCTACAGCTCATCACTTGAATGAGGATCCTAAGCATGGTGTCCTTGTGGCTGGGCACCTAAAATGGTTTTTTACAAAAATAGATTTGAAAGCAAATGGGTTAGAGCCCGAAAGTGGAAATCATTTTAAAAACAGCAAGTGTTTTAATAACATTAAAACGTTAAATGCAAAATACATGTTAGGACGTGCACTCACATGAAATTCTCACCTCTCGACTACATGTGCACTCCTAACGTACCGTACCCATTTAAATAACATACATATCTAACCAAACCGTAATACGTTCCACCCCTTACTACTCGATTCCCATATTACATTCTAGCGTTATCAATTAAATAGAGGGATTTAGTTAAACTCAGATTCTCAATTAGTAATACAATTCACTATCGGTTAACCCGTTATGTTTTCCCAAAACATTACCATAATTATATTCACAATACCAACATGAAAGTTCCCATTAATTAAGTGTATATTATTCACGTCATAAATATACAATACAAGCACCCCGAGACTAAGCTGCGGTGCACACATACTCTGCTATCCATCCCGGTACATCACGTACATAAGGATCACGCATTCCGAATCTCTCAGTAATCGTTCTCAGATAACAACAATCACAAACAATGGAGGCAAACACAGTCACATCACATGGGTCACGCACATACCTACGCTCCCATGATCAGCAGACTTATTAACATCCAATAAGTCCTTCTCTGACCTATGTTCATCGAGGTACCAATCTAAATCCGGGCAACACAAGGATTATAGGGCCCTAAGCGAATGTAAACCTCCCGTGATAGCAAGTATGGTAGGTATGTCATACACAAAATCATATACATGTACTAAGTAAGCACACATCTTAGTAATCACCATAATTTATTTGTGGTACAATTATTATTCTCGTACCGACATATAACGCTACACAATTTATATGTTCCCGGTTAATATAATTATTTAGGCCGTCAATTGTTCTCGCATCGTAATAGACACTCATGTACTAATTCATAATTTCCCTTAGGTTCAAACTACACTTCTAGGTTTTACTCCTCATTATATTACAAATATCCCAAATATATCAATTAATCCCCAAGGAAGTGTCATCTCTACATATAAACAAGGTTACAGAACACTCGGGATCAAAACAGGCTAAAAAGCCTAAACTGTCAGCTCGTTAGAAGTCTCGTTCGAATGAGGCTGTTCGAACGAGAGTTTGTTCGAACGAAATGGGCCTTCTAACGAGATCTCGTTCGAACGAAAGTCATCGAACGAACATCCCTCTCGTTAGAAGTCAAACTGTCAACTCGTTAGAAGCTCGTTCGAACGACCTGGGCAGGTCTTCTAACGAGTGGCCAGATTCGAGCCCAGATTTGCCCTATATCGTTTTTCCAACTTTCTTCCCCTCTAATCTTATCTAAACATCAATCCAACAATTGTTCATGGGTTCTAATAATTCCTAAACATACTTAGGTCATATATTAACGTTTATATAGGGCCAATTATTCCTAAACATCATTGAATCATCAAATCCCATCATTTATCCCCAAATCATATGAACATGAACCCTAAAATTTTAAAATCACCAATGGGTATAATTAAATCGGTTTTTGTTATGAACAAGGCGTATTTCCATCAGGATAAACCTCCTAACACAATTCTACATGCAATCCTTTCATCAAAATATAAAGTTCTAATTCCAATTAATGGGTTTTTATCAAACTCCCAAGAATAATACCAATTTTGTCAATCTCCTACGCATGGAAGAAACATTCTTTGTCATAAACGAAATTAAACCACTTGCCTTATGTGTATCTCTGATTTTGATGTCGAATTGATGAAGTGTTCTCTCTCTCTCTACAGAATTCTCCTCTCTTCTCTCTCTCTACAAGCCTTCTTCTCCAAAGTGACAATGGTGGCTAGGGTTTTGCCTTAGGAACTCTTTTGGAAATAATTTCAATAACCTCCGTAGCCCATTAGGTTATTAGTGGGTTTAGTGGGTAATTGCCAAATCAGATATTAATTCCTAATTTTCGTGGGTTATAATTCCCAAAAATCAAAAATTACCAAACTACCCTTATACGTTGCCAACAGGGCCTAAAAATGCCCCGGGACCCAAACTAAACCCCCGGCTAGTGTTTTCTGACTATTTCGACCCTTCCGGACGCATTGGCGCACTCAAAATGACCATATGGTTAATATAAATAAAATTCCCTTTTATAATGAAAATAATTATACTCCTGACGCAACTGTCACACGCGTCTCAACAAAATTCCCAAATTGCCGTATTTCAATCTCATGACAAGTTTCACAGTTCGATATTCATATATAGCCATATATACTCATTAATATAAAATACCAACTCGCATCTCACTAGTATTATTATCCGGATTAATTTCCAATTAATACTCATTTAATTCAATTAATCCCATAAATAAATATAACAAAAACACGGGGTATTACATAACTCAAATATATACCCCATTCCCCTAGGGAAAAAATAGTTACCTCCATACTCTAGCTACAACGGCTGATCCTCGGGTTCCGGAGCATCTTCTCCCTTCCCGAATACACTCATGACTTGGTTTAGTGGTTGAACCTCTAGGACTTCGTCTTGTAGTTGACCCCTGCCTCGCCTAATACAATCTTTCTTCATGTGTCTCGCTTCCTCATAAATGAAACACCTTCTAATACATTCACCATTCCACTGATCCCTTCCTTGCTGGCCTTGTTGAAATTTCCTGGACATCCTGCCGATAGCCTTCAGTTTTTAGTTTTACACGATTTCCCTGTCGGAATCCTGCCCCTGATCTCCCCCTGCCTGTTGTTGTGATACCCCACTAGTACTGTTCCCTCCAGCTTTATCCGACTGGATAGTTTCAACTCCCCTCCCGCTTCTTTTCACATGAAAGCGATATTCCTGACAGTGTCAGAGTGCTGCGTGGACGTCAGTATAAGCTACTAATGCGTAATTACTAATTAAATGTTGTCTGATTCTCCAGACTAACCCATCCATAAACTTTACATTCTTTCTCTCTTCATTGCTAACCTCATCCGGTACAAAATTTTCCAAACAAGTAAATTCTTCCTCGTAATCGGCCACTGAACTGTCTCCCTAAGTCACGTCTTTAATTTTCTCCTCATTTCAGTCTCAACAGCTGGAGGAAAATACTTGCGACCGAACCGCACCAAAAACTCTGCAATAGCTAGTGTATCCCTTTCCTCAACTGTGGTGATTGACTCCCACTACTATAGTGTTGCTCCCACTAAACTAAAAGTGGCTAGCATTTGCTTCCTCACCTCATTGCAATCTCCCATGTGTAGTGACGCTGGATATTTCTCTTCCTTGGCATGCTAGCACTACATCTGAACCCCCTCACAACTCTGGTGGGTGTCCACTCTTGAAATACCTCCCGTACTTACTGTAACCCCGATGACCCCGGGTGGCCTTAACATCTTGTGCCATTTACACTTGTGTCTGATCTCGTGAAAAGTACCCTGCCATTGCGACCACTGTCTCTTCAATAGCCTGTGCCACTAGTTCAGTTATTTGTGCTGCCAAAATCATCTATTGCAGTTGCTGCAGTAGCTCTTGCTCCTGACGAGCCTCCCTAGTTTCATCTCCCCATGCTGCCCTAGTTGATCTCTCTCTCCTAGGCGGCATCTGGAATGAGAATCGAATCGTATGAGTTCACTCTCAAATATAAATTTGGCAGAAGGACGTATATGCGCATACGTATGAGAATACAACAATCCTATAATAGGGATCTATATCAAATATTGCTAAGCCAAAACGTGAAAAGTTGCACAGATCCTAAGAACACTAGAACCTCATGCTCTCATACGATCTATGACACCCCGCCTAATAAAATATCGGGTTATCAGTACTATGCCAAATTAAAACAGGAATCCCAGTAGGATAATACTTAGCATCACTGTCGAAAACTTTTTAAAACATTCTAACCACCTTGTATTCCAAAAATTGGTGCTAAATTTTAACTTTTTATTTAAACAAAATAGTACATGCGGAAATAATTATAAATTATTCACACAACTGAATAAAACTCAACTGAATAAATTATTCACACAACTGAATAAAACTCAACTGAATAACACCGGAATAAAACTAATCTGAAAACTGAACTGAAAGTCGGGGTGACATGCCCTGAATAAAACGGGAACTGATGAATGATTCCTACTCTAGGAATGAATTAATGATGCGTCTAATCCAAACTCCTTCTAGCATCCACATATGTCGCAGCTCCGTGTTCCTGGAATAGAATATCAATCCTGGCGTCCCTGTGGCTGGACACCTAAAGGGTTTTGAAAATAGTTTTACAGCAAGTGTAAGAACCCAAAACATTTTAAAAATATTTAGCAAGTGAATTAACTGCAGTAATTTAAAATGCATGAATGCGCTTCATATTTAAGTTAGTGTCGCACTCCCTTGTGGACATTCTCACCCCTCCACTATTGTGCACACCTAACGGTCACCTTGACCCCCACCTAGTTGCACTACCCCGTCCAACTAATCATGGTATAACCCCCCTTTCCATTCTACTCTAACCCGAGTATAATGATTCTTGAATTATAAGATATCTCACAATTAACTTAATTAATTCATTCTTAAATAGTAACATATAACCGTGTTACAAGTTATATAAAGTAAATACATCACACACTGTATACACGCATATAATAATGAATACCATTATATTCGTACCTTTACTAAAACATCCACACATATAATATACGTATATCCATCCCTCTGAGTATACCCTCACCGGATGATTCCCTCTAAAGTGCTATCCCACTAGGTGTGCTCACATAACCTAGTTACCCAAGTTGGATTCGCTCACCAACCTGGCCTAAAACATAAACGAAGTGGAGGTGGTAATATTCCTTCCCTGAAAGTGAGATAAATCCCTCGCCCATATACCGGACGCTATGACCTGGGGATATACTCGTTCTGCTCCTCAAGATAGGGGAATCACCCACATCGCGCAACCTCCCTTGATAGCACTAGAGTATATAAATTGAATAAATATCTAGTCACTGATATTTTATATCACACACAATATATACACGTATATATATACTATCACAACACCGTATATATATAATATAAACCCCGACTTTACCGTGTACTCAAAATTTCGTACACTAGCCTGTAATTTCCTGAGTTTGTGGCCCGACTCAATATAATTAATTTTCTCACTTAATAATTTATCATCTTCCCGAGTCTATGGTCCCACACTAATATAATTAATTCACACCTCAATTAATATAATACTTTCCCGAGTTTATGGTGCGACTCTAATTAAATTAATTAACACACCCATTAATTTAATACCTCCCCGAGTCTATCGTCGGACTCTAATTAAATTAATTAACACACCTATTAATTTGGTACATCCCTTAGTTTATTGTCTGACTCTAATTAAATTAATTAAAACACTTATTAATTTAATACCTCCCCGAGTCTATCGTCCGACTCTAATTAAATTAATTAAGGGGCATTTACGTTTAGATCCTATTAGACGTTCTTATAGACATTCTAGTCCCATCATGTTTTTCTCTTACATATAAGTCCTATTCCTAATTTTTTGGATTTTTTTTTCCAATTTTACCCTTTTAAAACCAACAATCCGTAACTTCCTTGAGGAAGTTACATAAGTGGTTGAACTTTTTTTTTTTAATCTTCAAATGATCATAACTTTTGATTCACAAATCCGTTTTTCACAAAATTACAATTTTTGAAATCTGTTCGACGAGATCTATCAAACAAGATCCATGAAGGCTATAAAATTCCAAAGAAAAAAATTTACACAAACAGTAAACTTTACTGTATTCACTAGAATATGAATTAGTTTTATGTATGTGACATTTTCACAAACAGAAAGTAACATTTAATGTGCTAATACTACACAGCATATATATATATACGGTGGATCCAAACCCTTTTTTTTTCAAAATTACCTAATATTTGAAGGTTCGCGCTAGCGGTATCCAATCCTTACCACCATTATTAGAGCTTCAACGACCTTTGTCAGAACTCTGATTTGGGGTGGGTAAGGGTGGCATGTGGTGCCGCTGGCGCGGACCTTAGAAAATAAGATTGGATAAATGGGATCGGGATCATCTAGAGCGCCAATTTGGGTAAATAGGAGTGGCACAGAACTTTAAAAATAGGAGCATATTAGATATATATATATATATATATATATAGTTTGTAAAAATGTCATAGATATTAAACTTTATTGTATATACCAGAAAATGAAATAGTTTTATATTTCTGACATTTTCACAAACAATAACATTTACTGTGATAATATATTTATGAAATAGTTTTATATATATAACATTTTCACAAACAGTAACATTTACTGAGTTAATATTAAACAATATATATATAACATTTTCACAAAAACAGTAACATTTACTGAGTTAATATATATATATATATATATATATATATATATATATATATATATATATATATATATATATATATATATATATATATATATATATACACGGTATATCCAAACCTCTTTTTTTTTTAAATTACCATATTTTTAAAGGTTTATGCTAGCGACATTCAATCCCCACCACTACCCACCCCAATTGTCGACGCTTCAACGACTTTCATCAGCGCTATGATTTAGGTGGGTAGTAGTGGCATAGGGTGCCGCTGGCGCGGACCACTGAAATTAAAAGAATATTAGATAAATGGAGTTTGGATCCACTGGCGCTCCGATTTGGGGTGAGTAGGGGTGACAGTGGGTTAGGTTTATATCTATAACATTTTTACAAACGTTAACATTTACTGTGTTATAACACAGTATATATATATATATATATATATATATATATATATATATATATATATATATATATATATATATATATATATATATATATATATATATATATATATATATATATATATATATATACGGTGGATCCAAACCTATTTTTAACGACCCGCGCTAGCGGTATCTAATCCCGACCACCACCAACCCCAATTGTTGGAGCTCGAACAACCTTCATCAGAGTTCTGATTTGCGGTGACAAGGAGTGCCGCTGGCGCGGACATTAGGAAATAAGGGAATATTGGATAAATGGAGTTTGGATAGACCGGCGCTCCAGTTTGAGGTGGGTAGGGGTAGCATTGGATTAGGTTTATATCTGTAATATTTTCACAAATAATAAATGTTACTGTTTGTGAAAATGTTACATCGGCATCCCATGCCACCTCAAATCAGAGCTCTGATGAAGGTTGTTGGAGTTCCGATAAAGGGGGTGGGGATTGGATGCCGCTGGCACGGACCGTTAAAAATAAGATAATATCTGAAAAAAGAGGTTTGGATCCACCCTATATATATATATATATATACACTATGTTATAACACAGTAAATGTTAACGTTTGTAAAAATGTTATAGATATAAACCTAATCCACTGTCACACCTACTCGGAGCGCCAGTGGATCCAAACTCCATTTATCTAATATTCTTTTAATTTTAGAGGTCCGCGCCAGCGGCACCCTATGCCACTACTACCCACCTAAATCATAGCTCTGATGAAAGTCGTTGAAGCTTCGACAATTGGGGTGGGTAGTGGTGGGGATTGAATGTCGCTAGTGTAAACCTTTAAAAATATGGTAATTAAAAAAAAAAGAGGTTTGGATCTACCGTGTATATATATATATATATATATATATATTAACTCAGTAAATGTTACTGTTTGTGAAAATGTTATATATATATTGTGTAATAATAACTCAGTAAATGTTACTGTTTGTGAAAATGTTATATATATAAAACTATTTCATAAATATATTATCACAGTAAATGTCATTGTTTGTGAAAATGTCAGAAATATAAAACTATTTCATTTTCTGGTGTATACAATAAAGTTTAATATCTATGACATTTTTACATACTATATATACATATATATATCTAATATGCTCCTATTTTTAAAGTTATGTGCCACCCCTATTCACCCCAAATTGGCGCTCCAGATGATCCCGATCCCATTTATCCAATCTTATTTTCAAAGGTCCGCGCCAGCGGCCCCCCATGATACTTCGGTGGATCGAAAGCCCTTTTATTCAATAGTCTCTTATTTTCAAAGGTCCGCGCCAGCGGCACCACATGCCACCCTTACCCACCCAAATCGGATCTCTAATGAAGGTCGTTGAAGCTCCAATAATGGTGGTAAGGATTGGATACCGCTAGCGCGAACCTTCAAATATAAGGTAATTTTGAAAAAATAGGGTTTGGATCCACCATATATATATATATATATATATATATATATATATATATATATATATATATATATATATATATATTGTGTAGTCTTAACTCAGTAAATGTCTGTGTTGTGAAAATGTTATATATATATTGTGTAATATTAACTCAGTAAATGTTACTGTTTGTGAAAATGTTATATATAAAAAACTATTTCATAAATATATTATCACAGTAAATGTTGTTGTTTGTGAAAATGTTACAAATATAAAACTATTTCATTTTCTGGTGTATACAATAAAGTTTAATATCTATAACATTTTTACAAACTATATATATATATATATATATATCCAATATGCTCGTAAATTTTTAAGTTCTGTGCCACCCCTATTCACCTCAAATTGGCGCTCCAGATGATCCCGATCCCATTGATCCAATCTTATTTTCAAAGGTCCGCGCCAGCGGCACCCCATAATACTCCGGTGGATCCAAAACCCATTTATTCAAAAGTCTCTTATTTTCAAAGGTCCGCGCCAGCGGCACCACATGCCACCCTTACCCACCCCAAATCGGAGCTCTGATGAAGGTCGTTGAAGCTCCAACAATGGTGGTAAGGATTGGATGCCGTTAGCGCGGACCTTTATATATAAGGTATTTTTGAAAAAAAGGGAGTTTGGATCCACCGGATGTGTGTGTGTATATATATATATACTGTGTAGTATTACCACAGTAAATGTTACTGTCTGTTTGTGAAATGTCACATATATAAAACTATTTCATATTCTAGTGCATACAATAAAGTTTACTGTTCGTGTAAATTTTTTTCTTTGGAATTTTATAGTCTGCATGGATCTTGTTTGATAGATCTCGTCGAGCAGATTTCAAAAATAGTAATTTTGCGAAAAACGGATTTGTGAATCAAAAGTTATGATCATTTAAAGATTAAAAAAAAAAGTCCAACCACTTATGTAACTTCCTCAAGGAAGTTACGGATGGTTGGTTTTAAAAGGGTAAAATTGTGAAAAAATTTCCTAAAAAGTTGGAATAGGACCTATGGGATTATGAAAAAGTCAATAGGACTTATAAGCTTGTTGACCTAATAAATGGGACCTAGATATAATTTGCTCTTTAATTAACACCATTATTAATTTAATATATACCCGAGTCTATCATCCGACTCTAATTAAAATAATTAGCATACCTATTAATTTAGTACCTACCCGAGTCTACAATCCGACTCTAATTAAATTAATTATCACACCTATTAATTTAATACCTACCCGAGTCTACAATCCGACTCTAATTAAATAAATTATCGCACCTATTAATTTAATAAGTTGGTGTCACTCAACCATTATCCCCGGACTCGCTCACTTGGCCCATAACCTAATATTTTCTGAGTCTATGTTCCTATCACAAGGAAATACACAATAGGCATTCACAACCCAAGTAATTCTATAAAACAATAGGTATTTACACAACCCAATTATTCATACTTGTACGTAATATATTTCTCCCTAATATTCACCGTACTTGTTTGCTTTACGAATTTATTTCACTTTCGTATTAATTCAAGTATTCACACAACTCTAAGGGTCCTAGTTTCCCCTTGTTATATCAATTCAGTAGTTACCCTTGTTAACCCACTGACCTAACGAATTTAAGCTCGCTCACGGTTTTCTAAAATTATATTCTTATCATCTCGAATTAGAGTATGTCACAATCAAGCCTATGAATCTCCAGTTTAACTCTCTCACAAAATTAAAGTCCAACAATCAATAATAAACCTAATTCAATATCATTATTCCATCAATATATTTCATCAAGGTCCCAAACACTTTCCCAATAAAATTTTAGACATTTGAGGCTTAAAAACAAAAAATCTCAAATTTTTTGGCAGATTAAACACCCTCTAGTAAAATTTTGATTTCTCCCTGTAGAAAACTCCGATTGACCTAATTCCAAGTTCATTGGATAGAAAAGATAAATAAATTTCCATTAATGTATGGTTAACACTCAAATTCGAAGCGAAATTCAAATTGCACACGTTTAAAATCACGTTAATATTCTGGCACATTACTATGTTGACAGATCAAACACCCTGTAGTAAAATGTCGATTACTCCCTCTACAAATCTCCGATTGACCTGATTCTAAGTTCATTGGATAGCTAAGAGATATACCTTACTTGGCATGTATCGTTCACACTCGAATTTAAAGTGCAACTCAAATGGCATACGTTTAAAATTGTGTCAAAAATTCTGGCAGATTGACCTCTTGTGTTGATCAAATAAACCCTAAGTCATTCAAGATTCATGTTCTTCATCCAAAAACTCATAAAGATTCCATGTTAATCATCAAATATATTCAAATTTCATTTTATCTTTACTAAGGGATATATAATACACCTATTTCTTACTTTGAATCTCAACCATGTAGTCCATAAACAAAACCCCATTTTGTACCCATTTATCCCCAAAACGAATTTTAGTTTACACATCACTAAAATATGAATTGGATATCACCATTATACATTACCGTAAATTAACCACTTGCCTGAAATTTTTCTTAGGGTCTGATTCCGTTGGTGTGCAGATTAGTTTATGAAGAACACCCCAAATTAGTCCCTTAATTTGGCTCCAAAAGATCCCCCAATTGACTTCTTGATTAGCTTCCTCTAATCCTCTCCCAAACGTTAGGTTTAGGATTTTCTATATGTCGTTCCAAGTCCCTCAATTACGTTAAAAACACTAAATCCCGTTTTTGGCCATCTGGACCTAATTAAAATGGCCCAACTCACCCCGTGTGGGCCCGGCTAAGCCCAAAAATACCCCGAGACCCAATTACTACCCCGGGTACTCTTTTCTGACTATCTCAACCTATTCGGACGCAACTGCGCACTCGAAATTGTCATCTGAAATTCTTTTTGTCATTTTCAAATTACGACCTCAAAATGCGACACACGAGATTTCGAACCGTTAAACTTAAAAATCGCCAATTATAAATAATTCGGCTTACTCAAATAAATTCTCCAACTCATGAATTTAAGTTTTTCCAATTTAAATATTTTTATAACTCCCAAAAATAATTAAATATTAAATCCTCAAAATTACGGGGTGTTACATATTCCTCCCGTCCCCTTACATCATAATTTCGTCCTCGAAATTACGATTAGCGTAATGTTCCAGTCTTCGCATATTACTTTCTAGTCATGTGCCTCCAAGCCCGCCATATCTATCCCATCCGCTTCTAACCATTACACAAGTATGCATTTAAATTAACCAGGGCGCCCATACGCCATATACCCTTGCTTAACTGCACAAAATTTGCCTTAATTAACCCGGGTGCCCACACACCCTATCCCCGTGCTTTACCGCACGAAAGCTACCCGACTATGCTAGTCGTAACCCATAATATAACTTCAAACCCGTAGTCGTATCACACACACTTATATATATATATATATATATATATATATATATATATATATATACACTAGTGGAATGCCCGTTCCTGAAGGCAGGACGAAAATTTTCCATGTACGTAATCATGAGACAACAAAATTTTCTAAAGTACGTAATCACAAAACGGAAAAAATTTTGTTCCCCCAACGAAAGTACAAAATTTGATGGGTATTAAACAAAAACAACAGACCTTTGTCTAAATCCTTACCCAATATCTAAATGGATGTGAAAATTATCTATATTAAACTAAGAGACATGGGTCATAGGAATAAAATAGGTGTCTACATTGAAAAACTTCTCAATTATAATAAAATTATAACGAATCAAATGAGTTATTCTTACGAAGTGTATGGTAAGATTCATGTTTAGAATAGAATGGTTAAGTAGAATATATTCCTTACTTCCCACTATGTAAAGTTGCCTCACATAACTTCTCACATATTTTAACCAAATGTGTCCATTTGTCTCCCAAACCTTCTGCATGAAATTATTAAAATCATTTTTTCTCGTGTATACAAAAGGCAACAGTTAACTATAGCTTTTTTATAGAAAAAGATCAACCAATTACATACAATCAATACAAACATTATAATGGGAAACAACTAAAAATATCAAAAAAGGAAATCTTGCATTAATGAAAAATTTAATCGTAAAACAATCACTAAATTATATTATCTTCATATTAGATGTGGTTGTTAAATCAATTATGTTTAGTAGTGAACATCATCGATTAGAACCTCTGCAAAAAGAAAACAACTGCAACAAACAAATATGATCGAGACTGTAAAAAAAAGAGCATGAACAAATTGGAGATTTGGATGAGTTTTTTTTTTTTGTAAATATAACAGATACGAAATCGTTTGTAGGAATTTGTTCACATGAGAAACCAAACAACTAACGAAAAAATGATCATTCAAAATTAAAAAACAATAACAGAGTCAACAACTTATAATCATCTGTTAAAATCAAAATTTCTTTAAAGAATATTAATTGCATTCTCGTAATCGTCTCACATCTTAGTAGCTTATTGTTATATTTTATTTATCCTTCTGAATCTTCATAAACTTCTTCACAATCGTTAGCTCCACCAAGAAGGATCGGATGATCCTCTCTTTCACTGCACCTCGAGATATTACACCACTATACGCAGGTTCACTATCCTTATGTTCCTGGGTTTTCTGGACCTTTTTCAGTGACAGGGAACTTGGTCTCTTCTTAGCTTTCTCCTTATCAGCCGTCTCAAAGTACTGGTATATGATTGTCATTGCAAGAAGGATTCCATTTTCTGAGCCAATTGCGCCCATGAAGTCAGCGAACACAATCAAAGCACCAAGGCCAAAAAATTATTTGATCATTTAGTACTATCATTTTCTTTAACAGCTCTCGTAACCACTTTATCAAGAATAAATAATGAAGTAAAGTTTTCACAACTCAAGACAAACATAAATTCTTGTAATAGACTACAAATCATAATGTGTACAAAACTTTAAGTTCAATTAAAATTTATTAGACACTGTTTAGAAGACCAAAACTTCTATTGAGTCTTTAATTTTTTTAGTTCACTGTCAGATAGCGAAATAATCAGGCAATTTCCATTTCATCTTTTTCATGGAAAAAAATATACAAAAAATAGTAAAAAAAATTGAATCTAGCAATTACTTGATTCTACATGCTATGTTAGATACGCAATGGCAATTACAAAATAAGAGTCACAAATCATATTGCAATACTTGTTTAAGAATCTTGCAACCTCCAAAAGTTATTGAGTGACTAACCCAGGGGTTATTTTTCATTCTAAGAAAGGAGACAAAGTAAAAATCATAATTGACTTAAATACCAAAAAACTATATGCATAATTTTCTTCTCTAAATTGGTAAATAATGAAAATCTGAATAGCATTACAATTTAGTATTGACCTTTGAACTTTGTTCCTCAAAGTAGATACCACCACCCTCAAAATAGGTACATGTCAAGTGTAATAAGAATCCCTTAAATGACCCAAAAGTGTTATAAGAATACATATCGTGCATATGTTGCCACCCAATTGACTTGAAAGGGGGCATGTCTACCTCTTTTGGAAGGGTGTATTACCTTAATCTCCTGCTTCATTGTCTCTGCTAAGAATTGGTTGAACTTCCATGGTAGGTATAGAGATTGCACATAGGAAACACTGCACAAATAGTAATGTATGTAATCATTAGTTCCAATTCAAACGTAAAATATCGATGTGAGATGAGATCAGCCGCTGCATCCTCGCCCATGTTCAGTATAAACTGTTGAAATGTATCTGTAGCTTGCCGAATTTTTTGTGCAAATGATATGTGTTCACCTTGGTTAATAATTATAAGTTATAAAATCAAGAATCCATAGGGTATCATAGCCATAGTATAAATATAAGTTGGTTGGGCACTGCACTCCTAGATTCCACCATTCAATAATATAAGATTAATAAAAAAATACTTGAACATAGGTCTCAGTAAAACATTTGTCATGATTTAGCTACCGAGACAATATTGGGGGATAAATGGAAACTTTTTCAATCAAAGGTTGATTATTCAATAAAGTCTACTATACATATTGCATAGTGCCTCATCAATTGCTGCCAATTAAAGAAAATAAGCTATCAACCTACTTAGCAACTATGCATATATAGGGAAGTAAAGAAGTTTTAGGAATAGATACAGAAGTTGACTTTAAAGATGAATTCAAAATGATACAACTGACAAATAGCTAAAAAGACTCCCCAACATCACCTAAAATCAACACAAACCATAATTGAACTCCCAAAATAGTAGACGAACATGGTTCCGTATATAACTTATAAAAGCATCAACATAAGCCATGATCAAAAAAGGAATTTGTTCATTAATTATGTACCAAAAAAAGTTATTCCGATAAACATATTGAAGACTGATGTGGTTTGAGATATAATAAGCGCACAATAGATATAATCATCAAATCCAAAGACATGTTCTAAATGCGGAGTACAACTCTAGTAATCATTTTTCTAATGCGGAGTTGCAAGGTAAAGACATTGTGTGATCCACGTAAACTCAGTGATCAAATGAAAACAAATATATGAATATTATGTGAAATATAACCCTTATGTACCATTTATCATGTGAATGGAACCATAGAACCATCATGGACAAACTTCCCCAACCATATATTTGATGACCCCAACTAAAAGTGACTTTAACCTATCTTCCACCTAAACCCAACCACACATATGCCCCGATTTCCACACATGGCTTTCGGGATCGCCCCCCCCCCCCCCCCCCCCCCCAACCCACACACGTAGAGTTCTCCAGATCAAAATCACACACATAGCTAACTGAATCAAAATCACACACACAGAGCTACCTGAATCAAAATCACACACACAGATGCCCAGATAAAAAAACATGAACACACAAAACTTCCCAGATCAAGATCCCCTCACAACTGCCCCGCTTGCCATAAAATCCAACCGAGGACATTCGCACATCTCTTCCTAGCTTACAAAGAAAGGACACTTGTGTCAAAGCTACAACATTTAGTTTTCATCAAGCACAAACTGAAATCAACTTAAAAAAAGACTACTAAGCTGGAGAAAACACTACTAAAATCAACATAAAAAATACTACTGAGATCAAATCAAAGTTACAACAGTTATATATGTAACTATAATATCAGGAGGAAAACATTTCTTTTAACAATTTAACTCAAGTACTTGTAACATAACTCCAAACAACAACAAAATTTATACCAAATAGAAAAAGGCATGCATCGATTTGAAAAAATATTCTATCTAAAATCAAATTAGTCGTGAACCATAGGTGAAACGGGGTGTGTTTGAGGGTGCAGGGATTTAGTAATTGATGCTACTGAAGCTCAGGTTTAAATTTTTGAATATAACTGTTTATAAACAAACGATCAATATAACAGGTTATAGTATATCGAACGATCTTTGTCCTCAAAATTAATGAACTCAAACTTGTGTGACTTTATTTTTAAATTATTTTTTTGTAGCTCCTGCACTAATGTGATGTTGAGGAAGGTCATACCTAAAGGCATGCATTGTCGAGATCGGATAAGCATATATTGTCATTCTCATTCTTCAATTTCTGCTTCTTTTTTAGATGTTCTGTATCATCCTACATAAAAGATTTTATTAGATGGATCGACATCAATAATATGAAATCATTCATCTATGGGAGTAGTGTCAAAGTTACCAAAGCTATTACCTACTTCATTGACAAGGGCACGGAAAAAAATTTCGAGGATATACAACCATTTATATGAAAACATAATATCTTAGAACATTTATTATCTATTTACTGTTATAATTTTTCAGAATTTATATATTTATAATTTGATTTACTTACATCCCCACCACACCACACCAGAAAAAAGGTTAGAACTTCTCACCAACAACCAAATATGGAGGTACATTACCCCCCTGCTAGTGTTAGATCCCTGCTAGCGTCACATGCACCTGTGTATATTTTTGCAACTTTTAATTGTAATTGAAAAAGGGGGAAAAGCTTACAATTGTCTGAGTGTGAAGTTTTCACAGCACTTGCTCGATTGTAGAGGTGTATTAATAGAGACACACCCTTAAAAAATCAAATCATGTGGTAACCCAACTAATTCCACATGGACTTTATCTCTAAGTAAGTTAAACCAGTTCAACAAAATAATAAAGTGATCTACATCTTAACAGAAAAAATTGGATTTTATAGATTCTAGCTATATGAATAGACAAATGGATATACTCGTTCCCAGCCAATTTTTTCTTTCATTTGCAACATGGTACAACATATACATAATGATTGGTATTTATCAAGATAAACCCGGATTAAAACTAAAAATGTCGAAGAAGAAAAAAATGAAAAAAAAAAGTCGGGGTATAAAAATATAGCATAACATATTCAACCATTTTTGTACCCAAACCAAGTAAGAGGAGCTTGGATCCCGCCGTCACCGTCGTTCTGGAGCAATCTAACCAAATCATCATCATATATATTTAACTAAGACTTGATCACATAGTAAATCTATCTCTATGATTAAGTAAGATCAAAGCGATAGGGGCTAGGTACCGAAAATAACTTGAGCTACAAACAACATCTTTGTTGAAGAAGATGTCAAAAGCATCTATAAGATCCTGCTCGTGCAGATCACCCCCTTATCTAACATTAAGAAACCACCTCCAAGATTTTCATAAAGCAAAATTTTTGTCATTAATATTTTAACGACTATTTATGGATAAGTATTACTTACAAAACAGAAGGTGATTAAACCTACTCTAATTCAGAATCTTCACAAAAAAATGATTGAACCTATTCTAATTTTGAATTGGCACAGTGTCTTAGATTCTGAATCAAAGGAACTTATTTACCAAGTTCTGAATAGTTAATCTAAGGATTGTTCAATACTATTGTAATGGAGAGAAGAATCCATACATCAAGCAAAGGATATGACATGCTCCTATCACATAAAGGTTGTGATAAGTTCAAAATTATCACCGAGTGCTAACATTTCAACACCTATTTTAGAGATCCATTGGTAATCTGCCTATTAATTCCAAAAACAAAAATATACAATTAAAAATGTAAAAATAGAATTCGTGAGATAGAAAATAAACTGTGAAAGGATGTCCCCCTCCATCAACATATTGCAACAACATTAGCCCCCAGAATAAGTTATGTTCTACAATACTCACGCCATCTATGCGAAGGAATAAAATAGTAGTACACCCTCAATTGAACACATGACCAAAAATAATTATGCAAGATTGTAAACAAATTTATAAACTACTTTTTTAATGACGAATAGCCAAAGGCAAGTATAACTTCAATCAACTCATGTTCCTCACACGATTAGAGTAAAAAGACCCATATGTAACTGGGAATTCCCAAACTGTTTGATCAGGCCTAAAATCATGAAAGATGTTCCAATCATAAGAGAGGATGATTATTGATATTATCCCTAATGTAAAATGTATATACACAAATCTAATATCTGCAACGGTCGTAAAACTTAACTGTGTGGGCCTCGCATATAATGAAGTTAAACATATTGAAGTATATACGCTGAGTTAAATCTGCTACCACAAATTTTGATTTTCTAATAACATAGATGTATGATAATGAAACTTGGTTATCCATAATCGGGAACAAAAATAAAAATTCCAGTTTTTCAAAAACCTCAAAAATTGAAAATCTATCCAAAATGAACCATATCTTCAAGACGGTTGAACATAAACTAATTCAAAAATATTTGATTCTAAAGGCAAGTCCCTAAAATAAGATGGGATATACCAAATGAAAAGGAGGATTATTGCAAACCCTGTCGATTTCCAAGATCTCCCCCAAATCGACACTCTCCCTAGACAAAAATCAAATAAATTTATGAGTGGAATTGCAATTTCAATTGTAAAAAACATGGTCCTAGTTACAGGTTATATGGTAGAAATCATCCACAATGATACCTGATTGAGGCCATCTTAAGATATCGATTGTGTATGCATTATAAAAAAATGAAACCTTAATGATTTAGTATAAACAAAAGTAATACAATTCATAAAAAATGAAACTTCACTGTTTTTTAGACACTGAACTTAATCAAAGCAAAAGCACTCTGTATGAAACAATGAGAGAGGCATTTTATCAACTTTGAACAACATTTCAGATACTTATTGTAAATAGATCATACGTAATAATGTTGATGACAGGAAAATATAAATATAATCAATCCATATGAAGAATAAGCACACCTCACTTTTACCACAAACCTGAATAGAAATAGTAATCAAACCATCCCAAATAAGTACCTACAAATAAAATATACTAATTTATGATAATTTGCAAGATCACCATGTTAAACCACAACAACTATAAGTATTGGTGGCTCTGAAGCAAATTTGGACCTTAGAAATCTAAAAAATTGAAACATTAATTAGATTGAGATTGAGAGGAAGATAGGGAGGGGGAGAGTATACCTGAAATGTGTTGACCACGAAATTGAGGACAAACCAATATAGTACCTAGGAATCCAAAACAAACACACAAATAAGCCTTATAAGTATGATGGATTATTTTGAATATAAAAACCCTAAATACTTATCCCAGAAACCATAATGAAAGTGAAATCATAAAATGAAAGGGGGGTTACTTGAGAAATATGAACCTAATCAAATGCACAAATCAAATGAACAAATCAAACCTCTTCAAACAAGATTTGGAGAAAATGAAGAAAAAATAAAAAGTGAATATTGATTTGACACCAAAATATAATATTAATCCAAAATATAACATTAATCCAACATTATTGTCGTAAACTCAAATATAACATTAATACCTGATTTAGACTGTGACGTTGTGAATCGAGGGTGAGAGTTTTGTAAAGCATAAGATTTAACCATAAAGCACGTGATTTGACCACTATAAAGAATATGATTTAACCGAAAAACACATGATTTGAACCATAAAAAACCCTAAAAACATAGAAATCGAAGAGAATATCTGATTTTAATCACCATATTATGATTTGAACCCAAACTCCCATGAAATTTTCATGTGTGTTTGTGCATGTGCATGTGCATGTGCAAGTGTGTGTGGGTGTCGGTGTGTGCATGTGCTTGAGAGAGAGAGAGATGGCAGTGGAGAGGAGGAGGAGGAGGAGGGGAGCTAGATGAGTGGAGGGAGAGAACGGGGAGGGAGGCAACATCGGATGAGTGAGGCAGAAAATGAAAGAATGCTAGGGTTAGGGGAGGGTAATTGATTGGTGAGAGTTTACAAAATTACCTTTAATTATATACCATTGGATTCAATTTTGCACCTTTCAATCCTAGCCCCTAATTAGCTTATCCTCTTATGAAATAGTAACAAAATTCTACTCCTTATTTTATATATATATATATATATATATATATATATATATATATATATATATATATATATATATATATATATATACACACACACACACATATATATACACATATATTTACTGCCCGGGGTACCCAACCCATTTACTAACGACCAAACATCTTCCCACTTTCCAACATTGCGCTAAGTTTCATGCGTGGGATGTCTCGCAAAGAGAAATCCAAACAAGGAACCCTCTCGATACACTACTACCTAATATTGTCAGTCGTTGAGATCCGTTAGACCCTCAGTCCATAGCACGTACCCCTACATACTTGTCTCTTAACACAAAAGTATGTACGCTTACCCTCAGGCTACCAAAGACAACATAAAATATTGCGTCATTACTATCACTAGTCCTTGCGCAAAATAAACCCCGAGCTATCTCTCTTTGCTCGAAAATATATCTAACCACCCTGATTCACTTAAGTAAACACCCTTACTTACCGGGATAAAATGTGAGAATACAAAAACTCACTTGGTGTCTGTCGCACCACAGAATATAATATATATACACATATATACATAGGATAAACGCCCTCTCAACTGATACCTCATACCAATCATATCCTGGTGTCGCGAACATCAAAACTTAACACCACTATCCACAATAGTTAAATTCCATCCCTATCCAGCCGATATTTAGGAAATATTATCAACCCTACTCCCATAATTCTCGAATGTAGTAAGTCCTTGCATAATACCAACTTTCACTCAGTTTACACCTCCACTCTCCTGTGAAGAACACTAAAGAAATCCGCTACCCCAAGGAATGTTTATCAACATACTATGGTTGTGACAGCCAACGTACCGACTAAATTCGACTCACATGCAAACTCTACATTACACCAAATCCTACGAATGGTCACGCCCAGTGGGTCACGGCCCAAATCTGAGACCAGCTAGTCGCGAACTTGGGCCGTGACCCACTCAATATTTGGCGTGACCAATTTTATTACCACACTAAACTATCACTCAAAAATAAGTCTTATTTTGTGACATCCTCTTTATCACTCAAAAATATACCCCATTCCCCTAGGGTAAAAATCGTTACCTCCATACTTCAGCTGCAACGGCTGATCCTCAGGTTCTGGAGCATCTTCTCCCTACCCGAATTCACTCCTGACTTGCTTTAGTGGTTGTACATCTAGGACCTAGTCCTGTAGGTAACCCCTGCCCTACCTAAGACAATCTCTCTTCATATGTTTCGCTTCCCCACAAACGAAACACCTTCTAATGCATTCACCCCACCACTGATCCCTTCCTTGCTGGCCTTGTTAAAACTTCCTGGCTATCCTGCCGATAGCCTCCAGTTCTTAGTTTAGCACGATTTCCCTAGTGAAATCCTTCCCCTAATCTCCCCCTGCATGTTGCTGGGATACGCCACTGGTACTGTTCCCTCCACCTTTATCCGATTGGTTAGTTTCCACTCCCCTCCCGCTTCTTTTCACGTGGAAGAAATATTCCTAACAGTGCCAAAGTGTCGTGTTAACGACATCAGTATAAGCTACTAATGCGTAATTACCAATTAAATGTTTTCTGATTCTCCAGACTAACCCATCCACAAACTTTACTTTCTTTCTCTCTTCATTGCTTTCCTCATCCGGTAAAAAAATTGCCAAACGAGTAAATTCTTCCTCGTAATCGGCCACTAAACTGTCTCCCTGAGTCACGTTTTTAATTTTCTCCTCATTTCGGTCTCAACCGCTGGAGGAAAATACTTGCAATCGAATCGCACCCAAAACTCTGCAATAGCTAGTGTATCCCTTTCCTCAATTGGGGTGATTAACTCCCACCACTGTAGCGCTGCTCCCACTAAATAAAAAGTGGCTAGCATTTGCTTCCGCACCTCATTGTAATCTCCGATGCGTAGGTGACGTTGTGTATCTCTCTTCCTTGACACGCTAGCACTACATCTGAACCCCCTCGCAACTCTGGTGGGTGTCCACTCTTGAAAAACCTCCCGTACTTGCTGGAACCCCGATGACCCTAGGTGGCCTAAACATCTGGTGCCATTTACACTTGTGGTTAATCCCGTGCAAAGTACCTTGCCATTCCGACCACTGTCGCTTCAAATGCCTGTGCCACTAGTTTAGTTATATGTACTGCCAAAATAATCTCTAGCAGTTGCTACGGTAGCTCTTGCTCCTAATGAGCCTCCCTAGTCTCATCTCCCCCTGCTGCCCTAGTTGCTCTCTCTCTATCTCCTGGGCTACATTTGGAATGAGAATCGAATCGTATGAGTTCACTCTCAAATATAAATTTGGCAGAAGAACACATATGCGCATACGTATGAGAATACAACAATCCTTTAATAGGGCTCTATATCAAAGATTGCTAAGCCCAATTGTGAAAAGCCGCACAGATCCTAAGGACACTAGAACCTGATGCTCTGATACCATCTGTGACACCCCGCCTAATAAAATACAAGGTGATCAGTCCTATACCAAATTAAAACAAGAATCCCAATTGGATCATTATTAGCATCACTGTCGAAAACTTTTTAAAACATACTAACTACCTAGTATTCCAAAAACTAGTGCCAAATTTTAACCTTTTATTTAAACAAAATAGTACATGAGGAAATAATTATAAATCATTCACACAACTGAATAAAACTCAACTGAATAATTAATTACACAACTTGCCGAATAAACCACCAACCACCAAAGTGAAATAATCCAATAAAAATATCCAACACCGAAATAAAACAAATTTGAAAAGTGAACTGAAAGTCTAGGTGACATGCCCTAAATAAATTATGGAACTAATGAATGGTTCTTACTCTAGGAATGAATGGATGATGCGTCTAATCCAAACTCCTGCTAACATCCACATATGCCGCAACTCCATGTTCCTAGAATAGAATATCAATCCTGGCATCCCTATGGCTGTACACCTAAAAGGTTTTGAAAATAGTTTTATAGCAATGGTTAGAACCCAAAATATTTTGAAAATATTTAGCAAGTAAATTAATTGCAGTAATTTAAAATGCATGAATGCGCTTCATATTTAAGTTAGTGTCGCACTCCCTTGTGGACATTCTTACCCCTCCACTATTGTGCACACCTAACGGTCACCTTGACCCCACCTAGTTGCACTACCTCGTACAACTAGTCATGGTATAACCCCCCTTTCCATTCTACTCTAACCCGAGTATAATGATTCTTGAATTATAAGTTATCTCACAATTAACTTAATTAATTCGTTCTTAAATAGTAACATATAACCGTGACACAAGTTATATAAAATAAATACATAACACACTGTATTAATACCCGCATATAATATTGAATACCATTATATACGTACCTTTACTAAAACATCCACACATATAACATACGTGTATCATTCCCTCCGAGCATAACCTTACCGGATGATTCCCTCTAAAGTGCTATCCCACTAGGTGTGCTCACATAACCTAGTTACCCAAGTTGGATTCGCTCACCAACCTGGCCTAAAACATAAACGAAGTGGAGGCGGTCATATTCCTTCCCTGAAAGTGAGATAAATCCCTCACCCATATACCGGATGCTATGACCTGGGGATATACTCGTCCTCCTCCTCAAGCTAGGGGTTCACCCACATCGCACAACCTCCCTTGATAGCACTAGAGTATATAAATTGAATAACTATGAAGTCACTTATATTTAATATCACACACAATATATACACGTATATATATACTATCACTACACCGTATATATATAATATAAACCCCGGCTTTACCGTGTACCCAAAATTTCGTACATTAGACTGTAATTTCCGGAGTCTGTGGCCCGACTCAATATAATTAATTTTCTTAGTTAATAATTTATCATCTTTCTGAGTATATGGTCCGACTCTAATATAATTAATTCACACGTCAATTAATATAATAATTTCCCCGAGTTTATGGCCCGACTCTAATTAAATTAATTAACACACCCATTAATTTAATACCTCCCCGAGTGTATCGTCCGACTCTAATTAAATTAATTAACACACCTATTAGTTTTGTACCTTCCTGAGTCTATTGTCCGACTCTAATTAAATTAATTAACAAACTTATTAATTTAATACCTTCCCGAGTCTATCGTCCGACTCTAATTAAATTAATTAACACCCTTATTAATTTAATACCTACCCGAGTCTATCATCCGACTCTAATTAAATTAATTATCACACATATTTATTTAATACCGACCCGAGTCTACAATCCGACTCTAATTAAATTAATTATCACACCTGTTAATTTAATATCTACCCGAGTCTACAATCCGACTCTAATTAAATTAATTATCACACCCATTAATTTAATAACTTGGTGTCACTCAACCATTATTCTTGGACTCGCTCACTTGGCCCATAACCTAATATTTCCCGAGTCTATGTTCCTATCACAAGGAAACACACAATAGGCATTCACAACCCAAGTAATCCTATAAAACAGTAGGTATTTACACAACCCAATTATTCATACTTGTACGTAATATATTTCTCCCTAATATTCACCGTACTTATTTGCTTTACGAATTTATTTTACTTTCGTATTAATTAAAGTATTCACACAACTCTAAGGGTCCCCGTTACCCCTTTTTATATCAATTCAGTAGTTACTCTTTTTAACCCACCGACCTAATGAATTTAAGCTCGCTCACGCTTTTCCGTAATTATATTCTTATCATCTCGAATTAGAGTGCGTCACAATCAAACCTATGAATCTCCACTTTAACTCTCTCAAAAAATTAATGTCCAACACTCAATCATAAACCTAATTCCATATCATTATTCCATCAATATATTACATCAAGATCCAAAACACTTCCCCGATAATATTTTAGAAATTTGAGGCTTAAAAAGAAAAATCTCAAATTTTCTCGCAGATTAAACACCCTCTAGTAAAATTTTGATTTCTCCCTATACATAACTCCGATTGATCTGATTCTATGTTCATTGGATAGATAAGAGAAATACCTTTCTAGGAATGTATGGTTCACACTCTAATTCGAAGTACAACTCAAATGGCATATGTTTAAAATTGTGTCAAAAATTCTGGCAGATTGACCTCTTGTGTTCATAAAATAAACCCTAAGTCATTCAAGATTCATGTTCTTCATCTAAGAACTCATAAATATTCCATGTTAATCATCAAATATATTCAAATTTCATTTATCATTACTTAGGGATATGTAATACACCTATTTCTTACTTTTAATCTCAGCTAAGTATTCCATTAACAAAACCCCATTTTGTACCCATTTATCCCCAAAACGATTTTTAGTTTACACATCACTAAAATATGAATTGGATCTAACCATTTACACATTACCGCAAATTAATAACTTGCTTGAAATTCTTTGTAGGGTCTGATTCCATTGGTGTAGAGAATGGTTGATGAAGAACACCCAAAATTAGTCCCTTAATTTGGCTCCAAAACATCCCCCAATTGATTTCTTGATTAGCTTCCTCTAATTCTCTCCCAAACCCTAGGTTTAGGATTTTCTACCTGCCGATCCTAGTCCCTCAATTAGGTTGAAAATACTAAATCCCGTTTTTGGCCATCTGGGACTAATTAAAATGGCCCAACTCACCCCGTGTGGGCCCGACTATGCCCAAAAATACTCTGAGACCCAATTACTACCCCCGGGTACTCTTTTCTGACTATCTCGACCCATCCGGACGTAACGGTACACTTGGAATTGTCATCCGAAATACTTTTTGTCATTTTCAAATTATGACCTCAAAATGCGACACACTTTCAAATGACTTGATTGGGACAATACTTGAAAAGATATGGGCCATCCTAAAAGAAATGCTTGGCTTCCTTTAAAAATTTGGAATGATCTTGCTTAGACCAATGTAGTGGCATTTCACCCATCATAAGATAGTTCACAATACCGGTGAACCATGGAAGCTGAGAGACAAGTATCAACTGCTCATCGGGAAAGGACTCATTTAGTGGAAACAGGTTATCAGATGATTCAATGGTTAACCTAGACAAGTGATCATCCACTACATTATCACGCCCTTTACTATCCCTAATTTCATGGTCAAACTTTTGTAGTAATAGGATCCACCTAATGAGATGGGCCTTAGCATCCTTTTTATACAAAAGGTATCACATGGTCGAGTGATTGGTGAAAATGACAATTTTGGATCCTATCAAGTAAGACCTAAACTTCTCAAGAGAAAATACAACAGTGAGGAACTCTTTTTTAGTCGTAGAATAGTTCAATTGGGCACTATTAAGTGTCCTAATGGCATAATAGATAACGTGAGGAAGTTTCTCATTACGCTGAACTAGAACTAGAACCGCACCTATGGCATAGTCAAAAGCGCCATGCATGATCTCAAACAACTGACTCTAGTTGGGAGGTCTCATAATAGGTGCAGAGGTCAATTATGTCTTTAGCGTTTCAAAGGCTTGAAGGCATTCGTCAGTCAAATCAAAGGGTTTGTCCTTGGCAAGAAGATTGAAAAAGGGTCGAGAGATTTTACTAAAATGCTTAATAAATATCTGATAAAAACCGGTGTGTCCTAAGAATGAACGAACTTCACGCACAATTTTAGGGGGTGGGAGATTAGCCATGAGATCTATTTTAGCTTTATCTAACTCGATACCCTTTTCAGAATTGATGTGACCTAGCACTATGCCTTGTTTGGCTAAAAAGTGACACTTCTCTCAATTAAGCACAAGGTTCTTTTCCTTGCACCTCTTCAGAATGAGGGTGATGTGATGGAGGCACTCATCAAAACTTGACCCAAATATAGAAAAATCATCCATAAAGACTTCGAGAAATCGCTCCACCATATTCGAAAAGATACTCATCATGCACCACTAAAAAGTGGCGGGTTCATTGAGTAACCTAAAGGGCATGCGTCGGTGGGAGAAAGTACCAAATGGACACGTGAAAGTGGTTTTCTCTTGATCCTCAGGAGCAATGGGAATTTGACTGTAGCCGAAATAACCATCCTGAAAACAATAATATGGGTGGTCGTCTAATCTCTTTAGAATTTGGTCTATGAAAGGAAGAGGAGAGTGATCCTTCCTTATAACAACATTCAACTTCTAATAATCAATACACACTTTCCAACCAGTTCGAATCCTAGTGAGTACTAACTCATCATCATTATTTTTAACCACCATAACATCGAATTTCTTAGGGACCATTTGAACAAGACTTACCCATTGGCTATTAGAGATGGGGTAAATGATACCCACATCGAGCTATTTTATCCCCTCAGCTCGAACGATCTCTTTCATATTGGGATTAAGTGTACGTTGTGCTTCACAGGAATTTTTAGCATTATCTTTTAAGTGTATCATGTCCATGCACACCGAGGGACTTATCCCCTTAATGTCGACTATGGTCCATCATATGGCTTCCTTGTGTTCTTTAAGATCACGTAACAGTTTATCTTCATATTCTTTGTCTAAGTCAGACGCGATGATAACAAGTAAGTATTCAGAAGGTCCTAAGAACCTATACTCGAGAGTTTCAGGTAGTGGGTTCAATTCAAGCTCGGTAGCTTTCACAATCGAGGGAGGAATATGTGACCTGGAAAGGGAGAGGGGTTTGGGATTATACTTCCCACTTCGTACTTCCATGATAGGGGTTGAGTTGTGGAGAGAATTCACTACTTCGATGGACTGTTCGACATCAAATTCGGACCCAAAAAAGGCAAGACAAGATGCTAAAGGGTTGTTATTATAAGTTTGCTCGAAAGTCTCTTGGACAATACTATCAATCATGTCAACATCCACGGGTTCATCATCATCGGGTGGTTATTTGGCCAAACTGAACACATTAAGTTCCATTGTCATGTTACCAAAGGATAGGTTCAATTGGCTGCTACAACACCTAATGAAGACATCAGATGTGATGAGGAAAGAACGACTCAAAATAACAAGGATTTGTGCAATAGTATTTTTCACTTATTGGGTGTTGAAGACAACAAAGTCAATAGGAAATATAAAGTCACCCACTTTAATTAGGATGTCCTCAACAATGCCTCTAGGAATTTTCACCAAACGGTCATTTAAGGACAAGGTAATCCTAATTGGTTTCAACTCCCCCAAACCTAGTTTCTCATACACGGTGTACGGCATAAGGTTCACGCTTGCTCCTAAATATAGAAAGGCTATCTCAATGAGGTACTCCCCTATTTCATAGAGAAAGTTGGAGTACCGGGATCCTTATGGTTGATGGTAGTTTGATAAAAAATGATCGAGCTTGCTTGATCGGCGAGAAAAGCTTTCTTGGGTACGTTCGTGCTTCTCTTGAAGGTACAAAGGTCCTTCAAAAATTTAGTGTATGATGGGACTTGTTGAATATCATCAAGCAGTGGGATATTGATTTGAACTTGCTTGCATACTTTCAACATTTTATCAACTTGCGCCTTTTCTTTTGTGGCACCAAACACTGGGGAAACGGAGATTTTGGAACATAGGTCTCTACAGATAGCTCGGAAGGTAAAGGTGAGAAGGAAGTTGTATCCAAGGGTGGATCTTCCTTCTCTTTACCTTTCTCGGATTCATTCTCGGTAGGTGGTCAAATTTTTTCTGTACTTCTTGATGGACCTAAGCATGCTGATGGATTTCGTATGCTCTTAGGCGTGTGATATGCTCGTGTCATCTTGAATAACAAATTGACCCCTAGGCATGTTACCCTTTGGATTAGATTTGGGCTGACTGGGGAATGTTCCCTTGTTCCTCTCACTCAACACATTAGCTAGTTGTCTTATTTGAACCTCGAGTTTGGTAATGGCTTGCATATTCATGTGCATGCTTTGTTGGGTGGATTGGAGGAAATTTTACGTGGCTTGCTGGAATTGAAGGGTACTTTTTGGATGAGGGATTTGAGAGTGAAGTGGCATTGTTTTGGAAATCCGAGGATGTGGTACCGGAAGATTTACCTCCACTTCCTTAGTATTGAACCTTGGACCATGAAAGATTGGGCTGGTCTCACCATCCCGAATTGTATGTGTTGGAATATGGGTCATAATTTGTCCTATTTTGGTAGAGGGCATTGGCTTGCTCGGTGAGTGCCTTGTGGGATGGAAGGGTGGAGAAATTCTCGAGTAAGTGGTCGAATGCATCACAAAGTATACACATAGGGTAACCTATATGTTGAATGGCCACAGATGTGGTTCGATTACCCTCTTTTCTGGTGTTTAAAGCTTCTAAACGTCGGGTCAATGTGGACACTTTGGCATTTAAATCATAACTTTGTTCGACTTGGTGAGTAAAACTTTCATTGGACGTGGTGGGCCTAGAATATCTATTGCGTGCCCATCGCTGGGAATTTTTAGCTACGGCTTCTAGGAATACCCACTCGTCAACCTCACTTTATTCAGTAAAATGACCGTTACTATTGATGTAAAAAATTAGATTATCTCTAATTAATCAATCACAAATAAAATGAATATGGCAGAAATTTTTTAAAGTGGTTCAGCCTTATAATAATGGCCTACATCCACTGTTGTTGTATTACTGATTGTTTGTCTGGAAATCTCAATATGTGTTTTATCCAGAAATCCCGTGTCCCCTTCTAATGAGGAGGTTACAATGTATTTATAGCCTTGAGGTTGTACGTGTGAAAGGACAATGCGCTATTATCTAGTAGACATAAACATTTATATGATAATAATGAGCATTTAATGCGCAGTCGTCTCTTTGATTCTCTTGATTTGGATAATATGTACGCTAAATAGCTCGGACCACTTAAGCTACTCAAACCGCCTAAGTAGCTCGGAGCCCATGAGTTGCTCGGACTGTTAAGTATCTCGGGGCCCATGAGTTTCTCGAGGAGCCTAAGTTGATCGGTACACTTGAGCTATTAGGAATGTATGAGTTACTCATGGCGGTTGAATAGCTCGGTGGTAATGAGTTGCTCGGTAGAAGTATTTGTAACTTCCATGTTGGTTGACACGCGTCTTCAGATGATGGGTCCATGTCAACAAATTAAATTTGGTATCAACAAAAGCCCCCAATGTTTCATAGTTTGATGTTGAAGAAAAGTATGGAACATTCTTCTTGAAAACTTCATAGATTATTGGTTTGTATGGTTTTTAAGAAAACATTTGTTGTATATAACACCTTTTTGAGTGCACAGTATAAGGCCTCATAAATATTTTGAATTTCCATGACCGCTTCGATATTTGTGCCCCTTCTTTTTTTTTAGCCGTCGGATACGCAAACGTCCTCCCTTGTAATCATTGCTTTTTTCTATTCCCGAGGTAAAGTATTTAAGTGCGGAAGAAATCGTGTCGTCTTTTACTTTTCAAATTTGTATCTTTGAACTCTTCATTTCCTCTCTATCTCTTGACTTCATTCTTTCCATTGTTCGTTGTCAACTGATCTCTCTTTTTCTGTAAGATTTTCTTCCCTCTCTTTTATTTACTTTTTTCATCATGGTTTACCTTGTTGAATCACTTGACAAATTCTGGTCTTAATTTTCAATCCCTTCATGGGTCATTTTGGTAGAACTTTCTGAACCTTCTGATTATTTTTCTTTGGCTGAGGGACATTAGTTCCCAAGTCTCTTTGTGATCGAATGTGGCCTTTCTTTTCGTCCAAATCCCCTATGTTTGGAGTCCTGTCAATATTTTGACATTGTACCTGAAAAAATAGCTCTAAATACCTTGAGGATAGTTAATGGCGTACATAGATTGAATCAACTCCATGGAAGTCATTTAGGGATTCTAGAGATCATGTACTGCTATAGATGGGTTACCAGTGATTCCACATTCTATTTAAAAACTAGGTTATTGAATAGGGCTTTAGTTGTCAATCTTCCAGACGCCAATAGGGATTATTTTGAGCATGGTGTTGTTATAAAAAATTGGCAACATGCTCCATTAAATGGAGATGACGTATATCAAGGTCCCAGATGTCCCCCTTATGGCAATGGAATAGGTTATTTTTATTTTTTAAAATATTGTTTTCTTTGTATTTGATAATATGTATCACTAACATTTGGTTTTGTTTGTTACAGTTGATAGTAAAAGAAAACATCCAAAAGAAGCTGAAGTTAATTTAAATCATTTGAAACTTATCTGGGATTTGCATGAAACTGTTGCCGAGGAACATATTAGATCTGCCTCTTATTTGTTGCAGTACAAGGGCTATACTTCGTCTTTCACTGCTCGTCCACGTCTAGTGTTAGTTAATCTTGACCAAGTACCAGCTTCTGAGACTAGTGTGGAAGGTTCTTCCTCTGAGTCAAGTGTTCCCATCAGTGACTTAATAAAGAGAAGAATAGATCCTGCCTTCTTTGATAAATTTGCCTCTACAAATGTGGAGGCAAAGAAAAGCAAACAGGATGTTACAGAAGAAGGTACGAGAATTACTGATGCACCTCCTCCTGCTGCTGTCAAGAAAGCTATTTAAAAGCCCCCAATTGCCCCGAGTAAGATTGTTGTTGTTTCTCCTCCAAGTGAGGTTATTGTTATTTCACCAATAAAGACAACATCTTTAGTTGGAAATGTTCATGCTCCTCTGAGGAGGTTAGAGAAAAGTTCTTCTGAGAGACCTGCAAAACCTGTCTCTCAACCTTCAAATGTTGAAGGTGTTATTCCATATTTTGTTGCTTCGAGCTCCGTTGTGAGTTTGGTGAGATCCTGGACTGTCCCATAGGTCCAAGGTATTGAGGACTCCCTTTCTCATGAGAGAATTACTACCATTGCTTCTCAACACATTGCCTCAGTAAGTTTTGTTAGCTTGAGTCTTTCACTTTCTAATATTATGTTCACATATTGACCCACATCTATTTCTTTTTCCAATTGGTGATGTGTTTTAACAGCATTTTGAAGAAGGATGAAGCTATCAAGGCTTCAAGCTCCTCGGGAGGACTAGAGGAAGCTTTTGCTGGGCTGACCCAATCTCCAAAAGATTCTCATCAAAAATACGAGGAAGATAAAGTTTCTTGGGAGAAGTAGTTCAAGTCCATCGAGCTAGAAAGAAATCAAGCTGTGAGTGCCTCCAAGGATTTGGAGAAGAAATTGACGGAGTCTGAGCAGAGCAACAAAGTCTTTGAACAAAGCAACAAGGAGCTGGAAGTTAAGCTCAAGTCTACTGAAGAGGAAGTTGTTAAACTTCAAGATGTTGGTCATCAAAAAATGGAGGTGGAGGAGAAGTTGAAGGTTGCTGAGGAGCTCCTAAGGGAAAGGACCTCCTCAGAGAAGGAAAAAAGGAAAAAGGCAATTAAAAAATCATTTAGTGTTGGTTGGGATAAAGGATGGAATAAGGGTCTGGCTTCCATGTCTTCTCAAATGGAGTATGCCAGCCTCAAATATTTTAGGGATGGATGGGTCGCAGCTTTGCAGGAGCTGAAAGTTGTTGAGAATTCTGAATTATTCGAGCAGCACACTCCTGGACCTCCTCCCTCTCCTGGAGAAGAAGAGGATGAAGCTACCTCAGATGAATCTTTGATGATGATTGGAGATGAGGACCCTTCTGTCCCAATTGTTCAAACTTGGTCTGAGGAGCTACAACCCACCAGCACTTCTGCCGAGCAACCACCTTTTTCCTCCGAGCAACCAGTCACTTCCTCCAATCCTTCTGAGGAAGTCGTAGGAAACAAGGAGAAGGTGTAAAATTGTTTGGTCTTTTATTTTTTTGTTCTCTTGAATGTAACCTTAGGCTTTGTATTTTCCCATATGATGAAGTAAAATTCAAACTTTGGTTGTTCACCCTGAATTTCTCTTTTACTTGCTCTGTCTATGTCATTATTGATTCTTTTTATCTCTTCTCTTTGCCAGTTTATGGCCAGGATGGAGCTCTTATCAGCTCATGACACAGAATTGATGAGCAAATGCAATGATTATTTTAAAGCTAGTCATGAAGATCTTAATGAGGCTCAAATCATTGATATCCTTGGTCCAGATACTTCTGAATGAGCAGTCGAAGCTTATCAATACCTGAAATGCCTGCTCGATCATGTTTTTGCTAATAATGTGGCTTACTATGAGATGATTGAAGATCTCCAAGGAACAATCGAGGAACTTCAGCAGCACTACAAAGAGTCTTCTACCCTTTTGCACTAAGGATACGAGAAGAAATATCAATAACTGAGTGCTGATAAAGGGTATGACAAATTTATCTCTACTTATGAGAAGAAATAAAGTGTTTTAAAGCTTGAAGTTGAAGAGTACATGCATATCGCTAAGTTGTTAGAGCATGATAATATTACCTTTCAAGAGGAGATAAAATAGCTCAAGTCTGCTGCATCTTCCTCGGGAGCCTTGGTCCCTGTTAATGATGAAGGTTCTCTTTCTTAGAGGTAGAAAACGCCAACTTAAGAGATGAGTTGGAAACTTTAAAAAGAGCTTGACCCTCCACATCGACTCATGGATGAGCAAGATCTTCTTCTCGTGGACGAGAAAGGGCTGGTCGAGTCTCTATTGAAGAAGTTAGAATGCAGGCAACTTTAGAAAATCAGGCCTTTTAGTTGGTGGCGAAGAACCAAGCCTTAACAGGAATGTCTAAGAAGATTCTGAACTTCAGCGAACAACTATCCACCCAGAGTATCTTGGTGATTACAGTCTTCCTGCCAACTTCGAGATATCTCGCCCCGAACATTTACTTGATCGACCATTAGTAATGAATGTTAGAATGCTGAGAGATGTAAATTTTATAAATTCTCCTTATGCCTTAGATGATCCTCCTGCTGGAGTAGAACCTGTTTCAAAGGCAGAAAGGAAAAAACTAATAGAATAGGATTTTTTATGTAATGAATTATATTTTTCATAGCATATGTAATTCTACTTGATTTGAATGAAGAAATTTTTAGCCTTTTGCCATTTTATTTTCTTCTAAATAGTTTATAGAATATCCTTGTTTGCTTGTTATTTTGTTTTTGGATAATGGAACTTTTCCCATTTGTTGTTTGATTATAGTGACTTGTCACTCTTTCTCCCTAAGCAATGAAATGATTTGCATCCCATGTTCCTACTTTGTTTAACCAACCGGAGTTGATTGTATTTGATTTACCGACCAACCGGAGTTGGTGGTAATTGATTTGCCGACCAACCGGAGTTGGTGGTAATTGTTTCCTAACCAATCGAAGTTTATGGCAAATGGTTCCCGACCAACCGGAGTTTCAGGGAATTGATTTGTCGACCAATCATAGTTGGTGGAAATTGATTTGCCGACCAACCGGAGTTGTTGGTAATTGTTTTGCTGACCAACCGGAGTTGATGGTAAATGGTTCCCGACCAACCGGAGTTGGTGGAAATTAATTTGTCGACCAACCAGAGTTGGTGGTAATTATTTTTCCGACCAACAGGAGTTGATGGTAATTTGTTCCCGACCAACCGGAGTTGGTGGTAAATTGATTCCCGACCAACCAGATTTGGTGGATAATTAGTCTGAATTTGATGTGTAGTATGTAGCACTAATATTCCGAAAAATTTCAACAAAAGGAGAGAAACTGGGTAAAACATCCAACACTTTATTCATACTGAAGAAATTTCATTACATAGGAATTTCAATTACTGATAATACTTGCACAGATGCTCTGCATTCCATGCATTCTTGAATTCTTCTCCGTCCAATGTTTTAATCATGTATGTCCCTGGACGAACAACTTCTGTTACTCTGTAGGGTCCATGCCAGTTGGCTTCCAATTTTTTATTCTTTTGTATTACTTTCTTCAGCACATAATCCCCTTCCTTCAAATCACACTTCTTCACTCTTTTGTTATAGAATAAAGCTATTCGTTGTTGATATGATACATTTCTAATCGCTGCTTCTTGACTGACTTTATCGAGCATATCCAGGTCTAATCTTCTCATTAAATCACTGGTAAGAGAATTGAAATTAAGCACCCTATGTGTGGGTAGACCCAATTCAGCAGGAATGACAGCTTCACTTCCAAACGCCAGCATGTATGGAGACTTTCCTATTTCTACTCGCGGTGTGGTACGATAAGCCCACAGCACATAATGTATCTCGTTAATCCAATTTCCTTTTGCATCATCTAGTCGTTTCTTCAAACCATTCAGCAACGTTCTGTTTGTCACCTCAGTTTGCCCATTACTTTGGGGATGTCCTGGTGCAGAGTGAATCTTTAGTACTTTGGATTGATGACAATACGCAGTAAACTCCTCGTTGTCAAACTGGGTTCCATGGTTAGTAGTGAATGCATGTGGGAGACCATATCAGCAAATAATATTCTTCCAAATGAATTGATAGAAATTTTCGTATGTCATATCAATGAGAGTCTCAGCTTCCACCCATTTTGTAAAATAATCCACAGCAACCACAAGGTATTTGAATCTTCCTCTGGTCCTTGGAAGTGGCCTGACCATGTCTATTCCCCACATGGCGAATGGTAATGGATAGGTGATGGGTGTTAACAATGCTTGGGGAGTTCTTTGGATAGAGGAGAAGCATTGACATTTGTCACACTTCTTGGCATAAGCTACACAATCAGCTCTCATGGTCGGCCAGTAATACCCCTGCATTATTATTCTTTGCAAAAGCGTCTGACCTGCCACATGGGCTCCACAAGACCCTTCATGGATCTCTTCGATCAGATCTTTCAATTCGGAGGGATGGGCACATCTTTGTAGTCCTGCTATAATTCCTCGTTTATATAAAATGCCATTGGTTAATACATAACGAGAAGCTTTATACTTCAATTTCTTAACTGTGAGTTTATCAGTTGGCAAAGCCCCCTTTTCAATATAGGCTCTGATGGGATCCATCCGAGATAGTCCCAAGTCGAGGGCAATGAAATTCATCATCAGACCTTCGTCTATGCTCCGACCAACTAGGATTTCTATTAGGATTTTTCTTCATAGCTCGATGTGTGTGGCTGATGCCAATCGAGCTAATGCGTCTGCTCTTACATTCTCCAGTCTTGGTATTCTAATAAAATGAATAGCAGTAAAATTTGATACAACCTCCATTGCTTTTGCATGATACTTGATCATTAATTCTCCTTTTGCTGCATACACTCCCATAATTTGATTTACGATTAACGACTTGCTCAGCTTTCATGGTTTTGGCCAGGCTTAGAACTATGATCATTGCTTCATATTCGGCCTCATTATTAAAAGCCTTAAATTGAAAACATAGATCATATTCCACATCAATCCCATCTGGACTGTTTAAAATAATCCCTACTCCACTGCCTGTAGAGCACGAAGAACCATCTACATAAAGATTCCACATAGGTACTCCATTATCAAACTCTTGGTCAGACAGAGTTCCTTGGTAAAGTATTTGATGTTTCCTTTTGTCCTCCTCTAGTACTTTTCGCTGCTTGTCCCTCGATGTAAGTTGGTCGGGGTTTAAATTTGATGATCCTATAACATCCACAGGCTGGTCTGTATTCAACTCCTGCTCATCGGAGGAATCCTCCTGAGGGAAGTCTGCGATAAAATCCGCTACTGCCTGCCCTTTGAGCGATGATCTAGGTTCATAAATTATATCATATTCTCCAAGTTCTACTGCCTAGTACATCAACCTTCCTGATTTTTCTGGTTTGTGCAGATCTTGCCTTAATGGCATATCTGTATACATAACTATAGTATGAGCTTGGAAGTATGGCCTCGTCCTTTTTCTTTCTTCAATCAGTGCTAGTACGAACTTCTCCAACCTTGGATATCTGAATTCTACTCCTCGAAAAGTTTTGCTTGTGTAATAGACTGGTTTTTGTACTCCATCCTCCACTTTTATCAACGTCGAGCTCAATGTGTTTTCTGAAACTGCCAGGGACAAGTATAGTCTTTCTCCCATCACTGGTCTAGATAATAGTGGAGGTGTCCCCAAATATTTCTTCAATTCTCGAAAAGGCCTCCTTGCATTCATCATTCCTTTCAAAAAAAATTCGGAATGTTTTGAATAATGGTAGGCACCTGTCAGTTTCTCGTTACACGAACCTATTAAGTGCTACAACTCGTCCTGTGAGACTTTGCACTTCCTTCTTAGTCGTTGGAGACCGTAGCTCTAATTGATCCTTGATCTTTTTAGGATTCGCCTCAATTCCTCGCTGATTAACAATATATCCGGGAAACATGCATTCTCGTACTCCGAATATGCATTTGGTGGGATTCAGTTTCCATTGATATTTATCTAGTTGATCAAAAGTTTGACTTAAGTAAATTTGATGATTGACAGATTTCTTTCTCTTTGTCAAAATATCATCAACATAAACCTTCATATTATGGCTGATTTTTTCTGCAAACACCTTATTCATCAGTCGCTGATATGTGGCACCTGCATTTTTAAGTCCAAAAGGCATAACATTGTAACAATAAGTTCCCCTTGGGGTGATAAAAGAGGTGCTCTCCCTGTCTTCAGGCTTCATCTTAATTTGGTTGTATCCAGAATAAGTATCCATGAAACTTAATAATTCATGCCCCGAGGTAGCATCTACCAGTTGATTGATTCGGGGTAAAGGAAAATGATCCTTTGGGCATGCCTTATTGAGATCGGTGAAGTCTACACACATCCTCCACTTGTTATTTTTCTTCTTCACCATCACCACATTTGCTAGCCAATCAGGATATTTGACATCTTCAATAAAAGAGGTTTTTTGTAGTTTCTCTACTTCTTTCTGTATAGCTTGGTTCTTCTCACGACTGAACACTCTTCTTCGCTATTTTATTTTCTTGATTTCCTTGTTCACGTTGAGCTAGTGACACAAGAAATTCGGATCTATCCCTAGCATGTCTTCATGACTCCATGCAAAGGTCTACTTTCTTCGCCTTGGAAATGCTATCAATTCCTGCTTTATTTATACCTCCAGTGATGCACCAATTTGAGTTATTCGTTCTGGATGCTCATCATCTAGAATGACATTTTCAGTAGCCTCCATGACCTGTCCCTTTATGAGCTGAGACTTGTCTCTAGGGTCTAGCGTTTCAATCTATGCATCTTCTATTTCATCTACTTGATAGGTAGTAGTCTTCTTCCTAGATTCTTCATGTTCCTCTTGCTCGATAGATAAATAGTAGCATTCCTGAGCTACTTTTTGATCTCCTTTCACAACTCCCACTATAAAATTAGTTGGGAATTTTAAACATTGATGTACAGTAGATGGTATTGCTTCGAACTTCTTTAGGCCTACTCTTCCCATGATGATATTGTAAGATTATTGGATGTTTTTATCCATTACAAAAAAACATACTCTTTCTGTTCAGCAAGTAGGCCATGTACCGATAAGAATATCCAACTTGATCGTCCCAAGTGGAAAAACCTTCTCACTAGTAAAGCTGAGGAGGGGTTTATGATAAGGCTCCAACTGGGCTAGCTTCAGATTCAAACTATCAAAGCATGGGTAGAACATGATATCTTCACTACACCAAAAATAGGAAACTGGCACGGTTTAAAATAGTGCCAGACGCAATCTAACATGGTTCAAAATTGTGCCAGAATCAGGCGTGCCAAATTTTTTGGCGTGGTTTAAAACCGTGCCAGATTTTCCAAACTGGCATGCTTTTAAACTGTGCCAGCTTTTTTATCTGGCACGCTTTTGACACGCTTTTAAACCGGGTTAGATGTTTAATCTAGCACGCTTTTAACACATGCCGAAACTGTGCCAAATTGTCTATTTTTTGGCACGCTTTTGGCACGGTTATAAAGCGTGCAAGATTGTTTTATAAGCGTTCTCATTTGAATAAATTGGCATGATTTTGGCATGGTTTAAAACCGTGCCAGATTTTTCAATTAATAAAAAAAAATAATAATAGGAAACAAATCTGGAAAATCTGCAAATTCCAAATTTGATTGGATAAATATTTATTATTTGCAAAAAAAAATCAAGAAAATTCACAAATTATGAATATCGCATGTTATTGATAAACTAATGTGCTTACGAACTTCAAAAAATTACAAGAGCTAATAATTCCCAGATAAAAAAAAAATTGGGCAGAGTTTCCTCTATTTTTTTTAGCATTCCAAAACCTGCTAACATAAAATTTTCCCATATAAAGCCCGCACGGGCATAAAAGTCGATAATAAAACTACTATAGCCAGTACGGCCATAAAAGTAAACAATAAAACTACTAAAACCTGCTCGGCCATAACACAAAAAATAGAATGCTGAATATTAACGACACTAAATAAAGAATCCCCTTGTTGTAAAGCATTGACTTCTTCGTACGTTCCAAGTGGATAAAAGCTAGCGATCAAATGTCATCCTACAAAAAAAATAAGACAGAAAAAAGATATGATATTAGTAATCAAGTCATTTTAAAAAAATCGTATTCAAGCAGAAAAATTGCATATACGAGTCACAATTATTATTATATTCTTAACGGCCTGTTTAGGGTTGGTTTGAGTTTTCACCCTTTAACGAAATATTTTTAAGTTTAGGTGTTGATTTAAGAAAATTATCCTCATATTCTCAAACCGGGAGACCCAAGACTACGCGGTCAGTTCCTACAAGTTACATTTGTCTCGTGCGCGGTGTTCATGCCTCCTACGGGGTCGTTTAATGGATGGTTTGGGTTTTCACCCTCTAACGGCCTGTTTTTGAGTCAAAGTGTGACTTTTGCAAATTATCGTCATATTCTCAAACCGGGAGACCTGGGACTACGCGGTCAGTTCCTACAAGTTACATTGGTCCCGTGCGAGGTGTTCGTGCCTCCTACGGGGCCGTTTGCTGGCTAGTTTGGGTTTTCACCCTTTAAGGGATTATTTTTTAGTCAATGTGTGATTTTTACAAATTATCATCATACTCTCAAACCGAGAGACCCGAGACTACGCGGTCAGTTCCTACAAGTAACATTGGTCCCGTCCCAGGTGTTCGAGCCTCCTACGGGGTGGTTTGGGGGGTGGTTTGGGTTATCACCCTTTGACGGTCTGTTTTTAAGTTTATGTGTTGATTTTTGCAAATTATAGTCATATTCTCAAACGGGGAGACCCAGGACTACGCGATCAGTTCCTACTAGTTACATTGGTCCCGTGGGAGGTGTTCGTGCCTCCTACGGGGTCGTTTGGGGGCTGGTTTGAGTTTTCACCCTCTAACGGCTTGTTTTTAAGAATAAGTGTGATTTTCGCAAATTATCGTCATATTCTCAAACCGGGAGACACGAGACTACGCGGTCAGTTCCGACATGTTACATTGGTCATGTGCGAGGTGCTCGTGCCTCATACGGGGTCGTTTGGGGGCTGGTTTTTGTTTTCACCCTCTAACTGCTTGTTTTTAAGTTTAAGTACTAATTTTTATTCGTAAATCGGAAGACCCGAGACTATTCGGTTAGTCCCTACAAGTTATATTTGTCTCGCGCGAGGTGTTCGTGCCGCCTACGGGGTTGTTTGGGGGCTGGTTTGGGTTTTCACCCTTTAACGACTTGTTTTTAAGTTTAGGTGTTGATTTTTGCAAATTATCGTTGTATTCTCAAACTGCGAGACCTGAGACTACGCGGTCAGTTCCTACAAGTTACATTGGTCCCGTGCGAGGTGTTCATGCCTCTTACGGGGTGGTTTGGGGGCTGGTTTCACTTTCCACCCTCTAACGGCTTATTTTTAAGTCTAAGTATTATTTTTACAAATTATGATAATATTCTAAAATCGGGAGACTCAGGACTACGAGGTCAGTTCCTACAAGTTACATTGCTCCCGTGTGAGGTGTCCATTCCTCCTAAGGGGGCGTTTGGTGGATGGTTTAGGTTTTCTCCCTTTAATGGCCTATTTTTCAGTCTAAGTGTTATTTCTACAAATTATCATCGTATTCTTAAACCGAAAGACCCAAGATTACATGGTCAGTTACTACAGGTTATATTTGTCCCGCGCGAGGTGTTCGTGCCTCCTACAGGGTCGTTTGGGTTTTCACCATTTAATGACCTGTTTTTAAGTGTAAGTGTTGATTTTTTCAAATTATAGTCGTATTCTCAAATCAAAAGACCCAGGACTACGCGGTCAGTTCCTACAAGTTTCATTGGTACCGTGCGCGGTGTCTGTGCCTCCTACGGGGTCGTTTGGTGGATGGTTTGGGTTTTCACCCTTTAATGGCCTGTTTTTAAGTCAAAGTGTGATTTTTGTAAATTATCATCGTATTCTCAAACCGGGAGACCTGGGACTACGCGATCAGTTCCTACAAGTTACATTGGTCCCGTGCGAGGTGTTCGTACCTCCTACGGGGCCGTTTGGTGGTTGATTTGGGTTTTCAGCCTTTAACGGCTTGTTTTTAAGTTAATGTGTGATTTTTTGCAAATTATCATCATACTCTCAAACCGAGAGACCCGGGACTACGCGGTTCGTTCCTACAAGTAACATTGGTCCTGTGCGAGCTGTTCGAGCCTCCTACGGGGTCGTTTGGGGGATGGTTTGGGTTTTCACCCTTTGACGGCCTGTTTTTAAGTTTATGTGTGGATTTTTGAAAATTATCATAATTTTATCAAACCTGGAGACCCGGGGCTACGCGGTCAGTTCCTACAAGTTACATTGGTCCCGTGCGAGGTGTTCGTGCCTCCTACGGGGTCGTTTGGTGGCTGGTTTTGGTTTTCACCCTTTAACGGCTTGTTTTTAAGTCAAAGTGTGATTTTTTACAAATTATCATCACACTCTCAAACCGAGAGACCCGGGAGTACGCGGTCCGTTCCTATAAGTAACATTTGTCCCGTGCGAGGTTTTCGAGTCTCCTACGGGGTCGTTTGGGGGATGGTTTGGGTTTTCACCCTCCGACGGCCTGTTTTTCAGTTTATGTGTGGATTTTGAAATTTATCGTAATATTCTCAAACGGGGATACCCCTGACTACGCGGTCAGTTCCTACAAGTTACATTGGTCCCGTGCGAAGTGTTCGTGCCTCCTATGGGGTTGTTTGGGGGCTGGTTTGGGTTTTCACCCTCTAACGGCTTGTTTTTAACTTTAAGTGTGATTTTTGAAAATTATCATCATATTCTCAAACCAGGAGACCCGAGACTACGCGGTCAGTTCCTACATGTTACATTGGTCCCCTGCGAGGTGCTCGTGCCTCCTACGAGGTCGTTTGGTGGCTAGATTGGGTTTTCAACCTCTGACGGCTTGTTTTCAAGTCAAAGTGTGATTTTTATAAATTATCGTCACACTCTCAAACCAGAAGACCCGAAACTATGTGGTCAAATCCTACAAGATACATTGGTCCCGTGTGAGGTGTTCGTGCCTCCTACGGGGTCGTTTGGGGGCTGGTTTGGGTTTTCACCCTTTAACGGCTTGTTTTCAAGTCAAAGTGTGATTTCTGCAAATTATCTTCATACTCTCAAACCGGGAAACCTGGGACTACACAGTCAGTTCCTACAAGTTTCATTATTACCGTGCGCGGTGTTCATGCCTCCTACGGGGTCGTTTAGTGGATGGTTTGGGTTTTTACCCTCTAATGGCCTGTTTTTAAGTCAAAGTGTGATTTTTGCAAATTATCGTCGTATTCTCAAACCGGGAGACCTGGGACTACGCGGTCAGTTCCTACAAGTTACATTGGTCCCGTGCGAGGTGTTCGTGCCTCCTACGGGGCCGTTTGCTGGCTAGTTTGGGTTTTCACCCTTTAAGGGATTGTTTTTTAGTCAATGTGTGATTTTTACAAATTATCATCATACTCTCAAACCGAGAGACCCGAGACTACGCGGTCAGTTCCTACAAGTAACATTGGTCCCGTCCCAGGTGTTCGAGCCTCCTACGGGGTGGTTTGGGGGGTGGTTTGGGTTTTCACCCTTTGATGGCCTATTTTTAAGTTTATGTGTTGATTTTTGCAAATTATCGTCACATTCTCAGACAGGGAGACCCGGGACTACGCGGTCAGGTCCTACTAGTTACATTGGTCCCGTGCGAGGTGTTCGTCCCTCCTACGGGATCGTTTGGGGGCTAGTTTGAGTTTTCACCCCCTAACGGCTTGTTTTTAAGTATAAGTGTGATTTTTGCAAATTATCGTCATATTCTCAAACCGGGAGACCCGAGACTACGCGATCAGTTCCTACATGTTACATTGGTCCTATGCGAGGTGCTCGTGCCTCCTACGGTGTCGTTTGGGGGCTGGTTTGGGTTTTCACCCTCTAACTACTTGTTTTTATGTTTAAGCGTTGCTTTTTATTCGCAAACCGGAAGACCCGAGACTATGCGGTTAGTCCCTACAAGTTATATTTGTCCCGCGCGAGGTGTTAGTGCCTCCTACGGGGTTTTTTGGGGGTTGGTTTGGGTTTTCACCCTTTAACGACTTGTTTTTATGTTTAGGTGTTGATTTTTGCAAATTAATGTCGTATTCTCAAACCGCGAGACCCGGGACTACGCGGTCAGTTCCTACAAGTTACATTGGTACCGTGCGAGGTGTTCGTGCCACGTACGGGGTCGTTTGGTGGCTGGTTTGACTTTCCACCCTCTAACAGCTTATTTTTATGTCTAAGTGATATACACATATATATCCTCGTCCATGCCGAGGGCGCCCTGCACATCATCAAGCTCCGGACGACCCTTCAAGGGGCCCACCCTTAATCAGGCTCCGGATGACCCCTCGAGGGACCGACCCTTCATCAGGCTCCGGACGACCCCTCAGGGAGCCGACCCTTCATCGGGTTTTGGACGACCCCTCAGGGGGCCGACCCTACGGCAGGCTCCGGACGACCCTCCGAGGGTATGGCAGGACGAGGCTAGAATTAGGCCAAACTCACCACAGGAAGGAACTTTGCCCTCGGCCTCGGCTCATAGGCCGAGGGTGACATCATCACAATGCGTGGGTTGGGAGACGCGTGGAACAGTGCGCGTGAGGCTCACATGGCACATGGGAGACCGTTATAACAAAATCACACCCTCACGTGAGGGAATATTATGTCATCATTTGGCATCTACAGGTGTTAATAGGGGATTAGCTAGATCGTCATTGACATGCACCATGTATACTTGGGGGTTACACTACACCCCCCAAGACCTATATATACTTGTCACCTACAACCCTACAGGGGATCGATCAATTTATTGTAACCCTAGATAAAACTCTGCTTGTACACATAGTAGAGAGAGAAAGTGAGCTTATGTGCATTGTATCCAGGACCATTAGTGCCCATACTTAGTGGATCACACACTCACAGTGGATGTAGGCCAAACTGGTTGAACCACTATACATCATTGTCTTATTTACTCTTATACTCATCCCCTTCTACATACTTATACACCTATACATCTCTATGGCTGCCATGGTTACTACTGTTTGAGCTCATTATCACTTATCCGGTGTTGCTGAATTTCAGCATCATCAGTTTGGCGCCGTCTGTGGGAACAGGAAGACATCTCTTCCTTTGTACAGCTTGACCTTACTGGGCACTCTGGTGGTGAACCAGTTCTCCCCCTGAGAGGAGGTGTTTCACCATTGAAAGAGACCCACTAAGGTTCTCATGCTCACCAGTATTGTTTCCAGTTCAGCTTTTTATAGCTCAAATACATGGAACCTAAGATGCCACCACCACTTCCCCCACCGGATGATGGGGGAAGACCCAGTTCCAGTCAACCACCACCTTAGTCTGAGATGGCTGATGTGGTGGTAGCCTTGAAGTCTCTGGAAGCAAGCCAGCGGATGATGCAGGAGCAGTTCACGGGTCTAAGCCAAAACATGCTAAGACCACCAGGGGTTTCACCTGAGATCATTACTCCGGCAGCAGCTCCAGGACAGCATGAGGCCAGGCGACCACCCCAGGCACCACGCAAAGACCTTCCACCCCCTCAGCAGCGTAGAGATGTTACTGACCCCCGGCGTCTACGCCTGGGGAGGTAAGGAAACCCTTTTCCCTGAGCACAGGTGTGACGATCTGGAGGAATAGGAGGCCCCTATAGAATGATGGGAACCATATGAGGTCTCCAACAGTACTGTACGACCTCTCCATGATAGTAGAGGAAAGTGGAGGATACCAAATCCTGATGATCGCCCAAGAGGCTCTGCTTTTGATCGCTTGAGCAGGGGGTCGGCCTTTGAGAGGCTGGGCCCAGCAAATGACCTGCGGGAAAAATTGTCCAGGTCAAGGAGTGATGCGAGGTCCAGGAGGGAGGTAGCAGATGGCCAACCCCAAGGTCGGGATGATGGTCAAAGGGAAGTAAACAGCCAACACAGACCTGCCGCAGCAGAACCCCCCGTCCACCTTAAAGAGGCGGCAGGGGATAAGATCGGCCAAGACAACCCTGCGTGGCCCTGGAATGACTCGATCCAGTGGCTAGAGGATAAGATTGGTGATATACTGAAGATCTGGGACCCTCTTTAGAAGGGATACACCATAGGCTCACCCTTTGTGGCGAAGATAGTCAACTTCCCTACGTCATCAAGGTTCAAGCCACCTGAGGTCACCCCAAGATACGACGGGAGCACCAAACCTATCCACCACGTTGAGATGTATCAATCAGCAACAGATATATACTCTATCTCAGATGAGATGAAGTGTCGTGTCTTTTTTGGTACCCTGACAGGAGCTGCACATGTCTGGTACACGTCTCTTCCAAAAAATTCCATTGAAAACTTTAAGCAGTTGGCAGACCCGTTCATCCATAACTTTTGCTTTGGGGTGAGGCCACAGAAGAAGACCACTCACCTGCTCTATGTTAAGAAGGGGAAGAATGAGAGTCTGAGGGACTACATATCCAGGTTCAATAAAGAGAAGCTGGAGGTGGAAGACTGTGAAGAGAGCATAGCTATGACAGCCCTGATTGGTTGACTCCAAAAGGTGAAGCTGTTATGGAAGCTTGCTGAGACCCATCGAGGACGATGGATGAATTGCTGTCGACAGTAGGAAAGGTGATGAACGCCGAAGAGGCCATGGCTGCAAAATATGAAGACGAAAAAGGAGGGACTAGTGGGGGTAAATACCCTAAGAATAGCAAAGAGGGGAAGAAGAGGTCTACGGATGACAAATTCGCTGGTTACACCCCTCTGACGGTCAGCTGTGAGTAGATACTCAATGAGATAAAGAGTGACCGCTCCCTGAAGTGGCCTGAAAAGCTGAGGGCAGCCCCCAATAAGAGGAACAAGAACCTGTGGTGCGAGTTTCACAAAGACCACGACCACGTAACAGACAAATGCTTTTCTCTGAAAGATGAGATTGAGAAGATGCTGAAAGAAGGGAAGCTCAGAAAGTACATCGACAAGGGTTCCTTCAAGAGGGGCCGAGGGTACGACCCAAGGAAAAAGCGAGGCGATGCATGCAAAGAAGGTCCTCAAAAAAGAGGGGACGACCCTTATGACGATGAGGACGAACCTGACCTCCCACCGAGAGATAACCAAGGCCCTGTCAAGAGGCTTAATATGATCTCGCTCGGAGTGGGAATGATCTCCGGGGGTCTAACCGGAGGAGGGTCTAGGGTCGCTGACAGGAAGGCACATGTGGCTGAGGCCAAGGCAGGGACGAAGATTGTACACTCAACCTCCCTAAAGGCCAAGTCAGAAAAGAGGAAGAAGGTTGATATGGAAACCCTAATAGTGGGGTTATCGAGAATGGACTTTAAATTCCTCCTAGCCCCACACGACGAACCACTCATCATCACAACTAGGGTGCACGGGTGTGAGGTGCCGAGGATATTGGTCCACGGGGGCAGTTCTGCAGATGTAATGTTTGGTCCGTTCTTCAAGGCCTTAGGTCTCAGCCGTGCTAGGCTCGTCTCATACCATCATCCATTGATTGGATTCAGTGGGGAAAAGGTTCATCCCCTGGGAGTGTATGAGGCCGATGTTAGGATGGGGGACGAGTGGCCGAGATGGCTTACCAAGAAGGTCAGTTTCTTTGTGATGGATGAACATGTGTTTTCGGCTTACAACATCATACTGGGGCGTGTGGCCCTCAAGGGGTTTGAAGTTGGCCCATCTACAGTCCATCAGATGATTAAATTTCCTACCCCTTACGGGGTGGGGGAAGTTCAGGGAGATTAGACGACAGTGCGAGAATGTTACTACAACTCCACTGAAGAAAGAGAGGCACACAAGACGGCTACAACCACGTATAATATTGATACCCTAGACCCCAGGGATGAGACGAAGCTAAAGAAAGGAGAGGCCGCGGAAGAGGTAGAATCCATCATCCTCGATGAGGATGACCCGAAAAAAACCATCCAAGTCGGCAAGTCTCGGAAGCCCAACATCAAGGAAGACTTCATTAAACTGTTAAGGAGAAGACAAAGCGTCTTCGCGTGGAGTCATGTAGATATGCCAGGGATTGACCCTAACATCATGTGCCACAAGCTCAATGTGGTAGAAGGAGTGAGGCCGGTAAAGCAGAAGAGGAGAATTTACTCTAGGGAAAAATATGAGGTCATTAGGGATGAGGTCAAGAAATTAGAAGACGCTGAGTTTATTAAAGAGGTCATCTACCCTGAATGGCTGTCCAATGCAGTCATTGTCCCGAAGGCCAACGGGAAGTGGAGAATGTGTGTGGACTTCACCGACCTCAACAAGCACTGTCCCAAAGACAGCTTCCCTCTCCCCCGCATTGACCAGATGGTAGACGCTACCGCAGGCCATGAGATCATGAGCTTCATGGATGCCTATTCAGGGTATAACGAGATCTTCATGAACCCTGAAGACTCGGAGAAGATAGCCTTCATCACTGACAAGGGGACATGCTGTTATAGGGTCATACCCTTTGGCCTAAAAAATGCAGGGGCAACATACCAGCGCCTCGTAAATAAAATGTTTGAAGACCAAATTGGGAAGTCTATGGAGGTCTATGTAGATTACATGCTGACTAAGGGTTTGAAGGCAGAGGATCATGTGGAAGACCTGGAGAGGATCTTTAACACGATGGATAAATACTAGATGAAGCTTAATCCGGCCAAGTGTGTCTTCGGGGTCGGAGCAGGGAAGTTCTTGGGGTTCATTATCAACCAAAGAGGCATTGAGGCCAATCCTGAAAGGATAAAGGCCCTTGTGGAGAAGAAGACCCCCATGTCCATTAAAGACGTTCAGAGGTTCACAGGGAGAGTTGCTGCCTTGAACAAGTTCGTATCTAGGGCCACAGACAGGTGCCTACCATTCTTCAAAATTCTCATAAAAGCCTTCGAATGGAGTGAAGAATGCGATGAGGCCTTTAGGGAGTTAAAATCATACCTGGGGTCTCCCTTGCTATTGTCACGACCTGTGCAGGGTGAACGACTTTATGTGTACCTCGCCGTCTCAGAGTCAGCCATCAGTGCAGCCATTGTGAGAGACGAAGACGGAATACAGAAGCCAATGTATTTAAACAACAAGGCACTCCAGGGGGCAGAGAAAAGATATCCAAGGATGGAGAAGCTGGCCTACGCCTTGATCCATGCATCAAGAAAGATGAAGCCATACTTCCAGTCCCATACGATGGTCATCCTCACTGACTCACCCCTTAGGAAGGTTTTGCACAAGCCTGAAAAATCAGGGAGGTTAATGGCCTGGGCTATAGAACTGGGGGAGTTTGACATAGTGTATCAGCCTAGGACGGCCATTAAGGGGCAAGCATTGGCAGACTTCATGGCTGAGTTTACTTGGGAAGGTGATGAGGTCGAGGATGAGAGCCTTGGGAAGATAGATACCCGAGAGGGTGAGCTCACCGACACGACTACAGATAAGGCTGAGATGAGCACTGCTAGAAGGAAAGTGGTTGAAAACGAAGAGGGAAGATATCTCTTTAAATTAGGGTCACTCACCGAGGGAAGTTTCTCAGAAGAACACACCGTGTGGAGTCTCTTCGTCGACGGGTCCTTTTGCAAAAATGGGAGTGGAGCTAGATTAATAGTATCAGCACCCGACGGCACAGACATTGAGTACACCTTGAGGTTCAACTTTAAGGCTTCCAACAATGAGGCCGAATATGAGGCCTTGATAGCAAGCCTCTTTTTGGCCAGATCTCTTAGTATCGGCCATATTTTGGTTCATAGTGATTTAAGGCTAGTAGTGAATCAGATACTAGGAGCCTACGAGGACAAGGACGAGAGGATGGCTAGGTAACTTGAGAAGGTGAGGTCATTACTGAAGGGCTTCAGGGAAGTGAAATTAAAGAGGATACCTAGGCTCGACAATGGCCGAGCTGATGCCCTTACTAGGTTGGCCTCGGCAACTAGGACAGACATCAGGAGGACGGTCCCAGTGGAAATTTTTCTTCGACCAACTGTTGAAGATGCTAAGGGAACACTTAGCAATTGCCTAAATGTTTCGCAGGAAGCTTCATGGATGGACCCTCTCATCTGATACATTAAGGAGGGGGATATGCCAGAAGCAAGGCAAGAAAGAAAGAAGTTGAGATACAGGGATGCAAAGTTCGCTGTCATTAGGGACACCTTGTACTAAAAGGGATTTTTACTCCCTTTACTTAGGTGTTTGCACCCATCAGAGGTCTCATCCCTTTTGTAAGATGTGCACGAAGGATCGTGCTCAAGCCACATTGGGGGCAGATCCTTAGAGAAGAGGGTGATCACCCAAGGGTAATGGTGGATGACCTTAGGGAAAGACGTCGCAACATATGTAAAAAACTGCGATAAATGCCAGAGATTTGCCACCATCCCTAACCAACCCCATCAGCCTCTTACCTCCATTACATCCCCATGGCCATTTGCAGTGTGGGGGATCGACCTCGTAGGACCCTTACCAAGAGCAGTCAATAACTATCGGTTCCTCATCGTAGCTATTGACTATTTCTCAAAATGGGTGAAGGCCGAACCAATGGTCACGATAATAGAGCAGAAGACCTTCCAGTTCATTTGGAAAAATGTTATATGAAGATATGGTCTCCCCAACACCCTCATCTCGGATAAAGGGACTCAGTTCAAGAATACCTCTCTATAGAGCTACTGTGAAAGGGTGAGTATCAAACAATTTTTCTCCACCCCTGGCCGACCTCAGGCCAATGGGGAAATAGAAGTTCAAACACGACAATCCTAGATGGAATCAAGAAGAGGCTTGAGGAGGCAAAAGGAAGATGGGTCGATGAGTTATATGTCGTGTTGTGGGCATACAAGACGACAGTGAGGACCTCTACCGGAGAGACCCCATTTATGCTAGCTTATGGCTCAGAAGCCGTCATCCCCACCGAAATTGAGTTTCCTACTCATAGGTTCCAAATGTATGACCCCCAGAGAAATACAAAAGAGAGGAGACTCGACTTAGACCTGATTGAGGAACGGAGGGAGGACGCTGAGATAAGGCAGGCCGCCTACCAGTAGAGGACCGAAAGGTTTTACAATCAGAGGGTGAAATAGAGGCCAATTGCAGTGGGGGACTTGGCCCTCAATAAGACTTGGCAAAAGCCCAACAAGCTCCATCCTAATTGGCATGGCACATATAGGGTCATCGATGAAGTCGTCCCTGGGACCTATAAACTAGAAAATCTATAAGGGGAACCCTTTTCCAACCCCTGGAATGTAGATCATCTGAAGAAATACTATCAGTAGTTTTGTAAACTCCTATCGAACGACAGTTGTAAGAGGTGTTGCTCCGATAGAACACTTGATAAATTAATGAGAAATTTCAGTGTTTCCTCTCATCTTGAGTTTATCAGTTCTAGTATGCATGGGATCATCTTTGGAGAACGAACCCTCGGCCTATAATGAGGGCCAATGGAGGGGACAACCCCACCATTGTCCTCAATAAAGACGAGGGAAGACTTTTATTAAAAACCATTAATTTAGTGAGTGGAGTCCTCGGCCTATAATGAGGGCTAGTGGAGGGGACGACCCAACCATTGTCCCAAAGAAAGATGAGGGAAGACTTTTATTTAAAACCATTAATTTGGTAAATGGAACCCTCGGCCTATAATGAGGGCCAATGGAGGGGACGACCCCACCATTGTCCTCAAGAAAGACGAGGGAAGACTTTTATTAGAAACCATTAATTTGGTAAGTGGAACCCTCGGCCTATAATGAGGGCCAATGGAGGGGACGACCCCACCATTGTCCTCAAGAAAGACGAGGGAAAACGTTTATTAAAAACCATTAATATGGTGAGTGGAGCCCTCGGCCTATAATGAGGACGAATTGAGGGGACGACCCCACCATTGTCGTCAAGAAGGACGTGGGAAGACTTCTATTTAAAACCATTAATTTGGTAAGTGGAACCCTCGGCCTATAATGAGGGCCAATGGAGGGGACGACCCCACCATTGTCCTAAAGAAAGATGAGGGAAGATTTTTATTAAAAACCATTAATTTGGTGAGTGGAGCCCTCAGACTATAATGAGGGACAATGGAGGGGACGACCCCACCATTGTCCTCGAGAAAGACGAGGGAAGACTTTTATTAAAAATCATTAATTTGGTAAGTGGAACCCTCGGCCTATAATGAGGGCCAATGGAGGGGATGACCCCACCATTGTCCTCAAGAAAGAGGAGGGAAGAATTTTATTAAAAACCATGAATTTGGTGAGTGGAGCCCTCGGCCTATAATGAGGGCCAATGGAGGGGATAACCCCACCATTGTCCTCAAGAAATACGAGGGAAGACTTTTATTAAAAACCATTAATTTGGTGAGTGGAGCCCTCGGCCTATAATGAGGGACAACGGAGGGGACGACCCCACCATTGTCCTCAAGAAAGACGAGGGAAGACTTCTATTTAAAACCATTAATTTGGTAAGTGGAACCCTCGGCCTATAACGAGGGCCAATGGAGGGGACGACCCCACCATTGTCCTCAAGAAAGACGATGGAAGACTTTTATTAAAAACCATTAATTTGGTAAGTTGAACCCTCGGCCTATAATGAGGGCCAATGGAGGGGATTACCCCACCATTGTCCTCAATAAAGACGAGGGAAGACTTTTATTAAAAACCATTAATTTGGTGAGTGGAGCCCTCGGCCTATAATGAGGGCCAATGGAGGGGACGACCCCACCATTGTCCTCAAGAAAGACGAGGGAAGACTTCTATTTAAAACCATTAATTTGGTAAGTGGAACCCTCGGCCTATAACGAGGGCCAATGGAGGGGACGACCCCACCATTGTCCTCAAGAAAGACGATGGAAGACTTTTATTAAAAACCATTAATTTGGTAAGTTGAACCCTCGGCCTATAATGAGGGCCAATGGAGGGGATTACCCCACCATTGTCCTCAAGAAAGATGAGGGAAGACTTTTATTAAAAACCATTAATTTGGTGAGTGGAGCGCTCGGCCTATAATGAGGGCCAATGGAGGGGACGACCCCACCATTTTCCTCAAGAAAGATGAGGGAAGAATTTTATTAAAAACCATTAATTTGGTAAGTGGAGTCCTCGGCCTATAATGAGGGCCAATGGAGGGGACGACCCCACCATTGTCCTCAAGAAAGTCAAGGGAAGACTTTTATTAAAAACCATTAATTTGGTAAGTGGATCCCTCGGCCTATGATGAGGGCCAGTGGAGGGGACGACCCCACCACTGACCTCTAGAAAGACGAGGGAATACTTTGTTCAAAACCGTTAATTTGGTGGTTAATCATGGGCTATAATGAGGGCCAACACAGGGGATGACCCCTCGTTCAACCTCAAGAAAGATGAGGGCGAGGTTAGTAGCATTAACAAATTCACAACATAAATAATACAAAGGGCAAATATGGAAGACAGCAAAGGAGATGATAATATAAATGAAATATTACAAAGTCTTCTACAAGCAGAGTACAAAAATATTTATAACATCAAGAGGGTATGGGATACAGACAACCACCCTATGGAACAGCATCAGAGGGCAGGGCCTCAACATCTACAAGAGGGGTCTCCGCAATGACCATAATTGGATGGTCTTCAGATGTACCGACCCCCTCGACTTGCACTTGGGATTCCACTTGGGTTAGAGCCTCAGCAATCAGGGGGTTGTCCAGTTGAACGACCTCCAGAGAGGGACGAACGGAAGACACAACGTCGCTGAACTTGAGGATGACCCACCGACAAGCCGTCCTTATCCCTCTCTCCAAATACTCAAGGCCGAAACCTTGGAACTCATCTGAGAGTTTATAGGCCTCCACAGCGTTGGCCACGGCTTTCTTCACAGCCTCAGATTGCTCAATCTTAAACTGGGCCTCCCGATGGGTCATGGCTTCATCTTTCTCCTTCAGAAGCAAGTCTTTGGCCTTCAGGTCCTTATCATGCTGCCTCGTTAGCTCGTCCAGAATTCATGCATGCTCAGTTCTGGCAGTCTCTAGCTCAGCTTTTGCAGTCTCTAAGTCAGCTTGCAGGTCGGCCACATGCTGGATGGCCCTCTCGACCTCATGGAATTTCTCTTGATTCTCAGCCATCCATTTAGTTGCCGAGGTAAAGGAGCACACAGACTGCACAGGAAAAAATAAACAGATGTTAAGAGGCCGAGGAAATTGTTATTGAAAGAATGCAGTTAAAAGAAATGAATCAAGACCGATACCTGGGCTAGTCATACACTTTGGCTGGAGGCATCTTTGACAGTAAGTTGTAATCAGCAGCCGAGGGAGCTGAAAACATTGATGCCTTAGCTGCCCTCAAATTTGCAATGAGCGATGATGGCTCGACCCTCAGATGTGCTAAGTTTTGGGACCAGAAGGACCCCATGCTGGATGAAGAAGAAGTCCCTTTTGATGCTTCGACCCTGGCCCTCGTCATAGAATCTGGTCGAGGGTCAACAGTAATCTCAGGCTCTTTTCATTTTTGGTGATCGACTGTCGGCTCAACAACCGTCGGCCCCACAGCCTTCGTCTTCCTCGGAGCCTGCTGATGCTCCTTACCCTTCTTCTTTGCCAAGTCTAATAGTAAACTGAGAGCATTCATTTCCCAGAGGTAGTCTGATACACCAGCAGGACGACCTGAAAAGGGTACGACACGTGAGAAAAATGCAGAGATAAAAAGGAAACACTTGAAAAAAGTAAAGAAAATTACAACTCACATAGTTCTGTAAGGGGGCCGACCTTCAGACCAGCTTCCTTGAGGAACCGAGGGGTCATCAGATCTTCAAACTTTGGAAGTTCACACCCTCTCCCTCGTCCTCTCAGATATTCAATAATATCTTTCTCTTCCAGGATAAGTCTGGGGTCTGACCTGGCCTTCATTGACGAGTTAGACCATCTTTGGGAGACCCTCGGACCATCGGCTATAGGAGATGCCTCGGCGGGGAACTCCCACTCCCCAGAGACGAAAAAGAATCTCTTCTTCCAATCGTGGTTGAAGGTTTGTGCTAAGTGGAGAAGTTTTTTCTCAGACCTCCTCACCCCTAGATGATAGTACCCAGGCTGTTTGGATGAAGAGGTGGTATTGTAGCAGGCCAGGAATATGTCAGCCGAGGGATCATCTATGAAAGCATTCTTCCATAGGGAGATGTAGCCTAGTATCGTGCTCCAGGAGTTGGGAGGAAGTTGAGAGGGGGCAATACCGAGGGATGATAGGATATCTACGATAGCAGGATGCAGAGGGAACCTGATGCCAACCTTGAGCATTTATTCATACACTGCAACCTCACCCTCAAAAACCCTCTCAGACTCAGCGGGGACCCTCATGGTTATGCCGGGGAGCACTCCATAAGCATGTCTTCACAATAAGAGGTTGCGATCCCTAATGGAGGAGATATAGGATGAGGCATGGGAGGTATCAACCTGGTCATCTGAATCATCGCCCTCGCCCTCAGTCCCCTCTCCCTCGACCTCATCATCTGCCAGACGACCATGGGGAAAGTCCATCTGGAAGGCATGAGGAGATAGGGTTGTCACAGGGACAGACTCAGAAGCAAGTGTACCCTCGGCCTCTCAGCCTGGGCTTAGATCAGATGTCTCCATTCTACCAGAAGGTCTAGCGCCAGTTGGCAAGGAGGCTCTCTCGTCCATCTCACTTGAATAACACTCGGCTGGACGGTAGGACAACCCACAAGACTCAGATTGCTCAAATGGTTTTATTGTGGCTAGATGAATAGGAAAGATGGGTCATACCCAATTAGGGTCGGCCCCTCGTCTTCTCTCCTCCTCTTCCTCTATTCGTCTGATCTCAACAAATAATTTCTCTCTCAGGGAAGGGAATTCCCCGGCTAAGCTATAAAGCCTCCTAAGCATCAAGGGGGAGACCCTACACTTGGAGGAATTTGGGTAACTTAACTACAAACAAGTTTGAAATTGACCAGATTGGACTCTTGGATTAAAACAAAGGGAATCAATGGGTTTCACTCAATAACACTCAAGAACACTCAAAAACCAGCCGCCGAAAAAGCTGTAAAATAGCCTAAATTAACCCCTACATGCCTAAAACAGAAAAGCAAAAGGAGAAATGAAAGTAAAGAGGGCGTTGGTGTTTAAAGATTACCTGAAGGGAAAGGGAGAAGCTGCTAAGTTGAAGGTTGAAAGCTGCAGAAATAGCAAGAAGGCTGGAGACTAGAGAGAGAGAAAACTTGGGCGCGGAGAAGAAAAAGAGAGTGAATGGTTTCAAAAATCACTTAAATACCTTCGTAATGAGTAGGCCCATTAACCAAGGTAGAGAACAGCCCACGAGGAGGATATCATTAGGGTATAAAGCCCCAAGCAGCATGTAGCCTCCATGCCTTGAAAACTGGAACAACATTGGATAAAAATTTGACAGTTGTCAAATCAGTTTGACAGGTATCTCTCACCAAACAGACCATACACTTAGTCTCAAAAGCAACATTATCCCTCAGCCATCTCAGCATCATCTATGGCTAAGGGCTGGGGGGTGATTGATATACCCATATATATCCTTGGCCATGCCGAGGGTGCCCTGCACTTCATCAAGCTCCGGACGACCCCTCAAGGGGCCGACCCTTGATCAGGCTCCGGACGACCCCTCAGGGGGGCGACTCTTCATCGGGTTCCGAACAATTGCTAAGTGGTCCGACCCTACGGCAGGATCCGAATGACCCTCCGAGGGTACGATAAGACGAGGCCAGGATTAGGCCAGACTCATCAGAGGAAGGAACTTTGCCCTTGGCCTCGGCTCATAGGCCGAGGGTGACATCATCACAGCGCATAGTTTGGGAGACACGTGGAACAGTGCGCGTGAGGCTCACATGGCACATGGGAGACCATTATAACAAAATCACACCCTCACGTGAGGGAATATTATGTCATCATTTGGCATCTACAAGTGTCAACATGGGATTGGCTAGATCGTCATTCACATGCACCATGCATACTTGGGGGGTACACTACACCCCCCAAGACCTATATATCCTTGTCACCTACAACCCTACAGGGGATCGATCAATTTATTGTAACCCTAGCTAAAACTCTACTTGTACACACAGTAGAGAGAGAAACTTAGCTTATGTGCATAGTATCCAAGGCCATTAGTGCCCATACTTAGTGGATCACACACTCACAGTGGATGTAGGCCAAATTGGCTGAACCACTATACATCATTGTCTTATTTCCTCTTATACTCATCCTCTTCTACATACTTATACACTTATACATCTTTATGGCTTCCATGGTTACTACTGTTTGAGCTCATTATCACTTATCCGCTGGTGTTGAATCTCAGCATCATCACTAAGTATTATTTTTGCAAATTATCATCGTATTCTCAAACCGAGAGACTCGGGACTATGCGATCAGTTCCTACAAGTTACATTGGTCTTGTGTGAGGTGTTTCTGCCTCCTAAGGAGGAGTTTGGTGGATGGTTTAGGTTTTCACCCTTTAACAGCCTATTTTTAAGTCTAAGTGTTATTTTTGCAAATTATCGTTGTATTCTTAAACTAGAAGACCCGATATTACACGGTTAGTTACTAAAAGTTATATTTGTCCCGCCCGAGGTGTTCGTGCCTCCTACAGGGTCGTTTGGGGGTTGGTTTGGGTTTTCAGCATTTAACGACCTGTTTTTAAGTTAAAGTTTTGATTTTTTGAAATTACAGTCGTATTCTCAAATCGGGAGACTCGGGACTACGCGATCAGTTCTTATAAGTTTCATTGGTACCGTACGCGGTGTTCGCGAATCCCACGGGGTCGTTTGGTGGCTGGTTTGGGTTTTCACCCTCTGATTGCCTGTTTTTAAGTCAAAGTGTGATTTTTGCAAATTATCGTCGTATTCTCAAACCGAGAGACCTGGGACTATACGGTCAGTTCCTACAAGTTACATTGGTCCCGTGCGAGGTGTTTGTACCTCCTACGGGGTCGTTTGGTGGCTAGTATGGGTTTTCACCCTTTAACGGCCTATTTTTAAGTCAATGTGTGATTTTTTGCAAATTATCATCATACTTTCAAACCGAGAGACCCGGGACTACGCGGTCCATTCCTACAAGTAACATTGGTCACGCGCGAGCTGTTTGAGCCTCCTATGGAGTCGTTTGGGGGATGGTTTGGGTTTTCACCCTTTGACGTCCTGTTTTTAAGTTTATGTGTGGATTTTTGAAAATTATCGTAATATTCTCAAACCGGGAGACCCGAGACTACGCGGTCAGTTCCTACAAGTTACATTGGTACCGTGCGAGGTGTTCGTGCCTCCTACGGGGTCGTTTGGGGGCTGGTTTGTGTTTTCACCCTCTAACGGCTTGTTTTTAAGTATAAGTGTGATTTTTGCAAATTATCGTCATATTCTCAAACCATGAGACCCGAGACTACGCGATCAGTTCCTACTTGTTACATTGGTCCCCTGCGAGGTGCTCGTGCCTCCTACGAGGTCGTTTGGGGGATGGTTTGGGTTTTCACCCTCTAACGGCTGGTTTTCGAGTCAAATTGTGATTTTTGCAAATAATCGTCATACTCTCAAATCGGGAGACCCAGAACTACGTGGTCAGTTCCTACAAGATACATTGGTCCCGTGCGAGGTGTTCGTTCCTCCTACGGGGTTGTTTGGGGCTGGTTTTGGTTTTCACCCTTTAACGACTTGTTTTTCAAGTCAAAGTGTGATTTCTGCAAATTATGCTCATAGTCTCAAACCGGGAGACCCAGGACTATGCGGCCAGTTCCTACAAGTTTCATTGGTACCGTGCACGGTGTTCGTGCCTCCTACGGGGTCGTTTTGTGGCTGATTTGGGTTTTCACCCTCTAACGGCCTGTTTTTAAATCAAAGTGTGATTTTTGCAAATTATCATCGTATTCTCAAATCGGGAGACCCGAGACTATGAGGTCCGTTCCTACAAGTTACATTGGTCCCGTGCAAGGTGTTCGTGCCTCCTGCAGGGCCGTTTGGTGGCTGGTTTGGGTTTTCACCCTTTAATGGCTTGCTTTTAAGTCAATGTGTGATTTTTGCAAATTATCATCATACTCTCAAACCGAGAGACTCGGGACTACGCGGTTAGTTCCTACAAGTAACATTGGTCCCGTGCGAGGTGTTCGAGCCTCCTACGGGGTCGTTTGGGGGGTGGTTTGGGTTTTCACCCTTTGATGGTCTGTTTTTACGTTTATGTCTTGATTTTTGCAAATTATCGTCATATTCTAAAACGGGGAGACCCGGGACTAAGCGGTCAGTTCCTACTAGTTACATTGGTCCCGTGCGAGGTGTTCGTGCCTCCTACGGGGTCGTTTGGGGGTTGGTTTGAGTTTTCTCCCTCTAACGGCTTGTTTTTAACTATAAGTGTGATTTTTGCAAATTATCATCATATTCTCAAACCGGGATATCCGAGACTACGCGGTCAGTTCCTACATGTTACATTGGTCCTATGCGAGGTGCTCGTGCCTCCTACGGGGTCGTTTGGGGGCTGGTTTAGGTTTTCACCCTCTAACTGCTTATTTTTAAGTTTAAGTGTTCATTTTTATTTGCAAACCAGAAGAACCGAGACTGTGCGGTTAGTCCCTACAAGTTATATTTGTCCCACGCGAGGTGTTCGTGCCTCCTACAGGGTTGTTTGGGGGCTGGTTTGGATTTTCACCCTTTAACCACTTGTTTTTAAGGTTAGGTGTTAATTTTTGCAAATTATCCTCGTATTCTCAAACCGCGAGACCCGGGACTACGCGGTTAGTTCCTACATGTTACATTGGTCCCGTGCGACGTGTTCGTGCCTCATACGGGGTCGTTTGGTGGATGGTGTAGGTTTTTACCCTTTAATGGCCGATTTTTAAGTCTAAGTGTTATTTTTGCAAATTATCATCGTATTCTTAAACCGAAAGACCAAAGATTACATGGTCAGTTACTACAAGTTATATTTGTCCCGCGTGAGGTGTTCGTGCCTCCTACAGGGTCGTTTGGGGGTTGGTTTCGGTTTTCATCATTTAACGGCCTGTTTTTAAGTTTAAGTGTTGATTTTTTCAAATTATAGTCGTATTCTCAAACCGGGAGACTCGGGACTACGCGGTCAGTTCCTACAAGTTTCATTGGTACCGTGCGCGGTGTTCGTGCCTCCTACGGGGTCGTTTGGTTGCTGGTTTGGGTTTTCACCCTCTAATGGCTTGTTTTTAAGTCAAGTGTGATTTTTGAAAATTATCATCGTATTCTCAAATTAGGAGACCCGGGACTACGCGGTCAGTTCCTACAAGTTACATTAGTCCCGTGCGAGGTGTTCGTGCCTCCTACGGGGTCGTTTGGCGGCTGGTTTGGGTTTTCACCCTTTAACGGCTTGTTTTTAAGTCAAAGTTTGATTTTTTGCAAATTAACATCATACTCTCAAACCGAGAGACCTGCGCCTACGTGGTCCGTTCCTACAAGGAACATTGGTCCCGTGCAAGGTGTTCGAGCCTCCTACGGGGGTGGTTTGGGGGATGGTTTGGGTTTTCACCCTTTGACGGCCTATTTTTAAGTTTATGTGTGGATTTTTCGAAATTATCATAATATTCTCAAACGGAGAGACCCGGGACTACGCGTTCAGTTCCTACAACTTACATTGGTCCCGTGCGAGGTGTTCATGCCTCCTACGGGGTCGTTTGGGGGCTGGTTTAGGTTTTCACACTCTAACGGCTTATTTTTTAGTATAAGTGTGATTTTTGCAAATTATCGTCATATTCTCAAACCAGGTGACCCGAGACTACGCGGTTCGTTCCTACAAGTTACATTGGTCCCCTGCGAGGTGTTCGAGCCTCCTGTGAGGTTGTTTGGGGGTTGGTTTGGGTTTTCACCCTCTAATGGCTTGTTTTCAAGTTAAAGTGTGATTTTTGCAAATTATCATCATACTCTCAAACCGGGAGACCCGGGACTTCGTGGTCAGTTCCTACATGATACATTGGTCCTGTACGAGGTGTTCGTGCCTCCTATGGGGTCGTTTGGGGGCTGGTTTCGGTTTTCACCCTTTAACAACTTATTTTCAAGTCAAAGTGTGATTTTTGCAAATTATCCTCATACTCTGAAACCGGGAGACCCAGGACTACACGATGAGTTCCTACAAGTTTCATTGGTCCCGTGCGAGGTGTTCATGCCTCCTATGGGGCAGTTGGGGTCCTGGTATGGGTTTTCACCCTTTAACGACTTGTTTTTAAGTCAAAGTGTGATTTCTGCAAATTATAGTCGTATTCTTAAACCGGGAGACCCAGGACTACGCGGTAAGTTCCTACAAGTTATATTGGTCCCATGCGAGGTGTTCGTACCTCCTACGGGGTAGTTTCAGGGTTGGCTTGGTTTTGCACCTTTTAATGGCCTGTTTTCAAGTCAAAGTGTGATTTTTACAAATTATCGACATAATCTCAAATCGGGAGACCCAGGACTATGCGGTCAGTTCTTACAAGTTACATTTGTTCCGTGCGAGGTGTTCATGCCTCTTACTAGGTCGTTTGGGTGATTGTTTGAGTTGTCACCCATTAACGACTTATTTTTAAGTTTAATCTTGATATATTCAAATTATCATCATATTCTCAAATCGTAAGACCCGTGATTACACGGTCAGTTCCAACAAGTTACGTTAGTCCCGTGCGAGGTGTTCGTCCCGCTTACGGGGCCGTTTGGGGTCTGGTTTGGGTTTTCACCCTTTAACGTCTTATTTTTAAGTTTACACAAGATATTTTCAAATTATCGTCAAAATCTCAAACCGAGAGACCTGTGACTACGCTTTCAGTTCCTACGAGTTACATTGGTCCCGTGTGAGGTGTTCGTGCCTCCTAAGGGGGCGTTTTGTGGATGGTTTAGGTTTTCACCCTTTAACGACATATTTTTAAGACTAAGTGTTATTTTTGCAAATTATCATCGTATTCTTAAGCCGGAAGACCCAAGATTACATGGTCAATTACTACAAGTTATATTTGTCCCATGTGAGGTGTCCGTGCCTCCTACAGGGTCGTTTGGGGGATGGTTTGGGTTTTCACCATTTAACGACCTGGTTATAAGTTTAAGTGTTGATTTTTTCAAATTATAGTCATATTCTCAAACCATGAGACCCGGGACTACGCGGTCAGTTCCTACAAGTTTCATTGGTACCGTACGCGGTGTTCGTGCCCCCTACGGGGTCGTTTGGTGGCTGGTTTGCGTTTTCACCCTCTAATGACCTGTTTTTAAGTCAAGCGTGATTTTTTCAAATTATCTTCGTATTCTCAAACTGGTAGACCTGGTACTATGCGGTCAGTTCCTACAAGTTACATTGGTCCCATACGAGGTGTTTGTGCCTCCAATGGGGTCGTTTCGTGGCTGGTTTGGGTTTTCACCCTCTAACGGCCTGTTTTTAAGTTAAAGTGTGATTTTGACAAATTATCATCATATTCTCAAACCGGGGGACCCGAGACTATGCGGTCAATTCCTACAAGTTACATTGGTCCCGTGCGAGGTATCCGTGCCTCCTACGGGGTCGTTTGGTGGCTAGTTTGGGTTTTCACCCTTTAACGGCTAGTTTTTAAGTCAAAGTGTGATTTTTTACAAATTATCATAATACTCTCAAACCGAGAGACCCGAGACTATGCGGTCCGTTCCTACAAGTAACATTGGTCCCGTGCGAGGTGTTCGAGCCTCCTACGGGGTCGTTTGGGGGATGGTTTGGGTTTTCACCCTTTGACGTCCAGTTTTAAGTTTATGTGTGGATTTTTTAAAATTATCATAATATTCTCAAACGGGGAGACCCGGGACTACGCGGTCAGTTCCTACAAGTTACATTGGTCCCATGCGAGGTGTTCGTGCCTCCTACGGGGTCGTATGGGGGCTGGTTTATGTTTTCACCCTCTAACGGCTTGTTTTTAACTTTAAGTGTGATTTTTGTAAATTATCGTCATATTCTCAAACCAGGAGACCCGAGACTACGCGGTCAGTTCCTACATGTTACATTGGTCCCGTGTGAGGTGCTGGTACCTCCTACGAGGTCGTTTGGGGGCTGGTTTAGGTTTTCACCCTCTAACGGCTTATTTTCAAGTCAAAGTGTGATTTTTGCAAATTATCATCATATTGTCAAACCGGGAAACCCGAGACTACGTGGTCAGTTCCTACATGATACATTGGTCCCGTGTGAGGTGTTCGTGCCTCCTACGGTGTCGTTTGGGTGCTGGTTTAGGTTTTCACCCTCTAATGGCCTGTTTTTAAGTCAAAGTGTGATTTTTGCAAATTATCGTTGTATTCTCAAATCGGGAGACCCGGGACTACGCGGTCTGTTCCTACATATTACATTGGTCCCGTTCGTGGTTATTGTGCCTCCTACGGGGTCGTTTGGTGGCTGGTTTGGGTTTTCACCCTCTAACGGCCTATTTTTAAGTCAAAGTGTGATTTTTGCAAATTATAGTCGTATTCTCAAACCGGGAGACTCGGGACTACGCGATCAGTTCCTACAAGTTACATTGGTCCCGTGTGAGGTGTTCGTGCCTCCTACGGGGCCGTTTGGTGGCTGGTTTGGGTCTTTACCCTTTAACTTGTAGGAACTGATCGCGTAGTCCCGAGTCTCCCGGTGGTTTGGGTCTTTACCCTTTAACGGCTTGTTTTTAAGCCAATGTGCAATTTTTGGAAATTATCATCTTATTCTCAAATCGAGAGACCCGGGACTACGCGGTCAGTTCCTACAAGTTACATTTGTCATGTGTGATGTGTTCTTGCCTCCTACGGGGTCGTTTGGGGGTTGGTTTGGGTTTCACCTTTTAATGGCCTATTTTCAAGTCAAAGTGTGATTTTTGCAAATTATCGTCATACTCTCAAACTGGAAGACCTGGGAATGCGCGGTCAGTTCTTACAAGTTAGATTGGTTCCGTGCGAGGTGTTCGTGCCTCTTACGAAGCCGTTTGTGTGATGGTTTGAGTTTTCACCCTTTAACGGTTATTTTTAAGTTTAATCTTGATATTTTCAAATTTTCATCATATTCTAAAATCGTAAGACACGTGATTACACGGTCGGTTCCTACGAGTTACGTTGATTCCATGCGAGGTGTTCGTGCCTCTTACGGTGTCGTTTGGGGGCTGGTTTGGGTTTAACATCTTATTTTTAAGTTTAAACATGATATTACCAAATTATCGTCATAATCTCAAATCGAGCGACCTGTGACTACGCCGTCAGTTCCTATGAGTTACATTGGTCCCGTACGATGTATTAGTTGAAGCACCTTATACTCTTTACTCACTTCAGTCTATATTGCATAAGTGTTCATCTAGTTTGGAAATTGTGACAAAATTTTGTCTAACCTTGAATCCAAGGAACCTCAGAGCTTGCATTTCAATTTCATCTTTGATTGAAGGGACCTAGACCTAATTACCAACACTCACACACAGTAGAATGAATCATTTACATGTCATATTGTATATTAGTGTGTGTACATATGTTGTGTGTGTTTAAATCCCCAATATGGTTTTTAAATATTTTTTTGGGATTTTTTAAAACATTTTAAAAATAATTTTTTATTAATAAAACTTGGTTTTAAAAGGTTATGGGGTAAATCTGCTGTTTTAGAATGTTGGTTTAATTGTCTATAAGTTGGTTCGGGTAGAAACCAAAAGCGACAGAGACTTCAGGGTTTACATTGTAATTACTTTAGACGCGCATTTTATCTCGCCTCATATGCCAACATGTGTTAGCTTCTGAATGGTGAGAAGTGTGTTTCCTTGCTGAGACAAATCGAGTGATCATTTTCATCCCTTGGATCGTTCTTATCAACGTTCATCATGTCTTCCATCATAATCCCTGTGATCCCCTTTGAACCAATCAGGAGAGCTTTAACCACTGCATATCGTATGCCCTTGGATCAAAGTCAATTGAACTTGACTAATTCTGGTCCCTTGATTTCAATCCTTATTCTCGAACCTTCCCAGCCTCTTATAAAAAGGCTCATACTCTCAGCATTCGAAGACTTTTTTCCATTTCGTCCTTTGAGAGAAAAGATAGACAGTTCAAACCAAATGTAAAACTTCAAACCTCTATACTTTACCAAACACAACCTTGAGTGTTTGAGTGTTTTGAGAGATGATTTGATAGTTGGTTTATTGCTGTAACCTCTTCTTCTTTGGATCTCGTTTCCAACTTAATCATTTTCTTAGATCTGTTGTTGTTGTATATAGAAATTTTTAGATCTGAGTTTTTCAAGATATTTACACTTAATTTGCATGTTTGTTTCTCAATTTGAGAAATATTTTGTTGATTCATTTTCTGTAAATGTTTTTAACTTTGAAATCAACAAAAATGTTTTCTGTTTCTAGTTCTCTTAAAACTAAACCTTTGACCTAGTTTGGAATCACACTTGGAGGTTTTCAATCTCAAAAATCTTTTCAAAACTCTGAGATTGATTAAGATCTTGACTGTCTTCTAAGCAAGATATCCGTGGATTCTGGGATTGATTTAAATGTCATACAGGTTCAAAGTTTTGTGAGAAGAGAGAAAAAGAAAAATCACAGCATATAGACTTATATGTAATTTGATAGGACTATTTGTACTTAATAAGTGTGAGTGTGTCGATGCATGTGTTAGAGAGCACCTCCACAAACACTTTCACACTACAACACGAAAAGTGTTGGTAATAAGATCTTGAAGAAAAAGAGTCGATGTAAAGAGCTTGAACAAATTGGAGTTAACAAATTGAGAGGACAACATCAACAATCAGAACTGCAGAGAAGTTATAAGGACACCAGAGGGTACATTCCTAAACTTATATAGGTCTGAGTTGTATGCATGTTTGTTATATACTTTATAACTGCTAAATTTGTTTATAGTGGATTTTTGTTTTACTCAGTAGAGGGAGTCGTGGATGTTTCCTCAATTGGTGAGGTTTTGCTACGTAAAAATCTTGTACTTAATCTTCCTACATCTTCTCATCTCATTCTTGGCTGTGCTGGGTTTAAAATCTTGTTTAAAACTGTTTAATAAACCTGTTATTCAAATCTTGAATAGATCTCGTACATATTGCTTTGTTAAACACATCTTGTGTTCAAATAGTTTCGTTTTTTTCAAGAAAATAGTTTCCTCAAAAAATAGCTCGGAGTTACTTAAATAGTTTATTTTTAATAAACGACTTTAGTAACATAATTTCAATTCGTATCAAATCTTGGTAGACTTCTTTTAAAGAGATCCTTTGTTTCTGAAATTGTTTTCTGAAAATCAAATATGGACGAGAAAAATGAAAGATTTGGTAACTTGACCAGACCTCCTATCTTTGATGGAATCAATTTTGCTTACTGGAAAGTAAGGATGATTGCTTTCATTCAAGGAACTCTGGGAGATGATGTATGGGACATTGTTGAAAATGGTTACACTTTTCCAACAAAACCAGTCACTGAAGGAAGTAATGAGAGGGTTAAGAAAGTTTTAAGTGAGTTCACACAAGAAGAGAAACAAGTTTCTCGCAACAATAACAAAGAAAAGAATGCTTTATTTATGTTTATAAATGAACATGAGTTCAAAAGAATCTCATCCTGTACCACTTCTAAGGAAGCTTGGGATACTTTAGTTACTGCTCATGAAGGTGACACTAGAGTTAAGGCTGCTAAAACTCAAATGCTCATACAACAGTATAATTCTTTAATTATGTCTGAGACTGATTCATTTGATGACTTCGATATGAACCTAACTGATATTGTGACAAAGCTACATGCTAATGGGATAACATATTACAGACAAGAAATTGTGTCTAAAATTCTAAGATCATTACCACAGAAATTTGATAACAAAAGATATGTTAATAAGGAAATGTGTGATATCAATCTCACTCCTGAACTACTCAGTAGTAAATTAAGAACTTTGGAAATGGAACTGGAATTCAAGAAACAATTAACCCAGTCCCATAGGAAACAGACTAGTTCCAATCTAAGCTTCTCTTCTAAATTGATTAAGCCTGAGTTTAATACTTCCAATGATTATTCTGATGAGGAATGCGATATAGAGAGTTTGGACAATCAGATTGCCTTAATGTCAAAACAGTTTAAGAAAATCATTAAGTTTAGAAACAACATGGCAAATAAACAAGGCAAGTCCAATTATCCAACTCCTTTCAATCATAGACCTCATGAGAAAAGCCATGACAAAAATCACAAGGACTCTCAAATTAGACCTAACAGAGACCTTAAGAAGACTGAATGCTATAGATGTGGTAAACTAGGACACATTGGACAAGACTATAGAGTTAACTTGAACACTCAAAACAAACACACTAGAGCCAACATTCGCAAAACATGGGATGATTCAAGTGAATCTAAAAATGAGGAACTTGAGTCATCTGATGTTTTTGAACCTTGCATGTCTTTCTTTGACAAGATTATCTATAATGATGATATGCTTATGTTTGTTAATGAGGATGAATATAGTAATTCAACTTCTGATGTTTTGAATACTGTTGTTACTGGTTTAGATGCTTTGATTACTGAGAATATTGCTATCTGTTCCTCGGGGTGTGTGAGTCAAAGGGAAAGCGATAATAACGATGTCAATGGGTGTGTGAGTACAAAGAATGAAGCCCTAGGGGTCACTTCACACACTACACTTAGTGACTCGGACAATGAAGACCTCCCTGATTTCATACTTTATATGCTAAAACTCTCAAGAAAAGCGCTATACTAGAAAAGATTGTGAAAGATCTCACTAAGAAGTTAGAAGATCTAAGCCTAATGGTTAAACTGAATGCTGAAGAGTATACTACCCAATGTCTGACTCATGAAAGTGAAATTTAAATGTTCGATGAAAAACTCAGAAATTTAACTGAAACAAATGAAACCCTGGAGAAAAAATACAAAGGGACATTGTTAGAATTGGAACAAACTAAAGAAAAGACAGCAACTGTTTTCAAAAAATTTACTAAATTTGAAAACAACTCAAACTTTTTGGATGAATTTGTTGCTGAATCAAAAACCAATTCTGATGATCGAACTGGAATAGGTTTTTGCCCCAATTTGAAGACACAAACAAAACCTTTTGAAACTATCAAGTATGTGTCAGGAGGTAAAAGACCTATTGAAACCTGCCCAGACTTTCATTCTCTAAAAACTGAGTTTGACTCAAAACATCAAAATTTTAACATTGGGGAATCAAGTTTCTCTAAACATGAAAGTTCACCTAAGGCTAAATACGTCTTCCCCTTTATTAGGAAGAGTGAGTCTGCATTCAAGACTGTCCCACCTAGGAATAGAGTTCAACCTCAAAACTTCTTAGAACCTTTGTTTAGAGACTTTCCCAAGGAGACCCCAATTTTGAGCAATATTTACTCCTCCTATTGCGACATATACGGTCATTCTTTTGACGGTTGCTATGCTAGGAGATTAGTTAAACTTGTCTATAATCCTCATATCTATCAGAACTTTAACTATCCTAGAAGGAGCCGCAACAATTATATACTTCCTAGACAACCAGATAAAAACTCTAATTATAGAAAGAGAAAGACCAAACCTAAAAGAACATTTCCTAGAAGGATTCCTAAGCACTTTCCTAAACAAAATGCTCATGTTTTTCATAAAACTCAAGCTCATGCGCAAAACATTTTTCAACAAAAATCGAATGCTCGCAGATTTTATCAGCTGAGAGCTAATAAGCACAAAATGAAAACTAGAGCAATTTGGGTTAGAAAAGATGATATATTACCTCAGATGAAGTGTAACATAGTTATTACTGCTTTAAAAGGTGAACCCACGTCATCTGGTTGGTATTTAGACTCTGGATGTTCTAAGCACATGACTGGGAATGATACTAAACTTTTGAACAAAACCAGCTTTGCTGGTGAAAAAGTTATTTTTGGTGATGGTGTATCATCTCAAATCATAGGCAAAGGAACTCTCCACGAAGAAGGACTCCCTGTTCTTGAAAATGTCCTTCTAGTTAAAGGTCTCAAGGCTAATCTACTTAGTATATCACAATTTTGTGACTCAGATCATACTGTTACCTTTTCAAAGAACAATTTCAAAATTTCAAGTGAAAAAGGTGAATGCATAATTACAGGATTCAGGACTCCTAACAATTGTTATACTGTCATGAATAATTCTAAAATCTGTAATGTTGCCCGAATGGATGATAATGAGATATGGCATAACAGAATGGGCCATATAAATTACGATAACCTTAGCAGACTGACCTCTCAAGAAATAGTTAGAGGAGTTCCTAAAATCAAACCCATTCCTGACATTGTCTGTGGTTCTTGTCAGGAAGGTAAAATTGCTAAGGCACCTAATAAGAAAGTTAGTGATGTTCCTACTTCAAATCCCTTGGAGCTCATCCATATGGACCTAATGGGTCCCTCCCAAACTGTTAGTCTTTGTGGAAACAGTTATATTTTTGTTATGGTTGATGACTTCACCAGATTTACTTGGGTAGCCTTTTTAAAACAAAAGTCTGACACTTTTCAAACTTTCTTAAAAATACTTCTTCGGATTGAAAATGAAAAGGACACTCAAGTAAATAGAATTCGTAGTGATAGAGGTGGAGAATTCAAAGACACTGGTATTATTGAATACTGTGACTATAATGGTTGCAAACATGAATTTAGTGCTCCTAAGACTCCTCAACAAAATGGAATTGCCGAAAGAAAAAATCGTACCCTTCAAGAGATGGCACGTGTTATGTTACATGCCAAGAATTTACCTAAATACTTTTGGACAGAATCTATCCGTACTTCATGTCACATCATAAATAGGGTCTATCTTAGAAAGAATTCTAAACAAACCCCTTACGAACTTTGGTACAAGAAAAAGCCCAATCTTAAGTACCTTAGAACTTTTGGTAGCACTTGTTATGTATACAAAGATAGGGAACACTTATCCAAATTTGAGAGTAAGGGAGATAAAGCTATATTTTTAGGATACTCTCCTAACAGTAGAGCCTATCGAGTGTATAATCTTCGCACTAAAACCTTGATGGAATACATAAATGTAATTGTGAGTGACACTACTGTAGAGAGTAAGACTGGTGAATCAACTATTGAGGAAGAGCCTACAAACATTTTAGAAAATAACTCTCCTGAAATAGATGATTCATTACCAATTGAGACACCTGAAGTACCAAACTGGGTTTCTAAGGATCATACCATAAATAACGTAGTTGGTAACCCTAGTGAGCCAGTGTGTACAAGATCCCAACTAAGAAACTATGCACATTATGCATGTTTTGTTTCCCTTGTGGAACCAAAGAATGTAAATGAGGCATTGAATGACTCTCACTGGATTTCTTCTATGCAGGAAGAACTTCTTCAATTTGTCATTCATGATGTTTGGTATCTTGTTCCTTGTCCTGATCACAAAAAGGTTATTGGCACACGTTGGATTTTTAAAAATAAGTCTGATGAAAGTGGGATAATCATTAGAAATAAAGCTAGAATAGTTGCTCAAGGATACTCTCAAATTGATGGAATAGATTTTAACGATACCTTTTCTCCTGTTACTCAGTTAGAATCTGTTCGTCTTCTCTTTGCTATAGCTTGCCACATGCATTTTACACTTTACCAAATGGATGTCAAATCATCATTCCTTAATGGAATATTGACTGAAGAGACCTATGTAGAACAACCTAGAGGGTTCATTGACCATCAATATTCAAATCATGTATTTCGTCTTACAAAGGCTCTGTATGGCCTTAAACAAGCACCTAGAGCTTGGTATGAGCGTCTTTCCAGTTTCCTCTTAGATAATGGTTTCAAAAGAGGTGGAAATGATCAAACTCTTTTTGTGAAATATTTTGACAAACACATCATTATTGCTCAAGTTTATATTGACGATATTATCTTTGGATCAACTTCTCCCTTGGAAGTAAAATCCTTCTCTGAAACTATGCATAAGGAATTTCAAATGTCCCTTATGGGGGAGTTATAATTCTTCTTAGGCCTTCAAGTCAAACGAAATTCAGAAGGATTATTTGTATCGCAATCCAAGTATGCTTTAGAGATAGTAAAGAAATTTGGCCTTGAGAGTGCTAAAGACGCTAAAACGCCCATGAGTACTACGTTAAAACTTTATAAAGATGAAAATGGAAAATCCGTGGATCCTACTCTATATTGTAGTATGATAGGAACCTTACTATATCTTACTGCCTCCCGTCCTGATATTATGTATGTTGTGTGTGTATGTGATCGTTATCAAAATAACCCTAAAGAGAGCCATTTGAATGCTGTTAAACGTATCATTAAATATGTAAAAGGCACTCTGAATCTAGGACTTTGGTACACTAATGACACACCAAGAACTATAATTGGGTACACTGATGCTGACTGGGCTGGGTGTACTGATGATAGTAAAAGCACATCAGGAGCATGTTATTATATATGTAATAACTTGGTAGGATGGAGTAGTAAGAAATAAAACTGCACATCACTCTCGACAACCGAATTTGAATACATAGCCGCTGGAAGCTGTTGTGCTCAACTACTGTGGCTTAAACAAATTCTAAGTGATTATGGTATTCAAGAAAACCAATTTTATCTCTATTGTGATAATCAAAGTGCGATTAATATTTCTAAAAACCCTATTCAACACTCGCGAACAAAACACATTAAAATAAGACATCATTTTTTACGGGAATTGGTTGAAACTAAGGAATTAGAAATCAATTATCTTTCTATTGATTTGCAACTCGTAGATATGTTCACCAAACCTCTAGATTATAATAGATTCATTTCCTTGCGTAAATCTATTGGTATGGTTTGTGCAGAGTAATACATTTGCTGATTATCCAAGTTTTTCCCTTTGTCCATTTGAGACAAAATGGGGGAGAAATTTGAGTCTCTAATGATTCTTTATATATGCTAAACAGCTTGATCTCAGTGATTCATTGCAGGTTTTTATTCAGCCATACTCAACAGTTGTAATAGGGTATTTCATTGTAAATAGTTGAGTTATGTACTTTTGTTTTCTAGGATTTGGGTAGATAGAATCTTTACAGGAATAGGTTTTTCTTATCTTTTGTCGCCCTAGGAGTCCTAGTTGACTCAGCGGAGATTTTATCGCATATTTCCAAAGGGGGAGATTGAAGCACCTTATACACTTAACTCACTTGAGTCTATATTGTATAAGTGTTCATCTAGTTTGGAAATTGTGACAAAATTTTGTCTAACCTAGAATCCAAAGAACCCCAGAGCTTGCATTTCTATTTCATCTTTGATTGAAGGGACCTAGACCTAATTACCAACACTCACGCATAGTAGAATGAATCATTTACATGTCATATTGTATATTAGTGTGTGTACATATGTTGTGTGTGTTTAAATCCCCAATATTGTTTTTAAATTTTTTTTTGGGATTTTTTAAAACATTTTGAAAATAAGGTTTTATTAATAAAACTTGGTTTTAAAAGGTTATGGGGTAAATCTGCTATTTTAAAATGTTGGTTTAATTGTCTCAAAGTTGGTTTGGGTAGAAAAGAAAAGCGGCAGAGACTTCAGGGTTTACATTGTAATTACTTTAGACCCTCGTTTTATCTCGCCTCATATGCCAACATGTGTTAGATTCTGAATGGTGAGAAATGTGTTTCCTTGCTGAGACAAATCGAGTAATCATTTTCATCCCTTGGATCGTTCTTATCAACGTTCAGCATGTCTTCCATCATAATCCCTGTGATCCCCTTTGAACCAATCAGGAGATCTTTAACCACCGCATATCGTATGCCCTTGGATCTAAGTCAATTGAACTAGACTAAATCTTGTCCCTTGATTTCAATCCTTATTCTCGAACCTTCCTAGCCTCTTATAAAAAGGCTCCTACTCTCAGCATTCGAAGACTTTTTTCCATTTCGACCTTTGAGAGAAAAGAAAGAGAGAGTAGAGAGATAAGAGAGAAACCAGAAGAGAGAGAAAGAGTTAGAAACCCTAACCCTAACCCTAAATCGTCTACACAGTTCAAACCAAATGTAAACCTTTAAACCTCTATACTTTACCAAACACAACCTTTAGTGTTTGAGTGTTTTGAGAGATGATTTGAGAGTTGGTTTGTTGTTGTAACCTCTTCTTCTTTGGATCTTGTTTCCAACTTAATCATTTTCTTAGATCTGTTGTTCTTGTATATAGAAATTTTAAAATCTGAGTTTTTCATGATATATTACACTTAGTTTGCATGTTTGTTTCTCAGCTTGAGAAATATTTTGTTTTTTCCATTTTCTGTAAATGTTTTTAACTTTGAAATCAACAAAAATGTTTTCTATTTCTAGTTCTCTTAAAACTAAACCTTTGACCTAGTTTGGAATCACACTTGGAGGTTTTCAATCTCAAAAATCTTTTCAAAACTCTGAGATTGATTAAGATCTTGACTGTCTTCTAAGCAAGGTATCCGTGGATTCTGGGATTGATTTAAAAGTCAAACAGGTTCAAAGTTTTGTGAAAAGAGAGAAAAAGAAAAATCACAGCATATAGACTTATATGTAATTTGCTAGGACTGTTTTTACTTAATAAGTGTGAGTGTGTGCATGCATGTGCTAGAGAGAAACTCCACAAACACTTTCACACTACACTAAGATCTTGAAGAAAAAGAGTCGACATAAAGAGCTTGAACAAATTGGATTTAACAAATTGAGAGGACAACATCAACAATCAGAACTGCAGAGAAGTTATAAGGACACCAGAGGGTACGTTCCTAAACTTATATAGGTCTGAGTAGTATACATGTTTTTTATATAGTTTGTAACTGTTAAATTTGTTTATAGTGGATTTTTGTTTTACTCCGTAGAGGGAGTCGTGGATGTTTCCTCAATTGGTGAGGTTTTACCACGTAAAAATCTTGTACTTAATCTTCCTACATCTTCTCATCTCATTCTTGGTTGTGCTGAGTTTAAAAGCTTGTTTAAAACTGTTTAATAAACCTGTTATTCAAATCTTGAATAGATCTCGTACAAACTGTTTTGTTAAACACATCTTGTGTTCAAATAGTTTTGTTTTTTTCAAGAAAATAGTTTCCTCAGAAAACAGCTCGGAGTTACTTAAATAGTTTATTTTTAATGATCGGCTTTAGTAACAGAATTTCAATTGGTATCAGAGCTTGGTAAACTTATTTTAAAGAGATCCTGTGTTTTTGAAATTATTTTCTGAAAATCAAATACGGAGGAGAAAAATGAAAGATTTGGTAACTTGACCAGACCTCCTATCTTTGATGGAACCAATTTTTCTTACTGGAAAGTAAGGATGATTGCTTTCATTCAAGGAACTCTGGGAGATGATGTATGGGACATTATTTAAAATGGTTACACTTTGCATTCAATTATCATCATCCTCTCAAACGGGAAGACCCGGGACTACGCGTTCAGTTCCTATAAGTTTAATTGGTTCTGTGCGAGGTGTTCGTGCCTCCTACGGGGCTGGTTTGGGTTTTAACTCTTTAATGGCTTATTATCATGTCAAAGTGTTTTTTGCAAATTATAGTCGTACTCTTAAACCGGGAGACCCGGGACTACGCGGTCAGTTCCTACAAGTAACATTGGTCCCGTGTGAGGTGTTCGAGCCTCCTACGGGGTGGTTTGGGTTTTCACCCTTTGACGGCCTATTTTTATGTCGAAGTTGTTGATTCTTGCAAATTATCGTCATATTCTCAAATGGGGAGACCCAGGACTGCGCGATCAGTTCCTACTAGTTACTTTGTTCCCGTGCGAGGTGTTCGTGCCTCCTACGGGGTCGTTTGGTGGCTGGTTTGGGTTTTCACCCTCTAACGGCCAGTATATAAGTAAAAGTGTGATTTTTGCAAATTATCATCATATTGTCAAACCGAGAGACCCGAGACTATGCGGTCAGTTCCTACAAGTTTCATTGGTGCCGTACGAGGTGTTCGTGCCTCCTACGGGGTCGTTTGGGGCTTGGTTTGGGTTTTCACCCTTTAATGGCCTGTGTTTCAAGTCAAAGTGTGATTTTTGCAAATAATCATCTTACTCTCAAACCGGGAGACCCGTGATAACACGGTCAGTCCCTACAAGTTACATTGGTTCCGTTCGAGGTGTTCGTGCCTATTTCCGGGCCGTTTTGGTCCTGGTTTGAGTTTTCACCCTTTAACGGCTTATTTTTAAGACTAATCTTTATATTTCAAACTATCATCATATTCTCAAACAGGGAGACCCATGATTACACGGTCAGTTCCTACGAGTTACGTTGGTCCTGTGTGAGGTGTTCGTGCCTCTTACGGGGACGTTTGGAAGCTGGTTTGGGTTTCACCCTTTAAAGTCTTTATTTTAAGTTTAAAATTTATATTTTCAAATTATCGTCATAATCTCTAACCGAGAGACCTATGACTACGATGTCAGTTCCTACGAGTTACATTGGTCCCGTGCGATGTGTTAGTGCCTCCTACGGGGTCGTTTGGGGGTTGGTTTGGGGTTTCACCCTTTAACGGCTTGTTTTCAAGTCAAAGTGTGATTTTTGAAAATTATCATCATACTCTTAAATCGGGAGATCCGGGACTAGGCGGTCAGTTGCTACAAGTTACATTACTCCCGTGCGAGGTGTTCGTGCCTACTACGGAGTCGTTTGGACGCTGGTATGGATTTTCACCCTTTAACGGCTTGTTTTTTAGTCAAAGTGTGATTTTTGAAAATTATCATCGTATTCTCAAACTGGGAGACCCAGGACTATGCGATCAGTTCCTACAAGTTACATTAGTCCCGTGCGAGGTGTTCGTGCCTCCTACGGGGTCGTTTGGGGGTTGGTTTGGGTTTTCACCCTTTAATGGCCTATTTTCAAGTCAAAGTGTGATTTTCTCAAATTATCATCATACTCTTAAACCAGGAGATCTGGGACTGCGCGGTTTGTTCCTATAAGTTATATTGGTTCCGTGCGAGGTGTTCGCGCCTCTTTCGGGGCCGTTTGGGTGCTGGTTTGAGTTTTCACCCTTTAACGTCTTGTTTTTAAGTTTAAACTTGATATTTTAAAATTATCCTCATAATCTCAAATCGAGAGACCTGTGACTACGTTGTCAGTTCCTATGAGTTACATTGGTCCCGTGAGATGTGTTAGTACCTCCTACGGGGTCCTTTGGGGGTTGGTTTGGGTTTTCACCCTTTAACGGCTTATTTTCAAGTCAATGTGTGATTTTTAGAAATTGTCATCATACTCTTAAACCAGGAGACCCGGGACTACGCGGTAAATTCCTACAAGATACATTGGTTCCGTACGAGGTGTTCGTGCCTCCTACAGGGTCGTTTGGGGGATTGTTTGGGTTTTCACCCTTTAACGACTTATTTTCAAGTCATAGTGTTATTTTTGCAAATTATCCTCATACTCTCAAACCGGGAGACCAGGGACTACACGATCAGTTCCTATAAGTTACATTGGAACCGTACGAGGTGTTCGTGCCTTCTAAGGGGCCGTTTAGGTGCTGGTATGGGTTTTCACCCTTTAACGACTAATTTTTAAGTCAAAGTGTGATTTTGCAAATTATATCCGTATTCTCAAATCGGGAGACCTAGGACTACACGAAGAGTTCCTACAAGTTACATTGGTCCGGGGCGTGGTGTTCGTGCCTCCTACGGGGTGGTTTGGTGGATGGTTTGGGTTTTCACCCTCTAACGACCTGTTTTTATGTCAAAGTGTGATTTTTACAAATTATCATCGTATTCTCAAACTGGGAGACCTGAGACTACGCGGTCAGTTCCTACATGTTACATTGGTCCCCTGCGAGGTGCTCGTGCCTCCTACGAGGTGGTTTGCTGGCTAGTAAGGGTTTTCACCCTCTAACGGCCTATTTTTAAGTCAAAGTGTGATTTTTGAAAATTATCATTTATTCTCAAACTGGGAGACCCGTTATTACACGGTCATTTCCTACAAGTTACATTGGTTCCGTGCGAGGTGTTCGGGCCACTTTCGGGGCCGTTTGGATCCTGGTTTGAGTTTTCACCCTTTAACGGCTTGTTTTTAAGTTTAATCTTGATATTTTCAAACTATCGTCATATTTTCAAACCGGGAGACCCATGATTACACGGTCATTTCCTATGAGTTACGTTGGTCCTGTGCGAGGTATTCGTGCGTCTTACGGGGATGTTTGGAGGCTGGTTTGGGTTTCACCCTTTAACGTCTTATTTTTAAGTCAAAGTGTGATTTTTGCAAATTATATTCGTACTCTCAAACCGGGAGACCCAGAACTACGGGGTAAGTTCCTTCAAGTAACATTGGTCCCGTGTGGGGTGTTCGAGCCTCCAACAGGGTCGTTTGGGGGGTGGTTTGGGTTTTCACCCTTTGACGGCCTGTTTCTATGTCGAAGTTGTTGATTCTTGCAAATTATCGTCATAATCTCAAACGGGGTGGCCCATGACTACGCGATCAGTTCCTAATAGTTACATTGGTCCCGTACGAGGTGTTCGTGCCTCCTACGGGGTCATTTGGGGGCTGGTTTGAGTTTTCACCCTCTAACGGCTTGTTTTTAAGTATAAGTGTGATTTTTGCAAATTATCATCATATTCTCAAACCTGGAGACCCGAGACTAAGTGGTCAGTTCCTACATGTTACAATGGTCCTGTGCGAGGTGCTCGTGCCTCCTACGGGGTCGTTTGGGGGCTGGTTTTTGTTTTCACCCTCTAAGTTCTTGTTTTTAAGTTTAAGTGTTGATTTTTATTAGCAAACCGAAAGACCCGAGACTATGCGGTTAGTCCTTACAAGTTATATTTGTCTCACGCGAGGTGTTCGTGCCTCCTACGGGGTTATTTGGGGACTGGTTTGGGTTTTCACCCTTTTATGACTTGTTTTTAAGTTTAGGTGTTGATTTTTGCAAATTATCGTCGTACTCTCAAACCGCGAGACCCGAGACTACGCGGTCAGTTCCTACAAGTTACATTGGTCCCGTGCGAGGTGTTCGTGCCTCTTACGGGGTCGTTTGAGGGTTGGTTTGGCTTTCCACCCTCTAATGACTTATTTTTAAGTCTAAGTATTATTTTTTCAAATTATCATTGTATTCTAAAACTAGGAGACTCGAGACTACGCGGTCAGTTCCAACAAGTTACATTGGTCCCGTGTGAGGTGTCCGTGCCTCCTAAGGGGGCGTTTGATGGATGGTTTAGGTTTTCACCCTTTAACGGCCTATTTTTAAGTCTAAGTGTTATTTTTTCAAATTATCATTGTATTTTTAAACCGAAAGACCCAAGATTACACGGTCAGTTACTACAAGTTATATTTGCCCCACGCGAGGTGTACGTGCCTCGTACAGGGTCGTTTGGGGGCTAGTTTGGGTTTTCACCATTTAACGACCTGTTTTTAAGTTTAAGTGTTGATTTTTTCAAATTATAGTCATATTCTCAAACCGGGAGACCCGGGACTACGCGGTCAGTTCCTATAAGTTTCATTGGTACCGTGCGCGGTGTTCGTGCCTCCTACGGGGTCGTTTGGTGGTTGGTTTGGGTTTTCACCCTCTAATGGCCTATTTTTAAGTCAAAGTGTGATTTTTGAAAATTAGCGTTGTATTCTCAAACTGGGAGTACGGGGACTACGCGGTCAATTCCTACAAGTTACATTGGTCCCGTGCGAGGTGCTTGTGCCTCCTACGGGGTCGTTTGGTGGCTGGTTTATGTTTTCACCCTTTAACGTCTTGTTTTTAAGTCAAAGTGTGATTTTTTACAAATTATAACCATACTCTCAAACCGAGAGACCCAAGACTACGCGGTTAGTTCCTACAAATTACATTGGTCCCGTATGAGGTGTTCGTTCCTCCTACGGGGTCGTTTGGTGGCTGGTTTAGGTTTTCACCCTCTAACGGCTTATTTTTAACTTTAAGTGTGATTTTTGCAAATTATCATCATATTCTCAAACCAGGAGACCTGAGACTACGCAGTCAGTTCCTACATGTTACATTGGTCCCCTGCGAGGTGCTCGTGCCTCCTACAAGGTCGTTTGGGGGTTGGTTTGGGTTTTAACCCTCTAATGGATTGATTTTTATTCACAAACCGGAAGACCCGAGACTATACGATCAGTTCCTACAAATTATATTTGTCTCGTGCGAGGTGTTCGTGCCTCCTACGGGGTCGTTTGGGGGCTGGTTTGTGTTTTCACCCTCTAACGACTTGTTTTCAAGTCAAAGTGTGATTTTTTCAAATTATCGTCATACTCTAAAACAGGGAGACCTGGGACTATGTGGTCAGTTCCTACAAGCAAGATTGGTCCCGTGCGAGGTGTTCGTGCCTCCTACGGGGTCGTTTGGGGGATGGTTTGGGTTTTCACCCTTTAACGGCTTGTTTTCAAGTCAAAGTGTGATTTTTGCAAATTATCCTAATACTCTCAAACCGGGAGACCCGGGACAACAAGGTCAGTTCCTACAAGTTACATTGGTCCCGTGCTACGTGTTCGTGCCTCCTACGGGGCAGTTTGGGTGCTGGTATGGGTTTTCACCCTCTAATGCCTTATTTTTAAGTTAAAGTGTGATTTTTGCAAATTATAGTCGTATTCTCAAATCGGGAGACCCAGGACTACGCGGTAAGTTCCTACAAGTTACATTGGTCCTGTGCGAGGTGTTCGTGCCTCCTACGGGGTCTTTTGGTTGATGATTTGGATTTTCACCCTCTAACGGCTTGTTTTTATGTCGAAGTGTGATTTTTGCAAATTATCATCGTATTCTCAAACCGGGAGACCCGGGACTACGCGGTCAGTTCCTACAAGTTACATTGGTCCCGTACGATGTGTTCGTGCCTCCTACGGGGTCATTTGGGGGTTGGTTTGGTTTTGCACCTTTTAATGGCCTGTTTTCAAGTCAAAGTGTGATTTTTCTCAATTATCATCATACTCTCAAACTGGGAGACCCAGGACTACGCGGTGAGTTATTCAAAGTTACATTGGTTCCGTGCGAGGTGTTCATGCCTCTTACGGGGCCGTTTGGGTGATGGTTTGAGTTTTCACCCTTTAACGGCTTATTTTTAAGTTTAATCTTGATATTTTCAAATTATCGTCATATTATCAAATCGTAAGACTCGTGATTACACGGTCAGTTCCTACGAGTTACGTTGGTCCCGTGCAAGGTGTCCATGCCTCTTACGGGGCCGTTTTGGGGTAGGTTTTGATTTTCAACCTTTAACGTCTTATTTTAAAGTTTAAACACGATATTTTCAAATTATCGTCATAATCTCAAACCGAGAGACCTGCGACTACGCTGTCAGTTCCTACGAGTTACATTGGTCCCGTGTGAGGTGTTCGTGCCTCCTAAGGGGGCATTTTGTGGATGGTTTAGGTTTTCACCCTTTAATGGCCTATTTTTAAGTCTAAGTGTTATTTTATCGAATTATCATTTAATTCTTAAACCGGAAGTCCCAAGATTACACGGTCAGTTACTACAAGTTATATTTGTCCCGCACGAGGTGTTCGTGCCTCCTACAGGGTCGTTTGGGGGCTGGTTTGGGTTTTCACCATTTAACGGTCTGTTTTTAAGTTTAAGTGTTGATTTTTCAAATTATAGTCGTATTCCCAAACTGGGAGACCTGGGACTATGCGATCAGTTCCTATAAGTTTCATTGGTACCGTGCGGGGTGTTCGAGCCTCCTACGGGGTCGTTTTGTGGCTGGTTTGGGTTTTCACCCTCTAATGTCCTGTTTTTAAGTTAAAGTGTGATTTTTGCAAATTATCACCATATTCTCAAATCGGGAGACCCGGGACTACGCGGTCAGTTCCTACTAGTTACATTGGTCCCGTGCGAGGTATTTGTACCTCGTACGGGGACGTTTGGTGGCTGGTTTTTGTTTTCACCCTTAAACGGCGTGTTTTTAAGTCAAAGTATGATTTTTTGCAAATTATCATCATACTCTCAAACCAAGAGACCCAGAACTATGCGGTTCATTCCAACAAGTAACATTGGTCCCGTACGAGGTGTTCGAGCCTCGTACGGGGTTTTCATCCTTTGACGGCCTGTTTTTAAGTTTATGTGTGAATTTTTGAAAATTATCATAATATTCTCAAACGGGGAGACCCGTGACTACGAGGTCAGTTCCTACAAGTTACATTTGTCCCGTACGAGGTGTTCATGATTCCTACAGGGTCGTTTGGGGGCTGGTGTGGGTTTTCACCCTCTAACGGCATGTTTTTAACTTTAAGTGTGATTTTTGCAAATTATCGTCATATTCTCAAACCAGGAGACCCCAGACTATGCGGTCAGTTCCTACAAGTTACATTGGTCCCGTACGAGGTCCTCGGGCCTCCTACGAGGTCGTTTGTGGGTTGGTTTGGGTTTTCACCCTCTAACGGCTTGTTTTCAAGTCAAAGTGTGATTTTTGCAAATTATTGTCATACTCTCAAACCGGGAGACTCGGGACTACGTGGTCAGTTCCTACAAGATACATTGTTCCCGTACGAGGTGTTAGTGCCTCCTACGGGATCGTTTGGGGGCTTGGGTTTTCACCCTCTAATGGCCTGTTTTTAAGTCAAAGTGTGATTTTTACAAATTATTGTTGTATTCTCAAATTGGCAGACCCGAGACTGCACGGTCAATTCCTACAAGTTACATTAGTCCCGTGCGAGGTGTTTGTGCCTCCTACGGGGTCGTTTGGTGGCTGGTTTGGGTTTTCACCCTTTAACGCCTTATTTTTAAGTCAATGTGTGATTTTTGCAAATTATAGTCGTATTCTCAAACCAGGAGACCCAGGACTACGCGGTAAGTTCCTACAAGTTACATTGGTCCCGTGCGAGGTGTTCGTGCCTCCTACGGGGTCGTTTGGTGGATGGTTTGGGTTTTCACCCTCTAACGGCCTGTTTTTTACATCGAAGTGTGATTTTTGTAAATTATCATCGTATTCTCAAACCTGGAGACCCGGGACTATGCAGTGAGTTCCTACTAGTTAAATTGGTCATGTGCGATGTGTTCGTGCCTCCTACGGGGTCGTTTGGGGGTTGGTTTGGGTTTGCACCTTTTAATGGCCTGTTTTCAAGTTAAAGTGAGATTTTTGCAAATTATCTTCATACTCTCAAACCGGGAGACCCGGGACTTCACGGTCAATTCTTACAAGTTACATTGGTTTCGTACGAGGTGTTTTTGCCTCTTACGAGGCCGTTTGGGTGATGGTTTGAGTTTTCACCCTTTAACGGCTTATTTTTAAGTTTAATCTTGATATTTTCAAATTATCGTCATATTGTAAAAACCTAAGACCCGTGATTTCACGGTCAGTTCCTACGAGTTACGTTTGTCCCGTGCGAGGTGTTCGTGCCTCTTACGAGGCCGTTTGGGGGCTGCTTTGGGTTTTCATACTTTAATGTCTTGTTTTTAAGTTTAATGATGATATTACCAAATTATCATCCTAATCTCAAATCGAGAGACCTGTGACTACGCTGTCAGTTCCTACGAGTTACATTGGTCCCGTGCGATGTGTTAGTGCCTCCTACGGGGTCGTTTGGGGGCTGGTTTGGGTTTTCACCCTTTAATGGCTTATTTTCAAGTCAAAGTGTGATTTTTGTAAACTATCATCATACTCTCAAATCGGGATATTCGGGGCTAAGCAGTCAGTTCCTACAAGATACATTGGTTCCATGCGAGGTGTTCGTGCCTCCTACGGGGTCGTTTGGGTGCTGGTTTGGGTTTTCACCCTTTAACAGCTTGTTTTCAAGTCAAAGTGTGATTTTTACAAATTATTGTCATACTCTTAAACCCAGAGACCCGGGACTACATGGTCAGTTCCTACAAGTTACATTGTCCCGTGCGAGGTGTTCCTGCCTCCTACGGGGTCGTTTGGGGGCTGGTTTGGGTTTTCACCCATTAACGGCTTATTTTCAAGTCAAAGTGTGATTTTTACAAATTATCGTCATACTCTCAAACCGGGAGACCCGGGACTACGTGGTCAGTTCCTAGAAGATATAGTGGTCCCGTGCGAGGTGTTCGTGCCTCCTACGGTGTCGTTTGGGGGCTGGTTTGGGTTTTCACCCTCAAACGGCCTACTTTTAAGTCAAAGTGTGACTTTTGCAAATTATCATCGTATTCTCAAACTGGGAGATCCGGGACTACGTGATCAGTTCCTACAAGTTACATTGGTCCTGTGAGATGTGTTCGTGTCTCCTACGGGCTTGGTTTGGGTTTGCACCTTTTAATGGCCTGTTTTCAAGTCAAAGTGTGATTTATACAAATTATCGTCATACTCTCAAACCATGAGACCCGGGACTGGGCGGTGAGTTCTTACAAGTTACATTGGTTCCGTGCGAGGTGTTCATGCCTCTTACTGGTCCGTTTGTGTGATGGTTTGAGTTTTCACCCTTTAACGACTTATTTTTAAGTTTAATCTTGATCTTTTCAAATTATCATCATATTCTAAAACCGTAAGACCCGTGATTACACGGTCAGTTCCTACGAGTTACATTGGTCTCGTGCAATGTGTTAGTACCTCATACGGGGTCTTTTGGGCGCTGGTTTGGGTTTTCACCCTTTAACGGCTTGTTTTCAAGTCAAAGTGTAATTTTTACAAATTATCGTCATACTCTCAAATCGAGAGATCCGGGACTAATCGGTCAGTTCCTACAAGATACATTGGTTCCGTGCGAGGTGTTCATGCCTCCTACGGGGTTGTTTGGGTGCTGGTTTGGGTTTTCACCCTTTAACAACTTGTTTTCAAGTCAAAGTGTGATTTTTGCAAATTATCATCATACTCTCAAACCGGGAGACCCGGGACTACACGGTGAGTAACTATAAGTTACATTGGTCCCGTGCGAGGTGTTCATGCCTCCTATGGGGTCGTTTGGGGGATGGTTTTGGTTTTCACCCTTTAACGGCTTGATTTCAAGTCAAAGTGTGATTTTTGCAAATTATCATCATACTCTCAAATCGGGAGACCCGGGACTACGCGGTTAGTTCCTACAAGTAACATTGATCCCGTGTGAGGTGCTCGAGTTTCCTACGGGGTAGTTTGGTGGATGGTTTGGGTTTACACCCTTTGACGACCTGTTTTTAAGTTTATGTGTTGATTTTTGCAAATTATCATCATACTCTCAAACGGGGAGACCCGGGACTACGCGGTCAATTCCTAAAAGTTTCATTTGTTCCATGCGAGGTGTTCATGCCACCTACGGGGCCGTTGAGTTTTAATCCATTAACGGCTTAGTTTCTTGTCAAAGTGTGATTTTTGCAAATCATCATCATACTCTCAAACTGGGAGACCCAGGACTACGCGGTCAGTTCCTACAAGTTTCATTGGTCCCGTGCGCGATGTTCGTGCATCCTACGGGGTCGTCTGGTGACTGGTTTGGGTTTTCACCCTTTAATGGCCTAATTTTAAGTCAAAGTGTGATTTTTGCAAATTATCGTCGTATTCTAAAACCGGGAGACCCGGGACTACACGGTGAGTTCCTACAAGTTACATTGGTCCCGTGCGAGGTCTTCGTGCCTCCAATGGGGTCGTTTTGTGGCTGGTTTAGGTTTTCACCCTCTAACGGCCTGTATTTAAGTCAAAGTGTGATTTTTTAAAATTATCATGGTATTCTCAAATCGGGAGTCCCGAGACTATGCGGTTAATTCCAATAAGTTACATTGGTCCCGTGCGAGGTATTCGTGCTTCCTACGGGGTCGTTTTGGGGTTGGTTTGGGTTTTCACCCTTTAATGGCATGTGTTTCAAGTCAAAGTGTGATTTTTGCATATTATCATCATACTCTCAAACTGGGAGACCCGTGATTACACGGTCAGTTCCTATAAGTTATATTGGTTCCGTGCGAGGTGTTCGTGCCTCTTTCGGGGCCGTTTGGGTCCTGGTTTGAGTTTTCACCCTTTAACATTTTATTTTTAAGTTTAATCTTGATATTTTCAAATTATCGTCATATTATCAAACCATGAGACCCGTGATTACACGATCATTTCCTACAAGTTATGTTGGTCCCGTGCAAGGTGTTCGTGCCTCTTACGGGGACGTTTGAAGGCTGGTTTAGGTTTCACCCTTTAACGTCTTGTTTTTAAGTTTAAACTTGATATTTTCAAATTATCGTCATAATCTCATACCGAGAGACCTGTGACTATGCTGTCAGTTCCTACAAGTTACATTGGTCCCGTGCAATGTGTTTGTGCCTCCTACGGGGTCATTTGGGGGTTGGTTTGGGTTTTCACCCTTTAACAGCTTCTTTTCAAGTCAAAGAGTGATTTTTGCAAACTATCATCATACTCTCAAATCGGGAGACCCGGGACTACACGGTCAGTTCCTACAAGTTACATCGGTCCCGTGCTAGGTGTTCGTGCCTCCTATGGGGTCATTTAGGTCCTGGTATGGATTTTCACCCTTTAACGGCTTGTTTTTAAGTCAAAGCGTGATTTTTGCAAATTATCATCGTATTCTCAAGCTGGGAGACCCGGGACTATACGGTCAGTTCCTACAAGTTACATTGGTCATGTGCGAGGTGTTCGTGCATCCTACGGGAACGTTTGGGGGTTGGTTTGGGTTTTCACCCTTTAATTTTCTATTTTCAAGTAAAAGTGTGAGTTTTGCAAATTATCCTCATCATCTCAAAATGAGAGACCTGTGACTACGCTGTCAGTTCCTACGAGTTACATTGGTCCCGTGAGATGTGTTAGTGCCTCCTACGGGGTCGTTTGGGGGCTGGTTTAGATTTTCACCTTTTAACGGCTTATTTTCAAGTCAAAGTGTGATTTTTGCAAATTATCATCATACTCTTAAACTAGGAGACCCAGGACTATGCGGTCAATTCCTACAAGATACATTGGTTCCGTGCGAGGTGTTTGTGCCTCCTACGGGGTCATTTTGGGGCTAGTTTGCGTTTTCACCCTTTAACGGCTTATTTTCAAGTCAAAGTGTGATTTTAGAAAATTATCCTCATACTCTCAAATCGAGAGACCCGGGACTATACGGTCAGTTCCTACAAGTTACATTGGTCCAGTGCGTGGTGTCCGTGCCTCCTACGGGGCCGTTTGGGTGCTGGTATGGGTTTTCACCCTTTAACGGCTTATTTTTAAGTCAAAGTGTGATTTTTGCAAATTATAGTCATATTCTGAAACCGAGAGACCCAGGACTACATGGTCAAATCCTACAAGTTACATTAGTCCCGTGCGAGGTGTTCATTCCTCCTACGGGGTCGTTTAGTGGATGGTTTGGATTTTCACCCTCTAACGGCCTATTTTAATGTCAAAGTGTGATTTTTGCAAATTATCATCGTATTCTCAAACCGGGAGACCCAAGACTATGCGGTCAGTTCCTACAAGTTACATTGGTCCTGTGCGATGTGTTCGTACCTCCTACGGGGTCGTTTGGGGATTGGTTTGGGTTTGCACCTTTTAATTGCCAGTTTTCAAGTCAAAGTGTGATTTTTGCAAATTGTCGTCATACTCTCAAACCGGGAGACCCAGGACTGCAGGGTCAGTTCTTACAAGTTACATTGGTTCCGTGCGAGGTGTTCGTGCCTCTTACGGGGCCGTTTGGGTGATGGTTTGAGTTTTCACCCTTTAACCGCTTATTTTTAAGTTTTATCTTAATATTTTCAAATTATCGTCATATTCTAAAACCATAAGACTCGTGATTACACGGTCAGTTCCAACGAATTACGTTGGTCCCGTGCGGGGTGTTCGTGCCTCTTATGGGGCCGTTTGGGCGCTGGTTTGGGTTTTCATCCTATAACGGCTTATTTTTAAGTTTAAACATGATATTACCAAAATATCATCATAATCTCAAATCGAGAGACCTGTGACTACGCTGTCAGTTCCTATGAGTTACATTGGTCTCGTGCGATGTGTTAGCGCCTCCTACGGGGTCGTTTGGAGGCTGGTTTGGGTTTTCACCCTTTAACGGCTTGTTTTCAAGTCAAAGTGTGATTTTTACAAATTATCGTCATACTCTCAAACCGGGAGACTCAGGACTACGCGGTCAGTTCCTATAAGATACATTGGTTCCAAGCGAGGTGTTCGTGCCTCCTACGGGGTCGTTTGTTGGCTGGTTTTGGTTTTCACCCTTTAACAGCTTGTTTTCAACTCAAAGTGTGATTTTTGCAAATTATTGTCATACTCTTAAACCGGGAGACCCGGGACTACACAGTTAGTTCCTACAAGTTACATTCGTCCCGTGCGAGGTGTTCTTGCCTCCTACGGGGTCGTTTGGGGGCTGGTTTGGGTTTTCACCCTTTAACGGCTTATTTTCATGTCAAAGTGTGATTTTTGAAAATTATCTTCATACTCTCAAACCGAGAGACCCGAGACTATGCGGTCAGTTCCTACAAGTAACATTGGTCCCGTACGAGGTGCTCGAGCCTCCTACGGGGTCGTTTGGGGGATGGTTTGGGTTTTCACCCTTTGATGGCCTATTTTTAAGTTTATGTGTTGATTTTTGCAAATTATCATCTTACTCTCAATCGGGGAGAACCGGGACTACGCAAGGAGTTGCTACATGTTACATTGGTCCCGTACGAGGTGTTCGTGCCTCCTATGGGGTCGTTTGGGGGTTGGTTTGGGTTTTTGCCCTTTAATGGCCTGTTTTCAAGTCAAAGTGGGATTTTTACAAATTATTATCATACTCTCAAACCGGGAGACCCGGGACTATGTGGTCTGTTCCTACAAGTTACATTGGTTCCGTGCAAGGTGTTCGTGCCTCTTTCGAGGCCGTTTGGGTCTTGGTTTGAATTTTCACCCTTTAACGGCTTGTTTTTAAGTTTAATCTTGATATTTTCAAATTATCATCATATTCCCAAATCGGGAGACCCGTGATTACACGGTCAGTTCCTACGAGTTACGTTGGTCCCGTGCGAGGTGTTCGTGCCTCTAACGGGGACGATTGGAGGCTGGTTTGGGTTTCACCCTTTAACGTCTTGTTTTTAAGTTTAAACTTGATATTTTCTAATTATCATCATAATCTTAAACCGAGAGACCTCTGACTACGATGTCAGTTCCTACGAGTTACATTGGTCCCGTGCGATGTGTTTGTACCTCCTACGGGGTCGTTTGGGGGTTGGTTTGGGTTTTCGCCCTTTAACGGCTTGTTTTCAAGTCATAGTGTGATTTTTTCAAATTATCATCATACTCTCAAACCGGGAGACTCGGGACCACACGGTCAGTTCCTACAAGTTACGTTGGTCCCGTGCGAGGTGTTCGTGCCTCATACGGGGTCGTTTGGGTGCTGGTATAAATTTTCACCCTTGAATGGCTTGTTTTTAAGTCAAAGTGTGATTTTTGCAAATTATCATCATATTCTGAAACTGGGAGACCCGGGACTATACGATCAGTTCCTACAAGTTATATTTGTCCCATGCGAGGTGTTCGTGCCTCCTACGGGGTCGTTTGGTTGTTGGTTTGGGTTTTCACCCTTTAATGGCCTATTTTCTAGTCAAAGTGTGATTTTTGCAAATTATCATCATACTCTCAAACCGGGAGACTCGGGACTACGCGGTCTGTTCCTACAAGTTATATTGGTTCCGTGTGAGGTGTTCGTGCCTCTTTCGGGGCCGTTTGGGTGCTAGTTTGAGTTTTCACCCTTTAACGTCTAGTTTTTAAGTTTAAACCTGATATTTTCAAATTATCCTCATAATCTCAAATCGAGAGACCTGTGACTACGCTGTCAGTTCCTACGAGTTACATTGGTCCCGTGAGATGTGTTAGTGCCTCCTACAGGGTTGTTTGGAGGCTGGTTTGGGTTTTCACCCTTTAACGGCTTATTTTCAATTCAAAGTGTGATTTTTGCAAATTATCATCATACTCTCAAACCGGGAGACCTGGGACTACACGTCCAGTTCCTACAAGTTGCATTAGTCCCGTGCGAGGTGATCATGCCTCCTACGGGGTCGTTTGGAGGCTGTTTTGGGTTTTCACCCTTTAACGGCTTGTTTTCAAGTCAAAGTGTGATTTTTACAAATTATCGTCATACTCTCAAACCGAGAGACTCAGGACTACGCGGTCAGTTCCTATAAGATACATTGGTTCCAAGCGAGGTGTTCGTGCCTCCTACGGGGTCGTTTGTTGGCTGGTTTTGGTTTTCACCCTTTAACGGCTTATTCTCAAGTCAAAGTGTGATTTTTGGAAATTATCATCATACTCTCAAATCGAGAGACCCGGGACTACACGGTCAATTCCTACAGGTTACATTGGTCCCGTGCGAGGTGTTCGTGCCTCCTATGGGGCCGTTTGTGTGCTGGTATGGGTTTTCACCCTTTAATGGCTTATGTTTAAGTCAAACTGTGATTTTTGCTAATTATAATCGTATTCTTAAACCGGGAGACCCCGGACTAAGCAGTCATGTCCTACAAGTTACATTGGTCCCGTGCGAGGTGTTCGTGCCTCCTACGGGGTCGTTTGGTGGCTGGTTTGGGTTTTCACCCTCTAACGGCCTATTTTTAAGTCAAAGTGTGATTTTTGAAAGTTATCATCGTATTCTCAAACCGGCAGACCAGGGACTACCCGGTCTGGTCTTACAAGTTACATTGGTCTCGTGTGAGGTGTTCGTGCCTCCTACGTGGTCGTTTAGTGGCTGGCTTGGATTTTCACTCTTTAATGGCTTATTTTTATGTCAAAGTGTGATTTTTGCAAATTATCATCATACTCTCAAACCGAGAGACCCGGGACTACGCGGTCAGTTCCTACAAGTAACATTGGTCCCGTGCGAGGTGCTCGAGCCTCCTACGGGGTCGTTTGGGGGATGGTTTGGGTTTTCACCCTTTGACGGCCTATTTTTATGTTTATGTGTTGATTTTTGCAAATTATCAAACGGGGAGACCCGGGACTACGGGGTCAGTTCCTATAAGATACATTGGTTCCGTGCGAGGTGTTCGTGCCTCCTACGGGGTTGTTTGAGGGCTTGTATGGGTTTTCACCCTCTAACGGCTTATTTTCAAGTCAAAGTGTGATTTTTACAAATTATCATCATATTCTCAAATCGGGAGACCCGAGACTACGCGGTCAGTTCCTACATGTTACATTGGTCCTGTGTGAGGTGCCCGTGCCTCCTACAGGGTCGTTTGGGGGCTGGTGTGGGTTTTTGCCCTCTAACGGCTTGTTTTTATGTTTATGTGTTGATTTTTATTCGCAAACCGAAAGACCCGAGACTATGCGATCCGTTTCTACAAATTATATTTGTCCCGTGCGAGGTGTTCGTGCCTCCTACGAGGTCGTTTGGTGGTTGGTTTGGGTTTTCACTCTTTAACGGTTTGTTTTTAAGTCAAAGTGTGATTTTTGCAAATTATCATCATACTCTCAAACCGAGCGACCCAGGACTACGCGGTCAGTTCCTACAAGTAACATTGGTCCCGTGCAAGGTGTTCGAGCCTCGTACGGGGTCGTTTGGGGTATGGTTTGGGCTTTCACCCTTTGAAAGCTCATTTTTAAGTTTAAGTATTGATATTTGCAAATTATCATCATATTCTCAAATTGGGAGACCTGGGAATACGCACTCAGTTCCTACAAGTTATATTGGTCCCGTGCGAGGTATTCGTGCCTTTTATGGGGTCGTTTGGGGGCTGGTTTGGATTTTCACCCTTTAACGGCTTTTTTTTAAGTCTAAGTGTGATTTTTTCAAATTATCACCATATTCTCAAACCGGAAGACCCGAGACTACGTGATCAATTCCTGCAAGTTACATTGGTCATGTGGGAGGTGTTAGTGCCTCCTACTGGGTCGTTTGGGCGCTGATTTGGGTTTTCACCCTCTAATTACTTCTTTTTAAGTTTAATTATTGATTTTTATTTGCAAATCGGAAGACCCGAGACTACGCGGTCAGTTCCTACAAGTTATATTTGTCCCGCGCGAGGTGTTCGTGCCTCCTACGGGGTCATTTGGGGGTTGGTTTGGGTTTTCACCCTCTAACTCCTTATTTTTAAGTTTAAGTGTTGATTTTTATTCGCAAACCGGAAAACCTGAGACTATGCGATCAGTCCCTAGAAGTTATATTTGTCCCGCGCGAGGTGTTCCTACCTCCTATGGAGTCGTTTCGGGCTGGTATGGTTTTTCACCTTTTAACGGCTTGATTTTAAGTTTAAGTGTTGATTTTTGCAAATTATCATGGTATTCTCACACCGGGAGACCCTGGACTACACGACCAGTTCATACAAGTAACATCGGTCCCGTGCGAGGTGTTCGTGCCTCTTACGGAGTGGTTTGGGGTTGGTTTGGGTTTCCACCCTTTAACGGCTTGTTTTTAATTTTAAGTGTTGACTTTTGCAAATTATCATCATATTCTCAAACCGGGAGACCCGAGACTACGCAGTCAATTCCTACAAGTTATATTGGTCCCATACGAGGTAATCGTGCCTTTTATGGGGTCGTTTGGGGGCTGGTTTGGATTTTCACCCTTTAACGGCTTCTTTTTAAGTCTAAGTGTGATTTTTGCAAATTATTGCCATATTCTCAAACCGGGAGACCCGAGACTACGCAGTCAGTTCCTACAAGTTACATTGGTCCCGTGCGAGATGTCTGTGCCTCCTACGGGGTCGTTTGGTGGCTGGTTTGGGTTTTCACCCTTTAACGGCTTATTTTTAAGTCAAAGTGTGATTTTTGGAAATTATTTTCATACTCTCAAATCGGGAGACCAGTGACTACACGATCAGTTCCTACAAGTAACATTGGTCCCGTGCGATGTGTTCGAGCCTCCCACGGGTTCGTTTAGGGGATGGTTTGGGTTTTCATCCTTTGACGGCGCATTTTTAAGTTTATGTGTTGATTTTTGCAAATTATAATCTTATTCTCAAATGAGGAGACCCGGGACTACGCGGTCAGTTCCTACAAGTTACATTGGTCCCGTGCGAGGTGTTCGTGCCTCGTACGGGGTCATTTGGGGGCTAATTTTGATTTGCACCCTTTAACGGCTTGTTTTCAAGCCAAACTGTCATTTTTGCAAGTTATCATCATACTCTCAAATCGGGAGTATGGGTTTTCATCTTTTAACGACTTGTTTTTAAGTCAAAGTGTGATTTTTGCAAATTATCGTCATACTCTCAAATTGGGAGACCCGGGACTACGCGGTCAGTTTCTATAAGTTACATTGGTCCCGTGCGAGGTGTTCGTGCCTCCTACGGGGTCATTTGGGGTTTGGTTTGGGTTTTGACCCTTTAATGTCTTGTTTTCAAGTCAAAGTGTGATTTTTCCAAATTATCGTCATACTCTCAAATTGGGAGACCCGGGACTACGCGGTTAGTTCCTACAAGTAACATTGGTCCCGTGCGAGGTGTTTGAGCCTCCCACGGGTTCATTTGGGGGATTGTTTTGATTTTCATCCTTTGACAGCCCATTTTTAAGTTTAAGTGTTGATTTTTGCAAATTATCATCATATTCTCAAACGGGGAGACCCGGGACTACGCGGCCAGTTCCTACAAGTTATATTGGTCCCGTGTGAGGTGTTCGTTCCTCCTACGGGGTCGTTTGGGGGTTGGTTTGGGTTTTCACCTTTAATGGCCTGTTTTCAAGTCAAAGTGTGATTTTCGCAAATTATCGTCATACTCTCAAACCGGGAGACCCGGGACTACGCGGTCAGTTCCTACAAGTAACATTGGTCACGTGCGAGGTGTTCGAGCCTCCTACGGGGTCGTTAGGGGGATGGTTTGGTTTTTCACCCTTTCACGACCTGTTTTTAAGTTTAATTGTTGATTTTTGCAAATTATCGTCATATTCTCAAATGGGGACACCCGAGACTACGCGGTCAGTTCCTACAAGTTACATTGGTCCCGTGCGAGGTGTTTGTGCCTCCTACGGGGTCATTTGGTGGATGGTTTGGGTTTTCACCCTCTAACGGCCTATTTTTATGTCAAAGTGTGATTTTTGCAAATTGTCATCGTATTCTCAAACCGGGAGACCCGGGACTACGCGGTCAGTTCCTATAAGTTACATTGGTCACGTGCGAGGTGCTTGTGCCTCCTACGGGGTCGTTTGGGGGTTGGTTTGGATTTTCACCCTTTAATGGCTTGTTTTCAAGTCAAAGTTTGATTCTTGCAAATTATCATCATACTCTCAAACCGGGAGACCCGTGATTACACGATCAATTCCTACATGTTACGTTGGTCCCATGCGAGGTGTTCGTGCCTCTTATGGGGCCGTTTGGGGGATGGTTTGGGTTTTCACCATTTAACATCTTGTTTTTAAGTTTAAACTTGATATTTTCAAATTATCATCATAATCTAAAACCGAGAGACATGTGACTACGCTATCAGTTTCTACGAGTTTCATTGGTCCCGTGCGATGTGTCCGTGCCTCTTATGGGGCCGATTGTGGGATGGTTTAGGTTTTCACCATTTAATGGCTTGTTTTTAAGTCTAAGTGTTGATTTTTACAAATTATCATCGTATTCTCAAATCGGGAGACCCGGGACTACGCGGTCAGTTCCAACAAGTTACATTGGTCCCATGCGAGGTGTTCGTGCCTCCTACGGGGCGTCTGGTGGCTTATTTAGGTTTTCACCCTTTAACGACCAGTTTCTAAAAAGTGTTATTTTTAAAAATTATCGTCATATACTCAAACCAGGAGACCCATGACTACGCGGTCACTTCGTACAAGTTCTATTGGTCCCATACGAGGTGTTCGTGCCTCCTCAGGGGTCGTTTGGTGGCTGGTTTGGGTTTTCACCCTCTAACGTCATGTTTTTAAGTCAAAGTGTGATTTTTGCAAATTATCATCGTATTCTCAAACCGGGACTATGCGGTCAGTTCCTATAAGTTACTTTGGTCCCATGCGAGGTGTTCGTGCCTCCTACGGGGTCGTTTGGAGGATGGTTTGGGTGTTCACCCTTTAATGACTTATTTTTAAGTCTAAGCGTGATTTTTTCAAATTATCACAATATTCTCAAACAGGGAGACCTGAGACTACGCGATCAATTCCTACAAGTTATATTTGTCCCGCGCGAGGTGTTCATGCCTCCTCAGGGTCATTTGTGGGCTTGTTTTGATTTTCACCGTCTAACTGCTTATTTTTAAGTTTAAGTGTTGATTTTTAATCGCAAAACGGAAGACTCGAGACTACGCGGTCAGTTCCGACAAGTTATATTTGTCCCACGCGAGGTGTTCGTGCCTCCTACGGGGTCGTTTGGGGGTTGGTTTGGGTTTTCACCCTTTAACGGCCTGTTTTCAAGTCAAAGTGTGATTTTTTCAAATTATCGTCATAATCTCAAACAGGGAAACCCGGGACTATGTGGCCAGTTCCTACTAGTTACATTTGTTCCGTGCGAGGTGTTCGTGCCTCTTGTGGGGCCGTTTGGGTGCTGGTTTGAGTTTTCACCCTTTAACGAATTATTTTTAAGTTTAATCTTGATATTTTCAAATTATCATGATATTTTCAAAGTGAGAGACCCATGACTACACGGTCAGTTCCTACGAGTTACGTTGGTCCCGTGCGAGGTATTCGTTCCTCTTACGGGGCCGTTTGGGGGCTGGTTTGGGTTTTCACCCTATAACGTCTTGTTTTTAAGTTTAAACTTGATATTTTCAAATTATAGTCGTAATCTCAAACTGAGAGACCCATGACTATACTGTTAGTTCCACCGAGTTACATTGGTCCCATGCGATGTGTTCGTGCCTCTTATGGGGCCGTTTGCGGGCAGGTTTAGGTTTCACCCTTTAACAACTTGTTTTTAAGTCTAAGTGTTGATTTTTGCAAATTATCGTCGTATTCTCAAATCGGGAGACCCGGGAGTACGAGGTCAGTTCCAACTAGTTACATTGGTCCCGTGCGAGGTGTTCGTGCCACCTACAGGGGCATCTGGTGGCTTATTTAGGTTTTTCACCCTTTAACGGTCAGTTTTTAAGAAGTGTTATTTTTTCAAATTATCGTCGTATTTTCAAACCCAGAGACCCGAGATTATGCGGTCAATTCCTATAAGTTACATTGGTCTCGTGCGAGGTGTTCATGCCTCCTACGGGGCCGTTTGGGGGCTGTTTGGTGTCTTCACCCTTTAACGGCTTATTTTCAAGTCAAAGTGTGATTTTTGCAAATTATCATCATACTCTCAAACCGGGAGACCCGAGACTACGCGGTCGGTTCCTACAATATACATTGGTTCCGTGGGAGGTGTACGTGCCTCGTATGGGGTCGTTTGGGGGCTGGTTTGGGTTTTCACCCTTTAACGGCTTTTTTTTCAAGTCAAAGTGTGATTTTTGCAAATTATCATCATACTCTCAAATTGGGAGTCCCGGGACTACACGGTCAATCCATACAAGTTACATTTGTCTCGTGCGAGGTGTTCGTGCCTCCTACGGGGCCGTTTGGGTGCTGCTATGGGTTTTCACCCTTTAACGACTTGTTTTTAAGTCAAAGTGTGATTTTTCCAAATTATCGTCATACTCTCAATTCGGGAGACCCGGGACTACGCGATCGGTTCCTACAAGTTACATTGGTCCCGTGCGAGGGGTTCGTGCCTCCTACGGGGTCGTTTGGGGGCTGGTTTGGGTTTTCACCATCAAAGAGCTTGTTTTCATGCCTAATCTACATATTTTGAAATTATCGTCATATTCTCAAACCGGAAGACCTATGACTATGCGATCAATTTCTACAAGTTACATTCATCCCATGCGAGCTGTTTTTGAGCCTAATCTAGATATTTTCAAGTTTACATTTCAATTATTAGCATTTTCATTTGTATAAAAATGGAAATGATTTTTTATTAAACATGTATGTTCTTTAATATTTCTAGCTCTTTTAATCAGATAACTATAACCACAAAATGAATCAAACATAAAATTTAAGAAATTTACAAACCTGTAGAATTAGTGTGTCGATTTCCACAAAACCTACAGACTCTAACAGCACGTCAACAACTTCAAATTCTTCCTCTTTGTAGCTCAGGTCGCAACATACATGCATCCCCCTTTAAGTAAGGCGAAACAAATTATTCATACAGATAAGGCTACTTGTAACACAAATCATTGCATATGAAATTCTTAAACTCACGAGTAATAACCTTGCTTAAACTCAGGAAATTCTTAAATCATTTTGATCATAGCTACATGTAATATACATAATCAATTTACATGTAGCGACTATATATATGGTACGAAGGTATTATACACATCTTATGTAAGATACACATTCATTTTTATCATAGCCATTGATTATGTAGCCATTGATCGTTATTGATTGTGTAGCCAGTCATGATTGGCTATCATGATTGGCTACACAATCAATAATGATCAATGGCTACACAATCAATGGCTATGATCAAAATGAATGTGTATATTCAACGAAACAAATAGATTTCGATGTTGCTGTCACCTCTAGGCCTATTTGTGGCTTGAATTTAACATCGTTAGGCTTGTTGTTGGGCATGTGATCCATGTGCCACGAATCAATGGGGTCTGCCTTGATAGATTTTGGATTCCCGGGGTGAGAGGATATTAATTCGAGTGGGATAATGTCCCGCTCTCCGCGAGGGCTGCCTTGCTTGGTGCTGGTCTTTGCTATATCTAATTGAGGTAGCGCAAGGTGAGTAACATCTATAGGAAAGGAAAAATTTTATCAGGGAAACTTGGTTAGCTATAGACATGTGATAAAAGAGAACACTAGTTTACGTTCCCGTTCTTATCAACCACGTGGAAAAAAGAAGACAGGTGATAAAAGATGCCGGGATGATTAAATGTTGCTTCAAAACTATCAGGAAATAGATTCACATTGTGTGTTCATATAATTATGCATTTAGTCATCCCGATAAATCCAAAAAGGCACTATGTATTCATACCTAGTACTCATTTTTAACAATATGTATTCATATAATTATTATCATGATTTAAAAAATGTAGACATATGTTGATACCTCCATTGAGGAATTTATGTTCTTTATCATTTTTGTTGTTGTTTATATATCAAAGGTTGGCATCCTCACCTTTCCCATCGAATAAGTGTTGTGAATTGAGTTTTGAAGATTCCCCCCCCCCCCCCCAGAGGATGTTGTGTATTGATACAATATATACTGAGCAGATGAAAGTTCCTATAATAATAAACCTTAATTATGATTCCTCCTTCACAAAAAATTATAACTGAATACAGTAAGATGTCCTCAATATGTGATAAACTCATCCTCAGTATTGTAGATGTCATTATATGCTTAAATTTGATAAGAACGAATATTATTAAACATGAACAACCCATAAAGTATCCACACAACCACATTTGTTTTTCTTTAATGTTCTTCCTTTCAAATTGTATATCAAGAAAACAACAGTCCACGTGAGAACATGTGCTCACAATCTGCTAGTCTTATTTTCAATAATGCACAGATCATGATACTCATAAATTGAACAAAATTGACATCTCATCCAATTAGAATAAAGAAACAAATCTAGTTCACACACACACATGGCTCTTTCCCCAATTCCCAGCACACACACCAAGGTAGAGCTCCTTCAATTTCATATAACACAAGGGGTGATACAAAGAGAGAAAACTAAGCATGAAGAAGCTCTTATTTTCATAAATATTACAATTCACAATACAAATACTGTTTTTATATGAAAAAACAAATTTCTAAATTAACTAAAATGGGTACAAATCACAACAAGACCAATTTTATCTACACCAAAATTACCACAATTTTCAATGATGACCACAACACCTAAGCTAAAATAAATACTGATTTTTTTAGTAATAAGAGAAAAGAAAAAATTAACTAAGAATAAAAATAAATAATTCATTCCCATTTGAGACAGAGAGAGAGAGGCTGACAATGGGGGTATTGGTACTGTGCACCTTTGGTAAGAAATAAACTCAGATCGGACCTTTCTCAATGGCCTCACCTGTCCATCCTCCTTTGACTTGCTAGGATTCGACCTTTCTCTTAACAGAGACAACGTCTCTGATCTCGGTATCAACGATTCAGCCTAGGCCACATGGTCACCGTGACCCTTCCTCCGTTGGAGCGAACTCGATTTTAGTGACCCATTTCGCCTGCGCTACGGTGATGATGGAGTCTCCATGGTTTGTGGATGGAGGCGTGGAGGATGATGGATTGGGGCGTGGAGAATGACGGATCGGGGGGAGAGAGAGAGAGAGAGACGCTTAGGCTAGATTGAGGTTGAGGAGAGAGAGACTTAGGTGAGAATGAGTTTGGTCCCGACTAAAAATTGGGGGGGGGGGGTTATTTTTTTAATTAATCGTACGCATATTTAGCATGGTTTAAAACTGTGCTATATTTTGGCACTATTTTAAACCATGCCAGATTATGAATAAACCGCGCCAGATTCTAGCACGGTTTTAAACCGTGCCAGATTATCCTTGCCTTAGTGTGCCAGATTAGAATTTTTGGGGTAGTGTTGTCGAGCTACCATTATCCACCAGTACTCATGAAATCACCACTTCCTTCATTCTCATCTTGATAACCAATGGGTCATCATGAGGATATAGTACTTCTTCCAGGTCGTTCTTAGGGAAACCAATGACCAATTTGTCTTTATTCACCTTCCTCGGGCGATCATCTTCAGCCAGATTTATTCGTTGAATGTACGAGGAAGCTTGAGCCTCATTAAGGCAAGCTTTTCTTTCTGCAGTTAGATCTCCACCTGTAATAACATTACATTCAAATGATCCAAAATGGATTGAAAATACCTCACGTTCTGGCTGCTTTGGTCTTTTGGGGAGATCGGGGTCATCTTGGTCATCTTCTGGGTCTTCTTCATGACTTATCTTCTTGTCTTCTTTTGCTGGACGAGGAGATCTAGACCTCTACCTTATTCGGTCGTTGCCCTTTCCACCATTTTGACGATCAACATATTTAGCTAGCTTTCCTCAACTGATGAGTGCTTCAATTTCATTCTGGAGAGCTATCTAATTTTTGGTCGTGTGACCATGGTCTTTGTGGAACTCGCAATATTTGGATTTATTCCTCTTATCAGGATCTACCTTCATTTTTTCTGGCCAGTTTAGCTCCGCACTGTTCTTGATCTCTTCCAGAATATGATTTATATCTACCTTCAAAGGAGTATAATTTCCAAACTTCTTCAACTGTTCCAATGCTTGCTTTGCTTTCGATTGCCTTTTGCCACAATTATTCTCATGCTCCTTCTTCTCAGTCCTATCAGCCTCGACCTTGGTCTCCTTAGTGTCTGTATTCTTCTTCGCAGCCATAGCTTTCTCGGCATTCATGATTTTATCTTCCTTTACCATCAATTCAGCCATGGTCCTAGGCGGATCTTTGGCTAAAGTGTAGTATAATTTATCTGGCAACATTCCACTCATCAGAGCAGTAATTGCTATTTTCTTCTCGTAATAAATTACTTTGAGCTTCTCATTATTAAAATGAGTAATATAATCCCTGGTGCTATCACGTGTCTTCTATCTAACACTCAGTAAGTGGATTACTCATTTTACTAGTTTTGCCCCAAAATAGAAGTTCCTAATAAAGAGCTCTTCTAGTTAAAAGAAAGTCGCGATCTTCCCCCGAGGAAGGTTGTTGTACCAGATTTGGGTTGATCTGGTAAGAGTTCCTGAGAATGCCCTGCATCTCATCTCATCTGGAACTGCATAGATATCGACAGCAGCTTGGTATTTCTCTATATGAAGGACAAATTTGAATTTTTCCATCATACTTAGGCATCACCACAGGGGCTTTGAATTTTGATGGTGTGGGAAAATCCACAATTGTTTGTACAAAGGGTGTCCCTTGAACAAAAGTCCTTTGTAGAGGATTCTTGGCCTTATCCATTTCGTCTAATCTTTCCTCCAACCTCTGAATAGAGCCCTTTCATGCATCATTTTGTTTCTCGGGTCTATTGGTTCGAGCAATTGATCGCGTTGAATTTCACTCTTGGGATCTTTCATTACGAGCAGTTGGTCGTGATTGGGCAGAGCCTTCCCTTAGATCGGATGGTCGTGGAGAGTTTCTCGACGCAATCCTAGGAGGACTTTTATTCCTCCTAGGGCCCAAATGATCAAAAGGAGAGGCTCTACTCAACCTTTCTAGAGCACTGGTCCTTTTCGGAGATAGAGTGATGTTTCATGGAGAATCTGTAGCTTGCACAGATGAAGTCCGACCAGGTTGATAAGAAGGATCATTAAATCTCTCAGTATGGTATGATTCGGTGTGTCTAGATACATATTCCTCTGGGAATAGCGTTCGCCTAGTTTGTGAAGAGGGTAGGCGGGTATTTCTTTGGACACTTCATTGTCGTGATTGAGTCGGCACTCCTCCTTGAACAGTTTGTATAAGTTAACGCATGCTTTCTTACATGGCCGTCTAACCTTGAGCCAAATTAACCATTATACCGGCAAGATCTTGAACATTTGGTGTAGCAGAAAAGTTTGGAGGAGCCCTAGTGTTTCGATTACTTGATTCAGGATTATCGGCCATAGATGATGAGTTATTTTAATGAAAATCGATAAGTACAATCTATTCCCACAGCAGGCACCAATCTGTTGATGTAAAAAATTAGATTATCTCTAATTAATCAATCACAGATAAAATAAATAAGACAGAAATTTTTTGAAGTGGTTCAGCCTTATAAGAATGGCCTACATCCACTATTGTTGTATTGCTGACTGTTTGTCTGGAAATCTCGATATGTGTTTTATCCAGAAATCCCGAGTCCCCTTCTAATGAGGAGGTTACAATGTATTTATACCCTTGAGGTTGTACGTGTGAAAGGACAATGCGTTGTTATCTAGTATACATATACATATGTACGATAATAATGAGCATTTAATGCGCAGTCGTCTCTTTGATTCTCTTAATTTGGATATTCTGTACGCTAAGTGGCTCGGGCCGCTTAAGCTACTCGGACCGCCTAAGTATCTCGGAGCCCATGAGTTTCTCAGAATGCTAAGTAGCTCGGGTCCCATGAGTTGCTCGAGGAGCATAAGTTGATCGGTACACTTGAGTTGTTCAGAATGTATGAGTTACTCGTGGTGCTTGAATATCTCGGCGGTAGTGAGTTGATCGGTAGAAGTATTTGTAACTGCCACGTTGGTTGACACGTGTCTTCAGATGATGGGTCAACATCAACAGATTAAATTTTGTATCAATAGTTACATAAAGACTGAAGCATAGCTTGAGTGTTACAATCAAACCCTTCATACAAAATTTTAACTTGGCATCCTATCTCAATCCCATGGTGAAGACATTGTAGTAGCAAGTCCTTGAATCTCTCCAAATACATCCATAAGTATTATCCCTCCTTTTGGATAAATGTGTTGGTGGCGTGACGTATCGATGTCGTCTTTTGGTTGGGAAAGAATTTTTGCAGGAAGGCGAGACTCATTTGGTTCCAAGTGGCGATCGATTCGGGTGTTAATGAGTTAAACCAAATCTAGGCTTTGTCTTTCAATGAGAACGTGAACTATTTAAGTTTGACAATATCATCGGTGAGTTGTTGATACTTAATGGTCCCAAATATCTCCTCAAATTCCCTAACATGAAGGTAGGGATCCTCTATGTCGGTACCTCAAAACACGGGTAACATTTGGATTGTTCCATGATGGAATAGAAAATTATTTCTAATGTGATCGGGTAGACATATGCACGAAGGTTGACTGACCTAGTCGGATAAAGTTAGTTTTTAAGGGCACGTGGTGCTAACTCGTCTCCCATCTCGATGAAAATTGAAAATCTACCTACGTAAGTATCAGGAATGCTAGACTCCATACTCGACAAACAATTGGTATGATCTCGAAACCAACTTTGCATACACTAAGGTCACTAAAAAAAATTATGTGAAGAAAATTAAAAAAAAAACTTGACTCAAACTATGTAGTTCCTAGATAACACACATCAAATTAAATTATATAATTTAGGTGAGGGGAATTTCAATTTTAAAATCTAGTTTTTTCGAGATTAATGGATGACACAGGGGTCTCCAAATTAATCTCCCTAATTAGATATCTCCTACTCTTTGACAAGGGATAATTTAAAAGACAACAAACTATGGTTATCGCCTCAAATCCTGGTTTTTCCTCCAGGTAGGTGGTCGGTACGAAGACACATTAAAAAACACCAATCCTAGACAAGGTGAAATGGGATCGATTTGACAAGTTCGCGTTGATGTAGCTTTTAATTCCAGCCACGTTAAGAGCTTTCCTTTGAGATATGTGATATCCTAAGGCCAATGTCTACTTGATTTTGAATTAAATGTGATGGCTTGGGATATGCAAATGTTGGGTTAATTAGTGATTTTCGGGCCAAGGAAGGGTGATGAAATCCCCACCTTATCTTTCACATGGGTATTGCCCTTAAGTCAATTTATGCAACGTGCTAAATTAAGTGCGAAATTAAATCACGTAGGAACACACAAAAACGTACCTCCAGTGTGGACTTTTTTTGGTCACTAGTTTACGCCGGGTCGAAGTTTAAGTTGACGTCGATCGAAGGTAAGCGTCCCCTATGTTTCAGTCATCCCCGAGAGTTCCTTGTGCTCGTGGCAAGATTGCACAATTTTTTTCTTCACATTCGCGGACCGTTAACATTTCTTAAAAAAAATTCTTTCTTTTTAATATGTTCCTGAAAAAAGAAACTACACCAAAAGTAAAGTGCGACACATGCACAAAAAAAAAGTAACAAAAAGAGAAGTTCAAAAAAAACGACACACGCACTAGTGGTGTATTTAACCAAAAAAATCACACTTATGAAACAAATTTTTTTATACCTAATAAAAAAACAGAATAACTGCTGGGAAAAAGGAAATATTTTTTTTTAGGGTCTACCTACTGAAAAAACAAATCTGGAAATTTCCAGGAAAAAAAAATCAATTTTTTAATCTATTTTAGGATAAACTTAGTGCTAAAAGTGCTATTAATTAAAAAAAAAAATTAGATTTTTTTTTACCAAGGAAAATAAAAATATTGCTGTTGATTTTTTTCCCAGAAATTTCTCCTTTTTTTAATGAATTTTTACTAAAAAAAATGCGAAAAAGAAAAAAAAAACTAGTCCGAAAGTCACAACGCTTTTTTTTTAATCGAACAAATCCCCGGCAATAGCGCCAAAAACTTGTTTGGCAATTTTATAAAATACCGCAAGTGCACGGGCTATTATAGAATAGCGAGTGTAAGTACGGATCGAACCCACGAGGATTTATCAATTTTTTTTCATTAAAAATTATTGTGACTGTCCAACAAGACGAAATGGGTTTAAAGATGTGATGTAATATTAAACCAAGCAACACAAACAAAAAATAAAACTACGAGAGATATAATCAAGGGAGCATGAAAACTAGGACGCTGGATCCATTTATCACGTTAAACTAACTCTGTGCAATAGTTTAAATTCGTCATTCCTGATTTTATAATTCAAATTAAATCGACTCTCATCGTATTTAATTCGGAAAAATAACTCGTTAGAAGTCCAAAATAAAATTTAACGTCTCTAAATTTAGACGCCTAAAATCCCTATTCCCTTAAAAAGTTCACTTTTTAATTTCAAAATATAGTCTTTAAGCATGGGCTATCAATCAATTTAATAAAAGTATAACACATCAAAAATTGCTCATACTTAAAATAAAAAATATTTTTTTCGAAAAATGCCGAAGGTTTAAAATGCACCCTCGTGTCGTTTTAAACGAATAACGATTTTTTTAAAGTATTTAGCACATCCCGGGAACAAAAACAAATATAAATCACACACAATATTAATCACACTTGATAAATTTCACCTACTCCTAGTAAGGAAATTAAGCAAGCATAGTTGTAGACATAACAAATTTGCAAGAATGAATGCTAATTTTAATTAAATAAACAAACTTACAATTGGTGTGTCACAAATATTCTTAACAGAATTCCTCTCACAAAATAATTATTAGCCTTCTCTAAAGCTCTCTCTACAACTCTCTCTAAAAATAATGAACCCAATGGTCTTATTTATAATCTTAGGGAGAGGGTATTTGGATAGATTTAAAACTCTTTCTTTAATTGATTTATATGAATTATAAAATCCAAAAAAATAAAAATAAAGGAGATCCACGAAATACCAGTGTTTGAAACACATTCAGAGCTTTTATTATTGGTGGGGTTGAACTTGATGGTAGTTTGTTCGGATAGTTCTTGAAACTCACAAAATCGATCAGCACAAACTCTTGATTTTCGGATAAAATTTTGATTGAATGGCACAAGTAGGAGCTGACAGTTCATAGGCCAGGTTTGGCTGGGGCTTTATGGCCTTACGCAAAGGCATGTTTTTTTACCAAAATTTTAGGGGTCAGGGGAAGAATTGAACCCCTGATCTGATGCCTATTTTGCGCGTGCAAAACCACCAGGCTAGCAGCCTTTGTCAATTATATTGCCACTTGAGAAATATATAACCCAATCTTCTTTCTGGAATTTTCATTTTTCTACTTTGGCCCCAAGAGTTTTTACTTCTTTCAATTCTTTCCAAAATCTTCATATCTTCACAAAATGAAATCGAATCTTCACCAAACTTCGAAGGTACCTGTAAAAATATAAAATAACTTATATTAATTCAAATTCAGCCTCTTAATGTTTGGAAAATTACAAATTTACCCTTATTTTCATTTTAAACCCCCCGATTCATAACTTTTCCATTTTAACGCCGAATTGAACCAAATTTCAGGGAGAACTTTATTTTGCCAAGATAAACATTTAAACATTATTTTCATGCCCAAAAAGTTTCTAAAATTATTATTTCACCCCCTGAAGTTATTAAAATTGCATTTTTAACTCGAATTTTATTCAAACTTGTATTTTTCTTTTATTTTACGACAAAGACTCTAAAAACTCATTATTTATGATACAAATGTCCTAATAAGGTCTAGATTTGGACATGATTCATGCAAAAAAAATGCACTCATCATGAGTATATGTATATGTGTGTGTGTGGAGGGGTGTGTGGGGGTGTAGGTGGGTTCATGTGTATGTGTGTGGGGATGCGTGGGTGTGTGGGTGTGTGTGCATGTGGGGGTGGGGGCATCGAAGGGGAAGGGGTAAGTGGAGGGGATGGAGGCAGGGGCAGTGGGTGTGGGGGGGGAGAAGTATGTGTTTGCGTGCGTAGGTGTGGGGGGGTAGGGGTGTCTTTGTGTGTGTATAGGTGGGGGGCAGAGGTGGGGTGTGTGTGTGTTATAATTACAAATTTATTAAATTGTTGACATAAATTATAGAAAAATATATGCTCCTTAAGTGCACGAAATTTTTTGGTTCTATTGATTTGACCACACAAACCTAATAGGTATTGTTAACATTGAAATTAATATGTAGTGTTAATATTGATTGAATCTAATCGTTTAGAGAATAAATTAATTTGACATTATAAATATTGTTTGTGTATTCTTATTTAGGTTTGAAATTGGTTTGAAATTGTTAATGTTGATTGGGTATTATTATTTAGGGCTTGAAGCTAATTGGTCATATATATTTAATTTCTTATGTTGTTGGAAATGAATTAATTGAGTAGATGAATTAGAAGGAGTACGGGATACACATTTGTTGGTTTGTTGTTCATGTTGGATTATATTGGACGGATGTAGTTGGATATGGAAGTTGGTTTTTAACTTTTTTAAAATCCTTCTTTTTTTAAATTACATATAGTGCGCATAGATGCTAGACTTCTATTTCTTATGCATACTCATTCAATAGCCCTTAGACCCGTTCGAGAGTCACTACCTCTATAATGAGATCCCTTGAATTGTCCCATTTGGACAATTTTGGACTGCATATTTTCAATATAATAATATTCTAAGTGGCTTAAACTTGTTACTTTTGGATGAAGTTCTGCAATCATTTCTTAATGTTCTCTGGGTACATACTAGATGATGCGATTTTAAGTTTATTTTAAATTATAAATTGAAATAACACTCACTCTTGAGAATCAAAATCGTGTACTTGGAGAACTATGGGGATATGCTATCAAATTGGAACAATGTGCATGAGTTGTTAAGTATATTAAAAAAATATGCGGTCTTGAATAGGATAGGAGCACTCACCCTTTAGAGGAGATGGAGGAAATATGAAATAATAGTATAAATGGAATTTTAATTTGAATTTGTATTTTTAAAATCAAAGATAAATAAGACATAATAAATTAAACATACGATAAATTTTATACAACAAGTAATAGGTGATTGTTTATACTAATGGGAACTAAATGTTCACACTTTTGTTTATACTAATCCAAGAATATTCACTTCTTGCCAATAATAGGTGATTGCTCGTAGATGTTGTGATGGGATATCCTAAATTGAAAAAGTGGATGGGTGAGACAAATATATTTGGGGTTGTGTTTCACATCAGTGCTAATGAATTTATGAAAAATGCAAAGAGATGTCATAATGATGAAGAGTTTTCATGTCTGTGTGGTAGGTGTGAGAATAATAAGGTGTTTGACTGGAAAATAGTTAAACTACATTTGTTAAGATGGGGTATGCAAGATAGTTATCGATTTTGGAGTTTTCACAGGGAATCAAAAGTTCATTTTATCCCCGAGCAAACTTCACAATAACCTTCAACAAGTAGGATAGATGTACAAGGGGATGAAATAGATCATAATATTTTGGAGGATTTAGCTCATGGACCATACGGAGTTCATGAAGGGGAAGAAAATGAGGTCACTGACAATGTACAAGGTTCAGGTTCTTATGAAGATATCAGGATAAACCTTGACGATGACTACCAAATTTAAATTTAAGGCAACCCAACCATTATACTCTGGCTGTGATAAAGATCAAACAACTTTACGTTCCATGGTCGGTTTGCATAGTTTGAAGACCCAATACGATTTATCTGGGTATAACATGACAAAAATTCTAAATTGGGTGATGGACTTGCTCCCCAAGGATAATACGCTTCCAAATAGCTATCATGTTATGAAAAATAGTTTGAAAGGCTTGGGAATGAAGTATAAATTGATTCATTCTTATGTGTATGACTGCATACTATACCGAAAGGGGTATGAAAATCTCGATCGGCGATCGGTATGTGATGAACCTAGATATGTCCAATCTACTAGCAAGGAAGGAACAAGATCAAAAGTTCCTCAAAAAGTGTTGAAATATTTTTTTGTTGGGCCTAGATTAAAGACGTTTTTTACAGTACCATGGATAGCGGAGGAAATGACTTGGCATGCTAGGGCAAAAGTAGGGAAAATCTCATGTGTCATCCTATTGACTTTAGAGCTTGGAGTAAGATGAGTTATGAGTATCCCGATTTTTCTCAAGGACAGTGTAACATCCATTTGTCAATGTCAACAAATGGTTTCAATCCATTTGGAAATCTAAGAACCGATCATAGTGTATGGCCAGTGATCCTAGCCCCACTCAACCTCCATCCGTCACAGTGTATGAGACCTGAATTTTTTATGTTGTCTTTATTGATAGATGGGCCAAAGGCACCAAGTGATAGGTAGAAGAATTAAATGAGCTATGCGAAGAGGGTGTGCAAGCATTTGACTCGTTTAGAAAAATAAGAGTTTACGCTAAAATCTATGTTGATGTGGGAAATTCATGATTTTCCAGCTTATAGGACATTATCCGGCTATGTAGTACATGGTTATTTGGAGTGTCCTATTTGTGGAGATGAGACTGAATATCTTTGTCTGCCAGCTCGCTCAAAAAATGTATACCATTTTCATAGGAGGCTTTTACCCCCAGCTCAAAGTTTTAGATTTGAGAATGGTTCTAATTTTTTATTGGACGGGGTTGAACAAAGTCTACCGTCGAGAAAACTTTGAGGTTTAGAAATTAAAAATAAATTTTCTGATTGTGGCCCTAATACGCGAGGTAAGAATCCTAAATTTAAGAATGTCAAGCATAAGATGATCCCAACTGGGAATGAGACTAAGACAAGAAAGGCATGGTCTTGGAGGTCAATTTTATTTTACTTGCCTTATTGGAAGAATAATATGGTGTGCCATGTATTGAATGTGATGTACGTAGAGAGGAACATCGTTGAACATATTGTGGGCACATGCCTTGGGGGAGTCATTCGAAGGATGGAGAAAATGCAAGAAAAGACCTTAAACCGTTGAAACTTAAGTCATAACTATGGTTAAAAGAAGATAGTAGGGGAAGGAAAATAATACGCCCTGGTGACTTTACTTTGACGAGTGAGGATAGGAAAGGAATGTGCATTGTCATTTCAGGAAAGGCTTAAGAAAATGCACGAGTCGCAGTCTGATGCCGACAAGGCATCTTTGGCTATGGACACACTTCGCCAAGTGCTCGACGTTGATTTCAAGGGGAGGAATAAGGGTGAGCTCGTGGGTGGGTAAGTATAGGATCATAAGAATGGATATGAGCAACATCGGGTTGGCTCGTCAGGTGGACATGCATGATGAGAAACTATCAAGGTTGGGGGTGAGGTTGTAGATATGTATGCCTATATGAAGCGTCAGTTGGGCATGGGCAGGGAGAAGGAGAAGTCGGTGGAGGTGGACGAGGATGAGGAAGTGGACGTCACTTCTTCATCGCCGATACGTGCGGACTCACCGCTATATGATCCCGTTCCCATCTTAACACTCGTCGAGCAACCTATACGAACAATTGGTTAGTTGATGATGCTTTTAATCGACATATATTATATGAAGCTGATACCGAGGCGGTTGAGGGACCCGAGATTCCTCCCAGATATGTCAGTTCATGAACATCCCCTTCATTACATTGAGTCCAGGATGATCCTCACGCAAGTGATTCCTTGAAAGGAGAACTCCACATTGTTGTTGCGCGAACAATGCGTCATGATGCATATTGAGGGGTGTCTCAATGCGTATACCATTTGGCCTTCCTTCTTCCTCCGACCTACTGATGACTCTATGCGTTGACATTATTTGTATCTATTTTATCTGTACACTTGGCTTATATTTGTATTGTTTTGATTTGTTACATTTTTGGCTTGGATATGGATTGTATTTATATTTTATTTGGATATGGAATTATATATGCAATGATTTGGTGCATTCTCTCTATTTTATATGGATATATGTTGTTTGAACAGGTACAATTTTACTATAACAGGTACAAATATACTACTGAGCACTGGCACTGGCCATACTACCCAGCAATTTTTTTTAAAATTCGGCCTAGAATTGTCACTGTCAAACACCGTGATAATTTTTTTTAGTTTTGCCACGTGCTTGTCACGGTCTTTGACTGTGACAAAACTTGTCAAGGTTAAAGACCGTGACAAATTCAATTTTATTAAAATGTTTTTAGGACTTAATTCAATTTCCACCATACAAACATAAAAACATTCATTAATATATTTATTCCATAAAAATGTCCCACTTTAAGTAAATTACCAATATACCCTTTATGTGCCAAATTTTCAATTTCATCTTTTAACAAGTGTTATTTCTCAAAAATAGTTATTATGTTTCCCACTTAACATTTAAACACCTTTTAATCGTTTTAACAATTATTAAATATCATAATTATCCCATTGTCTTACTTGCTACTTTAACGTCTTCAATATAGAAAATCACACCTTTCTACATATAAAAGTCCTATTTTCTCAACATTTGAAATACACACTTTATTTATGAAATTTTGCATCTTAACCCACTTCACTTCTATTCACACATTTAACCCCTTTAACTTACAATATTCACCTATACACCACACCTTAGGGAAAAGCATATATTTCATACATTTCAAGCAAAGTAAGACATTTTATCAATTTCTTTAAACTCGACAAATGTCCATTTTCATAACGTCTACATTTTGAAAGAAACTTAAAAATATTTATTTCATAAATATTTTAACAATATTAACATTATTCCACATTTTTAATTCCTAAAAATGTTCATTATTTCTTTTGACGAGAAACACCGACAAACCATATTCTCTTTCATTTTTATTCTGTAAAAATGTCCATTATTTTTTTTTACTAGAAATACACCAAATGGCCCTTTCTTACATTTTTATTCCATAAAATGTATGTTTTTCAGTTTTATTTGGGAACACACAAAACTAATATTTTTTGTCATTTTTATTCCATAACAATGTCTATTTTTCAGATTTACTAGAAAACTCACAAAAATAACATTTTCTAACGCTTTTATTCCATAAAAATGTCTACTATTATATTATATAATTTATTATGTTTTCAAGACCTATTTTAAACCATCTTCGTGATACCATTCCTACAATGATAATATTGTTAATACTAAACACTAGGAAGCAAGCCACTAAACTTCACACATATATTTAACCTGATATGTGTAAATAACATGTTGAAGATTTACTACACATTTAACTTTCATCCCTGTTAATATTCCCACCTCAAATGAAGCCCAACTCAGTGGAAGGAATGGAAGACAAAGGGATATGACAACCCCCACCTCCTAAGGTGATGTTAAAGGGATTGTCCAGCACCACCAAGTTTATCTCCAAGAAACTCAAATAAATGCTTCCATAGATACTCCTTCCCCAAGACTCTCAACAACATATTCATTGTCTTTTTCATTTACCCAAATTTGCTAAGGGTTTTGATATTGTGATTTTGCATGGCTTGAGATCCTCTGATGGAGTTGGTTGATGGTGTATGGTAGTGGGGAAATATCAGATGTGGAAGATTTTTTCTCCCTCCGATGGGGCCAAAGATAGAGAGAATATAAAGTTTAAGTCTTACTATTAAATGAAGTGTGTAAGGCCACACATGATTTCATCTTCTCTCTTATAACAATCCACCAGCCTTTATGGCTTAAAACGGAAGAACCCCATGCCAAAATATTTCCATATCAGTGAAGAACTCCTCATAACTCGACAACACATATGATCTCTGGTTGGTGTGTTGACAACATTTCATGCCTCTATCTCTCTACATGAAAAATAAATGAATCCACAAACTTGTTCTAGTTGATTATTACCTTTGTTAGGAAGTGAGATCTCACAACTGACATAGATTATAACTCACAAACAGGAGCTCGATAGCACACAATGGAGACACATTTGTCAAACGTTGTTCGAACAAACTCCGACATCGTTCTAGCGATGGATCCAAGCTTATCAGATTGACCCCCAACAAATTTCCAGACCTTATAAGGAGATCCTAATTATGCAAATGAAATAACCGAACCTTATAACATAAAAAATTCCTTAACTTAAATTAATCCTTCTTCATTCTTTTGACATATGGCACAATAGTTTCCAATTCTATTGAAAGTCATATATAATTTTATTTAATCGAAACCAATAATTCCACAATCCTTACATTCTAAAATCCGCTCATTTTCTTTACTTAATCCGATTTGTTACCCATAATTTTCTATAATTATAACTGATTCTCTTGATCTGTAATCCATACATAATTTATTAATTTACTGGGGAAGGATATTACAATGTGAACGTAGGTATAATAGGTTAGAGTTTTCTTTCTATCATTCGATTCTATATTGCATTATTATATATTTCCAACTGAGCATTTGGCTCACATCTATGACTTTACTACGGCATGTTGGGTCTAGTTTTGTATATTTAGCGTGTTATACAAGTAAGTACTCTCTTTTGTTTTATGTTAGTAGCTATATATGGTTGGACTTCGGGGACTCTCCCCGCGAGCCCCTTCATGTAGTTAAAATTGAAAGTGGATTCGCATGCTAAATAAGTGAAACTTTAATTAAAATAAAATTGTATTAGCAATAATATATATGTTAGTTCATTGAACTTCACTCCTAACACCCGGGTTAGATCAGGTTGACTACAAGTAACCTATAAATTTGGTCCTGAGTGTTACAACTAGCATAGCATTTGAGAAAATGCACACACTAGAGTTCTCGAGATTTACAAATACTATTATTTCATTGTAGTGGAGGCATGACATCGAGTGAGATATATGCTTAATAAAGTATACCAACATCGAGCGCTTGATGCCTGTCGATTTTAGACTTATAAGGGAAGCCCGATAGTGGTAAGATATGTTACCACTATGGTGGACTAGGCACAGATGACCATTTTATAGTTTTGGGAAAGGTTTGACGCGAAATATTTCCCTCCATCATTGCATGACGCTTTGAGGAAAAATTTTGATCGACTTAAGTAGGAGCATAGTGCAGTTGTAGAATAAGAGAAAGAATTTACTCATCTGATACACTATATTCCATAAATTGTGAGTTCAGAGATTAAAAAGATAGATAATTTTTCCAGAGGCCTGACATAGGGAATCACGCGAGTGCTGGTGGGAAATCCAACATGCATTAAGTACACACAGATAATGGACATCGCATTATAAAACTGTCAGGATTTTAGCGATTTTTTGAGAGAGAACCATCCAAGGAAGGAAAAAGGTGGGGAATAAATAAGGGATGAAGGTACTCGAGTCAGGTGAGTTATTGAGAACGTGGGGACATTCATAGTTCTAGAAAGTAAAGTTCTAAGGGGTATCCCTAAAAATGATTTAGAGGTTGAGATGATGATCGCAATTTAAGATTCTAGGGATAAGACACCCTAGGCCAGGAATAGTATGACCAGTAGGGCTAGAGGGGGCAAGACCAGTGGGGCCAAGTCTAGAGGCATTGGGATAGTTCCTACGGGTAGGGTAAGGATGTCAAACATTAGGACCATCCTCCCGAGGGACCATGTTATATTTATGGGGAGTGGGGTCATTCTTTTAAGAGTTACTCAAAAGGTAACCACACCGATTAGGGCTATATGTCTCAGGCACAACAACAGACTCTTCTTCCCCACCAAAGTATTATGCCTTTACACTATCACTAAATATCCGACTTTGCCTTATCTATATGAATGCCAAAAACCTTATTATGGGTGTGTGTATAACATTCACTAGGGGAATCAACCACAACAACCTCAGGTGATTCTTGGTATGTTTTACATTTATTGTAAGTATGCACGAGTTATGTTTTACATGGGCATATTGCACTCATTAACTAGTTATGCATTTTAATCTATATCGCGGTTGGTATATGTATATGAGGATGTTTCTTCTCACGTGGATATTCCAGTAAGTAAGTGTAATACCCCATATTTTTTTGGCCTTTAATTATGGGATTAATTAAATTAAATTGGATAAATTAATTTAATATTAATCTAGATTTTAAAATAATTATTTACTAGCGTGATGAGAGTTAGTAATTATTGGTGATAATTATGTTGAAATATTAATTAATGAGGAAATTAATATATGAGATTGAATTCATTAAAATTATCACCAGTGAATAATACGACAGTTATAGAAATTAAGTCGAGACACGCGTGTTAGTCGTGTCGGGACTAATTCGAGGAAATAAAAAGGAAATTAATTTTAAGTCTCCCATATGGTTATTTCGAGAGTGCCAATGTGTCTGGAAGGGTCGAGATAGTCAGAAAAGTCTACCCTGGGGTTTGGTTTGGGTCTCGGGACAATTTTAGGCCTGACCAACAACTCGGGAGGACATTTTAGTAATTTCTAATTTTGGGTCTTAATTAATGACGAAAATTAAAGGGTTATATCTGATGGAAGTTGGATTCTTCTAGGGTTAGAAAAAATTGAGTTGAAGAGAGGTTAAGGAATAAAGAAGAGAGGAGGTTTCCAAGGGGGGGAACCATTAATCCCACACTGGTTCCATCAATTCCACCCCCAACGCATAGATTGGGGAACGAGGAGCGTAAAAATACCCATCATCTTCTACAACTCGGATCTTTGATTTCCTGGAAAGTATCTATCTTGCCGTTATTGAGTTGACATTTCATCCATGTTAATAGGAAATAGAGTTATAAGTTTTTATGGAGATTTAATGTAATCGGAAGACTAGAATTCATATGTTTGAATGGAAATCATGTTAGGCTGGCATCCTTACCACACGTAGAACATTTATCACGAATTTTAATAATGATTAGATAAGGAAATATGTAATTATCATGTGGATTCTTGAATTAATATGGTAAACTAGGGTTAGAGGCCAAATAATGAATTTAAACCCATTTAACGATAATTCTTGGAGAAGTAATGAATATTTTATGTTAAAAATCATCCATACCTATTTATATAATATTTGTGATGCTCGGTTGGGAGTTTGGGACATTTTAATAGAGGTTTTGATGATTAAAATGGAAGAAACCCGTAGGTTTATAATTGCACAAACGAGACCAATATCTGATCGATCGATCAATCGACTCAAGAATACCGATCGATCGACTTGATCAATCGATCGACCATTTCCATCGATCGATTGACTCCTCCTGAAATATGAATATTTTCCTTTGTTAATGCTAATACAACCCCAATGTATAAGGACCGTTATACATAACTTAAATACCATGATGTGACTTGGGAAGGACCAGTAGGGTGGTAGGTAAGGTTTGGGTAGTACGATTCTTATATGAGATTTAACCGTGGGGTCACGAGGGTATAAAATGGGGTGAAGAACGGATGTATGTTAAATGATGTTTTGAGAGAATTAAGAATGACATAGACTAATAGGGTAGAGAGTGTACCCCTACTGATTTCATACTTATCATAATGATACACTTCGAGGGTTGAGAAGTACTTGAGAACTTACAAAAATCGAGAAAATAAAAGAATGAATTAATTATACGTAGGACTCGGGCACTACATGCCACATATGTTTAGAATATGTTACGGGTCGTGGTTGTACCAATCTGAATAATGTACGTGTGTGTGTATATATATATATATAAGTGTATGTATGTATATATATGTTTAATCATACTCGCGCTACTTGCTATCACAGAGGTTTCCATGCCGGGACAGTCTTACTCTGATGTGACCCTTATGAGGAATATTGAATCGTACCCTAGAACATAGGATCCTTAGTACAGGCTATCTTAAAATGATAGTCATATGGTCCTAAGAGACCTGAGGGTATGTGTTGACCTCTTAGAGACTGGGAACTATGCTTCGCTTCTAATATGTGTATTTTGTGTTGATACAGTTCGATAGTTGATCTGAATTAGTATTTCCCTCATTTGTACAAGATGTACAGGGATTTGATAGCAGAGTATGCCAGCACAATGGATTTTATATGAGGTCCCCTATTAGTGTATATATTATAAGTGATGAATGTATGTACCTCTGATTCATCTACTGTGCTTGTAAGTAGATAAGATTGAATAATCGATATTAAATAAATTAAGTGTTTGAGAACATAAAGTTGTATTAAGATGTATATAACTAGCTTGGTAACCTCATAAGAAAAAGTTATTATGTATAGATTACAATTATGTGATCATGTGAATCAAGATTGATGATGGGAGATTGGGTTAGACTAGTTTACTAGGTTAGCTTTATCTAGATTAATTCAGCAGTACGTTAGGCGTGCACACTAGTTGAGATGTAAGAATTCTCAAGTGAGTGTCGAGGCACTAACATGTATGCAATATTAACTGGTAAGCTTTTTATATACTTGCTAAACTAATTTTATATCTATTTTACACTCGGGCTCTAACTCGTTTCTTGTCGTCTCCTCTTTCTACTATATGTATATATATATATATATATATATATATGTATGTATGTATTACGGGTGCCCAGCCATAGGAGCGTCAGACTTAGATCTTGAAACTGTTGACATGCTGCTAGTGTGGGAGTTGCAGATCCTTGCATTTAGATGACTTCATCCTATTCATCTCAGCTCTTCACTTAGTCATTTTAAATAAGGCATGTGTCGCCCATTTCCAGTTTTTATTTAGTTCAGAGTGAATTTATACTCTTCATTTATTTAACTATTCAGTTTTAGTTGGAATTGTTTCAATTATTACTTTGTCCTTCGCTTTCAGATATTTTATTTGTATTGATTAATCCAACTTGTTTATTCCACTTTGATGGTTTGGAATTTAATATTATTATCTGTGTTCATAAAAATGGTTTTGTATATTGTGACGCCCCGCCTAATTAAATATTGGGTGATCAGTCCTTTATTAAAATAAAATCAAGGTGAACGGTTGCTTCATTCTTAGCATCACTGTCGCAAAATAATTATTTGCAATTTATACACCCTAAATAATTAATCTAAGTGTCAAAACAATTTAAAGTCTTCATTTATTTAATTCCGTTTTAAAATGTTTTTAAACACAAACAAATTTGAAGAAAACAAATGATAAATATACCAATCATCCAACAAACCATGCCAACTAGATTACTCAAATCCAAATAATTAACCCCAACCCATAGATAATGTGAGAGATAAAATAATCCCAAATGAAAATAGAGTACTGAAACGATAGAACTATGAAATCCCTATCAAGTCTGGAAATGGGCGACACGTGCCCATCTCAAGGAGCTAAATAGAAGTCTGGGGAATAAAATGTGGAAGCGTCTACTACAATGACCAGAAACTCGCACACAAGCTGCAGCACATCCAGTCAAATGATTCTACACTTGGCGCCTCTGTGGCTGAGCACCTGTAATATATACACACATATATATATATATATGCATTAGAGAGAGAGAGAGAAAATGACAAAAAACGGGTCGGAGCCCAAGTGTAAAACAGTTTTAAAAATAGTGTAGCAGGTATTTAAAATGCTTACTGGCTAATATAACAACCATGTTAGTTCGTAACACTCTCTTGAGAATTATCACCTCTCATCTAGTGTGCACGCCTACCGTACTACTAAACCTCATAAGTCTATCTAACTCGTCTCCCATACATTCTATTTCGCAATGTCACAAGACTGTGATTTTAGTTTAGAGATCAGTCTCTTAATAATTATTTGCATCGTTTATGTATTTTCCCAACTATTACAAAGTTCTCGAACACTTACTATAAATAGTGGCAATTATTATATTTAACTACTTATATGTAGAGTAGAAGAATTCCATACATGTGTATATATATCAATCACTTATATAATGTATATACTATCGGCACCCCACATAAAATCTATGGTGCTGGCATACTCTACTATAAAGTCCCCGTATCACTCGTACTAAGGGAAATACTAGTTCGGAATCACTCTCGAACTGTATTAACACAATACACACAAAATGGAGGTGAAGCATAGTTTCAAGTCACTAAGAGGTCAGCATATACCCCTCATGTCTCTTAAGACCGTCTGACTATCATTCTCAGATAGCCTATACCAAGGAATCCTATGTTCTAGGGTACTATTCAATATCACCCTATGTTCTACGTATTTTATCCGAATTAAACAAAAATAGGAAAAAACATGCAATTTCCAGGAGGGGTCGATCGATCGATGGAAGGGGTCGATTGATCGACAATCTTGAGTCGATCGATCGATCAAGCGGTTCTTGCCTAGAAAATTGTTAATCCAACCTACAGGTTTCATCCAAGAAAATTCTCCAAAACACCATTAATGATTCCCAAACTCCCAAAAAAAGTTTACTACTGATTAAATACACCTATATACATGATTTCCTACGTGAATCATGTTCGAATTCATCAAAGGTAACGAATTAAAGGGCCAATTCACTATATTTCACAAGAACCCTAGTTTCATTATAATTTCCAACATTCAAATTCTTTTTCCAGATTTCTTTCTTTTAAACCAGCATAATTTCGTGGGTAATCATATACATATAACAAGGTTTCCATATTTCATTTGTTATTCCTAAAACATGTGATTCCAATCTCTTAATACATGAAATTTTTCAATAAAACATATATTCGTCAATTCTATTTTAACATGTGTGAAATATTAACTATAAAAGTAGCAAGATAGATACTTGATTGGGATTCAAAGTTTTGATTCTCAAGTGTTGATAGGTATGGTTGCGTCCATATTTTCCCGATCTACGCATTGGTGGTAAAAGATGGCAAGGGTGGTGTAGGTAGGGAGGTTCTCCCCTTTAGAGTCTTCTCCATTCTCCCTTCCTTAGCCTCTCTACAAATCTACCAATTCTAATCCTTGAGGACTCTAACTCCAATCAGATATATCCCTTTAATTTTAGTCCATAATTAAGCCTTAAAAAGGAAAATTACTAAAATGCCTTCATGGATTACCGCTTAGGCCTGAAAACGTCCCGAGACCCAAACTAAACCCCTGGGTACCTTTTTCTGACTATCTCGACCCTTCCAGACACGTTACCGCACTTGAAATGACCATACGGGTGACTTATATTTTAATTACTTTATATAATAATAATTTTGTCCTGACACGACATAGGCGCGTCCTGACTTAATTTCCATATTTGTCATATTATTCACTCGTGACAATTTTGATAGATTCAGTTATACATATCACTTTACCCAATAAGTAATATTCAAAAAATTCCCAATAATTACTAACTCTCATCATGCTAGTAAATATTTAAAAGAAAGTTCAGAATTAATATTAAATTAACATCTCAATTTCAATTTAATAAATCCCCAAATTAAAATCCATAAAAATACGTGGTATTACATATATTAACTCGTAACAATGGGACTGAATTTATAAAATTAAATGTTTTTACACTTTTCTTAATTATTTATTAGGTGATAAATAAAGAAAATTGTTTTTGACAGTGATGATAAGAATGAACCAACCAGACCCTTTGATTTAATTTAATAAGGGACAAATCACCCGTTATTTGATTAGGCGGGGTGTCACAGTAAGGGTGCCTCCATGTGTTTTATTTGTAGAGATGTGAAAGTTGAGATCGATCTATTGTGTTTCTATGTTGATTTAGTACTATTAGATATGGCTAAGGAAAATCTTATATTATTTAGGGATTAGTTAGCTCAGCATCATGCGCATATCGATTATAGTGGGAAGGCGATCATGTTTGCTATTTTTAGGCAAGAGATGTTCTTTGTTTTAATACCTAGGCTCGAGGGGTTTTTTAAATCCCATTTATATTATATATGTGTGTCTTAATCTAAGGAGGTAACCATATCACTAGACTGAATACCGATTATCTAGGAGTTTATGGACATAATTGATGAGGTGGAAGGATTGTAAATAGCCATAGAGTTAGACTTTTGAATAGATTTAGCACCAGGAACCAGGCCAAGTGTGAGAGCACTATATCTGATCATTTCGATAGAGATGAATGGGACTTGCAAATAGATTCATCATTTGATGATCCAGTGGTTCATATGGAGGACTACATCTCTTTGAGAAGCCTTGATGTTATTTTGAAGAAGGAGGATGACCTACTCAGATTGTGTGCGGATTGTAAGGAGGTCAAAAAGGTTATGAGATGTAACAAGTGTTAATTGTCAAGTATCAATGATATGTTCTTCTAATTAAATGGCCCATCATTGATGATACGAGAAATTGGCCAAGAGGCATTCTTCTACCAGCAAGTCAAGAGTCAAGTGCATAATAAACAAGTAAAGAAAATAAATGGAGAGAAGACAAGATATAGAGTGGTTTGGCCCCCAAAGAGGGCCTACATCCACTGTGTTGCTCCATTCTCATTATGTGCATTGCATTGTACAATATAATCATGCTTGAAGAGGCGTACAAGTATGAGAATAAGGGTGAATACATGGCAGTATTGGAGATTCTGGTGAGCCGGGAGGTGGCTGTGATGTAGATTATGTCTCCAAGAGGTATGTTGAGGTTGTGTAGAGAGAATCTGTATTGTAGAGCCTGCCCCGGATGGGTATGGAATCGATCCTCCTTACCTTCTAGGTGTGGTCCTCTATTTATGAGGAAATGCATTGAGTCACATGCCCTGAGCACGTGGCGTATACCAAGTCTGCAGCAGTTGTGGATTAGGGGGTGCGACCTGCAAGGCAAGTAGTGTTGTAAGATGGAGGGGTGTCGCACACCATATGGTGGAGTGCCACGACCTATAATGGACAGGGTTGCACCCTGTACCATCTGGTCCTGAAAGGATCACGCCGAGTGAGTTTTGGCCACTCCCTGAGTGAGGTTTGGTCGCGGCCTGTATGACCTAAGGCCTGCGAACTGAGAAGAATGCATTCCGCGGCAGGGTTCTATATTTGTACTATCAATAATCCCCCAAGCCGTAGTGCCAAGGCTGATCAATTAGGACTGCGTCTCAGTAACCTAGGTGTCGCGGTGCTTCCAAAGCGATGATTCCTCTTCCACGCTCCCTTATATAAACTGTTTATGGTCGTGGACTTCATTACATTTAAAAAACTTTTGAGAGCACATCGAGAGAGAAACTCTGCACTTTCTCTCTTGCATATTCGAATAACCTTCCGAGGCGGTGTGCGGCGATTCAAGGTGGTCCGAAGCTGATCATTGCAAGCTTCTCATTTCCAGGTGACTTTTCAACCACCATACTTTCGTAAAAGCCTTTGAAATTTACAGTTTTCTTCCCTTTTGATATGATTTCTCTTTTTCTGGTTCATTTGCTAGAAATCTAGGGTTTTGTTAATACGTTTTTCCCTTTCTCACATATGTTACATATGAAATACATACAACAGTTCTTGGTGTTCATAATCGAACTATTCGTATTCGGTGATTTGATCCTAAAAATGATTAGAATTTAGATAATCAACTGTTTAGGATAGATTCCGCGGCATGATAGGATTTCGATACCCATTCCCGTGAACTGGTATGGTCCTTCGGTGTCATACCGTGCCAAATGGTCGCGGTCCCTCAATTATCATCCGCGACATCAAATCACCACCCTTGTAGTCTCGAATAGCCTTCAAACTTCCATTAACCCATTACACATCCATGTTAAATAAATGTAATTGCTAGTAGATCGAATTGACTCTGAAAATTTAGAAATGGCTGTGGCAGGGAATGTCTTAAAGCAATTCTATCTTCTTACCACGGTAGCTTATGTTCCACTGATATGGATGTGGCCGCAACTAGTTGGGATAGTACGATCCCATAAGTAATAGAGTTTTCCCATTAATAATTGTTAGGGAAATAATGACGGATGCATTTTTAATACTTAAAAATACCCTTCTGCGGCTTCTTGAAGTCATTTCCAAACCAAATTGGTTGCGGCGCCTAACTGCGAACTCTGCTTTTCAGGTACTGCTGCAGCCATATGAGCTTTGACCCAGACGAGTTCCTGAGAGGCTTTTATGTAAAGAATTTTGGGACCTCTCCCCACGAGATTACTTCCGTGCCCCCTCTAAGATCAATAGGGCCTTGCGAACTAAAAGATTGCCTAAACTGCGTGATAATCGACTTAGACTCTGCGGACTCTGCATCTGGGAAGGATTTCCAATCTCCGCCGATGGAAGAGGAAGCCAACTCAAGTACTCATCCAATGGGTGTAGGAGACAGTGCCGCGACTGTTAGAAATAACCCAGGAGCTATATCTGGGAGGGCTGAGAGACCCTTGGCCGCACTCGATATCCGTGGCTCGATGACACAAGAATGGGTTGAGCAGGTTGCTGAGGCCTTTGAATTTCTAGAAAATTTGACGTGCTCAGCCCCTGTCGTAAACCAAAGACCATGCACGGTTCTATTCATTTATGGAATTTGCTTCCCTCTGCACGCCTTAATTTACGGGCTGCGGCTACCTGTTCTAGTTCCTATCCGCCGCCTTTTTCAGGCAATGAACCTGGCCCCAGCACAATTGGAACCTGGCCCCTTTGGGAAAACTTGTTCAAAAAGGACATCACGCCCGCGGAGTTCTTTCACTTCTACCGTCCAAAGGAGAACTCAGTAAAGTTCATGGGCTAGTACTACCTCTCTAGCCGTGGCAGGGACGAGACCCTTTACACTGGGAGACCGACCAGTGTGAAAAATTGGAAGGGGAAATATTTCTACATCTCTGGCGAAGGCTGGGAGATGCACCCCGAGGAGGATGAAAGAGAAAAGACATATAGAATGCCGTGACAGTGGGGGTATCCCTCAAAATTAGGTATAAGACTATAGCTGCGTCCTTTTATTTCACGTGTAACTTCCACTAACCTTTGAATTACTTTTTTTTTCTACAGCCCTTGACAATCTGCACTTGAACAAGCGACAGGAAAAAAGAGTTGCTGACGCCGCGGAAGTTCCTCCTAAACACAAGAAGTTCATCACACTTGTAACGTCAGCAACCATATTTGAAGCGGGATTTTTCCCAAACAAATCCATTCCTCAATAAATGGGCGCGAAAGGTAATTAATTGTGCCATGACTTTTACTCTGCGGACATTTATTCTCTTGAACTCGAACTCATGTTATTTCTTTTCAGGTGAAGAAGTTGACAGGGAACTACTAGCGGTGCAGCTAGAAGAGATGGATGAGGACGTAATTGTCCTAAATAATACGGCGCGTAGCAGAAAGAGGAAGAGGTCCAAGGCTAAGGGGCATGCGGCTGCCCCCTCCGGAGAAAATAATGTTGCCCCTGCCGTCGTCCCTGGTGAAAACACTACTGAACCTTCAGCGGATCAAATGGTTAAAGAGAACCTTCTGCATAACTACTTTGATGATGACATAGGGGAAAACCTGGCCGCGGCGGGCTTGATGTCAACCGATGTGCCTCTTCAGTCATCCTCACCTCCACCGTCCAATGTTGTGGCGGTTAATGCGAACTTGCCACCCCCTCAATTCCGCGAAGAGTCTGGGCCTGATGGTAGACCAAGGCCCCAGTTGAGGTAGCCTGACCCCAATTCTTCTTGGGACACTACAGCAAAGGCTGTGCCGAGAATGAAGCGAGCCTTGGATGCCGCGGACCTTGACAGGCTAGTGGGAGAAGATCATGAAGATCTGGAGGACTGTGGCCTCCATAGCCTTCTGAGGGTATGTACCAGTTGTCATTTAACTTTTGCATCTCATATTTTTCCATGTTTTTTCTAACATCTTTTATTTCAGGTCGCGGATGTGATTGTGGTCCAGAAGAGGAAGGACGAGGCCTTATACAGGTTGAAGGAGGCCGAGAAGAGTGACCACACAGTGGACTTGCAAGCTGCACGGACTTCTTCTTTTGAGGCAGGGAAAAAGTCTGCTACCGCAGCTCTTCAGGAAGCCTACATGGACCTTGAGAAATCAACTAAGTCCAGAGAGGAAGTGAAGGAGAATTTTAAGCAAGCCGTAGAATCTCTAAAATCCTCCCAGGCCCAGACTGCCGAAGCCGCCAGTGTCACAGAGATTTCAAACGCCAAGCTTGCCCTACTCCAGCAGAAATATGAAGAGCTAGAAGCCAAGTCCGCCCAAAAAGATGAAGATCATGCCGCGGCAGTGAAAAAGTTGGAAGTTGATCACGGTGATGCCCTCCAGCTAGCCATAGATCATGTCGTGGAGTCATTCAAAGGCTCCAAGGACTTCTTCCTTATCAATAATAGGGCATATCTCTGCGGCTACCAGGAGCTGCGTCAAAGATTTATTAAGAGGTTCCCTGAGGCCAAGGAGGAGGTTCTTGCCTGGAAGTTAAGAGATGCCGAACATCAAGAGTGCATCGCTTAACTTAAGGCCGCGGTAGAAGAGAGAGAAAGTATCAGGGCTGAGGCAACGGCTGCGGACGGAGAGATAGAGATTGCCATGGGCGGAGAAGAGGCTGATGATGATGATGACACAGTCTCTTAATCTCTTAATTTCTATATCATTAATATAGGGCTGCGTCCCTCCTTTTTGTAATCTAACTTTTGTTATGGCTGCGGCCTTCATCCTGTAACCTTTGGGTATTAATACCAAGGTTGCGGCCATGTTTTTACCACTGATTGACTGCTTGGTATTCCTTGCTTTTTTTACATTGCATTTTTTACATTGCTTGTCATAATGAATGGTGTACGTAACTGCCTCATTTTGTGAAAATGAATCCGTGCCTCGATAGACATAATGTTTTAAGTCCGCAGACAGAGATCCATTTCTTCGTAGTATGATTATTTATCAGCGTCCTTACCCACATAAATGGTGGAATTTTACTCTCGTAGGATGACTGCTGCGTCACATGGCCGCTGTGTGCAAGCCACGGCCCTTCATTATGCCGCGTCATGTAAACGTCTTCACTTGATTGTCGCGGCCTTGATTTTAAGGCTGGGACTTGCTGATTGCATGGGTCCCCAGCTGCTTTCATTACACCTGGTTGTCTGAACTGTTTATCTTTTATCATCCCATAACCAACATGGAACATGTAGAGAAATCCTTTCCTTAGACTTGGCATAATTGATATGAGGCATGTATTCTTCTCCACCGTGGCATTTGACGCCGTGGTAGGTGTTGTGGTTTTTTCATGATTCATGAGGTTAGTGCCTCAGCACTTTCATGAAAGAATTGCTCCTAGAGCTCTGCAACCATATCGGTGGGATGCAGCACATTTCTGGTTCACCCGAACAATGTGCCTCTGTAGACATACATTGATATTTCTAAGCCTTCTCAGGCCGGGTCATGTTGCCCGGCCCTAATATGCGAGACACTATCAAGCCTCTCCAGGATGGGTTATGTTATTAAGCCACCCGCAGCTAATATGCGAGACACTATCAAGCCTCTCCAGGATGGGTTATGTTATTAGTCCACCCACAGCTAATATGCGAGACACTATCAAGCCTCTCCAGGCTGGGTTATGTTATTAAGCCACCCACAGCTAATATGCGAGACACTATCAAGCCTCTCCAGGCTAGGTTATGTTATTAAGCCACCCACAGCTAATATGCGAGACACTATCAAGCCTCTCCAGGCTGGGTTATGTTATTAAGCCACCCACAGCTAATATGCGAGACACTATCAAGCCTCTCTAGACTGGGTTATGTTATTAAGCCACCCACAGCTAATATGCGAGACACTATCAAGCCTCTCCAGGCTGGCATATGTTATTAAGCCACCCACAGCTGCCGATATATATAAAGCCATCCCTGGATAGATATTATAAATCTCCCGGCTCGATGACGCATCCTGAAAGCTAAGAGCGAGCATTGTAAGCCCCCGCGGCTAAGTATAAATTCCAAAAGCTTAGAACGGGCATTGTAAGCCCCCGTGGCTAATAGAAGCTCCTTGAATCCTCCAATGTTTTCACGAACATGATCATCAGAAGATAAGATACAGTTGCACCTTGTGAGAGGAACTTTTGAGCTAATTAAGATTGTAATCCCTCCATAAGTGCATCCCGAAGTAAAATAATCCTTCGAGATAATTTTATTATTATTCCTCTGGAATTTATTTGAGACAAAAGGTCTTTTTGTGAGATAACAGATTATGAAACCAAGAAAGATATCAGATATGGCAAAATTTGCTAATACATATATTTATATATGCATGCTTCAGCTAATGACTTTGTTAACAAAACATAAAGTCTTGAGTATTAAGGCTATAATGAGCTTCATAAAACATAAACAGAAATAGTTGAAATTGGAAAGACTAAGGATGAGGTGCGGCATGCAGCCTCTGTCAGGTCCGGCTGGGTCCTTTATGCATTCTTTAGGAATCGCTGCAGCATCCCTTGCCCAATTAGCCTTTCAACTTCATCCTTCAGAGCATAGCATTGCTATGTGTCATGGCCATGGTCCTGATGGAATTTGCACCAGGTAGCTTTGTTCCTCTTGTGGGGTGGAGCTCTCAGCTTTTCTGGCCACCTCAAAAGCTTGTCCTCTTTGATGAACTCAAAGATCTCTTCAACCTGGAAAATCAACGGAGTATAGACACCCAATTTTTTTTCTGATTTCTCTGTTCTCCTTTTCTGACTTCTACTAGTTGATTCTGCGGCTTCTTTAACTGCCGCAGCATGCAAGGCTGGTTGAGTTTTTTCCTCCACCCCCGCGTCTATATTTTGAGAGGCCGCGGCCTCTAGCATTATCACCCTCTAAGTTAGGTAATTGACCTGGGTCTGAAGTGTGGCATGGCTGTCATAGAGGTGACTAAGGTGATTGTAAAGTTGCACAATCTCATCCTTGACTTCTGCACTCTGGTTGGATTCTCCTTCCATTTCTACTCTTGTTAGCCTTTATAAAATATATAGAATCTGGGACAAAACTAACAGAAGTGAGTGATCACAGAAGTATTGGGAAGGAGGGGATGAACTGCTCCATGATATGCTGAGTAGGCCACGATAAGTATGGCACACAAGTGCACTGCCGCAGCCCTTTAATGTTATTCACCAAGGTCAAGCAGAAGGCCACTTAAGTCCTTCCCACGACTACTTTGAACTGCTGTAATAGGTCCGCACTAGTAGGGGTCGCGGCAGGAGATTTTGTTGAACTTACAGGTCGTACCCCTGTCTAGGCAGTGGAGAGATCCCATGATAGGAGCCCAGGAACTGACATTTTCTCCCTCAATACGCGAAGAAAACCTACTAGGGTCCATTGATGAGATAATTCCCTTGCGGTGCGCGATACAGAACAACTTCAATGATAACCCATAGATCATAGGTAGATGGCAACAAAAATGGGAGTAAGTATAACCCGTCCCTAATCATCCACCTTTTTGGGACTAAAGTCCACCATGCCTTTCATCATTATCTAGATGGAGTGATATCACAGGGATATGTAAAATAGATCCAAAGTCATCAAATGAAGATCCAAAGACAGATCCAGAAATATGAAATACCCGTTAAAGGGGGCGAATGTAAAGCAGAGCCCAATAACTAGAAACCGACCCGTGAGAAGATGATCAATAGGACCCTCAAGGTTCGAATAAGGTGTTTAAGAACTCATATGTGTAGAGAAACAAGATTGAAATATCTCATTTCCCAAAGACGGCCCCAAACTGATGATACGAGAAATTAGCAATGAGGCGTTCTCCTACCAGCAGGTCAAGAGTCAAGTGCGTAATAAACAAGTAAAGAAAATAAATGGAGAGAAGACAAGATATAGAGTGGTTCGGCCCCCAAAATGGGCCTACATCCACTGTGTTGCTCCATTCTCATTATGTGTGTTGCATTGTATAATATAATCATGCCTGAAGAGGCGTACAAGTATGAGAATAAGGGTGAATACATGGCAGTATTAGAGATTATGGTGAGCCCGGGAGGTGGCTGTGATGTAGATTGTGTCTCCAAGAGCTATGTTAAGGTTGTGTAGAGAGAATCTGTATTGTAGAGCCTGCCCCGGATGGGTATGGAATCGATCCTCCTTACCTTCTAGGTGTGGTCCTCTATTTATGAGGAAATGCGTTGAGTCACATGCCCTGAGCACGTGGCGTATACCAAGTCTGCAGTAGTTGTGGATGAGGGGGGTGCGGCCTGCAAGGCAAGCAGTGTTGTAAGCTGGAGGGGTGTCGCACACCATATGGTGGGCTGATGCGGCCTATAATGGACAGGGCCGCACCCTGTGCCATCTGGTCGTGAAAGGATCACGCCGAGTGAGTTCTGGTTGCGCCATGAGTGAGGTTTGGCCGCGGCCAGTATGACCTAAGGCCTGCGAACTGAGAAGAATACATTCCGCGGCAGGGCGCTATATTTGTACTATCAATCATCCTTCACTAAGATTGATTTGCGCTCGGTTATCATCAGTTACATATTAAGGATGCACTGCACCAAAATTTCTAATTTATCACTCTTAGATAATAATAATAATAATAATAATAATAATAATAATAATAATAATAATAATAATAATAATAATAATAATAATAATAATAATAATAATAATAATAATAATAATATGACACAGTTTAGAACTTTTCCATATTTTGACACGATTTATTCACAATCTGGTATGATTCAAAATGGTGTCTAAACCTAGCATGATTTAAAATTGTGCCATATTTGGGAACATATTTTTAAACAAACAAAATTAAAAACTCTTTCTCATTAATTTAAAAAAAAAAGGATTCTCTCCCTCACTCAACTATAAGAAAACGACCCACCCCAATCCTACCCAAACCTTCCCTAACCCCAATCGCCTTCTCATTCAGGTAACCTCAGTCACCTTCTTCCTCAAGCAAACCCTGATCAACTTCTTTCTCATGTGAATTAAATCCTTTTTATAGTATGTGATTTTAATTTTTGTTGGATTGTTGGGAGTTTATAATATGAGATTTTAGTTTTTATTTAATGCTAGATGTTTAAATTATGCATTTTCAGTTTGAAATGAGATAACCCACGAGGTATTCAATTGAAATGCCCTTTTTTTCTTGATTATGTGTTGGTTCTTGCTTGAAAGGGTGTGGGGGTCTAAATTTTATGTTCTAAGAAGTTATAACAATGGTTATCTCATTTTATCCGACTTAATGTTTTAAGCATGTTTTAGAGGGTTTTCCTCACTATCAATGAAATTATTATATAATTAACATGCGTGTCATCAGTTTAATTCAGATCATAGTTTATGAGGGGATCCATATATTTTATTTAATGGACATGGGTGCTATTTAGTATCATTTTTAGAGTGTGTTTTTTGTTTAATGTCTAGGGTTTACTAACGATGGAAGAGTTGATATGGTGGAATATTTGTTTAGGTTTGGGAGCTCAAGGTACTAATAGTGTGGAATGACCTAGAGAGTGGAATTTGATGGATTTATAATATATATTTAGGCTTAATTTGTTACCCTACACGTGTATGGTCGATCTTATTGGTTTTTGGTTGGATTATTAGGTTAATGGTCGTGGGTAGGTCAGGTGTTATTATCTTTTATTTTTTTATTTTGGGCCTGATTATTTTGGGCTGAATCCTTTTTGGTTTAATATACTTGCATTTTACCCAAACAATGATTATAAAGGCGTTCAAAAGTCACATATTATATGGGTTGTATGTTGGTTATGTATACTCTTTTATTCTGAAGAAATATCAAGGGTCAGTCTTCACTATGTCAAGTTTATTTTGTGCAAGGTCGATTGTTTGTTCTACAATGGTAAACTTTTGACTTACTCATAGGTATAAAGTAAGTGAGCAAGTGAAATAACCTACACTATTGTTTTAAAGAGTTCTACACATGTATTTTCATTTTATTGTATAATATGGGATTTATGTTGGTACTTTTTATCTCTTGAAATCGTAACTGATTGTGGTGGGTTTGTAATTATTTTTTTATGCATGTGAATAAGAATATTTTTATAGATGAATTATGTAAAGTTTCGATATTATTTTAGTTTCAATTTGAATTCATATGTCAATAAAGATGTCATCGAGGATTAATAAACAGTGGGAAAAGGAGAAAAACTTTGAGACATTTGCGTATAGAGACGATGCATTAGATTTTCTACAACATGTGCATAAAACTATTCTCGTTGCTATACATTCATGTCCATGTGGACGTTGTCACAATGGGAAAGTAAATGTTACTTTAGACGAACTCTTTGTCCATTTTATGGACTAAGGTATTGGCATAAACTTCACCTTATAGGACTTTTATGGCGAGATACCAATTTTAATCCAGCCCGTCTTCCATGACAACCCATGACTCTAACTAATATTACAGGACACAATGGTGTGTCTTATGTTTCGATGTTGGATGACCTTGTGATTGATTCTTGCAATATGTTCATGACTGAAACGGGTCCTAGAGAGCCTAGTTGTCTAGGTGGTAATGCAGGACCCAGAACTTCTTACGCTATGAATGATTCTCACATACAATGGCAAAGGGAAGAATTTTGAGCATTTACATTGACTTATAATGGTCACTCCACCGACCTACTCGTTTGCAACGCCATATGATCATGTATGCTCTTATGAAGTTAAATGATTTTAAAATGAAATTTAATCTTTCATATGGCTCAACATGTGGAATTCTTGCATTACTGAATGAGTTACTCCCAAACGGGAACAACTTGACAACTAGTTATACCGAGATAAAGATCATGGTTAGATATTTTGGTATGGACTATGTTAAGTATGATGTGTTCATTAACAATTGCATGTTATTTTGGAAAGAACATGGCAACTATAATAAATATAAAAAATGTGGTGCTTTTCTATACAAGTATACTACAAATGATGATAATGATGAGGAGGAGGAGGAAATTGTAAATACTAAGGGTTAAAAGAAGTTTCATAAGGTTTTTAATAAGGAAATGAAACATTTTCCTCTAATCCCTATGCTAAACCAGTTATATACCATAAAATGGGTATCTGGAAAAATGAATTGGCACACTCTAGAAAGCTTTTGTATGGAATTTTTGCATTATCCCTAAGATTCGACAGAGTGGGTAAATGCAATCATTATGGGGAGACAATTTGCCAAGGATGCGCGAAATCTTCAACTTATAATTGCAGTTGACGTTTTTAACCCTACTAAAATATTTGGCCATAACAATAGTTATTATCCAGTGATTATTCAGCCATTCAACCCTCCTCCATCAATATGTGCGAAGATTTAGTTTTTAATGTTAACTATGTTAATTTCTGGGCAAAGCACCATCGAGTAATATTAATGTCTTCTTTTGACCCTTAATCGACGTGTTGAGGGTCCTATGGTCGAATTGGAGGCTTGGGATACAAACAAAAATGAAAATTTTCATTTAAAATCCATGTTTATGTGGGTTACTCATGATTTATTTATAAGGATTCTTCAACATAAGGTTATTATGGGTGTCCTATTTGCTCTACAAACACACCTTTATAATTGAAAGAAATATTGATATCGACGATCTTGCATGTTCCTTCCCCAACATCATCACTCTAGGTATGACACATCAAAGAAAACATGTAATGGTATGATAGATAATGATATAGATCCACGAAAGTTAACAAGTGAAGAGGTTGAGCAAATTATGTCAATTATTGCTGGAGATTGTGCCCAAAAGGAGGGAAAGGGAGGGGAGATGGGAAGTGGAAGGGGAACAAGAGGGGGAAAAGGAAGGGTAAGTAGGGGAGGAGGGGGAATGGGAAAGTGAAAGTGAAAGGAAAAGAGGTAATAGTCTTAGAAGACAATCTAGATAATGATGCTCATTAAAGTGAAGGTGATGATGAGGATCTCATGGGTAGCGAGGGTTTTTAAAGGAGGTCCATTTTCTTTGACTTAGAGTACTAGAAGGATTGTGATATTAGATATAATTTAGACACTATGCTCATTGAAATGAATGTAATAGAGACTCTTTTACGTTCCATACTCTCAGTGAAAGGATTCATCAAATAAAGATACAGTCAATGCCTGGGAGGAGTTAAAGGATCCGTTGAATCTTAAAAGAAAATTATTGATGAAAGATTTTGAAGGTACTAATAAAAGGAAAATGCCACCATCATTTCTTACATTAGGAAAGGAAGAGAAAGAATCCTTTTATCGCACCTTGAAAGTATTAAAGGTACTGATTGGCTTTTTATGAAATTTCAGCAATCAGGTTAACCTTGACCCTCCTGGATTTACCAATCTCAATTCTCATGATTTTCATGTCATTATGAAATGATTTCATCCTACATTGCTTTTCAATTCATTTCAATATCATAAGCCTTTTTTTAAATTTATACAACGGTTAAGCATATTCTTGTTTGTACGAAAGTAATTTTCAGGGAAAATCTTTAAAAAGGAAAGCAATCATTAGTAGAGGCTCTTTGTGTCCTCAAAATTTACTTTCCACTTTCCCTTTTGTGATCATGATCCACCTCATTCACCATTTAGTTAATTAAACATTAATGGTTGGGACACCTAGATATCCTGCAATCTAATTATTTGAGAGATAAACAGGACAATACAAAAGGTGGTAATGAAATATGAGGTATATTGAAGGGAGTATTGGTAATGCATATTTATTACATGAAGATTTTTTACATGCATGGAATACATGTTAACTATAGGAAAATGAACTCATAATAAGAACCTTGAGGATTTTCTCGATGATGAGTTTGATGACTCAATGTCTCAATGAGCATTGGGTAAAGGTAAGGAATTAACCCTAACTATTGTGCAGTATGAAAAAGAATAAAGATGGTTTCTATTTTAATACCATGGCGTTGATGAGTGGAGAAGGTAAACATAACCCTTTACTAATTCATATTATTTTATTGTAATTGAAATTGAAATTTTTTTAATGGTAAAATTCATTACTTGTACAAAATTTGGGTTAAGTGGGACTACATCGATGCATAGAATTGATGATTCTATCCCTTGGGTAAGGAATGAGGAAAGTCTTTATTTATAAATGTACTTGTTTTTTGTCATAATTTTCTTTGTATAAAAATATTAAAAAATTGTTCATTTCCTTTTAGGCCTCAAGATCTAATGATATGGGAATTTTTCCTTTAGATAATGGCACACGCCATAAGGTTACTAGCTACAATAAGTTCCAATGCAATGGTTTTACCTTTTCTACTTCTGCACATGAAGACAATCACAACTTTCAGAGTAGTGCTGTATTCATGAAGTCCTTTAATAAGAAGGGGATCCTCACAACTTTTTACTGACTTATATGACAAATATTTACACTATGTTCACACATATATTCCTTTTTTATGATTGGGTGGATGTGGATGATAAGAATGCTTGAAAAGTTGACCAAACCATAATATTAGTGATGGTGAATCTTAGAAAACCCATGAGTGAAAAAGCAATACAAAATGATCCATTCATCCTTGCATCTCAACCAATTCAAGTGTTTTATTGTAATTACGTCAAGATTAAGGGGTAGTCAATTGTTTTTCACTCTTCTAAGATACTGACAAAAGAAATAGATATGATTGAGGTTGGCCGTATTATGTATGACTCCATTCTCAAGGAAAATGAGATGTTGGAAATTTTAGACAAAATATTAATATAATGTAATGATTTAGTGGAATGGTTTCATGAAAACAAGTATTTTTTTCATTATCTTATTGCAATGTTGTCAGTAAGTGGCCTATTGATTGTTTGAACCTATTATCATTTTTTTTACTATTTAAAGTTTGGTATTTATTTATTCCTAGTGTATTGAATTTATCAATCTTTTTTCTGAATTGACATGTACTATTTCAGTTTATTGGTGTTTTGGGATTTAATATTTTGTTTTAGTGGTAATATTATGGCAATGAAATATGGCATTATAGTTTTATGTTTATTATTTTTTTGGTGATATAATATTTTGTTTATTCTAATTATTTATGTGCTCAACAGTCTGTTTTGTTAGATAAATGTTTCAGGTGGGTGATACTTAAAATTCTCCACCAGTGTTGCGAAACCAAGATCAAACTCCTTCTTGAAGGTTGCTTCGAGTTCTTCGATAGTGGGTGATGCATCTTCAACGAAGAAATTAAGATTTATCGAGCATGGCCTTCTGATAGGGTATAATTAAGCTACATCCTGTAGTAGATTGGGAAACCTCCCATGGATTCATGTACCAATTTCTTATACAATGCGGAGACATGTAAACACATGATATATGAGTCAAATTTTCACAATGTTCAAGGTATACTTTTTTCTCTTCAGCTATAATTGTAATAGTTACTAAATTCAATTATATAATGATAAATTTTGTTTCTTCCATATATTATAGAAAGACTTTACCAATGTGAAAGAAAATTAAAAAATCATGTTTATGAAAAAAGCTAACGAGTCCTAGAAGAAGTTGAAGGTTAAGCTAAGGGAAAATTTGAAGGGTGACAATGTTACAACGTGGAGGGACAATGTTCATAAAAATGTTAAATCTAGGGATTATGAGGTATTTTACGATAGTAAAATTGTAACGGCCTAAACCGATTTGTGAAAAAAGAATAAAGAGAAAAAACAAAATTATGTGAAAATGACCACTCATAACACGGGTCATTATGGTTATGCCTAAGCTTCAAAGAATTGGAAAAGGAGCATGGGCATGAACTAACCCGTGTTGAATTGTGGTTGTCACCTCATAAAGTAAAAGGAGTAGATTATTCACCCCGTGATAAAGCATTTACAGTAATTTAGTTTCAGTGTTTTTCTCTTTGCGAATATGTAATTCAAATGATAACTTTAATATCTTTATGTGAAAGGAATGGTTAAAATGTTTCTAAATGTATACCAAGTGCGTGGTCAAGAGTAGAGGTTAGATGTTGGGCCTATTTTTAAGATATTTGGGAATGAAACATGAGTACATATTCATTTCGTTGGGTCTACAATTTCTAGAAAAACTATATTTTCATCTATATTTGCTCGATAAACGCTTCAAGAATTAAACGTGAACAATAAAAGTTGGAAGGATCATTTAAGAATGGAAAGTGTGCATGTATTGGGCACAACCATTCACTCTATGTCCTTCTAGTCCTTTTCCTCCCCTACATCCTAGGTCCCAAGTTTTATCTCAATGGTCGAATGAAAAAACCTATCTCGCACTACTGATGTTGTCAGTTATAGTAGGAAATTCCGTTAGGATCTGTATGTTCAGTTACTTCTATTAGTTAGGAAAAAGATAAGTGCATGTCATACTTGACGTCACAAAAGTGCCTAAATATCCAATTTTTGGTGGAAAATAAAAAACTTGAGCACCGTTGGAAGATGTGAGTGAAACTGGTTTTTGTCTTGTCACGATGACTTTTTTCCTGGGATGACACCAATTGATCTTTATATCAATGGCCATATCTATTTTAGTTTCCATTTTATATGGTGTTTAATATATATTTTAGTTCCTTCTTTATCTAATGCTTAAAATATATTTTAGCCCCTCTTAATATTATATTTATTGGCATTACAAATAACAATTATATGTAAGTTTTTGGTTAAAATGAATAAATATTCCCTTAGAGCCCAAAAAGTGGAAAATGACTTAAATGTAAATATTTTCCTAAATTAAAGAAAAAAAATAAAAACATGGGAATAATGTTTTGATTAGGGGCAATATCTAGAAAAAATGCACTTTTTTTAAAATTGCATCTAACAACTAATAGCTAACATTATTAATATATATTATTCATTTTTTAAAAAAAAATCCTAATTTTTAAAATTTCCCTATAATGGTTTTATCATGTGTTGATTAGCAGCGACAACAACAACAACTAATAGGATATCTAGAAGCATTAGTTCCTCAGTTTTTCTCAAGAAAGATGTTAGTATAATGTCCATTTCCTTTCTTGCCAATGCCTTTCATTTACTCCACTCTCTAAATTCTGAGTTCCTATATAGTGCTATATACATTATTAATCATGCCAGATGGTGTTAGAAAGTTTCCAATACTGAGTTACTTATATAGAACGTATGTTCGCACTTCAAAAAGCCCATTCTTGTTTTATTAATAATATGTACTGAGTAAAGTTCACTTTCTAGTTGCGTTGCCATTGTAGCTTATGGTCTTTGTGATTCTACAAAGCCTATCAAATTGAAGCTTGTCATCTATCTTACTTTTCTGGTTAATATATCTCATTGGCTCTTATTAAGTAGTTGCCTCTCGAATTTCTAAATTTGGTGATATTGTCTTTATATTTTTGTCAATTATTTGATCATTGCTTATAAAAACTGACAGAGTTGTAAAAGTAATCCCTTTGAGAATTTCATTAAAGGACTTGTCCATTCAAGTTATGAATTTTTCCAAATTAGATCGATTGATATAACAAGTACTAGGAGACAATTATTAACACCCACACTAGTATTCAAACTCTCAAACATCTTCAATTAGCAAAAGGACGTAATTATATCTAAATACATTGGTTAGAGATTTTTGATGGCTAAGATAACCATAAAATAGATTAAGTAGGGAGAAATTGATTAATTGACATGATGAATATATATAACTCCATATACTCATTATACTAATGTATCAAAACTTATGCATGATAATAAGTTTGTTTGGATTGTGTTTATGTTGGGCTTAATCATATTAGGGTCTTAGCATAACTTTTTGTTAGATCACTAATTTGTTTATAAGGTTAAGCCTGTTGACTCGTGCATGACTTGTAATATTATTTTTTTATCGTCACATAACTTATTATAACTCATTTAGAAAATTAATAGTTTTGATTTTTTTAGTTGATATACCCTATTTCAAAATCAAAATCTTACTACATGTGCAACTATTTAATAGATTATGTTTAGTTTATGTGTATGCCCACACTATCTTCATCTTAAATTGGTTTGTATGGAAATGCACATCGCCACTTAAATTTCACACAATGATATCGTACTTCACTAGTTCTTTAGACTCCTTATTGATAGATACTACATGGATGTAGCTCTTATCATTTTATTAGTGGATATAACTGCATTATTTTAATAGTTGACTACTACAATAGACTTCTTACTGACATCTACTGCAAGGATGTAGCTTTTATAATTTGATAAGTGCATATAATGAAAGGGGATTTATTGCCTAAGATTTTAGTTGATCATTTTAGTTGTATTTATTGTTAATGATTTCTTGCCTAATAATTAAAATGTTACATTATCCTTACTGCCTTATTATACATAATGTTGTATTTATTTCCTAAGGATTTAGTGGATCATTTTTGTTGTAACATGGAAAAACTATTTGTTCAAGAAAATATTTAAGACTATTATGATTGGTATTAGTCATAACGTTCTGATCACTAAAGTAAGAGGCCAAAACGCAAAGCAACCCCCATATAGTGCCGTTAGAGGGAAAAACCCAAGACAATACATATACGGCACCGTGAGAGATACAAACACCTCGCATTGGACCAATGTAACTCATACAAACTGACTGCATAGTCACGGGACTCCAGATTTAGGAATATGATGATAATTTACAAATATTTAAACATATGCTTAAAAACACTCCATTAGAAAGAAAGCCAAAAATATCCTCCAAACGTCCCTATAAGAGGCATGAACACCTCTTATGGGACATATGTAATTCATAGGAACTAAGTGTATAGTCATGGGAATCCCCGTTTGAGAATACGATGATAATTTTCATATATATCTTGACATAGGCTTAAAACATGTCGTTAGAGGGCGAAAGTTTAAAATAGCCCCCAAATTCCCCATAAGGGGCACAAACACATCGTACGGGACCAATGTAATTTGTAATAACTAACCTTATATTCACGGGACTCCCAGTTTGAGAATATCATAATAATATGGAAATACCTACACTTAGACTTAAAAACATGTCGTTAGAGGGCAAAACCCTAAAATAATCCCATAAGAGGCATGCACACTCGCATGAGACCAATGCAACTCGTAGTAATTGAACACTTATTCACGGGAATCATGTTTTGAGAATATGATGATAATTTTTAAATAGGTAAACTTATGCTCAAAAACACACTTTTAGAGGGTCAAAACCCAAAACAGCCCTAAATGTCCTTGTATGAAACACAAACACCTAGCACAAAACCACTGTAACTCATAAGAATTTATTGTATAGTTAGGACTCTCGATTTAAGAAAATTATGATAATATTTAAGTATCTACACTTAGGCTTAAAAACACGCTGTTAGAGGGAGAAAACCCAAAACAGCCCCCAAACAACCCCATAAGAGGCACAAAAACCTTGCTCTCGACCAATGTAACTTATAGTGACAAATCGCATATTCAGAGAACTCCCAATTTGAGAATATGAGGATAATTTGCAAATATCTAGACATAGGCTTAAAAATATGCCCTTACAGGGAGGAAATATAAAATAACCCCTAAATCAACCTGTAAAGGGCAAACACCTCGCATGGGACACATGCAACTTGTAGAAACTGGTAGCATAATCACTAGACTCCCTATTTGAGAATATGACAATAAAATGAAAATATTTAAACACATGCTTTAAAACGTTCCGTTTGAGAGAGAAAACCCAAAGCAGCCCCCAAAATGGCCCCATGAGAGGCACGAACACCTCGCTTGGGACCAATGTAACTCGTTCGAATTGATCGCGTAGTCGTAAGACTCTCGGTCTGAGAATATGTCAATAATTGGAATATATCTACTCTTAGTCTTAAAAGCATGAAGTTATAGGAAGCCCCTAAAAGACCCGTAAGCGGCACAAACACGTCGCACGAGACCAATCTAACTTGTAGGAACCGATCGTGTATTCACAGGACTCCCAATTTAATAATATGATTATAGTGTGAAAATATATATACTTAGTATTAACAACATGTCATTAGGGAAAAAATTTCCCCGAATGGCCTAATAAGAGGCAAGAACACCTCGCACAAGACCAATATAGATCGTGGGAACTAATAGCATAGTCACGAGACTCCCGATTAGAAAATATAGTGATAATTTGAAAATATTTAGACTTAGGCTTAAAAATATTCCGTTAGATTACGAAAACCCAAAATAACACCCAAACGTCCCCGTTAGAGGCACGAGCACCTCACACGGGACCAATATAACCTATAGGACTTGACCGCATAGTCATTTTAAACCCAATTTGAGATGTTCATAATAATTTACAAATATGACAATAAGTATATTCAATTTTCATACTTGAATATGACTTTTTAAAAAGTAATTTATTATTGATATCATCTCTTTTGTATATCCTATGTTTTTGCATGGTAACAATTATGTTTTAGCTTTTATCCACATGGAACATACGAACACGTCAATGGTTTATAAAATAGAGATTATTTATTTATTATTGTCATTCGGGAGTGATGTTTTTTATGTTGTATGATCGTGTGGGATTTTGTAATTTTTATTGTTTAATTTTATGGTCGTGTGGACATTTGTAATTTTATCGTTAAGTTTTATGGTCGTGCGGGATTTACATTAAATTAATTTTTATATTAATAGGCTTCATAATATCTAATAGATCATTTTTTTGGGTCTGGACACTATTAAGACTTGTAATATTTTTAATTTTAATAAGTACAATTGTATATAAACAAAATTCCAGATTCGTAATTTGTGAATTTTCTTTTTTTTTTGCAAAAAATAATTTTTTTTCTATCAGACTTGCAATTTTCTAACTTTCGAATTTTATTTCAAATAATAACTTTTTTATTAATTGAAAACCTGTCACGCCAAACCCAAACCCAAGATGAGCTCAAATCAGTCTGCACTCCAAACTTTTTTATTAATTAAAAACATGTCACACTGAACTAAGATGGATCACCAAACACAGACAAACCCAAGATTCTCCAAAGGTTAGGAGTTTCTTAGGTTTGGAGGGGTACTATAATAACTTTCTTTCTATCATTAAAGGCTTTTTAAAGAGAGTGGGACCACTGACTCACCTGACTTGTAAACGGGTACCTTTCGTTTGGAGTGCAGACTGATATAGAGCTTTTGAGCAGCTTAAGGAGGAGCTCAATATTGAGTATGTACTTGCATTACCACAATACAACATGGAGTATTTGGTATTTATACATGCCCCTCTTTAGGGGATAGTAGGTGTAAAGATGTAAGAGGATGGGTTTATAGCTTATGTGTCCCAAAGCTTAAGCATCATGAGGGTAGCTACCCTACTAATGATTTGGAGTTGGTCACCGTTGTACTTTCCCTTCATATTTGTAGACACTATCCTGTTGGGCAAGAGGTTCACTTTATATTCTGATCACAAGAGTCTCAAGTACTTATTTACTTGGATAGAGTTGAATATGACACATATGATATTGCTCGAATTTGTGAAGGACTACCATTTTTCGATCCAGTACTATCTAGGGAAGGAGATTGTGGTAGTTGATGCATTAAGTCAGAAATCGATTGAGACACAGGTAGCATTATGGTTCGAGCATGAGGATGATTTACTGTGACACAACACTGTAAGGACATTTTTTTCCAACATTGTTATATATGTCATTAGCCGTAACACCGTTGAAGAAATTCAAGTTCATATCGTCATCAACGGAATCCGAGTATCGAATCAAGAAAGAAGAATTCAGAAATCCAGAATACCGGACCGGTCCGCCCCAAAATAAAAAGAACCGCTCCGCCTAGCTTCGGACCGATCCGCATGGAATTTAAAGGAACCGATCCAACTGCGGACCGATCCGCTGAGACCCGGACCGATCCGCCTTGCTCGTTTGAAGCCAGTGAGCCCCGAACCGAATGCGAACTGAATCAGCCTCAAAATAAAAGAACCGGTCCGCTATCGGACCGATCCGCCTAAGGCCCGGACCGGTCTGCCCTGGATAGAATTTCCCAGATCGTGTATCAGATTTTCTCAGCCAAAGAGGCTCTATTTAATCCCACTACGGGGAAGTGGTTTGATAAGACTTACACACGATTTTCTGAGTTCCATAACTCTTAAGTCTTCATGGTATTTGAGTCCATTGATTCATACCGTTGATTCACACAAATTCCATACATTTGTGAGTCACTTTTGGTAACCCTAGAACACCATTGATGTTCAACCCTTTGTGAAGTGGACCGCTTCTTCCTCTTTATTGCAGACCTACTGGACAGGGATAGTTCCAGCTGCCAGCCCTACTGGAAAGGGTTTCTTCCAGCCACGACTACAGAATCCGATACCTGAGGGTAATTCTTAGTCAATCTGTATTTCATTGTAATCCGATTGTAAACCGTCTTTTACAAATTATAGTGATATACAAATGGTTTTGTCCCTGTGGGGGATTTTTCCTTAAACTTTGTGTGTTGAATAACTCGTGCATGATTTCATATTGTTTCAATCACACCTAGTTGCATGCTTAGGGTTAATTTGGGTTAAAAATGGTATTTATTATATTATTTCTTTATTGAACGCAAGCGCCAACTCTTTCAAATTGGTATCAGAGAAGGTTACGCTAATCTATCGCGTATTCCTATTTTTTGCAAAATTTTTCGAAAGATATCAATTTTTAAAATAAATTGATTTTTGAAAAGAGCGTGTTCAAATGGAGAAGTCATATTATAAAATGCCTATTTTTGACGGGTCGAATTATGCCTATTGGAAAGCCCGTATGAGGTCGGCTTTAAAAGCCATTGACGAACGTGTCTGGATTTTGGTTGAACGAGGGTGGACTCCTCCAACTGTGACTGTTGATAATGTGACCAACTTGAAACCTGACATCACTTGGACTGATGATGAATTTAAATGGTCATCTTTTAACTCTAAGGGTCTAAGTGCTATTTCTGGGTCTGTCACTCCTGATAAGTTCAAACGCATAATGACGCGCACCACGTCAAAAGAAGCATGGGATATTTTGCAACTTACCCATGAAGGAACAAATGGTGTTAAAGAGTCAAAATTGCAAAATTTAACAACTCAATTTGAAACCATCACCATGCATGAAAATGAATGTTTTGATGAATTTTATGCTAGGCTTTCTGACATTGTTAATACTAGCTATAATCTTGGTGATCATATTCCAAATGCTAGAGTTGTTAAAAAGATTCTTCGTTCCCTTCCTAAGAGTTTTATACCTAAAGTCACTGTGCTAAATTCCTTGGGTAATTTAAATACTCTAAAATTGGAAGAACTGGTAGGAGATTTACAAACTTATGAAATTGACATGTTTACTAAATCTGCCAAGCGAAAAGATAAGGGAATTTCCCTTAAAGCCCAAGAGAGAAAAAGTGAGGGGTCGGCAAGAAAGAGAGTCGAGTCGTCTAGAAAGATAGAAACTTCTGATTCTGAATGTGAGTTTGACCTAGATGATTTGGCACTTTTCACTAAAAACTACAAGAAAATTCTGAAATTTAAGAAAAATGGGAATTTTAAAGATAAAAAGAATTTTCAGAAAAAGAAGTTTGAAAAGAAATATTTCAAAGAACCCCCTAAAGAGAGTGAGAGGTGTTTTGAGTGCGACGGAAAAGGACACAGAGCGTTTGAGTGTGCCATTCGTCTGAATAGGGAAAAGGGTAAAGCTGTCCTAAATGCTACCCTTAGTGACGACAGTGAGGTCGAGTCGGTGGACTCAGGAGATGAGTCACCGCATGAGCGTAACTTCACCGCGTTCATGGCTAGTCATGTGAGTACTCCTAGTGCATCTCACGACGATGAGATTGCTACTTCACAGGGACACCTCGACAGCGAGAGCGAAGAGAGTGAGGGAGAGGAGGAAGGTAGTGAGGACGAGAGTAGCCTTCAATGCGCCTACGCCGAGTTATATGATGAGTCTTTCAAAACTAAAAAACGTAACAAGGCGTTAGTTCTTAGGATCACCGCGTTAGAAGAAGAGTTAGGAAAGACGAGAGAGAGAGAGAGAGTCCTCCACCTACACCGCCATGAGAGAGACAGAGTCTGCCTGGGTTAGTAAAGAGAATTTGCTTAAAGTGAGAGAGAGCGGTTTTGAGAAAGAGAAAGCGGACTTGACTAAACAAGTAGCTAGTCTTACGTGTGAGCTCCATTCCTCCCTGGAGACTCGAAAGAAACTTGAAGCCCTTGTTTCCCAGCTTACTCATGAGCTTGAGAGAGCTAGGAAAGTCAAGGTACAAATCGAGGACAGATCTGGAAAGATGGGAAAGATGCTCCTCGGTCCCGCTTTAGGTTTTGGTGACCGGAAAGGAATAGGTTTTGATGGTGCCTCCACGTCCCAAATTGCACCCGGACGAATTCTTGAGTTTACTACGACTCCTTATGTCCGTCATAAAAAACCAAGAAGGAGAGTTCGACCAAGAAAAGCAATCCAAGGTCCTCCTAAAACTGTGCCCTTTTGCTCCCATTGCAAAAGAAATGGACACCTTAGGGATGATTGCTATAAGTTGGGTCGGACACGACGTACGTTTGCTCCACCACATAAGACTGGTGAGTTTGCCAGTCTAAGAGAGCGTGTTGAGTTCCTAGCTGCCACATCACAGAGTTTGATGGAGAAATTCCGACGGATGACCTTACCATCAATGAATGCGCCCCGCATTCCGGCTAAAACCAACAACAACAAGGGAATACAAAAAGGTACCTACTCTTGGGTTCCTAAGAAAGTGAAAAAGGCCCTTGTTGTCCATGTCGCTCTCAAATCCCATAATACCTCACAGTGGTATTTTGACAGTCGTTGCTCCAGACACATGACAGGTGATGCCTCATATTTTACCCATCTTGAGGATTATAATGATGGGAGAGTCACCTTTGGAGATGGTATCAAATCTAGCATAGTTGGACGAGGTACAGTAGAGTTACCAGGATTTCCAAAGCTAGAGAACGTACTGTACGTCAAAGGTTTGAAAGCAAACCTTCTTAGCATCAGCTAGCTGTGCGACGATGACTTTGCAGTGAAGTTTGACCGGAAAGATTGTAAGGTCTATAATCAAGCCGGTAAACTTTTAGTGCAAGGGGTGAGGACTGAGGATAACTGCTATGGGACTGAGCCCACATCCTCACTAGTCTGCAACAGCGCCACGATCACTCCTATGGATCTGTGGCACCAACGTCTAGGTCACATGAACGTTAGAGACTTATCTCGATTAGTCAAAAAGGACCTAGTACGTGGCTTACCATCACTTGGAAAGCCAACTTCCACGATCTTTGGACCCTGTCAGTTGGGAAAGCAAATCCTTAGCCCACATAGGAAGTTGAATTCCATTACCACCTCACGTGCTCTTGAGTTGATTCATATGGATCTTATGGGTCCTATTCGCACGGAGAGTCTAGGTGGTAAGAGATACATTCTGGTAATGGTGGGCGATTTCTCTAGATACTCTATTGTCGGTTTTCTAAGAGAGAAATCAGATGCGGTTGAATTCCTAACGACCAAGTGTCGTGTCCTGCAAAATCAACACGGGGTCACTATTAACAGAATACGTAATGACAATGGCACTGAATTTAAGGAAGCAAAGGTGGATCTGTACTGTGATAGCCTCGGGATCAAACATGAGATTTCTACTGTGAGAACTCCTCAGCAAAATGGGATTGTTGAGAGAAAGAATAGAACGATCCAAGAGATGGCTGGATCTATGCTTCTAGGTCGTAAAGTGCCTAGGAGATTTTGGGCAAAGGCAGTGTCTACTGCATGCCATACGGTGAATAGGGTGTATCTGCGTCCACACACACTTCACACTCCTTATGAGTTGTGGACTGGAAAGAAGCCCAACCTAGCATATTTCCGTGTTTTTGGGAGTAAATGCTACATCCTACGGGATAGAGAGCAATTAGGAAAGTTTGACTCCCGGAGCGACGAGGGAATATTGTTAGGATATTCATCGAACAGTAGAGCGTATCGGGTTTTTAACCTGAAGAGCTCTAAGGTTATGGAATCAACAAACGTCACTGTGCAAGATGACGAACCTCCGACGGTTATTGATCCCAACCGTCAGTGTGAGGATGAGGATTGTTCTGATAGTGAGTTTCCTGTTTCTCTCCCTCACTCTGTGGACCCTATTCCTGTTTTAGGGGACACACCTACTTGGGTTCGCAAGAGTCATGATCCTTCAGCCATTGTTGGTGATCCCACTCTAGGGGTCAAGACTCGTGCTCAGCTAGAGAACGTTGTTAGCCATCTTTGCTACACGTCCAAAGTCGAGCCCAAGAACCATAAAGAAGCACTCAAGGATGAACATTGGATATCTGCTATACAGGATGAGTTCCCTTCAGTTTAAAAAGAATAATGTCTGGGAATTAGTCCCCCGACCTAGTGAGACTAATGTGATAGGTACCCGGTGGATTTTCAAGAATAAAATGGATGAAAATGGTACCATAATCAGAAATAAGGCTAGGTTGGTCGCTCAAGGCTACACACAGATAGAGGGTGCAGACTTTGGGGAGACATTTGCTCCTGTTGCGAGGCTTGAGTCAGTCCGCTTACTACTCGCCATCGCGTGTCATCTGCACTTCAAAGTATATCAGATGGATGTCAAGAGTGCCTTTCTGAATGGCATTCTACAGGAAGAGGTTTACGTGGAACAACCAAAAGGGTTTGAAGACCCTCAACACCCTGAGCACGTCTACTATCTGAGGAAAGCCTTGTATGGTTTGAAGCAAGCACCCCATGCTTGGTACGAGAGGCTTACTTCCTATCTCTTAGCTCGTGGCTTCAAGAGAGGGGGAGTTGATATGACGTTGTTCGTCAGGAGAGATGACGGTGCTATTTTGGTTGCCCAGGTCTATGTGGACGACATAGTCTTTGGATCCACATTCTCCCAGCATGCTCACCACTTTGAGGAGGATATGAAAAGTGAGTTTGAGATTAGCATGGTTGGTGAGCTTACATTCTTCCTTGGTCTCCAGGTTCGTCAGCTAGAGGATGGGATGTTCATCTCCCAATCCAAGTATGCTAGAGACCTAGTGAAGAAATTTGGTTTAGACTCCGCTAAGCATGCACGTACACCTATGAGTACCACTACCAAGCTTAGTAAGGACACTTCAGGCAAGGACGTAGAGCAAACCTTGTATCGGAGTATGACAGGCAGTCTTCTCTACTTGACTGCTAGTCATCCCGACATTGCCTTTAGTGTTGGAGTCTGTGCGCGTTATCAGGCGTCTCCTAAAGAGTCACACTTACTCGCTCTAAAACGTATTATCAAATACGTGAGTGGGACTCTCTCATACGGTATTTGGTATTCCTTTGATACCGATGACCGTTTTTCCGCCTATTCGGATGCCGATTGGGCTGGGGACGTAGATGGTTGTAGGAGCACTTCTGGTGGGTGTTTCTATTTTGGTTCTGCTCTTGTCTCTTGGTTGAGCAAGAAGCAAAACTCCATCTCTTTGTACACTGCGGAGGCTGAGTACATCGCCGCCGGGAGTTGTTGCACGCAACTCATGTGGATGAAGAAAATGTTGGAGGATTATGGGATTTCACAGGACACCATGACCATTTCCTGTGATAACACGAGCGCGATACACATATCCCGTAATCCTGTCCAACATTCGCGTACAAAGCACATTAGGTTACGCGAGCACTTTATACGTCAATTAGTTGAGGAGAAGGTCGTAACCTTGAGTTTTGTTCCTACCGACCGTCAGTTAGCTGATTTTTTCACGAAACCTTTAGATGCCCTTAGATTTGAGAGTCTTAGGAAGTCTTTGGGGATATGCACAGTTGACTGAGGGGTTGGTCTATGCCTAGAATAGGATGCTTCTTCATGTTCATATCATATGCTTCCTATTCCTAGTCTGTTTATATGTACTATTCTTTGTTGTACAGCGTTTCTTTACTCTTTTTGCTGTTTATATTGCTTTTGAAAAATACAAAAAGATTTTTTTTGAAAAATTTGAGAAAAGCACAAAAAGATTTTATTTTGATAAATTTTTTGAAAAAGACCAAAAAGAGATTTGCCTTTTATGGATGAGCATTTAGGATAGCCAAGTCACAACTTCATTCCATATTTCCATGTGACTGGTTGTTAGAGATTTGAGAGGCTACATCATTTCATCCATGTGCTTAACATTGATTGGAGTCCTTGAGATGTAATTAGTGATATTTCCTACATGCTTGACTCCTATATCCTTTATTGCACACATGCACGGCTATATTTGATTGTTACACTTGTCAATCTCATGTTGGCTTGAGTGTTTCCATCTCAATCCTATCTATACAATGTATAAAATGAGATAAAACTTGACAAGATTGGATTGCATGTAAAAACCGTTGTGGTGAGACTGTGTTATAATTTGCATAATGGGGAGGGGCTGCGAAAGTTGATTTTTATGCTTTGCGCAAAAGCCACCATTAAAAAGGACCTAAAAAATGGAGGAATTGTAATATCCGAGGTCCTAAGAGGTTAAAAGAGCCCGAAAAAATTGAAAAGTCAATAAAAAGCAATACATGCCATATATGGGCCATTTAAGTTTCATCATCAATTCTCCAAAGTTTGAGAATTTAGTATACCTCTATTCAAAATATAAATCTGAGGGAGTTTGGTAGGAGATTGAAAAACGGGTTTGCACTTCCTTGAAAGTCCTAAAAAAGCATGACAATCATTTTGGACGTTATTGGTGTAGAAATCACTTTGAGCTTTGATTTGTAGATTTGATATAGTCAATGTCGTATATTTCCAATCTTTTACACCAAAGGAAGCTTTTGAGTTCATTCGTTAGGAATATCCAATATTCATCGTGCACATATGTCATGTTTGTATGCTTTGATTTTCCTATCTAATTTTGATCACACCCACTCATTAACGCTATCACCGTCTTGGTTGTTTTATGTTCATTCATGGTGTGATTTTATGCCTTGTGTCACCCCGGTACTTGATTGCTTGATTTACTTCTCTCATTTGTCTATTTGGGGACATCATAAAAGGGGGAGATTAATGAATTATCTGAGATTAATGAATTATCGGACTATGGGGGAGTTTTGAAATTGTTATATATGCTTATGTTTATCTCATTTCAAACTCGATATGTCACTTGGTATTTGCTTTGTCTCATGTGTGTAGGTACATCTTTTGATAATCCCATGTTGCACACCCTGATGAGAAAAGCGGTGAGATTTCTGAAGATTCGAAGAACAAACGATGCAGCCTTAGTCATTTGTACCACTTTCAGTTTTGGGTTCATGGAAGGGTAGATTTGTATAGGCATTGTGATTATATATAATCCGGATTTTTTATGTTTGTTCCGTCATAGACATAAGTGGAGATTTATAAGGACATTTTTGTCCAACATAGTTATATATGTCATTAGCCGTAACACCGTTGAAGAAATTCAAGTTCATATCGTCATCAACGGAATCCGAGTATCGAATCAAGAAAGAAGAATTCAGAAATCCAGAATACCGGACCGGTCCGCCCCAAAATAAAAAGAACCGGTCCGCCTAGCCTCGGACCGATCCGCCTGGAATTTAAAGGAACCGATCCGACTGCGGACCGATTCGCTGAGACCCAGACCGATCCGCCTTGCTCGTTTGAAGCCAGTGAACCCCGAATCGAATGCGAACCGAATTAGCTTCAAAATAAAAGAACCGGTCCGTTATCGAACCGATCCGCCTAAGGCCCGGACCGGTCCGCCCTGGATAGAATTTCCCAGATCGTGTATCAGATTTTCTCGGCCAAAGAGGTTCTATTTAATCCCACTACGGGGAAGTGGTTTGATAAGACTTACACACGATTTTCTGAGTTCCATAACTCTTAAGTCTTCATGGTATTTGAGTCCATTGATTCATACCCTTGATTCACACAAATTCCATACATTTGTGAGTCACTTTTGGTAACCCTAGAACACCATTGATGTTCAACCCTTTGTGAAGTGGACCGCTTCTTCCTCTTCATTGCAGCCCTACTGGACAGGGATAGTTCCAGCCGCCAGCCCTACTGGAAAGGGTTTCTTCCAGCCGCGACTACAGAATCCGATACCTGAGGGTAATTCTTAGTCAATCTGTATTTCATTGTAATCCGATTGTAAACCATCTTTTACAAATTATAGTGATATACAAATGGTTTTGCCCCTGTGGGGGATTTTTCCTTAAACTTTGTGTGTTGAATAACTCGTGCATGATTTCATATTGTTTCAATCACACCTAGTTGCATGCTTAGGGTTAATTTGGGTTAAAAATGGTATTTATTATATTATTTCTTAATTGAACGCAAGCGCCAACTCTTTCCTTTATTAAATTAAATCAAAGTGTCCGGTTGGTTCATTCTTAGCATCACTGTCAAAAAGTATTTTTTCTTTATTGATCACCTAATAAATAATTAAGCTATGTGTCAAAACATTTAATTTTATAAATTAAGTCCTATTATTATGATTTAATACACGAATACATTTTCATGAACACAAGTAATGATATTGAATACCAAACCATCCAAGTGGAATAAACATACTAGATTAATTATCCAAATAAAATATCCCAAATCACGGGACAGTGAAATAATTAAAAACAATCCCAACTAAACTGAATACTGAAATAATAAGGAGTACAAGTCTCTCTCTGAACTAAGTAAAACTGCAAATGGGAGACACAAGCCCTATAAAATAATTACTAAATTGAAGACTGAGAAGACACGAATGAAGTCGTGTACTGCAAGGACCTGCAACTCCCACACTAGCTGCAGCACATCAACAGTCCAAAGATCTAAGCCTGATGCCCCTGTGGATGGGCATCCGTAGTACATATATATATACCAAAAGAAAGAAGAGATGACAGGAAACGGGTCAGAACACGAGTGTAAAATAACTTTAAAAATAGTTTAGCAACTATTTAAAAATCTTACCAGTTGATATTACATACATGTTACTGCCTCGACACTCAATTGAGAATTCTCACCTCTCAACTAGTGTCACGCCTAACGTACTACCGAATTAATCTAGAAAGGCTAACCCTGTTAACTAGTCTAACCCAATTTTACTTTACCAATTTTGATCCGAGTGATCGCATGACTATAGTTTGTATCTGATAATATTTTCTTATGAATTTATCAGCCAGTTATGTTCATCTCAAGACAGACTTAAGTTCTCAACCACTTAACTCATTTAACATTAAGTATTCAATTTTGTCTACTTAAAAGCACGTAAGACTAATCACAATCATATATATATATATATATATATATATATATATATATATATAATCTAACTAGATGTGCCCACGTGCTTTGCACGTGTGGGCAAATCCAAATATTCAATTGGATTAGCTGAATAAATGAATAAGAAGCTGTAAATTTAAAAATTATACATATAAAGCATAAAAACTATAACAAATTATGTACAAGTAATGAAGTAAATGAAATCAATGTGTAAAACAATGAAGCGATAATCACATAATAAGATATGAAATCTCATGAAATAGTAAAAATCAATGTCAATGAATCCTAGTTATTTAAAATGTAAAATGCAAAGGAAGAGATAAATTATTTATGGAAGAACTAAGATAATAACAAAGTGTAATGATAAAATATTAAAATATAATCGTCAAACAAATATGTTGCTTTTGATATTTGTTAGAATTCGATGTGTCTTATTCATCTTCAATTTTATGAGCGACAAAATATGCAGGCTTTCGATTAGAATCTCTAAGCAATTTTCCTTTAATGTAGAATCTGCTAATTTTGCCAATGCACGTATATAACTTTTAAATATAGTCCGAGTGCACAATCCCCTGTGGAATAAATTAGCATAAAAAAATAAGTATATGAAATTAGTATAGAACGTTTGAAATGTATGCATGAATTTTAAGTTTTAATAAGAATGATATTACCTTTTCTTTAGAAACGATGAAAGTTTGAATGTTGCAGGAAATGAAAGACTATGTTTCCTTGAACAGTGTGACTGTTGCTCTTTCGTTGTCATCTTGAACCATTAATTGAAGTAAGTACCTTGTGTTTGGTTGAACAACGAGTTAATATCCAATAATGGTAATATAGCGTGCCCAAATTATGAACAACAAAAATTGAGCTTATAGATATTTGTTAAAAACGTAAGACAAACTTACCTGAAAAGTTGGAACAGTAAGGTTGTAAACATGTGTCAAGGTCTAATCCTAAGATTAAAAAATATATTTTTTAGGATTTCATATTTTTTTTTAAAACGGTAAATTTTAAAAACATATTATTTTATAAAACTATATATATATATATATATATATATATATATATATATATATATATATATATATATATATATATAAAGAAAAATACACTTTTTTTTAATAAAAATTGTAATTTTTTTAATAAAAAAACTCTTGTGTATAAAAGTTGTATTACTAAAAAACTTAATTTTTAAAACAAACTGTATTGTTAAAATTTGTATTCATAAAAAATACAATTTAAAAATGCATTTATAAAAATACTGTTTTTTATAAATAAATAAAATACTATTTTTTTTATAAAAACAAAAAAAATTTATTGTTTTTTATATAAAAAAAGTAACGTTTTTTAAAAATACAATTTATATAAAAAAATACAAATTTTTTTCTATATATTTTTGTTTTTTTCTTTACATATTTTTAAGAATACAATTTTTTCTTATAAGAAATGAAGTTTTTAATTAAAAAATAAGGTTTTTATAAACAATATAATTTTCATAAAAAAATTATACCATTAAAGAGGAAATCATCTCTTTTTATGTATAAGAGATAGAGATAGAGGTGTATTTTCAGAGATGCAGAGATCATGAAACCCCAAAAAATAATTAATATGAAATCTAAAGAGCTCCATCCGTGTTTTTTTTACAATTATACTCTCTCGAGTTAATAATAATGATTAAATGTCATAATTTTAAATAAGAACATAGTCAGATGAACCAGATTCTCTCCATACGTGTCTTTTTACCGTCAAAATGAAAAAAATACAATGGTCGGTAATACTGACAAAGGGAGTATACACACAAAGAAATAAATAAAGATAATGCAGATGAACCGGAGTCTTGATTAAAAATCGAATAACGTCTTCACCCGTGTAAATTTCGTATCAAATATGTTCCAAGTGGATTCCTGTTCAGGTATTATTTAAAAAGTATCAAGATCAAAATCCTTATTTTAACAGTCTCAAGATCAAAATTTAACATACTAAATTACAGTCTCAAGTTTTAAAAACTCAATAAATTGTTAAAACATCCATTTTCAAACAGTTTTTGTTCTTAAAACTGTTAAAACCTATGAACATGAATTAAACCTATATACATCACTACACCAATATATAATGTAAACTCATAAAAAAAAGATAAATTAATGTGTTCAAATTTGGGGGCTTTAAATAGGTTATTATGTAACATGAAACATATTAATCTCTAAAATAAAATAAACAACGTGATAAACAGATCTACACAAAATGATCACAAATTTAAATGTAAATTCGAACCTTATATTTGAGTTACCTTCCACAATGGCATATATGTTTGGGACGGTTTTGTGTTGCTAAGATTATTTCTAGTCCACCTGCTTTTTTTGTGATTAGTTAGAGGATGGTTCAGTGAGAGAGATGAGATATTTTGAGAAGTGGGTTTCACTTGGGAAGTCTTCATAGTAAAAATTGGGCTTTTTCGTGTATTGGGTTGGAAGTTGTGCATAGGAGATCGTTGTCAGTGTACAAATTAAAGTGCAGTGTATGTGGATGGGATTAAAATACAATGTATAATATATTCTTGAATGAAAGAGAAAGATAGAAGGGTATTGATGGATTTTTAAATTGTATAAGGGTAAAATAGTCTTTATATCATTAAAGAGAAACTCTCCTCTTTTAAAATAGTAGAGATAGGGCACCCCACATACATCTATGGTGCTGGCATACTCTGCTATCAAGTCCCTATATCTCTCGTACAAAAAAGGTAAATACTAGTTCGGAATCACGCTCGAACTGTATTAACAGAAAATGCACATATTGGAGGCGAAGCATAGTTCCAAAGCACTAAGTGATCAGCACATACCCTCACGTCTCTTAATACCATCTTACTATCACTCTCAGATATCCTATACTAAGGATGTTATGTTTTAGGGTACAAGTCAATTGATCGACGGGAAAAATCGAGCGTCCGTGTAATACGCTAGTCGTTGTTATCGGCTCCCAACCTCAATACAAAAAAAAACCTAAACTTGTAACTACACTTCTTAAGGAGTATAGTGGCGAGTCTAGGTATCGAATCCACAGGGAATTAGGACGTGTGAACATGACGACAAAGGTAAGGTAGTTTAATCCTAAAGTTGATGTTAAAATAAAAGAAAAGAAAAAGATGATTGATGGGTTTAAATTTCCAATTGGTGATGAAATAAAATGTGCACAAAAATACTAAGAATTGTAAAGAAATTAGATTTGAAAATGAAAAAAATATAGGTTAGGAAACAATCCCCCAAACCCTAGTAATTTATCAGATAGAATGCTAGAATTATAAGTTATAAATTGGAATGAATCCAATCTTTATAGATCCAAAGCATTACATATATGAGGGTACTAGCCCGCATCATATGAAATCAAAGGTAAATATAAAGCGGTGTAGGACAATTATACTCGCATCGTATTCTTAAACATCCCAGGTACCTAGGGTAAGAGAGATTAAAAGATCATCCATGGTTGTAGAATTATCTTAAATGATTCGTCCAATTATTTAATTTAAATTCTATTTCCTATATAGATAAATTACATCGGGATGGGTTCATGCATCCCAACCCTTACAAATTAGCTAAACATGATGAAAACAAAAGAAAACTCCCGAATTAAAGTGCAGGAATTCATAATTAGATCTAAAAATTTGAGAACAAGACTTGGGAATGGAAAATGAGAAAGCAATAATTAATAACACTAACTACGAAAGCACTAAAAATAGAGAATTTAAAATTACTTGGAGAATGAAGAAATCTGAAACTAAAACTTAAATCTTGAATTGAACTTCAATCTTGAATAGTAGCAAAATTTCCAAACTAGAGTTCGTGGTTACAAGAACCCTTTAAAACTGAAAAGAAGGCTAAACTAACTCTAAAACTTCTCTAAGAACAACTCCCCTTGGAATGACATAGGGATTGGTCTTTTATAGATCTCAAAAATGAATTTTTGCATGCCTCTCCACGTTTTACAACGAATAAAAACGAATTAAACAAGAAATTTCAAGAGTTGTCTCTTCAGCTTCCAGAATTAATTTCAACTTTTGACTTTCTGTCTCCAATTTTAAATGGGCATAACTTCTTCACCGTAGCTCGGATTGGGGTGCCGTTTTTTTCAATGTTCTTGTAATTTAGAGGTCTTCAACTTTATAGACTTCCCCACCACCGTACTAAGGCTGGAAAATTACGAAAATGCCCTTCAACTCTCCATTTCTTGGTTTCTTTCACTATTTTGAGTTCTCCTTCGCACTAATTTGCATGAAATACCTATAAAGCACATGAGAAATACAAAAAACACGAAATAATTTCCAAAATATGTTAGTAGCATAAATAAGAGACAAATCCAAGCTATTTACACTGCACGGGATCATAAAAATATCGAAATTAAGGGAATAAATGTGAAGAATATGTGCCTAATCACACCCCCTAACTTAGAACATTGCACGTCCCGAGCAATGTAAAAGAATCCTATCAAGGCTCAACTCTTGAAAATAATTTTATTGGGATAGAATACCTTTTTTCGCGGACAAGAGATTGCATTTAGCGTATGCAACAAGCCTTTAAAACTCTAGGTTACCCTAGTAGGACGAGTTTTGTCTAGTGAGGGTTTGCAGTGAATATACCAACAAAATTCTTTATTGACTCAAATAAATATCAAAATACTTAAAAATTATACAATTTAAACTTCTCGAAAAATAATCACCATAAATTCATATTCAAATGTCTCAAACCATAGTGTTTGTGTGCAAAGCCAGAAATTAAACCTCAAATTTCCACCGATTGAGCATTACGTTACTTTCCAAAAATTCGTTTTGATTCAAATTCTTACGGATGCACTCACAAACGAATCTCTCGGATTATGGCTATTCTCTCGGTATGCATGATATAAAAGTAAATATAATAGACACAAATTCACGCATACAAAATTAAAAAGAAAGAAATATATGGTGAAAAGATCTCATCATCAGAATACAGTTATTTGGAAATGGGAAACATCATCTCTTAAATACACCCTTTTAATCTCTTTTATTATCTTTTCATGTCTTAGCTCTCCATGAGGTAATTATTTTCGCCATTCGGACTCGGTTAGGACTTTTCGAGTTAAAAAAGTGTAAAGGGTAAAATTGGAAATAGACGGATTGTTCGGAATTGGAAAATGTCCTTATGACGTCCATTAGTGCTTTTTCGGGCATTTGCTCATTTTTCTCTTTCTTTTTCAATTTTCATTTTTTTTCTTTCAATTTTTTTTTTCTTTCTATTTGTTTTTTTGCTGAGCATTTTTTCTATTTTTCTCTTGCCCCTTCTTATTGCACAATTTGGACTTACTTGATGAATTTTCTCAATTTTCACAATTCCTGACTATTTGGACTTTTTGGGTTATCAAACGAAAGGGAAATATTTTATTAGGCTCAAAGTGGGTTGCAAAGGGATAATTTTTCACAGCTTTATTATGGCTAATATTTTTGGGTTAAACCAAATAGGGCTTACTTCATTGTCCAAATTTCTAATCACATTACCATATGAATCTCGAGATTAATTAAGTTTAAAGATATATTTAGCAGGAACTTCGAGACAACAATTCACACATTTCCCATAACCGATCAAAACAAAGGATTGAGATCATCAACGACTTATTAAAATGCTGAAAAGATCTTTGAGTTAATCATAACCTCGGATTGATTTAAAAACTCATAAAAAATTGAAAGGCTCGAAATCTCACCGGGTTTGACTAATCTCCACACTTATTCGTAAAGTCGTCAATTTTCTTTCAATTTCCATCTTTGGTCAATTTTGGCTTAGTGCAATTGAGATTTAACAATTTGAGACTTTAAATAGAATAAAGGTGACATTTTTGATAAATTTAAATTCCAATTTTTATTTATTTTGAACAAAAATATTTTTGGCTTTTCAAAAAAAAATTCATTTTTTTGTCATTTTAAAAATTTGTAAAGTTTTAGAAAGACGCACTTATCACCCCCCCTAACTTAGACTTTTGCATTGTCCTCAATCAAAAGGATTAAAATCTAAAGAAGAAAAAGAATAAGTGCGACAAGAAAATTAAAATGCAACAAGACACTATATAACACTTATACATGACTCAAAAATACAACAAAAATCACCCCATACGCGTCGGGGGTGTGACGACCTCTCATCTCTCTCCAGAAATCACCCGACCCCTTTCACTGCGTACTATCCGCTCCTCGTCTCTCCCGTCTTACCATCATAAGTTAATAGCCGGAACAAATTGGACTGTGCCCATAGATAAAGGAAAGACCGGGAGATGCATTATGATAAACCGGAAAAGGATCCTCTTTTTGTGTAGCACGTGGGTTGGTCTCTAAGTCGGACGAGATTTGAGTCTATATTCAAGTACTTCCGAAGACTCAATTGGTATGGTTGGATGTTTGGGAAGGATAAATGCATCAATTCTATTTTCCCACTCGCTTTCATCTAAATGACGAAATGAGGCCCAGAAAGATTGGACTTCATCATTGAGGCGTGCATCCACCTGTCCGAACTCGCTCTCAAACTCTGCTAGGCTCAACTCCTCTAGCTCTCTCTCTCTTGCTTGGTGTCCTCAACATGCCTTTTGTGCTCATTCGACGAATTATAGGGTGGTGTGGGTGGGTGGTAATCGAGGAGAAATGTATCGATAGTGTCCTGCCATTCGCTTTCCTCTAAGTATTTCGACGAGCCTCTCCCGACACACTCTAAATCTCCTCTTTCACTCTTGTTCATGGGCTTACTCATGATCTCGAAATGCATTAACTAAGCATACCTCCCCTACCTTGCTCTCGATGTTGCAACCACTCCTCTCACTGTGCGCAACACAACCTTCCCTTAATGGCTCTTCCTTGTAAGTTCTTTCTTGCTCGTGGGCTTCCCCCAAAAGATCCAACCCTCGCGGTTCCCCTACATCACTCTCTCTCTTGGAATTATTAAAAATATTTGTTTCGAGGGTCATGTTCCTGAAAGTTAATTGCATACGCCCACTTCGGGTATTGATAAGAGCATTAGCTGTAGCTAAAAATGGGCGGCCAAGGATAACGAGAACATGATTAATTGGGAGAACGGAGGGTTCTTCGTCCCAAATGACAAAATCCACCGGGAAGTAGAAAGTGTCTATTTGGACAATCACATCCTCAACAATTCCCCGAGGAAGCTTCACAGAACGATCCGCGAGCTGGAGAGTCATATTGGTGGGCTTAAGGTCCCCTAGTTCTAGTTGCCTATAGATGAAATAGGGCATAACGTTAACACTATCCCCTAGATCTATTAGAACTCTCTCGATTCGGTTCTTCCCCATGATACACGAAATAGTGGGTGCACCCGAATCTTTATATTTTAATGGAAAGTCACTCGACAAGACTGCGCTGACATTTTGGGACAAAGAGACGTTCTTGTTTACCTTTAGCTTGCGTTTCACCGTGAGTAAGTCCTTAATAAACTTAGCATACACGGGAATTCTCTGTATAGTCTCGAGAAAAGGTAATTTGATGTTTACTTGCTTAAGGACTTCCAGAACTTCATCACGGGAGGTCATTTTGGAGTGAGAGACCAACCGTTGAGGGTATGGGGCAGCAGTGGGGATGATGGCCTTGGGTCCACTAGTGTTTTCCTCCTCCTCACTCTCAATTAAAGGGGCATCTTCGGCCTCTCTTGTTCCGGGCGAAACCTCTTTATCTTTAGATGCATTGCGTGGGGGAGGTGACAAATCAACTATTTTCCCACTACGTACAGTGGTAATAGCGCTACATTGCTCTCGATGGTCATGGGATGTAGTGCCAACACTGGTTTGTCCTTGGGGAGGTTGTTGGCTTTGAGCAGGAATTTTTCCCTTCTCTTGGACATTCGATGCAGTTTGCAACCTTGAGATGCTAGTATGTATTTCATTGAACATTCGATCATAATTAGCACTGTTCTCCTTTTGAGATTGGATGAGGTGATTTAAGTTGTCCTCAAGAGATCGCCTCGGTGGAATAACATATGAACCAGGAGATAGTGATTGCATGAGGGGATGCATATGTGTTATACCAGGATTATTCCTCCAAGATGAATTGTACACGTTTCCCTAGGGTGTACTAAAATGTCCGCTAACCCCTCCTATAGCTTCCACTTGCTCAGTGTATATTGCCCTGTAAGCGGGTATTACTGGACATCCTTTGGTAGAATGACCCGCCGCACAAATGTCACACACCTCTTATTTTTCAGTTGAGATATGTCCAGTAGCTTCTCTAAACCAAACCTCAAGGGTGTCTCTTATCCACTTTTCAAACTGATCAAGTCGACTGTCTAACAAAGTGTCCTTGTCCAATTGATAAATACCGAAAGCAGCATGAGTGTTGGACACTTGTGGATGTCTGTTTTGGCTGTTGGGGTCAGAAACATCCCATGATTGCGTAGTCTCTGCTACGTATTTCAAATGAGCCTCAGCATCGCTCGAGTCTAATTCCCAAAATGGTCTTTCACACATTGTCTGCACAAGTTGTTTAGATGCCAAAGTAAGCCCCTGATGAAAGAACGAAATGAGATGATGTTTCTCAAACCCATGATGTGGGCAAGCATTAACCGACTCCTGAAAACGTTCCCAACACTTATCAAAGGCTTCATTGTCATTTTGGCAAAAACCTTGGATTTGAGCCTTGACAAAATTGGTTTTGTGTTGTGGAATGAAATTTGAGAGAAATTTAGTCTGCATATCTCTCCAAGATAGAACAGAATTCGGGAGTAGAGACCATAGCCAGGTCTTAGCTTTATCCTTTAAGAAAAAAGGGAAAAGCTTTAATCGGATAACATCTTGTGGGCAGGCTTGATCACCAAACGTCCCACATGTATCTTCGAATTCTCGAATATGGAGATATGGCTTTTCATAATCCATACCATGAAATGTAGGAAGAATTTGAATCATCCCATTATGAAAGTGGAACTAACCGGCATTATACGGGAGTAAAATGCAACCAGGGGTAACACTTCACTCCGAAAATAGAAGATATTTCATGGGAAGATATGGTATCTCTTCCTCTCCAACACCAACACCAACACTACCGTGCACAGACATATTGCTACCCAACGATTCAGAACCCTCACTCAGTGTTTGACTCAAAAGTGTGGAGCGTCGGTAGTATGAGATTTTCCAGAGTTAGCTTCAGCAATGGGTTTTTCGTGAAATTAGGTTGGAGACAACGGAGGATTTTGCATGAACAGCTTATGAAAGATGAGATGAGATGAGATTTTTTTTTCTGAATGAATCAAATTAGGATCAAATTCACTCTCTTAAATGTCACAGTCTCCCCGGCAACGGAGCCAAAAACTTGACGCGACCACAAATGTGTTCTAGTGTGCGTGCTATCTAGGCTCAAGTGCAAGCCTGTCGCTCAAGTTATAAACTCGGTAAGTCGGGATCGTATCCACAGGGAGAAAAGGACAATAAGTAAGAATATCTAATTTAACCCTCAAGTGATCCAAGAAGAAATGAAAAGATGTTTGTTGGTGATGTTTGAAACTATTATAAACTAACAACAGTAATTGACGCTATGAATAAACTAAGTGCTTAAGAACACAAATTAAAGAGAGTGAATATAAAGATGGAAAAAAATATAGGTTAGGAAACAATCCCCCAAACCCTAGTAATTTATCAGATAGAATGCTAGAATTATAAATTATAAATTGGAATGAATCCAATCTTTATAGATCCAAAGCATTACATATATGAGGGTACTAGCCTGCATCATATGAAATCAAAGGTAAATATAGAGCGGTGTAGGACAATTATACTCGCATCATATTCTTTAACATCCCAGGTACCTAGGGTAAGAGAGATTAAAAGATCTACCATGGTTGTAGAATTATCTTAAACGATTCGTCCAATTATTTAATTTAAATTCTATTTCCTATATAGATAAATTACATCAGGATGGGTTCATGCATCCCAACCCTTACAAATTAGCTAAACAAGATGAAAACAAAAGAAAACTCCCGAATTAAAGTGCAGGAATTCATAATTTGATCTAAAAATTTGAGAACAAGAGTTGGGAATGGAAAACAAGAAAGCAATAATTATTAACACTAACTACGAAAGTAGTAAAAACAGAGAATTTAAAATTACTTGGAGAATGAAGAAATCTGAAACTAAAACTTGAATCTTGAATTGAACTTCAATCTTGAATAGTAGCAAAATTTCCAAACTAGAGTTCTTGGTTACAAGAACCCTTTAAAACTGAAAGGAAGGCTAAACTAACTCTAAAACTTCTCTAAGAACAACTCCCCTTGGAATGACATAGGGAATGGTCTTTTATAGATCTCAAAAATGACTTTTCCCATGCCTCTCCACGTTTTACAACTAATAAAAATGAATTAAACAAGAAATTTCAAGAGTTGTCTCTTCAGCTTCCAGAATTAATTTCAACTTTTGACTTTCTGTCTCCAACTTTAAATGGGCATAACTTCTTCACCGCAGCTCGGATTGGGGTACCGTTTTTTTCAATGTTCTTGTAATTTAGAGGTCTTCGGCTTTCTAGCTTGCCCCACCACCATAATAAGGCTAAAAAATTACGAAAATGCCCTTCAACTCTCCATTTCTTGGTTTCTTTCACTGTTTTGAGTTCTCCTTCGCACTAATTTGCATGAAATACCTATAAAGCACATAAGAAATACACAAAACATGAAATACTTGCCAAAAGAGGTTAGTAGCATAAATACGAGACAAATCCAAGCTATTTACATTGCACGGGTCATAAAAATACCGAAATTAAGGGAATAAATGTGAAGAATATGTGCCTAATCATCAATATCCCCCATAATGTCCAATCGAGATAAGATTGTCCCAGTGCGAAAACCTCTGAGAAAGTAAGTAGCACGCGTATGATTACACACAGATATTTATGTAATAAATATTCATACACACGTGTTTATATTTTCATCACTCAGATAGGTACACACATGACCTATTTTATATTTTGACCATACGCCGTACGTAGCGCCCGAGTCCTACGTGCAATTAATTTACTCTTACATTCTCAATTACCGTAAGTACTTAAGTTCTTCTCGACTCTCGAAGATGATCATCTTGATAAATATAAAATCACGAGGTGTATACTTTCTACCCTACTCGTCTAAGTCCTTCTTATTTCTCACAAGACTTAATTTAACGTACGCACAATTTCCACTCCATTTAATACCCCAAAATCCCACGATTAAATTTTATATAAAGTCATGTTAGTCGGACCTTGACTATACTCTACTGGTCCTTCCCAAGTCCCATTATGATATTTAAATTATGTCCAAAGGTCCTTACACATTGGGATCGGATTAAAATTACAAAGGGAGAAAAGTTCCAATTTCAAGGAGGAGTCGATCGATCGACATTCTTGAGTCGATCGATCAATCGGACAGTTATTGCCCAGAATTCTATTAATTAAGCCTTGGGGTTTCTTCCAATTTAAATCATCAAACCTCCATTAACATGTCCCAAACTCCCAATCAAACATCATGAACGTTATGTAAACCAATATGGATTATTTCTAACATAAAACATTTATTAATTCCTCAAGAATCGTCAACAAATGGATTAATTTAAGAATTTATCATTTAACCCTAGTTTATCTAATTTTCTCAAGAATCCCATTAGTTTCCAGATTTATATCTCTACTGGGCATCAAATTTCGTGGTTAATATTCTACACATAACAAGATATTTCATCCTGACCTGGTTTTTACTCCAAATTACAATAATAATCTCCCAAACAACATTGTATTTTCATGAGACATAAAATCATTATCTCCTAAACTAGCATGGATGTGTTATCAACTAAAGAATAGAAAGTTAGATACTTGATTCAAGAATATAAGTCTGAATATCTAAGAGTTGGTGATGTGGTTGTGTTCCCTCCTCTGATCTACACTCGGACGGTGTTTGTGGTGAAAATGGTGCAACTATTATGGGCCTAGCCTTAGGAAGCTCCTCAACTTCCTCGTCTAATGGACTATGTGAAATACACAACTTCTAACCCTAGAAGACAACCTCTAACACCTAATATACTTCTCTAATTTTCATAAGTAATTATATCCCAAAAATAGAAATTACCAAGATGCCCTCTCGGGATGCCGGTTAGGCCTAAAATAGTCCCGAGACCCAAACTAAGCCCTTGGGTACACTTTTATAACTATGTTGGCCCTTTCGGACATATTGGCGCACTTGAAATGACCATACGACGACTTAGAATTAATTCACTTTTTATTTCATTTAATTAGTCCCAACACGACTGGCACTCTCGTCCCGACTTAATTTCCATAATTATCGTATTTTTCACTCACAATAACTTTAATATTTTATAATCATATATTATTATACTCATTAAGTAGTATTCAACTTAATTATGACCAAGGAATACTAACTCTCATCATGCTAGTAATTATATAATTATATCATGATTAATTATAAAAAAATTTACTCCATTTAATTAATTAATCCCAAACCAATAATTAAAATAAAATACGTTCAAAAATATGGGGTTTCACATACTTCCCCCCCAATAACTGAATTTCGTCCCAAAATTCGGATTCAACCGCTACTCAGACTGAGGAGCTTGCAACACCATATCCTCCAGTACTCAAACCAATTTCGGAGTAAGGCGCTCAATCACTATAGCCCTCGCCTCACAGCAATATTGTTCGACACTCTCAACACTTTATCAGTTATAGGGTCACACCTCAATAACGGCACTTCACATTATGCTCCTACCAGACGAAATTTGAATAAAATGATCCTATACATCATTAACCGCATTATCTCAATATTATTAGGAGGCCTTACCTCACTATGTGTCAACTACTTGTATTTATCTAAACACAAAAACCCCATCCTAAGAGATACCATATGAACATTTGACCACTCTTATCAGTTCTTTGAATCTCAATTTTCATCTACGTAACTCTTACGACAGTCAGAAGCCACCTAAGATGGTCTGCAGTTATTCCACTATAGTCATCAGACTCTAACTCGACCAATCCAAAATTCTGATTATCCACTCACCTCTAAACAACCAAAGGGAGAATGGTTAAGGTTTTCAACACAAAATCTCAATAAGTATCTTGCCCATAATGAACAGGTGTGAGTTCTTACACACAACTCTACCATTTGATAATATTTTCTCCCAATTACGGTAATATACTTCACTTACTAGCTATATTCATTGAGGAAATGAAATGATTATAACGAGTCTAAGATTACTTTTATATAGCTTCACTAGTCTTTAATCACTTTTCGCCTACTACTAGGGCCATAAGTAATACAACCTTCTCAAAATAAAACATCATTCCCACTACTTCTTGAAATCCCGTATTAAAGGTGGGGTTCAAGGATCTCATCCTGGTTCAGAACAATTCTGTGCAGGACCATGTACCGGTGCGATCCTTCTTTTCAAAGAAAGACTGGGGCACACTATCTAATAGTGTAAATCATCCCAAAGGAATAATAATTTTTTTGGTCAACCTGTCCCACACATTCGAAGGAACTAGCGACCTTAGCTCGAGGTTGGCAACCCATTAAATAAATTTACCAACTTGATTGCCCTCCTCCATTACTGGAATCGTCGGCTTGATCCAAAAATTTTTGGCTGATCAGCTTGCTCCAACCAATTTCTATCTATGAGTGGTGCACACGAAGACTACTCACTATGTCCTTCTCAGCAACGACTTCCATTTATAATGTCTCATATTAAATGGTACTTAATACTCCCATTCTTCCCTCGACATATATCAAAATTTCTGACCAATGCACTTTTCGCCACGATTGGCACTTTCGTATTCTTTACACTTCATTTCACATCATCATTCTATTCATACGAAAGTTACTATCAACATTCGACCGGGTAAAACTCCACTCCGAAGTTTTCCTAATAGTTAAATATTTACTCTTCTCAAGGGATACCCCTTTTTAAATGGCTTTTAACCCCCTTTCAACCAATTTTGGGTGTACTACTTTGATCGTACATGTATATATGGATTATCCTCCTTCCCAACCATGATTAATCCACTCTACCACTTTTGCTACGTTATATTAGTCCTACAGGCATATATTTCACCCATCTATACCCACGTACTTTTAACCCGAACGCTTCTGACATCAGCTAACCAGGATGCCCACACACCCTATAAACCTTGCATGCCGGTGTAAACATCACATATGCTTTACACATAACAATTAATTATTTATTTCCCCTGTATTCATAACGGGGATATAGCACTTAGCTATTCGGAATCGCCCGAGAAATCAAAATTTTAAATCCTCCTTAACATCGTTCCACTCTTCACCTCATGGTGATAAAAGAATTTTTTTTGTGGTTCCTTACAACACAACCAGCTCCACTAACATTAAATTGTAATTCAACTTTCAACTTACAATTATAACTACATGCTTCAATAACGATCGAGGTACTGGACTCATGGACTAAGGACCAAACACCCACTTCCAACCCTACGTTAAGTTTCATGAGTGGGATGTCTCGCAAAGAGAAATCGAAACAACGAACCCCCATGATACACTACTACCTAGCATTGTCGGTTATCAAAATCCGTTAGGCCCTCCATCCATAACATGTACCTCTATACTCCCATCTCTCGACATAAAAGCTACATATCCTCCCTCAATTACACTTAAACAAACAACCTTACGCATTGGTGGTAATCACATTCCATAAACCTCGTACACATACAGTCAGGAATCTCGAAATCCTGTCCTCAGTCATATAAATATAAGTCTTAACTCCCACATCTCTAAAGAAGTTATATAACAATATGCTCTTCTTATCACCAAGTCCTGAGTGCTAAACATAATAATGAGCTAAATCTTTCTGCTCAATAGTATACCCAATACACACTGAATCATATCAATAAAGTCCCTACACACACCGAGATCAAATATCTCGAGACCACTATACCTTTTGAAGCCTCTATAATATATAATATAAGTGCGAGTTCCACCCTCTCGCAGGTGAGGTTTTTGCAGAATAAAACATCCTGCACTAGAGTAGCAACCTCGATAGACTTGCGATATTCACCCACTATCGGTCTAACCATTTTTATAAAACCATAATCTGGATATTATCCTACCCATATAACACTTCATTAAAACGAGTAATATCCATAAGGTATATGCCACTATCAATACACCCATTCATCCTCCGCGTATAACACTAAAGATCCATTATACCAGGGAAAATATTTACATAATAATAACATTATCGATATACACATTAAACTCGTCCCACATTCGAATCTAGAAATAATCAAAATATAGTGACTCACTCGTGTCACATTAAACACGCCTCATCCTTCGAGGGTGGAACTCATATTCTACCTTTCCAATCGTCCTCACAGCTCAAATGGTTTCCCGGGCATAACACGCATGTCCGAACCAAACCGAAAACTACATTAACCATTTCCCTTGCTATAACAACACAATTAATTAAATATCGGGTGATCAGTCCTTCATTTAATTAAATCAGAATATCATTCTCAGCATCATTGTCAAAAACCATTTCTTTATTAATCACCTAATAGTTAATTAAGCTAAGTGTCAAAAAAATCCATTTTTTATTTAATTAAAACCACTCCCTGACACGGAATAATAATATGCAACAACACATCACAACTGAATTAACTATAATAAGAATAAATGTGAGTGGAATAACTCTCCAGTTAAATTATAAAATTTATACTAAATAAATATTATAACCACAATGCTTACGTAAATAATTACAACCTCTAGAATCCTTGGCAACATGCCATAAGTGAAGTAGTCACTATAGATGAGTGAATCAATAGAAAGGAAGCGTCTAAACCAAATCCACATCTCTGCTAGTATATATAATCCATCGGAATATCCATAATCTATTCTTGGCATCCCAGTTGCGGGATACCTGATGTACAAGATATAGTAGAGAAGAGAATATACAAGGAAACGGGTCAGATCCCGATTGTAAAAGATTTTCAAAATAGAAAGTGCTTAACAATTACAAATAAGCATTTAATATGTACATGATAGTTTCTCGGGCTCTCTCTTGAGAATTCTCACCTATCATCTAGAGTGCACACCTATCGTATCTTATTATCTTCCTAGTTAAGGTTCCCTCCTAACTAGCCTTAATATAACTATGATTCTAACTCATATCATAAACCCGTATGCCCCATACCATATGTAATATAATTATTCATATCTATTTCTCTTTAACACGAACTAGTCTTGTTACAACATTGGAATTAAGTGTTCACCTACTTAATAAAATTTTGATTTCATTATTTACTTCAATCTACAACATTAAATAGTAGATTAAATCATAGTCTATATTTGTAATCTATAATTTCACACAGAAGACTACATCTCTATATCTACAATGTCACACAGTAGATTACATCACAGCTTATATATATAATATCACACTAATTATATATATACTAATACGACACCTTCCCAGTCACAGCTGCGGTGCATGCATACGCTACTATCATGTCCTGATACATAATGTCACTGTATATAGAACTATTGATTCGGCGCCTCTCACGAATCATATCAAAACACAAATATATTGGAGGCGGACATACTCCCCATCCAAAAGGGTCACGCACATACCTACGCTCCTATTCAACCGTCGAAACTATCATATACACCGATAGCACGTGTCCAAGGTCCTATTCTCAGTGTACGAATCTAAAATCCTCCAAAATGGGTACACAAGATAAGACCGTCCACAACGCGAAACCTCCACCCCGATAGCAAGCAGCATAGGTATGGCATACATACAAATAATAATATAGGTATTCATCACGCCTATATAAATATAACATCAATAAGGTATTAACATAACCATATGATAATAACAGTCAATCGTCTCACCGATATATATAAAAACAATAGGTATTCATCATACCTATATATAACCATAGGGCATACACACAACCCATATAATAAATCCCATACGTAGTATAATTATACTTCGAATATCCTATATATTTTTCGATTATGATTTAATCCTCAAAGTATATATTTTTTAACTTATCTAACCGCACGATAGTGATCATTTAGTCCTCAAATAAATTCAGTAGGTAAATGTCACATCCTACAAATCTATGTCATCACGACTCTCGAATTTATACGAATTCAATTCACTTTAATTGGGTTTATTCCTCGATAATCCCTAATTCTGTCTTAACCCTTTATTCCACCTCTTAAGGTTAATCCCAAATATACCTAAGGTTATACCGGTAATTTATGACTCTCTTATGTGACACCCCGCCTAATTAAATACCGGGTGATCAATCCTTTAGTAAATTAAAATCAAGGTGAACAGTTGGTTCATTCTTAGCATCACTGTCGCAAATTTAAAATCTCCAAATTTAAGCACCCTGTTTAGTTAAGCTAAGTGTCAAAACCATTTAAAATCTTATTTCCATTTTATCAAATCCAATTATAAAACCTTTCATCATTAATAATTAAGAGTCACACATTAAGTATAAGAATATAAATGAACATTCAAGACTTTAACCATCGATAACAAATCCTATCTTTAAAACACTAAAGGAAAACATCCTGACAGTAATAAATCCCGAAGTAAAGATACTGAAAGTAAAAGAATTACAATCTCTGACAAAACCAACTGAATAATGGAAAAGGGCGACACATGCCCCACTGGATAAAACTGAACTAGAAATGGAGTCAATAATGAAGTCGTCTAAACAATGGCCTGTAACTCCCACAAAATCTACAGCACGTACCATCCAAAGAATCCTAAACATGATGCCCCTGTGGCTGGGCACCTGTAATACATATATATATACAGAAGAGAGAAGAGATAAAAGCAAATGGGTCAGATCCCGATTGTAAAACAGTTTTAAAATAGTTTAGCAAGTATTTAAAATGCTTACCGGTTAATGCAACAATCATATTAGTATGCGTCACTCTCTTGAGAAATCTCACCTCTCATCTAATGTGCACGTCTACCGTACTAATGAATCTCATATACCTATCTAACTTATTCTCCATAAGTCTTATCATGTTAAACTAAGGTTATGTTATTCACCTTTAGAAAATATATCTCTTAAAGATTTCTTACATTAATTAGAATAACTTTGTATCGTTATAACGTTTTCGAATACTTATAGTGAAATTGAAAATTTATACATTGCTTGACTTCTTTCATGCACAGTAGAATGTTCTCTGTGACAACCCGCAATCCAAAATAAGGGGTGGCCAGCCCGATACTCGAACGTAACAGGAATCATGGATGGATATCATTCTCAGCATCACAAATATAAACTGGGTATACGGGAAAACCACCCAATAAATCAGAAAACGGGTTGCCAAAAAGTGTAAAATTTAAAAAATGCGGTTATGAAAATTTTAAACTAACAACCCAATCTGACAAGCAAGTGGAATTCCAAAAGATAACATATAATATAACTAAAACGAATGTACACAAATGGACCGAATAAGCTGTCGGTCCACGGCTACATAAGACAACGTACAACAATAAAAATATCTTACATAGTACAATCATTAATCAAATACAAATGTTTGGGCCACACGCCCGAGGGACAAGACCCGATCATATCTAGAATAACAAGAATGAAAGCGTCTAATACAACATCCTGTAATAACCCGCAAAATCTTACAGCTCGTCGAAAGTGCAGGGAACTTGGGAAAGTCAAGTCGGTCGTCCTTGCGGTGGAGCACCTGAGCGGATACAATAATATATATACAACAAGGAAGTAAACCGGTCAGGGCCGGGTTCTATATGATTTCTAGAAGAATAAAAAGCATGATAGGTATGAATAGTTATACATGAATGATAAGGATGATAGTATGGCATGCTATCTACAAATACAAACAAGAAGTGAAAGTAAAGCACTTTAATTTAAAACCCTTCTTTAATGATACAATTTCCATTTCCTTCTGACATTCCATATTAGGAATAAAACCATTTTCGATTTAATCAAGGAGTTATAACTTCTACGCATTAATTAAAACTTCCCATATTATCTTCCCATTCCTTATTAGGAATATCATTTGTATCAAGTGCTCTTTATGGCACATATCTATGCTCTATATGGCATTTAACATACGCTCTTTGTGGCGTTTATCACCCATCAAGTCCAACTTGATGAAAAATATAGTTATATTCATATACATATAACGATATATAAGACCGCCCGTCCAGGTTTCCCCACTGTGCGCGCCCCTAAATGACCATCATCTTCCAGGGCCTAACATAAGACAACCTGGGCACCTATCGCAATACGTCGGGAAGCAGCCATGAGCCTGCGGGATAGTCAAGACCACACCCGGAATCTCCTACCCATCGTAGAAAATATAACAATAAGTGCTCCCATGGCCTAGGACTATATCCACCCTGCATTCATTAGCCAGGGGGCTTCACCTCACGAGCGAACTTCCCTTATGATGTCATTTAGAGAGGTGTGTAACAGTAAATTAACATTTACATTTTATCATCATTTTCATTACCAAATCCATTTCCATTAATCATGAGATTGATTCTTTTTATTTAAACCTAACATCATTAAACAGCGGGGTTCATTCTAGTTGAACCTATCGTCCTTAAACACCTATGGGTTCATTTTATGTGAACCTAATTCCCATCGAACATTATCATTTATTTTACCTCAAATTACAATTCCAGGCTAGGTCTCCAAATGATCATTATGATCCTAGAAATTTCCAAAGTTCATATAAATTGATAAGCCCATAAGTCTCCAAGTTAGGGTATTTAACTTCCTAACCTCTAAAAGTTGAATAAAAGAAGTAATGCCTTCATATTACTTTAAACCTCCCCGAAATAAACCCCAGATGAACCCATTTCTAATCCAGGGTAACGACCAAACTCCATAACTACTCTAGGACTCTAATTTTACTTCTTAAAAAAGTTTCCTAGGTCCTAATCCTAAAGAATAAGGATGAAAATTAAAAGGAAAAAGACCCCAAAACTGCTGGAACCGAATCGATTCGCCCCTAGGGCCGAATCGATTCGCACCAGCGAATCGATTCGCTCTGAAAGCAAATTGGTTCGGACAACAAAATTAAGTTTCTGCAAATGCCGAATCGATTCGGTCTTAATCCGAATCAATTCAGATATCAAGACCTGGGACTCGGTATCTATGCGAATCGATTCGCCCAAGGGGCCGAATCGATTCGCACCTGCGAAAATGCCAAGAATGGCTATGGAGTCTTGAACTCCTAAAATTTATCCAACTCCAAAACCAAGCCCAACCAAAATCATTGGCTGCAATTTCTACATCCTAAATCCCTCTATCTACCAACCTTAAACATCATTTATCATCCAAATCCATTTTTAGTGGGTAATACCCAAAAATCCAATCAAAACCCTAACAATTCTAAATCATAACAAATTCATAAATATCAAGACTAATTATTCTACTTAAATCATAAATTTTCAAGTAGATTACTTGCCTCAAGTGTAAGAACCTGATTTGATGAAGAAGGAAGCAACAATCCAAGCTCCAATCTCTCTTTTTCTCCAAAGCTTTCTTCCTCTCTCTCTTTCTCTCTAAGTTAACAAATTGGGGCGTAAAAGGAATAGTAAGTCTTAGCAAGACTAAATCGGGCCATAAGTCTAAAATGTCCAACTCTAATAACTAATGCGCGATAAAATAATACGCGATATCACTATTTAAGCCAAAACCAGTCAAAAGTGCCCGAAATGCCAAAATACAATATGGCACTTATTTTGACTGTCTCACACCTACCGGGACTAACTACACTATCCAAATTATCATTTGTAAATTTTATAACTCATTTTACTTCCAGTTTCATAATAAACCAAAATGTCATTTTAAATCCTTATGACATTAAAATCACCACATGAACATTTTATCTATTCACGGGATAACTATACAACATTTTAGTAAATATTGACCTTGACATAACGAATTAATATTTATCAACATCTATCATTTTAAAATTAATTACTACACATTGTCAATAAATATAAAATGGGCTATCAGAGGAGAGGGTTATTACATTCTCATATAGATATATGTATATATATTAATTACTCGTATAATATATATACAAATAGCACCCCACATAAAATCTATAGTGCTAGGTTTTCATATATAAGTATATATATATACCAATCACTCATATAATATATATATATACTAATGGCACCCCACATAAAAACTATGGTGTTGTCATACTCTGCTATCAAGTCCCCTTATCACACAACTTAAGGGAAATACTAGTTCGGAATCACTCTCGAACTGTATTAACACAAAACACAAACAAATGGAGGCGAAGCATAGTTCCAAGTCACTAAGAGGTCAGCACATACCCTCATGTCTCTTAAGACCGTCTGACTATCAATCAGATAGCCTATACCAAGGAATCCTATGTTCTAGGGTACGAGTCAATATCCCCCATAAAGGTCCCATCGAGATAAGACCGTCCCGGTGCGAAAAACCCCATGATAGCAAGTAGCCCGAGTATGATTTTTACACAAAAATAATATATGCACAATCACACAGTCATATATATATATATATACACATCCCCATTGTTGAATTAGGTGCTCTAATGACCCATAATTATAATTATCCGTTATTACACATTTTACTCGATTATTTTGTATAACGGACTCATTCATTTTATTCTCGTAATTAAGTTATTCTAAACTCACTTCTCGTCTCTCAAAGTATTATCTTTACCTAAGTACAATTTCAATCGGCCTCACTCACCTTCTAATTTAACTTCCTAGACATTTCGATTATTTAATCACACACGTATGATTTCCTAAGTATGAATATCTCCCATTTACCCTTCCTTTCCCTTTCACATTAAAGTCTCACATAACGGGGTTTATCTTGACCCTACTGGTCCTTTTTGTGCTTCAATATGTTCTAGAAACTCTAATCAAGACTTACTATGCATCAAATCGGATTAAGCTAACACGAGAAAAAATGCAGTTTTCCAGGAGGGGTCGATCGATCGATTAAATGGGGTCGATCGATCGATCAAGCAGTTATGGAGAAACTGCAGAAAACCCAGCTATGGAAATCTTACCCCAAACTCATCCAAATCATCATGTTTCAGTCTCAAACTCCCAACCACTTATACTACAAGTATTGTATACCCATATGAATAATATCCTACGTAAAACATGTGAGTTTTCATCAACTATAACAAAATAAAAGGGTAAAATCTATATGAATCTCAAGAGCCCTAATATTTTTATTTAACTTAGTTTCTTCCATTACTTTTCTAGATTTTCTATCATTAACACTATGGGAATTCGTGATTCAACCTCTACATGTGAAATGGATTTCTAGAATAGGATCTTTACCTCTACAACATGAAATTTTTGTCTCCAATTGATGTATTCTTTCAAGAACACTAATTCTAATCAACCCTTGACTAATATAAAAGGATGCATTAACTTGATTAAAGCAAGATACATACTTTCTTGAAATTCAAAGTTCTGATTTGTGGAAGAATTTGGTGTGGTTGAGATCCTCGTTGCGCAATCTACCATTTCGCGGTGACGGCGATGCAACAGGAGGAGTTCTTGGCCTAGAATTCCTTGGAAAGCTTCACCTCTTCCTCTCCAATGGTCGTCATTAATTTTTGGTTATGCTAACCCTATAAGACAACACTCACCATCTGATATAACCCTAGCAAAATTCGTGGGTTTAATTACCCATAATTACGAAATGTCCAAAACGCCCTCCTGGGGTACTAATTAAGCCTAAAAACGCCCCGAGACCCAAACTAAACCCTCGGGTATATTATTTTGACTATTTAGACACTTCCGGACACTTTGGCGGACTCAAAATGACCATACGGGAAATTTATAATTTATTCACTTTATATAATAATAATTTAGGCCTGACACGACACAGGCGCGTCCCGACTTAATTTCCATAATTGTCATTTTATTCACACGTGATAATTTTATAAAATAAATCTCATATATTACTATACTCATCCAGTAACATTCAACAATTTCCAATAATTACTAACTCTCGTTACGCTAGTAAATATTTAAAACAATTTTTCGGATTAAAATTAAATTCATTTATCTCAATTAAATTTAATAAATCCCTAAATTTAAAAGCAATAAAAATACGGGGTATTACATCTTACTACTGGTCCTAACCTTAAATTATCATTTATCTGATTTAAACCACAAATAATATAATTCTCCAAAACAACTCGTTTAATTGCACACTTGTTAATTTCCCCTCCTTCATAATCCCAAAATAATATTTTTCAGGTCTTAAGTATATCCTACTACCCTACCCTAAGTCACATAATAATCACAAATGATTCCTAAAAGTTTTGGGAATTAATCAATAATTAAAAATAAACAACTTTATCTTTTCTGGGGAGATCGATCGATCGATGCTCCTAGGTCGATCGATCGATCACCCGGATATCAGCCCAGATTCTGAAATTTTTATTCTACAGGTTTCACATCTTTTAATCAATCAAACCTCTATTTTAACGTCCCAAATTCCTTATAATCCATACCACATGATATACCAACATATGTAAATGATTCCTACTGATCTAAACAACCTAGAATCATCAAGAAGGTCGACTTTTAAAACATATTATTATCAGAAAACTCATATTTTATTATTTATCCATGAACATCATATAAACTCCAATTTTTCCTCATGAAATGATTTCCAATTTAATCACATGATATCCAGATCATATACCTTCATACATGGATAAGTTCTAACGTATCCAAAATGATTTAAACATCATTAACATGTATCAATTTACTTAAATTCCATTTTATTTTCAAGAACTCTAAATTTTTACTTAATCGTCAATAAGAATGTAAATCCCAGATTTCTTCACAAGATAATATAAAATTCGTGGAGATTATTCTATACTCAAAAGAGATCATTCCAAGATAATATCCATTTCAAAGATCCATTTAAAATTATCCAAAATTTATCTTTGTTCATGCAAGTTTTTAGAATTTTCCTAGCTATCCTAACATGGACAATATAAAAGCTAAGATTGCAATTATTAATCACTAGACATTATATTGTAGGTATGATCCATTGGGGATGATATTCTACTGGTGGTCCTCTCTTTTTCTAGCCAACTTTAGGCAGTGGTGGTGGTGGTGACTTTTAGTGGTGCAAGGTGGTTGTCCTTTGATTTCCAGGAAAAGTCTTCTTCTACCACAGAAAGTCTCCCAATCTCCCCTAAACCTTTTCCTCTTATTTTTGGTGAATTAAACTAATATCTCTAATACCTTTACTTATAAAATAAAGTCATATTTCTATAGTTACTATTCACCTCCCTTGTAAAATGACCGAAATACCCCTCTGGGGGGTCTTTTCGGTTCCAAAGTTCCCCGAGACCCAAATCAAACATCCAAGTAGACTTTTTCGATTATTTGAACCCTTCCGGACACTTTGGCACAATTTAAATGACCATTCGGATGACATAATGATAAATTCACTTTTATTTCATTTAATTATAATCCCGACATGACTCAAATGCGCGTCCCGACTTAATTACCATAATTATTGTACACATAATTCACGACAATTTTATAAAGTCATAATCAATTGTAAATTCATAATCATATATATTACTTTAATCACTAACTAATATTCAACATAAATCACATATTACTTTATTCTCGAGTAATTTTTAAATTCAGATTAATTTCCAATTATATCACAATTAATTCTAATTAATCTTATTTTAAAAGTCATTAAAAATACGGGGTATTACATACTTCCCCCCTTACAATGGAATTTCATCCCTAAATTCGGAAAAAAAAAGTATAGGAGGCAAGAACAATTCTAGATAAGTATTGCACATCACATAATTGTTCTCCTAAGTATACTACTCTGTACCGCCCATACAGTATGCTATAGAATACCCATAATAATGAACACCTCACTTATTATCATTTTAACCCCAGGTTAACCTGTCACATAGGTTCTTGTCCAAGCCATACAATTTAAGTTTCACTACTTATACTTTATTCTAGATATTCACTATCTCACCTTCTACTATATGCACTTAAATAGATTTATCGTTCTTTAGATAAATACCATCTCGTCTTGCGATTATCATACACAAGTAGGTTAATTGTGCAGTATATATTCTACACACAATATATACTATAAGTTTCAAATCATCTCTACTATTTGAAATAGTTCCTGGTTCCTCACTTTTATCCCACAAGTAGGAGAAACAATATGATTTACCGTACCATACTTGAGCTGGCACCATGCCCAATAGTAAACTTATAAGAGTTATAGTACACCAACTTCACTAGTGGCACATATGTCTCTCTTCCTCCCTTAAGATTCAAGGTTACAAACATAATTTATCTTCCAACATCAGATATATCCACTCTGTCTACCCATTATTTTGCGAATGATAGATCATACCCAATCACAACTCGGTACCCATTCCTCGTGAAAATTCTTCCAAAATCGAGAGACAGAGTCTCGTCCTAATTGAACACAATATTAAACGGTACCCTATGGAACCTCACTATCTCGGTTATATTAATATTAAAGCATAATGTCTCATAGTATGATCAACCCTAACTTTCATAACGTGATCTACTTCAGTCAACTGGTCCACTATCACCCATATAGGATCGTAACCATCTTTGTGATAAAATCCTTACGAATATTCTCCCAATACTACTTAGAATCCCTAACGGTTGGATAAGCCTCTCCTAGTTTTGAATGGTCCACCCTAATTCCAATAGACAGGTGGTCCACTACAAGAGGAATCGAGCCAAACAATTCTTCATTTAAATCTTATTACCACAGTCATATATAGCCTGATACATTTGTTATTCTACTGACTATATATTTAATCATAATAAATGACCACACATTCAAGTCCCGATATCTAAACCTCCATATTTATTTTCCTTATCCCATATCTCCCAAATGGGGAAGAATATCAGATATAAACACCTAGGGCGGCCATACACCCTATATTTCTCGCATTGTTGCTCAAATAACATATACTCTTATTGAATCAATTTTTGCTTACTTGGCATACTGATATGGTAGGTGTACACTCAATCACCCCACTAGTCATAACTTAATCACTCTATCAGTGGCATCATTATTTTAGTCAACTAGGACTAGGCGATTCTTAAGTTATAATAGAATCATCAACTCTATATTTATGTTTGTATATATATAAAATGACTAAGGTACGAACTTATATGCTATCGACCAAACTTCTCTCCCACTCCCGACGTTCGCTAGTTTCATTTGTGGTATGATTCGCAAAGCGAAATCAAAATAAGGAACCCCCCCCCCCCCCCCCCCGATACACTACTATTTAACATATTCGGTCGTCGAGATCCGTAATGGCCCTCAGTCCATAATATGTGCCTTCCCAATTTCTGTTTGTTGACATCAAAGTATAATAGTCCATGCTTATATATTGCTAAAAATAAAAATAAAACATGTTTCTCTCACTATCCCAAATTCTTAGCGCTATATATAATGAGCTATTTCTCACTATTCGACAAAAATATAATATATCCTGAGTCACATCAGTAAAATAAATTTCTACTCACACATATAACTAGACAACATTTTCACTAAGTTCTATGATATCATGAAATATAAGCCCAACGCTATTTAAGTTGGTGTCGCACAAGATTAATTTTACTCTCCCCGTAGTATCCATCACGATAGTCTTAGCCCTCAATCTACTATAGTTAAAACATTTGGCAATTTATCACTACATATTACCATAATAAGTTCTATCATGTTACTTAACGAAATAGAAATTATAATAACAAAATATACTCTTAGGACCCACCTGATTCACTCACGGACGACACCAAAAAGTCCCACTCTCAACGAGAAATGCTTTTGTAACCAGACTGTTAAAAGTATCGTTTCCACTAACCTCGAATCGCACGTGAATTAATGATTTCAATTTATATATAACTGTTGTGACAAACCATGTCACTAGAATTTATCCTTTATTCACCAAAATGAATTAAAACTTCATCAGTCTCTCCCGATCACGTAGGGTCCTTACATGTACTTCTTACGGTTAAAACATCTCACGATCACTTGCACCCGTTATACATCTAGGATTTCATCCTATAGTTTTACCCACCCGTTATGGACAAAAATTCACTCATGTGGTTTACACGCCCATTATTGAAACATTGGCCCAGCATATCTAGGCCTAAATTATGGTCTTACTCACCTCCCTTTTAGTTCTTGGACCCCACCTACCATGAAATATGGTATGCTACTAGTATTGAAGACTCCACTGGTCCTATTTAAACCTACCACTCTTGGGTCGTAAATTTCCTGGGCCTACTTCTCTTGACCCAATTACTCCCCTAGCAGTCTCACTCCTCCAGTTGTTATACCTAATTGGCGTGGTTTACTATTCCTAAAAATTTATTGGTCGCACTACTCAATTTAAACACATTTAACACTTAGTAGCCTCTCTCTCTCTACACATAGGGTAATTTCCCTTACTATTTCCTCATTATCGGCCATTTGAACGTCCTCCTCTTGGGCCTATCAATCTTAACTCCCAATTGTTATTCCCATTATTCTTTTGTCTCTACGGGTCCTATGGGATACATTGTCGATCACACTATTCTTGGATGACTTTATCGCCACTAAGTAGGGGTTTAATTATGACACTTTAAATGTGTCCCCTACGGGGTACACCTTCTGGTGATGTTTCATTAACAATATCAAATTCAATCTTGCCCGTCGGCTAGGTTTCTTAACCCTTCTAGCTCCCCTGCATTTGGAAGCATCATTAAATTTCTTGGTGACATTAATTGTATTCGTCTTCGTTCGATTTCCACTCATACTAGAGTATTTCACTCACAGTCCTTTCACACAATGAACTCTATTTATCCTCAATGTACCCCATTCTTCCTAGGGTAAGGAGTTCGTTAAACAAGTTACTTCTCACTTTCCTGCCCATAAGAGATAAGTTTCGACGTTCCATTCATATCGTGATTAAAACATCAAATGAATGACTTCACTATCGAACCATACCTAAAATTATTATTCCATCTTCACACATGTTCTTTATATGTGATGTCTAAATCTCATCACTTAATTTTGTTCTTCCTAGAAAAATTTTACTAGAAAATTTTCGAATCCTGGGTTTTACTACACTTCACCCTTCATAATTGTGTTTGAATTTCTTCCTTCACAAGAGTCCTTCCGACTCCCTCACCTTTCACATACAGTGCTGAGTGGCACAACCATCAACTATGATGGTGCTGGGGAAACTACAGCTCCCAAGCGACTTCTTTAATGTTCTCATCCCAAACAACAATTATGATGGGTTTCTATCTCCAACACCATTTTTCCAAATACTCTATATCTTTGGCTGAGTCCTCCTCCTGTTATCCCTCTGACGACTCTTTCTAGTTGTCCCAATGTGTTTAGCGCATGATGCCCGACCGAACTCGTATAACCATTACATCTCATATACTTCATGGCAGGAGAGCGTAAGTCAAAATACAGAGAAGAATTCAACATCCTAATAATAGGGCTCCACATTAAAAAACGCTATGCTAAAATGTAGTAAGCTGAAGAGATCCTAAAGATACTAAAACCTGGATCTGATACCACCAGTAATAACTCGCCTAATTAAATATCGGGTGATCAGTCCTTCATTTAATTAAATCAGAATATCCAGTTGGTTCATTCTCAGCATCACTGCCGAAAACCATTTCTTTATTAATCACCTAATAGTTAATTAAGCTAAGTGTCCAAAACTTGTTTCCATTTTTAATTTAATTAAAACCATTACCCGACACAGAATAATAATATGCAACAACACATCACAACTGAATTACCTACATCAAGAATAAATGTGACTGGAATAACTCTCCTCTTAAATTATAACATTTAAACTAAATAAAACTGATAACCACAATGCTTACATAAATAATTACGACCTCTAGAATCCTTAGCGACATGCCCTAAATGAATTAGACGTAACAGATGAGTGAATCAATAGAAAGGAAGCGTCTAAACAAAATGCACATCTCTGCTAGTAGATATAATCCATTGGAACATCCATAATCTACGTTGGGCATCCCTAATACTGGATACCTGATGTACATGATATAGTAGAGAAGAGAATATGCAAGGAAACGGGTCAAACCCCGATTGTAATAGATTTAAAAAAAGCAAGTGCTTAACAATTACATATAAGCATTTATTATGTACATGTTAGTTTATCGGGCTCTCTCTTAAGATTTCTCACCTCTCATCTAGAGTGCACACCTATCGTATCTTATTATCTTCCTAGTTCGGGTTACCTCCTAACTAGCCTTAATATAACTATGATTCTATCCCTTATCATAAACCCGTATGTCCCATACCTTACGTAATATAATTATTCATATTCATTTCTCTTTAATATGAACTATTTTTGTTACAACCTTGGAATTAAGTGTTCACTTACTTAATGCAATTCCGATTTCATTATTTACTTCAATCTACAACATTAATTGGTAGATTAAATTATAGTTTATATTTTTAATCTACAATTTCACACAGAAGATTACATATCTATATCTACAATGTCACATCGTAGATTACATCGCAGTTTATATACATAATATCACGCAAATTATATATATACTAATACGACACCTTCCCAATCACAGCTGTGGTGCATGCATACTCTGCTATCATGTCTTGATACATAATGTCACTGTATAGAGAACTATTGATTCTATGCATCTCACGAATCATATCATAACACTAATATATTGGAGGCGAGCATACTCCCCAACCAAATGGGTCACGCACATACCTATGCTCCCATTCAACTGTCGAAACTATCATATACACTGATAGCACGTATCCAAGGTCCTATGCTTAGGGTATGAATCTAAAATCCTCCCAAATGGAAGCACAAGATAAGATCATCCACAACGTGAAACCTCCACCCTGATAGCAAGAAGCAAAGGTATGACATACATACAAATAATAATATAGGTATTCATCACACCCATATAAATATAACATCAATAAGGTATTAACGCAACCATATGATAATAATAGGCAATCGTCTCACCTATATATATAATAACAATAGGTATTCATCATACCTATATATAACCATAGGTCATACTCACAACCCCTATAATAAATCCCATACGTAGTACAATTATACCCCGAATATCCAACGTATTTTTTTATTATAATATTAATCCTGAAAGTATATATTTTCAAACTTATCTAATCGTACGATGGTGATCATTTAGTCCTCAAATAAATTCAGTAGGTAAGCGTCACATCCTACAAATCCATGTCATCACGACTCCCGAATTTATACGAATTAAATTCACTTCAATTAGATTTATTCCTCAATAATACCTAATTCAGTCTTAACCATTTATTCCACCTCTTAAGGTTAATCCCAAATAATCCTAAGATTATATCGGTAATTTATGACTCTCTTACTACTGGTCCTAACCTTAAATTGTCATTTATACAATTTAAACCCCCAATAATACAATTGTCAAAAATAACTCGTTTAATTACACACTCATTAATTTTCCCTCCTTCATAATCCCAAAATAATATTTTTCGAGTCTTAAGTATATCCTATTGCCCTTCCTTAAGTCACATTATGTTCAAATAATAATCACAAATGATTCTTAAAAGTTTTGAGATTAAATCAATAATTAAAAATAAACAACTTCATCTTTTCTGGGGAGGTCGATCGATCGATCACCCAGATATCAACCCAGATTCTAAATTTTTTATTCTACGGGTTTCACATCTCTTAATCAATCAAACCTCTATTTTAACGTCCCAAATTCCTTATAATCTATACCACATGATATACCAACGTATGTAAATGATTCCCACTAATCTCAACAACCTAGAATCATGAATAAAGTTGACTTTTAAAACATACTATTATCAGAAAACTCATATTTTATTATTTATCCATGAACATCATATAAACTCCAATTTTTCCTTATGAAATGATTTCCAATTTAATATCATACTATCCAGATCATATACCTTCATACATGGATAATTTCTAACGTATCCAAAATGATTTAAACATCATTAACATAAATCAATTTACTCAAATTCCATTTTATTTTCAAGAACTCTAATTTTTTACTTAATCATCAATAAGAATGTAAGACCCAGATTTCTTCACAAGATAATATAAAATTCATGGAGCTTATTCTATTCTGAAAAGAGATCATTCCTAGATAATATCCATTTCAAATATCCATTTAAAATTATCAGAAATTTATCTTTGTTCATGCAACTTTTCATAATTTTCCCAGCTATCCTAACATAGACAATATAAAAGCTAAGATTGCAATAATTAATCACTAGCCTTTAGATTGTAGGTTTGATCCGTTGGGGATGATATTCTATTTGTGGTCCTCTCTTTTTCTGGCGAACTTTTGGCAGTGGTGGTGGTGTCTCTTGGTGGTGCAAGGTGGTTGTCCTTTGGTTTCCAAGAAAAGTCCCTTCTTCTCCCATAGAAAGTCTCTCAATCTCCCCTAAACCTTTTCCTCTTATTTTTGGTGAATGAACCTAATCTCTAATCCCATTACTTATAAAATAAAGTCATATTTCCGTAGTTACTATTTACCTCCCTTGTAAAATGAGGATTCAGATGACATAATAATAATTCACGTTTATTTCACTTAATTATAATCCCGACCGGACTCAAATTCGCGTCCTGACTTAATTACGATAATTATCGTACACATAATACGCGACAAATTTATAAAGTCATAATCAATTGTAAATTCATAATCATATATGTTACTTTAATCACTATTTAATATTCAACATAAATCACATTTTACTTTATTCTCGAGTATTTTTTAAATCCAGGTTAATTTCCAATTATATCACAATTAATTATAATTAGTCCCATTTTAAAAGTCATTAAAAATATGGGGCATTACACTTGCAAGGTACTAAACCATTGTCCCTTTAATCGCTTTTGGAAAAATTAATGTATGTGGTTTTACTCTCCATAAAATACCTCTATACATAATCCACTTATCACCGGTCATACTGACCATATTAGGGTTTTCCTTTTCTCGGACTTTGGTAGGTTCGATCCTCATGGATACCCCCATTGTTCCCTTAGCTTTCCTAGCCCTAAGGAACATACTTCTGGCTTTGACATCCCTTATTTAATTCTCCCTCGCTTGGTAAGAATTCATCTATCTGAATCATTTAAATGGGTCCCCTGATGGGTCTCCCCCTTGCGGAGTTTCACTAATTGTGTTTCATCTAGTCTTACTCTCCAACTAAATCTTTCAATTCCTTTAGCTCCCTTCACAAAGAAGCGTTAACATCTCTACTGGAAAAATGCGACATTGTCACCATATGAATTGATCGTCCAGCAGAATTACCCTAAAGTGTTGTAAACTTTTCTTACGAATAAATCTCCCACTTGGAATCCTCTTCCCCATTTTTATTTACTTCATCCAATATAAGATTTCCTAAATAATAAAATTCATTTTCACACATACACGTCTATCCAGCCCTCTTGTGAGGAGTTCAGAACAACATTCACATCTTATCCTGAACATCTGACGAAAGTACTTGCGGTCAAATCGTAAACCATACCTATGATCCTTCCATTGACACCACATTCCACTTCTAAATGTGGTGAATGACTCCCACCATGATAACCTTTCTCCGAAGAGTCAAGGAAAAATTTTACCCCAAATTTTCACTTCTAGTTAACCACACTCCGCCATATGCTCAAGCCTTTGGATATTTTTACTTCGTTGCCTAACACACACAATCTTCGCATTTCGTCTGACACTCTCCCAGTTTTGCCATGTTGGGGGAGTCTAATTTAGCACCACTTTTGACTATATTAGTAGTTGGAAATCATATGTTGTGCCCTCGCCGTCTTTACAGTCCTGTCTCCCCGTGCCATAATAGTGGTAACCTCGACTACGGTCATCATCCTCAAATGTATTCTACAACCTTAATTGAGCCCTACCTCTTGCTCTCCGCCCAACGGCCCTCTTCTGACATATTTCATTGTTCGAACACGCCCAAACGCAACTAAGACTCACTAATATATGCATTATAGCAAGAGAATGAAATCTTACCATAGAAATAAACAATCCTAAACATAGGGCTCTATATCAAAGAAGGCTACGCTGGAAGAATAATAAGTCGCACAAATCTCAAGGACACTAGAACCCGATGCTTTTATACCACATGTGACACCCCGTCTAATTAAATATCGGGTGATTAGTCCTTTATTAAATTAAATCAAAGTGTCCGGTTCATTCATTCTTAGCATCATTGTCGAAATAAATTTTTCTTTATTAATCACCTAATAAATAATTAAGCTAAGTGTCAAAACGTTTAATTTTATAAATTAAGTCCTATTATTATGATTTCATATACAAAACCATTTTCATGAACACAAATACATTGTTGAATACTAGACCATCCATGTGGAATAAACATACTAGATTAATCATCCAAATAATATTTTCCAAATCGCAGGACAGTGAAATAATTAAAACAATCACCATTAAGCTGAATACTAAACTAATAAGGAGTACAAATCTCTCTCTGAACTAAGTAAAATTGGAAATGAGCGACACATGCCCTATCTCTAATAATGACGAAATAGAAGATTGAGAAGACAAGGATGAATTCGTCTACTGCAATGAACTACAACTCCCACACTAGCTGCAGCACATCAACAGTCCAAATATCTAAGCCAGACACCCATGTGGCTAGGCACCTATAGTACACACACATATATATATATATATATATATATATACGCCAAAAGAAAGAAGAGATGACGGGAAATGGGTAATACCCCGAGTGTAAAACATCTTTAAAAGTAGTTTAGCAAGTATTTAAAATGCTTACAAGTTGCTATTACATACATGTTAGTACCTCGACACTCACTTGAGAATTCTCACCTCTTAACTATTGTGCACGCTTAATGTACTACCAAACTAATATAGATAAGGCTAACCCAGTTGACTAGTCTAACCCAATTTTCCTTTACCAATCCGGATCGAAGTGATCGTATGATTATAGTTTATATTTGATACCCTTTTCTTATGAATTTATGAACCCAATTATGTTCATCTCAATATATACTTAAGTTCTCAACCACTTAACTCATTTAACATTAATTATTCAATTTTATCTACTTACAAGAACAGTATATTAATCACAAGCATATATATTTATCACTCATAATATATATACTAATAGGGAACCCCACATATATCTATGGTGCTGACATACTCTGTTATCAAGTCCCTGTATCTATCGTACAAAAAGGGAAATACTAGTTCGGAATCACTCTCAAACTCTATTAACACAAAACACACATATTGGAGGCGAAGCATAGTTCCAAGTCACTAAGAGGTCAACACATTCCCTCATGTCTCTTAGGACCGTCTAACTATCACTCTCAGATAGCCTATACCAAGGATGCTATGTTATAGGGAACAAGTCAATATCCCCCATAAGGTCCAATCGAGATAAGACTGTCCTGGCGCAAAAAACCTTCGAGATGGAAAGTAGCACGGGTATGATTACACACAGATATTTATATAATAAATATTCACATGTTTATATTTTCGTCATTCAGATAGGTAAACACACATCCCATTTTATATTCTGACCATACGCAGTACGTAGCGCCCAAGTCCTACGTATAATTAATTTACAATTACTTTCTCATTTACAATAAGTCCTTAAGTTCTTCTCAACTCTCTAAGTGTATCATCTTGATAAATTAAAATCAGTAGGTATACGCTCTTTACCCTACTAGTCTAACTCCTTCTTAATTTATCAAGATGATACACTTCGAGAGTTGAGAAGAACTTAAGTAATTATGGTACTAGTCTAAGATGATACACTTCTTAATTTACCCTACTAGTCTAAGTCCTTAATTCTCACAAGAACTAATTTAATGTACGCACAATTTCCACTCCACTTCATACCCCCGAAATCCCATGATTAAATTTTGTGTAAAGTCGTGTTACCCGGACCATGCCTATACCCTACTGGTCCTTCCCAAGTCCCATTATGATATTTAAATTATGTCAAAAGGTCATTACACATTGGTATCGGATTAACATTAAAAATTGGAAAAGGCTTCCATTTCTAGGAGGAGTTGATCGATCGATCGACATTCTTGAGTCAATCTATCGATCTATCAGTTATTGCCCAAAATTATGTTTATCAAGCCTACGGGTTTATTCCAATTTAAATCATCAAGCCTTCTTTAACATGTCCCAAACTCCTAACAAAACATCATGAACGTTATATAAACCAATATGTAAGATTTCTAACATAAAACATTTATTAATTCTTCAATAATTGTCATCAAATGGATTAATTCAAGAATTTATCATTTAACCCTAGTTTATCTAAAATTCTCAAGAATTCCATTAGTTTATAGATTTCTATCTCTTTTGGGCATCAAATTTCATAGTTAATATTCTAAATATAACAAGATATTCATCCTAACATGTTTTCTACTCCAAATTGCAATAATAATCTCCCAAACAACATTATATTTTCATTAGACATAAAATCATTATCTCTTACACTAGCATGGATTTGTTTTCAAGTAAAGAACAACAAGTTAGATACTTGCCTCAAGAATATAAGTCTAAAACTCTAAGATTTGTTGATATGGTTGTGTACTCCTTCCTCCAATCTACACTCGGGTGGTGTTTGTGGTGAAAAAGCTGCAACTATGGTGACCCTAGCCTTGGGGAGCTCCTCACCTTCCTACTCTAATGGCTTCTGTGAAATATGCAAGTTCTAACCCTATAAGACAACCTCTAACACCTGATATACTTCTCTAATTTTTGTAGGTAATTAAATCCCAAAAATTGAAATTACCAAAATGCCCTCCTAGGATGCCGGTTAGGCCTAAAATCGTCCTGAGACCCCAACTAAACCGCTGGGTACACTTTTCAGACTATCTTGGCACTTCCAAACACATTCGCGCACTCGATATGACCATATGGTGACTTAGAATCAATTCAGTTTTTATTTCATTAAATTAGTTCCGACACGACTGACACGCACGTGCTGACTTAATTTCCATAACTGTCGTATTTTTCACTCACGACAACTTTAATATTTTATAATCATATATTACTGTACTCACTAAGTAGTATTCAACATAATTATCACCAATAAATACTAACTCTCATCACACTAGTAATTATTTAATTAAATCCGAATTAATTATAAATAAATTTACTCCATTTAATTAATTAATCCCAAACCCATAATTAAAATAAAATATTTTCAAAAATACAACGTATTTCATTTACCTGACCTTTGGGCAGCACAATGGAGTGTCACTGGAGATGTAGAATTGTCTCATGAATTTTTAGGAGTAATGACCGTTACACCAGTCATGATGACAAGGATAATACGAGCACATGCTTCAGATGCCTTCTGATGGGAGATGGTACAACAAGTAGTTTCATGTGGAGTTCTTTCCTTCTCACTCAGTTTAGATGGTAGATTAAGATTTAAGGGATGATTAGTAGTGTTAAATAATTTCAAGTTGAGGAGGACAATTTTAAACAAGGTACACGATTCACGATATATCTGGGAGGAGACAAAATGTATCATGACATGTGTAGTGTGTATTGATAGACCAAGATGAAGAAGAATGTTATGGAGTTTATGTCTAAGTGTGACATCTATGAGCTAGTAAAGATGGATCACCAAACACCGGCCAAAGAGTTACAACCTTTGGATATTCTTTAGTGGATGTGGGAGATCATCTCCTTGGACTTCATAGTTAGATTTTTGAGGTCCTAAAGGGGTTATTACTTGATTTATGTCATCATTAATATATTGACAAAGGTGGCTCATTTTCTTCTAGTATGGACACATTTTACAATCAAAGAGTGGGCCAAATTATTTAAAGCGGAAATCATAAGACATAATGGTGTGCCGTTTGAAAGTGTCAGATTAGTACAACGCTTTTATTTATTGATTCTGAAGGGGTTTTTAGGATTCTATGGGAGTGGAACTGAATATGAGCATGGCATTTAACCTTTAGTTGGACAATCAGACTGGGCAAGTGAACCATATTTTGGAGGATATGATTCGCACATGCGTGTTAGATCTCTAAGGTGAGTGGTTTTTGCATCTACCTCCTGTGGAATTTTTTGTTAACAATAGTCACTCGCAAACTATTGCTATGGCACCCTACAAAGCATTATATGGGTGACCATATTGCTCATCAAGACGTTAGTTAAAGATCGGGGAACATGGTATGTTCATACTAGATGTTATTTGGAACACCTCAAAAAAGGTGGAACTCATTCGAGCATAAATGAAGACGGTGAATGTGTAATACCTCGTACTTTTATTGATATTTATTTGTGGGATTAATTAAATTAAATGGGAATTAATTGAGAATTAATCCGAATAAAATACTAGCCAGATGTGAGTTGGTATTTGCTTATAATGTGTATACATATGATGTTATATGAATATTGAAACTATTGAAATTGTTACGAGATTGAAATACGGAAATTTGGGAAATTTTGTTAGGACACGCGTGACAGTCGCATCAGGAATATAATTATTTTAATCAAAAAGAGAATTTTATTTTTATCAACCGTATGGTCATTTTGAGTGCGCCAACGCGTTCGGAAGGGTCAAAATAGTCAGAAAACACTAGTCGGGAGTTTAGTTTGGGTCCCGGGGCATTTTTAGGTCATACCTGCAATTTAAAAGGGTATTTTGGTAATTTTGGAATTTTGGGATTTATGACCAACGAATTTTGGGAGTTTAAAATAGGAAATTTAATGACCCACTAACCCATTACCATCAATTAACTGATTAGAGGGCAACGGGAGTCTCATGAGAAGTTAGGAGAGGTTCCCAAAAGAGAAAAAAGAGAAAACCTTAACCTTCATCTTCAACCTTGGGAGAAAAAGGAAAGAGATCAACCTTCATCAATTCAACACCAAATTCAGAGAATAATCCAAGGCAAGTGATTTAATTACGTAATTTCAAGCGAATGCTTCTTCCATGCTTAGAAATTGATATAATTGCATTGTATTGGGAGACTTGTAAAAACCCATGTAATTGGAGTTATAAATTCATGTTTTGATAAAGAGATTGCATGTAGAATTATGTTTGGGTGATTATATTGTTAGAAATACATCTTTTATATTACAAAAACGGATTTAATTGTGGATATTGATGACTTTAATTTTCTAGGGTTCATATTCATAAGGGTTGGGGGAATATTGGGAGATTTGATAATTGGGTGTTGTTTAGGGAGACTTAACGCTATAAATATGTTAAAATACGACCTAAGTATGTTTAGGACTCATTAGGAACCTTAAAACACTATTTGGATAATGTTTGGATGAGTTTTGAGAAGAGAAAGTTGGAGGAAAAATGAATTTAGGAATTCTGGGCTCGAAACTGTCACCTCGTTAGAAGACCTGCCTAGGTCATTCGAACGAGCTTCTAACGAGTTGACAGTTTGCCTTCTAACGAGTTGGATGTTCGTTAGATGCCCATTTCATTTGAACGAACTCTCGTTCGAACGACCTCGTTCGAACGAGACTTCTAACGAGTTGACTGATTGGCCTTTTTGGTCTGATTTGATTTCTAATGTCCCGTAACCTGGTTTAATTGTAGAGATAACATTCCCTTGATGACTAATTGATATAGTTGGGATATTTGGGATATATTGAGGAGTAAAACATATAAGTGTGATTTGAACCAAATGAAAATTGTGTATTAGGACGTGAGAGACTATTACGATGTGAGAACAAGTGACGGCTTAAATATTTGTATTAACCGGGGACATGTGAATTGTGTAACATTATAAGTTGGTATGAGAATGAGAAGTATACCACTAATAATTTATGGTAATTACTAAGATGTGTGTATGCTTAGTATATGTATATGATTTTATATGTATGACATACCTACCATGCTTGCTATCACGGGAGGTTTGCGTTCGCTTAGGGCCATCTATTCTTTGTGTGCCTACGGGGGGATACAGATTGGTACCTCGAGGACATAGTTCAGAGAAGGACTTATTGGGAAGTTAATAAGTCTACTGATCATGGGAGCGTAGGTATGTGCATGACCCATGTGATGTGACTGTGTTCGCCTCCATTGTTTGTGATTGTTGTTATCTGAGAACGATTCCTGAGAGATTCGGAATGCGTTATCCTTATGTACGTGATGTACCGGGATGGATAGCAGAGTATGTGTGCACCGCAAATTAGTCTCGGGGTGCTTGTATTGTATATTTATGATGTGAATGATATACGGTTAAATGAACAGATTTGTCATGTTTAATTATGAGAATAATTTATAGTAACTCCTTGAGAAGATAAATAAGGGGATAACCTCCAGTAAATGGTAATGCTAATAATTGAGAATCCAAGTTTAAGCAAATCTATATATTCAAGTGATAACATTGGGAATTCATATTGTGAATCGAGTAGATGGGTTAGAACTTTTGTCGGTTTAGTTAGATATAAATACCACTTAGATGGGTACTGTACGTTAGGAGTGCACGATTAGACGAGAGGTGAGTATTTCATGTGAGAGCACATCCTAACATGTATTTTGCATTCTTTGTTTTAATGTTATTAAAGCACTTGTTGCTTTTAAAATACTCTCCACTTTCGGGTTCTGACCCGTTTGCTTTCAAATCTATTTTTGTAAAAACCTTTTAGGTGCCCAGCCACAAGGACACCATGCATAGTATTTCCATTCAGGTGACGAGTTGTAGCTGTTTGTGGAAGCTATAGGGCCTTGCTAGTAGACGCTTATTTTGTCTTGACTCTATCCAGTTTTCATCATTTGTAGGGCATGTCGCCCATTTCTATTAGAGACATTTCATATTTCAGTTATTCAGATTGTTGGCATGTAATTAATTCAGGATACTGTTTTATTTATTTCAGTGGTGGGATTGTTGTGAGGGGTTTTCCTCCGGACTTATTATTAATTGTTGGTTACTCTATTGAGACTTTATGGTGTATGGTTATAATATTCTTTCATAATTATTTTATTGTATGTTAATCAGACTTAATTTAAAATTTGACATCTTTCTTTTTAAATACTAGGTGGTTAGTAATGATTAAAATGTTTTCGACAATGATGCTGTTAACTATACCAACTTGACATTTTGTATTAATTTAATAAAGGAGTTGCTACCTGGTATTTAATTAGTCGGGGTGTCACAGGTGCTTCTGGTTATGATATTCTTTCATAATTCTTTTATTGTATGTTAATCAGACTTAATTTAAAATTTGACATCTTTCTTTTTAAATACTAGGTGGTTAGTAATGATTAAAATGTTTTCGACAGTGATGTTGTTAACTGGACCAACTTGACATTTTGTATTAATTTAATAAAGGAGTAGCTACCCGGTATTTAATTAGTCGGGGTGTCACAGGTGGTATCAGAGCATCAGGTTCTAGTGTCCTTTAGGATCTGTACGGCTTATTATGTTTCCGTTGAGCTTTCTTTGATGTAGAGCCCTATATTTTAGGACTGTTGTATTCTTTAATGTATGCTTCTCTCTTCAGCTATTTTGGGTTTATAACTGCGAACTTATAGACCTTACTCTTATTCCAGATGCCTCCACGACGTGCACCACGGGTTCCTAGGGATGCACAGCAAGAGCCCCAGCCAGCACCATTACAGGGCACCATGAATGCCACTGAGGTTGCAGCCATTGTAGCCCAAGTGGTAAATGCCTCTCTAGCAGTTATACAGCAGGCACCACCCCAGGCGCCAGTAGCCACGCCAGTTCAGGCACATGCATTCCCGTCTGCTTGGGAATGTGTACGTGATGCTTTTCCGAAAGCGCACCCGCCGGAGTTCACAGGTAGCTCCGATGTTGTGGTCTCAAGTCAGTGGAGGAAAGACATTCAGAGGCACTTGAGGATGTATGAGTGCAACGATGTTCAGAAGCAGGTACTAGCTACTTTCAAGCCAGTGGGATCTGCACTGCAGTGGTGGGAGTCTATTACCACCGGGGAGGAGAGAGATACTCTCACGATACAGGAGTTTTGGGTGCGGTTTGACCGCAAGTATTTTCCGTCAGCCGTTCACACGAAAATGAGGAGGAAGTTAATGAATCTCAAATAAGAGGTAAGGACTGTGGCCGAGTATGAGGCCGAATTCACTAATCTACTGAATATTGTTCCGGATGAAATACCGACAGAGGAGAAGAAGATCCAGAAGTTTATAGATGGATTGACATGGAGGATCCGTCAGCATTTATTGGGGAACCTCTCGTTGGCCACTTATTCTGACGTGGTTAATGCTGCACTGTTACACTACCATGATCACCGCTTTCACATGGCTGAGAGCAAGAGATCAGGAGAGTCCAGCCATCAGGGCAGGACTGGAGGAAATGGTGCCAGTGAGGCACAATCTACTCAGGGGCAGAGGCAAGGTGACCAGGGTTCGCAGCAGGGGGATCATAAGAGGTTCAGATCGGGGAATTTCAGGCATGGACAGGGAGGTTTTAGGCAGGGCCATTAGGGTCCGAACGGACATCAGGGCCAGCAGGGGCAGAATGGTCAACAGTAGTTTCAGCAGGGCCAGCATGGCCAGGGGAAGAGTGGAAATGGCCACTAGGGCCGAGGGCAGCAGGGACAGAGAGGGGGGAACTTCCCGGGGAAGTGTTATGTTTGTGGCAAGACTGGCCATAAATGCCAGGATTATCCGGATAGGGGTAGGGCCCCGCAGCAGCAGTAGCAGGGTGCTCGACAGGAGCCGCAGAGGCCTATGTTTCCCGCTGCCCTCCCGACACCACCACAGATGGCAGCATTACCACCCATTCCAATAGTCCCAGTTCAGCAGGGACATCTTCAGTATGGGAGAGTGTATCAGCTCCTGGAGGTCGCAGCCCCACAGGATCCACCAGCCATTGAGGGTATGTTCTCTATTCAGGGGACTCTGGGGCGTATTTTATTTGACACGGGAGCTACACATTGTTTCATTGCTATGAGATTTGCACGCACCATTGGGTTATTAGACACCGCCAAGAGTACGGTTACTTGTGTATATTCACCATTGAGTAGGGGTTTCTTGATTTCCCTTGTATGTAGAGGCGTGGGTATAGATATTGGGATGTTTACTTTACCCGCGGATATGTTAGTGTTAGAGATGAACGAGTATGATGCCATTATTGGTATGGATTGGCTAGTTGCATACCGATCCATGATTGACTGTTTTAGTAGGTGTATTATCTTTGCCATTCCCGGGCAAGAGATGTTTTTAGTGGTGATGCCTCATCCTGAGGGAGGATCGTCCACTCATTTGCACTATATAGAGGAGGAGACCTCTAAGGAAGTGGTGATACTGCTTGATTCAATTTCGGTTGTTCGAGAGTTTGCCGATGTATTCCAGGATATACCTGGATTACCTCTGAGTAGGGAGATAGAGTTTGTGATCGATTTGACACCGGGCACTCGGCCTATTGCCCGCGCACCTTACCGTATGGCTCCAGCTGAAATGAGAGAGTTACGAGATCAGATTGAGAATTTGTTGGGTTAGGGGTTTATTCGGAGGAGTACTTCGCCGTGGGGTGCCCCTATGTTGTTTGTAAAGAAGAGGGATGGATAGTTGAGGTTGTGTGTAGATTACTGGGAGTTGAATAAGGTCGCGATACGGAATAAGTATCCGTTTCCCCGAATAGATGACTTATTCGACCAGTTGAGTGGAGCTTCTTTCTTCTCAAAGATTGATTTGTGATCAGGATACCATCAGTTGCATATCAGGGAGGAGGATGTCTCGAAGACTTCTTTCTTAACGAGATATGGTTCCTACGAGTTTCAGGTTATGCCTTTTGGTTTGACCAATGCTCCAGCCGTGTTTATGGACTTGATGAATAGGGTGTTCAGAGAGTTCCTAGATCATTTCGTCATTGTCTTCATTGATGATATTCTGGTTTACTCCCAGACAAAGGAGGAGCACGCCGAGCATTTGAGGCAGGTTTTGCAGACGCTACGTCAGAACGAGCTGTATCCAAAATATGAGAAGTGCGGATTCTGGCTTAAGGAGGTTCAGTTTTTGGGGAATATTATTTTCGACCGGGGGATATCTGTTAATCCGGGGAAGGTATCCGCGGTAAGGGAGTGGGGATAGCCCATGACATCGACTGAGATCCGTAGTTTCTTAGGCCTAGCAGGATACTACAGGAGGTTCATTCGGGGTTTCTCAAAGATAGCGGGTCCTTTGACACATCTAACTCATAAGGGTGTACCATTCATCTGGAGTGATGCCTATCAGTTGGCATTCGATGAGTTGAAGGATAAGTTGACCTCAGCACCTGTGTTAGCACTGCCGAGACCGGGAGTTGAGTATCTAGTTTACACCGATGCGTCCTTGCAAGAACTTGGAGGTGTATTGCAGCAGGAGATTCAGGCCATAGCTTATGCTTCCCGTAAGCTTAAGCCTCACAAGAAGAATTACCCCACCCACGACTTAGAGTTAACGGCAGTGGCGTTTGCCCTTCGGATTTGGAGACATTATCTCTTGGGGAGATGTTTCGATTGTTCACGGACCACACGTCCTTACAGTACCTATTCACGCAGAAGGATTTGAATATGCGGCAGTGAAGGTGGCTTGAGTTTGTGAAGGATTATCAGTTTGATATCTATCACTCGGGGAAGGCTAACGTAGTAGCAGACGCGTTGAGCCGTATGCCAGTAGATGAGGTGGCAGGGGTGTGGAAGGCAAAGTGGAAAGAGTTGGGACACTTGGATGCAGTGGCCAGATCGTTCATGTCTGTGATGACTGTTACACCGCTGATTGTCACGAAGGTGGTAAAGGCACAGGCAAATGACTCGTTTTGTCAGGAGCAGATAGTTCGGTTACTAGTAGAGGGAGCCGAATCCTATACCGTTAGCTCAGATGGGGGATTACACTTCAATGGGAGACTAATGGCAGAGTCGCACGACTCACGGTTCGCGGTACATCCCGGTGGGGACAAAATGTACCAAGACATGAGACGACAGTATTGGTGGAGCGGGATGAAGAAAGATATCGCCGTGTTTGTTTCTAAATGCCCCACTTGTCAGCTGGTAAAAGTGGATCATCAGAGACCGGCAGGACTTCTACAGCTGTTCGAGGTCCCGATGTGGATGTGGGAGAGCATATCCATGGACTTTATCACGGGGTTACCTACGTCACAGAGGGGTCACGACTCCATTTGGGTAATTGTGGACAGGTTTACCAAAGTCTCTCATTTTCTACCCGTAAGGATAGACTACACTACGGGACAGTATGCCCAGCTTTTTATTGCAGAAATAGTGAGACTTCACGGTGTGCCCCTAAATATCGTGTCTGACAGAGACAAGATATTTGTTTCACGGTTTTGGGAGAGTTTTCAGGAGGCCATGGGCACAAAATTGCGGTTGAGTACAGCGTATCACCCGCAGACCGACGGGTAAACCAAGCGTACAAACCAGATGTTGGAGGACTTGTTGCGTATGTGCATCATTGATTTTGGGGGTGGATAGGAGCAGTATCTTCCACTGGTGGAGTTTCCTTACAACAACTCCTACCAGTTCACCATTGGCATGGCTCAATTTGAGGCATTATACGGTAGACCTTGTTGTTCCCCAGCATGTTGGCTGGAGGTGGGGGACAACAAACTACTTGGGCCAGAAGTAATTCGGGATACTTCAGTGAGGATAGAATTGATACGGAGTCGCATTCGAGTAGCTCAGGATCGGCAGAACAGCTATGCTGATGCGAAGAGGTTCTTTAGGGAGTTCCAAGTGGGGGACCAAGTTTTACTTAGAGTATCTCCTATGAAGGGAATTATGAGATTTGGGAAGAAGGCGAAGTTGGCACCGAGATATGTGGGGCCAATTCCTATCATCGAGCGGGTTGGGACGGTTGCATATAGACTTGGATTACCAGAACATTTGCACAGGATTCATGATGTGTTTCATATTTCCTCGATAAGGAAATATCTTATGGACAATTTGTCTCATTCTCACATTGCTTTGGGGGACATCGATCTCCAGCCTGATAGCTCCTACGAGGAGGGGCCGATTGCTATTTTGGACCGAAGTGAGAGGAAACTGCGGTCAAAGATAGTTCCGTTAGTACATGTTTAGTGGCGGTATCTTAATGCCTAGGAGTCCACATGGGAGTGCCAGGACGAGATACGCGAACGTTATCCAGAGTTGTTTTTACTAGGTACTTTATAGTTCCGAATTTCGGGACGAAATTCTATTATTAGGGGGGAAGTATGTAATACCCCGTACTTTTATTGATATTTATTTGTGGGATTAATTAAATTAAATGGGAATTAATTGAGAATTAATCCGGATAAAATACTAACGAGATATGAGTTGGTATTTGATTATAATGTGTATACATATGATGTTATATGAATATTGAAACTATTGAAATTGTCGCGAGATTGAAATACGGCAATTTGGGAAATTTTGTTGGGACGCGCGTGACAGTCGCGTCAGGAATATAATTATTTTAATTAAAAAATGAATTTTATTTTTATCAATCGTATGGTCATTTTGAGTGCGCCAACGCTTCCGGAAGGGTCGAAATAGTCAGAAAACACTAGCCGGGAGTTTAGTTTGGGTCCCGAGGCATTTTTAGGTCATACTGGCAACTTAAAAGGGTATTTTGGTAATTTTGGAATTTTGGGATTTATGACCAACGAATTTTGGGAGTTTATAATAGTAAATTTAATGACCCACTAACCCATTACCAGCAATTAACTGATTAGAGGGCAACGGGAGTTTCATGAGAAGTTAGGAGAGGTTCCCAAAAGAGAAAAAAGAGAAAACCTTAACCTTCATCTTTAACCTTCAACCTTGGGAGAAAAAGGAAAGAGAGCAACCTTCATCAATTCAACACCAAATTCAGAGAATAATCCAAGGCAAGTCGTTTAATTACGTTAATTTCAAGAGAATGCTTCTTCCATGCTTAGAAATTGATATAATTGCATTGTATTAGGAGACTTGTAAAAACCCATGTAATTGGAGTTATAAATTCATGTTTTGATAAAGAGATTCCATGTAGAATTATGTTTGGGCGATTATATTGTTAGAAATACATCTTTTATATTACAAAAACGGATTTAATTATGGATATTGATGACTTTAATTTTCTAGGGTTCATATTCATAAGGATTGGGGGAATATTGGGAGATTTGATAATTGGGTGTTGTTTAGGTAGACTTGACCCTATAAATATGTTAAAATACGACCTAAGTATGTTTAGGAATGATTAGGAACCTTAAACCACTATTGGGGTAATGTTTGGATGAGTTTTGAGAAGATAAAGTTGGAGGAAAAATGAATTTAGGAATTCTTGGCTCGAAACTGTCACCTCGTTAGAAGACCTGCCCAGGTTGTTCGAACGACTTTGTTCGAACGAGCTTCTAACGAGTTGACAGTTTGCCTTCTAACGAGTTGGATGTTCTTTAGATGCCCACTTCGTTCGAACGAACTCTCGTTCGAACGAGACTTCTAACGAGTTGACAGATTGGCCTTTTTGGCCTGATTTGATTTCTAATGTCCCGTAACCTGGTTTAATTGTAGAGATAACATTCCCTTGATGACTAATTGATATAGTTGGGATATTTTGATATATTGAGGAGTGAAACATAGAAGTGTGATTTGAACCAAATGAAAATTGTGGATTAGGACGTGAGAGACTATTATGATGTGAGAACAAGTGACGGCTTAAATATTTGTATTAACCGGGGACATGTGAATTGTGTAACATTATAAGTTGGTATGAGAATGAGAAGTATACCAATAATAATTTATGGTAATTACTAAGATGTGTGTATGCTTAGTATATGTATATGATTTTATGTGTATGACATACCTTGCTGCTTGCTATCACGGGAGGTTTGCGTTCGCTTAGGGCCATCTATTCTTTGTGTGCCTACGGGGGGATATAGATTAGCACCTCGAGGACATAGGTCAGAGAAGGACTTATTGGGAAGTTAATAAGTCTGCTGATCATGGGAGAGTAGGTATGTGCGTGACCCATGTGATGTGACTGTGTTCGCCTCCATTGTTTATGATTGTTGTTATCTGAGAACGATTCCTGAGAGATTCGGAATGCGTGATCCTTATGTACGTGATGTACCGGGATGGATAGCAGAGTATGTGTGCACCGCAGCTTAGTCTCGGGGTGCTTGTATTGTATATTTATGATGTGAATGATATACGGTTAAATGAACAGATTTGTCATGTTTAATTATGAGAATAATTTATAGTAACTCCTTGAGAAGATAAATAAGGGGATAACCTCCAGTAAATGGTAATGCTAATAATTGAGAATCCGAGTTTAAGGAAAGCTATCTATTCAAGTGATAACATTGGGAATTCATATTGTGAATCGAGTATATGGGTTAGAACTTATGTCGGTTTAGTTAGATATAAATACCACTTAGATGGGTATTGTACGTTAGGAGCTCATGATTAGACGAGAGGTGAGTATTTCATGTGAGAGCACGTCTTAACATGTATTTTGCATTCTTTGTTTTAATGTTATTAAAGCACTTGATGTTTTTAAATACTCTCCACTTTCGGGCTCTGACTCGTTTGCTTTCAAATCTATTTTTGTAAAAACCTTTTAGGTGCCCAGCCACAAGGACACCATGCATAGGATTTCCATTCAGGTGACGAGCTGTAGCTGTTTGTGGAAGCTACAGGGCCTTTCTAGTAGATGCTTCTTTTGTCTTGACTCTATCCAGTTTTCATCATTTGTAGGGCATGTCGCCCATTTCTATTAGAGACATTTCATATTTCAGTTATTCAGATTGTGGGCATGTAATTAATTCAGGATACTATCTTATTTATTTCAGTGGTGGGATTGTTGTGAGGGGTTTTCCTCTAGACTTATTATTAATTGTTGGTTACTTTATTGAGACTTTATGGTGTATGGTTATGATATTCTTTCATAATTTTTTTATTGTATGTTAATCAGACTTAATTTAAAATTTGACATCTTTCTTTTTAAATACTAGGTGGTTAGTAATGATGAAAATGTTTTCGATAGTGATGCTGTTAACTGGACCAACTTGACATTTTTTATTAATTTAATAAAGGAGTTGCTACCCGGTATTTAATTAGTCGGGGTGTCACAGGTTCTTATGGTTATGATATTCTTCCATAATTCTTTTATTGTATGTTAATCAGACTTAATTTAAAATTTGACATCTTTCTTTTTAAATACTAGGTGGTTAGTAATGATTAAAATGTTTTCGACAGTGATGCTGTTAACTGGACCAACTTGACATTTTGTATTAAATTAATAAAGGAGTAGCTACCCGGTATTTAATTAGTCGGGGTGTCATAAAATGATAGGCATAAGAGTTGTGCTAAGAAGAAAAAAAATCAGTAATTGAAGTTTTAAGTGGGATATTAGGTTATTCTGTGGGTCACTCCGATGAAAGGAGTTGTTAGATTTGGTTCTATAGGGGAATTATCTACTGACTACTTTCGTCCCTTCATGATATTATATAAAGTGGCCCCATTAGCGTATTGATTGTCTTTACCCAACCATATTTAGAGAGAACATCTCTCCTTCCATATATTTATACTAAGGATGTTTCTAAGAGATGGGGATGACTATCAGTATATCGACCTCGACAGGATTGATATGCATCCCGATGCGTGTTATGATGAGAGACATCAAGATATTCTAAAGTGTAGAGAGAAGACTTTTTGATGAGAGACATCAAAGATCATACTACTAGTTAAACTCCATTGGGGACAACGTACCGAGAGTCCACCTAGAAGAGATAGATAGATATATATATATATATATATATATATATATATATATATATATATATATATATATATAGAGAGAGAGAGAGAGAGAGAGAGAGAGAGCATGACATGCATCCGAGATATACAGAGTTATACTAGTCAAGTATGAATTTGAATTCGGAGGATGGAATTCCTTGTTTTAAGGGGAGAAAATGTAATACCCCATAATTTATGATTATTAAATTAAATAATATGATTTTTTTTTGTTTTTAGTTAATCATGAAGTAACTAATTATATTTCGTATTTTTGGTGTTTGATGTGTATATATTATGTGAATTAAATTGGAAATAAAACACAAAACCAAATTTTAAATTATTTAACAAATAATTTAATTTGTAATTTATATAAACGTCAATTACAGTATAGTCCCCAACATAAATACCTATTTTGAAAAAAAGACACATATTTTTAGTTTAACCCATTTAGTTCCTCAAACATCCATTTACCCAATATTCTCTTATTTTTAAATATTCACCCTAGTGGCATCCACTCCCTACCTCTCCACCACCCCCAACCCACCCCCACTACCGAATCTTTGATAGCCCTTGTTCGAGCTCTAGCGACCCCCATCAGAGCTTCGGTGGGTATATAATATTCTCTTATTTTTAAAGGTACGCGTTAGAGTCACCCCCTCCCCACGTCCAACCCTCCCCCAGCCCCCCACACCACCTCCACCCTACCTCCCCATTATCACATCTCCAATCACGAAAACTGGAGCTCCGACAGTGGGGTAGGGAGAAACGGTGGAAGAAAGTGGGTAAATGAGTTTGCATGTCCCTGTTTTGACCTTTTTCACGTGGTGACATATTTTTTGGAACAAAATAAAATGTTTGGACTAAGAATGTATTACTATTTGTTTAAGGGACGAAATGGGCTAAAGACCTTTATTTATTTAGTAATCTTATACTCAAACCGGTTAGATTTTTAAGAGAATGACTTAGTAAATTGGACTAACATTTGGCAAATTTACAATGTTGGATTAGGACTTAAAATAGTGAGTTTTATGCCTTATGCGTTATTATATGACTTGAGTTGGAATCTGGACTAACTGGATGCAGTTTCTCGTGGTTAAAACAATAAAAGGAAGATTAGGGTTAGGATAAATAACTCTAAAATACTTGAGAAGAAACCCTAAGGATGGAGAGATAAATCACTTGGAGTAGAAGAAGAATTTTGGGAAATTAGACATAGAGAAGGAGAAAATTGGGACCAATTAGGTTTGGACTTCATCTCTCTATTTAATACAAGTTTACTTAGTATAATCATATAATTGTTTTCGATGTTAGAATATAGTTATTCATTGTATTCTAAATCTAAATGTAGAAACACTTTATTTAGATAAATAAATAAGAAACCTCAAATTAAATTAGTAAAATAAGGTTTACTTTCACTTATTTTTTACAATTTATCATGAATTTGGGTCATATATTACCAATTGAAGTTAGAATTGTATTATACTAAAATAATTGAGGAAAATCCCCTTAGTTATTTCAAACGAAGATTGGAAATTTAGGATTTATGGACAAATTTCAAATAAAGGTTTCAAATTCTAAAATTATGGAATATACCTCTAAATCATTATATAAATCCACTAAACTTATAAGGATAACATAGAGTTTAGTTTGGATAAGTTTGCATGAAATTTAGGGTATATGGGGGTGCTAAAACCTTGGTCAAGGTTGTTAATGGCAGTTCTGGACACAGGGGTTGTACTGGGGCTATATGTTGAAGAAATTTGGAATTCTTAGAGTTTCTTGTTTTAGTCTTGCAAACCATAACCTTCGTGGTCCATACGTATGGGAAGTATGGATGACTTTTGGGATTTTTAATAATTAGGAATATGGGAAGGTTGATGGAAAAAGGAGACTTAGACATGTTAAGTTGTTGAACTAAGGCCTTTAGTCGTATATGTGAAATTACACATACACAGAGGAAAATAAAGTTTTTATATAGTTGTGACACTTATACCGTCTCTAAAATATGGATGAGATGTCTAGTGTATTATGTGCAACATACCATGTGTGAGTACTCATGGGATATGTACTAGAGAAGATATTCTTATGGAGCGCGATTGACGACAACTACATGGGTACGTTGACGTGAAAGATGATTTTTACCTTATAAGTTTTACCCCGAACACTGTGTCATAAAATTCCCGTTATATTTTGAGGAGATGTACAAGGGATGATCCTATCGCATCCACAAATTCTATGTTTATAATGGTAATTAAAGAGTAAAATATAACAAATAAATTAAAGGTGACAGAAAATAAAATATTTTTATCAGGCAGATGCCTAGAATCTTATTACATAACTAAGTCTGAAATAAATAGAAATACATAATTTATTCATACGTGCCACATATAAGGTAAAATTGGTAGAAAGAGTTCGGTAATCATAAGAGTTAATAAGCTGGGATGTAGATATTCCAACAGGGACTACCATATTTCTCTTCTATCACATGGACGTACGTAATCGAAAAGGTTTTTTGAGGAAAAATAAAATAAAAATCCAATTGTGCAGGAGATATATCATCTTCTTCAGGTTCGTCGTCCATCTGGAAGGAACATAATTAAGCAGACATGTTAAGTAGATAATTTTAATTTCTACAGAAACTACTGGAGAAAATGTATTATTATAGAATAAATTAATTATTAATATCAAAAAAATCTGGAGGCCACTGAAATATTGTAGAACTATTAAGGGTATACTGGCATTGAATGATATGTACATGAATGATATGGTGGGGTATAAAGTAAGGGTCCAGACAATAATAAGATAACCCATACATTATCGTTTATAGGGGCTTCAATTGCATAGACATACCATTAAAATATCATCCAAAGCATAATTTATACCTGGACAGGCTATCCTAAAAAATATTGGGCAATAATAATCATAATAAGGGATTGGTACACTAATCTAAAATGTCACTCATACGTATGTAGTAAATTAAAATTAGGCAATTAACATCGGAGTCCAACATGCCTATTATAATTAAGATGGTATACCGAGATATAATCCTTGAAGCGTTATAATGGTCATTCATTTCAAGGTATTATGAAATTGTAGTAGGTTACATGGCTATACCACAATTAAGGCTAAATAAGACAGTTCGATGACTTTTACTGAAGTCACAAGATGTAATGGTTTATCGGTTTTAGGGATAACTGAAATATCAAGAGAATAAATATACGGAACAAACACAAACTACACAAATAAGTTTGTATTTGAAATACGACTTCAATATTATCACAAAGTGTTTTAACAATCAGTAATTGTGAAAGACATAAGCTCAATTTATTTGATGTTGAAATTAAAAAATCACCTACTTTGAATTTTTTCTACGAATTGTAGGTTTGTACGTCTAATTCATGGGGTTCACTGGGTAGTCTAAAATTAGGGAGAGTGTAAGTAGGTCATAAAGGCATAATATAATGCTTATGTGATGTAGTATGATACCAAACTAAAATTAATTGCAATGTAAAATTAACTAAGAGGGTTATAAATATAATTTTAAAAAGTTTTTAAAAATTAATGTTTCCTATATTTTTATTTGGATTTGAATTTTGTGAGAGAAGACAAATTGGTTACATTTTACCTAAATAAATTGCAAAAAAAATTTGGGGTTATTCTGAAATGCTTGAAAAATACCTGACGGTTTATGTGCTAACAAAAAACCTTAATTTTTTAAACATAAAATATGTTTCCTCGAGAAAATGCTTTTAAGAATCCAAACAGGGTAATGAACTATACCATTTTATTTAGAATTTAAAAAATAATGTTTTGGAAAAAAATTGAATTTTATAATTGGAGACGTGTTCTGACACACTGCATTAATCTACCGTATTATTATGGTGGGTTGTTGAATTCTTTCCACCTAAAAGAATTTCGTCATTGAAATTACTTGGAAAAAAATGGGGTATTGTTGTTTCCTAGTGTATTCGTTTTCCCATGTTACCTCTTCAATTCCGTGGTGTTGCTAAAGAACTTTAACTAGTGGTACGATTTTATGTTAGAGAATCTTTTTTTCCTGATCAAAAATCCAAATAGTGATTTTTTCTATGCCACATTTGGATTTAATTATCATATCCTTCTGAGTAATGATGTGACTTAGGTTAGAAATCTATCTTCACAACTAGAAAACAAGAAACACATCATGAAGATTGGATTGTTCGGGAGGTGATTACAGATGATATGCTAATGATCCAATATGTTTGATGATTTTAAAGGGACCAACGTAGTGAGGTGCTAATTTTCCTCATTTTCCAAATCGAATTATCCCCTTCTTGGAGGTACTCGTAAGAACACTTGATTATTTACTTGGAATTATAGGGGCTTTCGGTGAGTGTCGAAATAACTCTTTTGTCAAATTTTGACTCATTGTAATCTTTCTCGAATAAGGCGTATCTTTTCTATGGTTTTGGTGATGATCTCAAATTTAGGTATATGATTTTCTCTTGATTCATTCTATCATAAGGGAAAACAACAGCATCATCCATAGAGGGATTCATTGGGAGTGGTCTGGTATGATTACTACTGTTATAAGAGAATTTGATCAAGGCAAGATGATTATTCCATGAATCGAAAAAGTCTAATGTGAAGGATTGTAACATATCTTCTAGAGATTGAATTACACGTTTGCCATCAATTTAAGGATGAAAATAGTTTCTTAGGTAGAGTTTGGTTCTTAAGGAGGTTTCTAAAGCTTGCCAAAATATTTGGATAAATATAGGGTATCGATCAGACATAATAGAATTAGGTACTCCATGAAGTTTAACAATTTCCTTCATGTGTAGTTCACTTAACCGTTAGAAGGCATCGATGGATCGGGTTAATAAAAAATGGGCTGATTTTTTAAGACAATCAATGATAACCCATATCATATTATATCCCTGGGAGGTTCGAGGCAATACACTACCAAAGTCCATGGTTATAAGATCTTGTTTACATTCTCGGATGAAGAGTGGTTGGAGTAAACTTCGAGGGGGGGTGATGTTCAATCTTCACTTGTTGTTATGTTTGACACTTTTCTGTGAAGTGTATAATATTTTTTTGATACCGTGCCATGAATAATGTTTATTGAGAGTTTGATACATCTTGGTTCTTCCAGGGTGAATCACGAAATTTAGAATGGCGAGTTTCCTGCGGGATTTCTTCTCATATCGAGGTGATAAAAGGAACATATACTCGCTGTCAAAATTTTAATGCATGATGGGGGCTGAAGTCCAATCCTTTTCGGAGAGGTTGTTTATAAGTTTTTTTCTTTTGGGAATGAAAAAATTCATCTTGGTCTTGAAGATCAATGATTCTTTTTTGTAGAATCGGGCGAGCGATACAGTTTTGTAAAATAACTTGGGTCTAAGAGGTGTCTCATGGTAGATTTTCTAATAACACAGACATATTATGGAGGCTACCCTGGGCTTTGCGACTTAAGGCATCATCGATTACATTACATTTTTCGGGATGGTAAAGTAAGTTAAACTTATATTCCTCTACAAATATATCCAATGTCTTTGCCGAAGGTTGAGATCCTTTTGTGTGAAGATGTACTTAAGAATTTTATGATCAGATAATACATGAAATTCTTCTCCATATAGATAACATCTCCAAATTTTCATGGCAAAGACTACTGCGACTAATTCCAAGTCGTGTACTAGATAGTTACACTCATTAATTTTCAACTGTCGTGATCCATACTCACTCACTTTCCCTTATTCCATTCATACACAACCGAGTCCTTGTAATGAAGTGTATGTGTAAAAATCATAGTAGTTGTTACTGCAAAGAGTGGTTAGGACAGAGGTTATGTTTAATTTTAAGGTTGTGCTCATAACTCTTCGAACAAAATATGGTTTTTATAGAAGTATTGTTTGAAGGTATCAATTGAATTCAATTATGATCAAGTTCTCACTCTCAAAATTAATCATTTTATCCTTAAAGATCCTGTTTTCATCTCCTTTATCTATGAAAAGTGATTAAGGAAGGAAAAAAACTCCATAAGAAAAAAACTCTACTGAGATGATCCTTTATCTCCTTTATTTTTTCAAAAAATTAACCATTCTCTCCTTAAAGATCATGTTTCCATCTCTCAAGGATGCACATATCAATCTTCTTCTTAGTCATTGGTGATTTCAATGTGGTATCTAATTCAGAGGAGAAAATAGGTGGAAATGACATTGACTTTCATGCAGTTAAGGAATTCAATGACATTATATCTACATGTGCTCTTAATGATGTAGGATATGTCGGATCAAAATACATCTGGACAAATCTGAGGAAATAGGAGAATTTAATTTGTGCTTGATTGGATAGAGGTTTGGTTAATAATACCTCGATGGATTATTTCCCTAAAACCTCGGTTAACCATCTCCATTGATTATGCTTAGACCATTCCCCCCTTATTCTCTCAATTCAAAATCTATTGAATGATTTCCCTAAAAGATTCATTTTCCAAAAAATGTGGATCTCTAACCCAAATCTAGGTGATGTTATTAAAGATTCTTGGGACACAGACATGACAGGGTTTACTCTTAAAATCTTCTCCTCTAAGGTGAAAAGAGTGAAATGTAATCTCAAAGAGCGGAACATATCATATTTCAAAAACATTTTTCAAAATGTTAAAGACCTAGAAGATGAAGTCCTCTCAAAGGAATTTTTTTTAAGAATATCGTAATGAAAGAATGGTTTCTTAATGTATATGCTTTGAAACCAGTAGTTGTGGGTGAATTACACTAAATAATAAACTCCAATTTATGAGATGGTTCAATTATATTCCAAATTTTAATTTTTTAAAAATTATTTAATTTTCTTTACTTTAAAATAACAATCAAACACTTGAAAAATTAAAGTGAAAATAAAGTACACAAACATTATAAGTTTCACTTAAACAAAATTCAATCCAATTCAAGTCAAACAAACAAAGCATGAAAGTTATCACATTAAATTAATACCGACTTGAATTAAATTAAATTGAAAATTACCCAGACTTTATTAGCACCATATTAAACGAAGTTGTGATTTAAATCAAATTTTATCTTGATTAAACTAGAATGCACCTAAGTGAATTGTTGCAAGATAAACAATAAATCACAAACACACTACGCCGTGATGGACAAGAAAATCCAACAATGGGAAAAACTCGAACGACCATGCCTACAAGTCCACAAAGTATGGTATGTTTACTAATACAAGACAAGAGACTTAAAACACATACTAGACTCCCTTCAATCCTCAACGCTCCTTTTTGCATCAACCTCCGTGTAGTCGACAACTTCGAAATCCACCAGAATCTTGGAATCCACTAATGGGTCTTGGTCATCATCAATCCACACATGGTACCTTTCACCATATGAGCACGTCGCAGCAAAAATAATCTCCTTTGATGGGTAGAGAAGGAACTCCTTAATGGGTTGAGATGAACCCACTGCCAAACAATTTCTAAGCAAAGATATATAAATAGGAGCTTGGATTAAACTACAAACATGGGTGTATACATGTGTGTTTTGAAGAAATTAATTCATGAACACTCTCATAAAAAATGGACATTTTGAAGATGAAGATTTTCTCTCTAAATATGTAAAAAAACTCTCCAAAAGTATGATGGAAAAAGCATCACTGAAATGGTTAAAAACTGCTGGACAAAGTGGGAAGTTAAAATGGAAAACTGTCAGAAAACAATTTCCCGCTGAAATGTCATTCGAACGACATTTTGATTTCGTTCGAACGGTCGTGTTTGAACGAGATTACAGTCTTCAAGATCGTTCGAATTAGATTTTAAAAAACTTCCCGTTCGATATTTCGTTTGAACAACTTCATTCCAACAACTTTCTAACCAGAAAACTGAAAAACTATTCACAATGTCATTAGAAGTTCGTGGAACGAGACGTCCCGTTCTTTCGAACGACTTTTTAGAAAATCCATTTTTCTCATTTTAAGCCCAAATCTTTTATAAAAAGATCAAAAATGATTTTCTGAGAAAAAAAAATAAAGTCGTTAAAAATATTTTATAAAATACACCCACATATGAACTATCCAAGTCTCTATAAATATATTAATGCATTCATACCTTAGAGGCATTGGAAATGATGAACCGTTGATGACGTGAAACAAGGCACACAAAATTAGCAATGATATATGTGGTGACAATTATTATGCAACACAAATAAATAAGAAGAAAGCATTCACCAAGTGAGAACAAGGAATGTAAAATGACAATCATACAACAATGGATGTACGTGGTTCAGGAAAGATGTGCCTACATCCACAGTGGTGCAGTCGATATTATTTTTATATACTCCAAAAAGTAATTACAGAGTATGCAAAAACTGTCTTTTTGCCCCGGACCTAGGGTTTGATATATACATGTACATGTAGGTAAGTGGAGGTGATGGGTTCCCCCACGTCTCCCATCTCCCCTATAACTTCCCTTAATGAGAACGTGGGGGGAAACCGGATCAAAATAAGAGATGAGGGGCCTGGACTTTAAGCCGCCAGGACTGGGCTACTCGTCAAGGCCTATGGTCCTAATTACGAGTACCCACAATTGCCTTTAAATTTGTTGGGCCATCTTTATGGGCTCAATAGATTTAAATGATTATCCATAATGGCTGTTTTGCAATTCTTCGGAAACCGTGAAGCTGATTTTAGTGGCACCCACCTCGTATCTTGTGCACTATGATTAGTAGAATTTGAAGGTTTCTTAGAATAGGTACTTCTCTATTGTCGTTCCAATTTTTCCAACATTTTCTCTTTCCTTACGAGTTCTGGCACTTCGTACCTTCATCTCTCAATCTCCAGTCTCATTGCTTCCTTGCCGTTTGGGCTCGTGCTTCTTCATCGTTCGAATTGGTCTTCTATCTTGTAAGTTCCTTGTATCTTTTCTCTGTGCTTTCTCTTTGAGTCTGTAGTTTTCTAGGGATTTTCAATGGCAAAGATTGGGAATAGGTCGGTCTCTAAGTTTGAGAAGTTTTACAACATTCCCGAGTGGGTAGCTATTAAGTGTTGTTCCTCCCCTCCTAGAAACGTTAAAGAGATAGATGATGCTCACTGGATCCATGTTCTGTTTCTTTCCTAGGGGGGACTCACTTTTCCTCCCAATGATTTGTTCCTGCATTTCTTTAGCTATTTCAATATTGTTCCAGCACAATGCTCGCCCAATGTGTGGAAAATAGTAAATGGCGTCCATAGGATAAATCAATTAACTAAGTTAGGGCTCATCGAGGTCTGTTTCTGTTACTCCTTTTCTCGAACTAGTTCTGGTGTCCTTTACCTCAAATCTAGGATCCCTAATAGGGTATTGGTAGTAAATCTACCTGATTCCCATAAAGACTACTAGCAAGAAGGTTTCCTTGTTAGAAATTGGCAGTTTTCTCCTTAATTTAAGGGTCGAGGTCTGAGAGGTTCTCTGTCCCCTTCTATGGGGAGGAATACATAGGTAAACAATGTACTGTTATGTTGATTTTTGTTGATTTATAATCCTTCTAACTCTTCTTTGCTTTTTCTTACGCAACGAAGTCAAAGAACTTGGAACCTGCACTCAACGAGGTCCGTCTTTCAGAATTGGTAAAGGCTTGGAAAATCAGGGAGCCTTTAGGTGACGACGAGCATCCCAGATCTGCTTCCTTCCTGCTCGAGTACAAGAACATTGGTTCCAGCTTTATAGCAAGGCTTGTGGATAGTATCCTAGAGTTTGAGTCATTTGAAGAGACTACTACAAGTCCTATCCAATTGGACGAGGAAGAGAGTAGCTCTGAGAGTGACATTGTTGGAGATGTAAGTGATTTGTGGGGAGGGAGCTCTAGCAGTAGTTGCTCCTCTGATCGTAGGGAGGTTTTTGAAGCTCGAGGATCGTCGGGTACCTCTAGCAGTTCGAGTGAAGGAATGGTTCCACCCCAAAAGAACCTGATTCAGGATGATGACGATAAAGACCACATGGTCCTCGCACAGAGGTCGAAGAAGAAAAAATCTACCTCAGGGGTTGTGGCTACTGGTTCCCGGTCTTCTGCTCAGGAGCGGGAGAGGAAAAAGAAGGAAGAGGAACAGGTGAGAGAGAGAAAGAGAGGAAAAAGGAATAAGAGAGGAAGAAAATAAAGGAGAAACGGAAGGTGGAGGAGAGGAAGAGGAAAACGAGCGAGAAGGAGGAAAAGAGGATAGCTGAAGTGAGGACGAAGGCCGGGCAGGCCTTAGTCCCGGTGTCTGCTCTGCCCGAGGGGGCCTCCGTGGCATTTTCTCCTCAGTTGGCCCCGTTTTTTCTCGAGAGAGCTATCCTCTCGGCTGATCGCCAAAGGGCAGTAGGGTCAGAGCACTTGGACCTTCAGGCTAGTCAGAGGCTTGCTCTGGTAAGGTTTTTCCCTTTTTCTCTTATGCTTTTCTGACTTCCTCCATTTTCCACTTCTAATGCCTTCTTTTTTCTGTAGTTTGCCACTGATTTCACCGTACTGTATTGTTCATACGATGAGCTGGTTAAGAAGAATAGTTAGCTGGAGCAAGAGAACTCTGCCCTAAAGCTAAAGGTTAAAGAGCTCGAGGCCAACTTCAAAGCCGTTGATACTGCTCGGATTTCATCCGATTTGGCTCTTGCCATCGCCAATAAGGAGAAGGACACTGTAGTCTAAGATCTGAAGGAGCTGAGGCAGGCGTATGACTTGGTTTGCTCGAGCAAACTTATCGTTGTTGAGGAGAACCAGGCGCTCACTGAAGAGCTGAAGAAGAAGGAATCTGAGGATGTTACTGCCAAGGAAGACTCTTACAATTCTTGCTAGACCGTAGCATTTGAGGATGCTAAAGTTTAGATAGGCTATATTAGCCGTCTAAACTTTAAGAAAGGATGGAACAAGGCTCTCATTATTTCTGGAGTAGATGTTGTATTTCCCCTTTTTGATGAGCACGACCCAGGGCCGAGGGCAGTCGTAGATGAGGACCCTACCTCAGCCGTTGAAGGCTCTGATCCTGTTCCTCAGGCGCCCCCTACTAACGTTTCTCCTATTGAGGTGACAGAGACCACCCATGTTGAGGACAGTGCTCCTGTTGATGTTAATAAGGGCAAAGGGCCATCAACCTCTGGGCTACCTAAGGTTGCTAGTTAGTTATCTGATAGGATTGCTTTGTATTTTTGTTTTTTCCATTCTGTAAACTTTTCTTTTTTCAGTTCGATGTAACTTCAATCTTCATTAATGAAAAAGGTTTCATTTTTTCTTGTACCGATTTGTCCCTTTCTCTCCCTTTTCTTTCTCTTACTTGTAGTTAGTTGATGTTGATGATTACATTCCTGCTACTTCCCAGTTGGGTAGGACCCTTTGTCCCAATGCGAGTCCCGAAGTTCACCAGGACTTCGTTAAGCTCTGCAAGTCCCTTAGGTCTAGAAATCAAAAGTACAAGGAGCAATCTGAGCTCGTGGCCAAGATGAAGGGCAGGCTCCAGGAGATGGAGGACATTGGTGCTTCAGTGCAAGAGGAGATCAATGTGCTGAAGACAAAACTATTAGAGGCCTCCGAGATCAACCAAGTAGGGGAGGTTCTTCAGCAGGAGAATGAAGATCCGAGGAGACAAGTCTTACGACTCAAGGAGCATGCGTCGAGCACTGTTCGAGCAATATTACAAGGCTCCTCCTCATCACGATCTAGAGCTGATCATAATGTTACCCTTCCTATGTCGTGAAGTCTCACTCGCCCTCCCCTTCCACGAGATGGTAGGAGCACCAGAAGCAGAAGCAGGGAAGGAGAAGAACTTCGTGATAGGGAAATGGAAAAACTCCGCGGTGATGTTCAGCGAGCATATGTAATCACTGCTGGGCTTCAAAGGGACGTCACTCAGTTGCAGCACTTATTCAAGAAAGGCCCTCGGCAAGCGTGGGCTGACGGTTATGATCAAGGCTGGTCGGATGCTCCAACAAGGCTATCTGAGTTTAAGGAGATTTCTTTTATCAGGGGGTGCTAAGTGCCTTGAAGGAGCTGCAAGTCCCAAGGAACTCGGTGCTATGGTATTGTCATGAGATGTCTTCCTCCACGCTGATGCCTAACCCATTCCGGAGGGATGATCGATGGATCCCCATCGATGCTATTCCTTGGAAATTATTGGAGTCGGATTCGAATGAGGTGGTGGAAGAGTTAGCTCCTGCTCCTGATGACGGATGAAGAGCTCAAGTGGCTTATTATCTTACTCGGAGGCTTCCACCCCATTGAGATTTTTCTAGTTAGTTTTTTTTTTGTATTTTTGATAATGTAAATGCTTTGGGCGAGATCAATGACTAAACATGTATTACCATTGTTGTAAGTATGATGGATTAATGAAAAGTTTGTGTTTTGGGCAATTTTGCTGACTAAACATGTGCATCCTACTTTTCATACTCTTGCTGCTCTGTAATGTTTTTTGTTTTGTCATGCAAGTGTCCCCCCAATCCAGTATAATACCAGGATACCATTATGCTCCACTTTACCTTTAAGGTTGTGTCGTCACACACCCTTAGGCCTAAGTGGGGCAATTGGCGAGGACACACCTGGTGTTGGATGTCTTCATTCGATCACGATTTTACTCAACCGAAGTAGGTTTGATGACCAGTATAAAATTTGGTCGTATTGCCTAAGGATCCCCTGTAGGGCTTCATATATTGCCAGGGGAAATGCTAAGAGGTCTCTCTTGTTTTATGACGATGACCTGAGGAGGGGTATCCCCCTGCTATAGTGATCAATGTGCTTATTATTTGGAAAAGATGTGTGATGAATGCAACTGTCACCAATCAGAGTGTAACCAATTAAGTAACTTTCATTGGTAATAAGGAAAATGAACTTCTATTTTCATAACAAAAGAATACAAGAAAAAGATCTAAAAATTGAATTTCTTAAGATTAGCTGCATTCTATGCTCGTGGTATTTCTCTGCCCTCGATCATTTCCAAGTGATAGGCACCTTGCAGATCGTCTTTAGTTACTTTAAAGGGTCCTTCCCAGTTTGGGCCTAGCTTGTCGTCTGACGACTTCACTGTGCTGCCCAGGACTTTCCATAGAACATAGTCCCCAACTTGGAACGTCCTCGGGCTAACCCTTTTATTATAATGCTTCGCGAGTTGTTGCTGATAGTTCACTAGCTTCACCAGGGCTAGCTCTCTACGCTCGTCGGCTAGGTCAAGTTCGGCGAGCTATGCTTCATCATTCAGGCCTTGGTCGACAAGGTTGGATCTCATTGTTAGCAAACCTGCTTCTAGTGGGATGACTGCTTCCATGCCATATGTCAGTGAAAATGGGGTTTCTCCTGTTGATCGTCGAGAAGTGGTTCGGTACGCCTATAGAATATGGGGTAGCTCTGTTACCCATGCGCCTTTGGCTCACTCTAATCGCTTCTTTAATCCATCGATCACAGTTTTGTTGGAAGCTTCATCTTGGCCATTGCTCTGAGGGTAGGCCACCGAACTGAAGTGGTGTCTAATCCCGTGTTCGTTATAGAAGTTCTGAAAGGGGCCACTTTTGAACTGTATTCCATTATCAGTGATGATGGTTCTGGGGATTCCAAATCGAGTGATTATATTCCTCCATATGAACCTTATCACATCAGCATCTCGGATGTTCGCCAGGGGTTCAGCCTCGATCCATTTGGTGAAGTAGTCAGTCACAACCAATAGGTATTTGCGATTGCCGACGGCGGTAGGCAGCGGTCCCACGATGTCCATTCCTCATTGGGTTAAGGGACATGGGTTGGGCAGGGACTTCAGGTCATTGGTGGGTTGGTGGGCCATAGGAGCGTGGAATTGGCATTTTAGGCATTTGCGAACATATACTGCGGAGTCATTTTGCATATATGGCCACCAATAGTCTTCCTTCATTGCTCGAAAGGCTAAGTACCTTCCTCCGATATGACTTCCACAGATTCCTTCGTGAAACTCGTGTAGCACTTGCTCGATATCACCTAGGTGGACGCATCTAAGGTAGGGACCAAAGAATGATTTCTTATACAAGTCGCCTCTTGTGGATAAGTGAAACCGAACATCTTTGACTCTTATCTGGTGGGCAGTTTTCTTGTCATCTGGGAGCGTGCCATCCTTTAAATAGTCCTTAAAGGGGTCTATCCAGCTAGGGGCTGATCCCACCTGGATTATTTGTTCCACGTTTGGTAACATGTTGTTGTGGTTAATGCTCGAACAAATGAGGAAATCGATGGGGATGACCCTTTTAAGGTCAGAGTCAACTGCCGAACTCAAGGCTGCTAAGGCATCAGCATGACTGGTTTGCCCCTGGGAAACTGCTGGATGTTGATCTCTTCAAAGCTTGACATTAATTCTCTCACTAAGGCGAGGTAAGATGCCATTCTTTCATCCTTCGCATTTTAATCTCCACTTATCGAATTGGAGACTAGTTGAGAGTCGACGAACACTTGTAAATGTTTTGCTCCTAGAGTTTGTGCCTTTTGGAGACCGGTGTAATACCCCGTATTTTCATGGCTTTAAAATTTAGGGATTAATTAAATTTAATTGAGATAATTAAGTTAATTTTAATCCGGAATGTTATTTTAAATATTTACTAGCGTGACGAGAGTTAGTAATTATTGGAAATTTGTTATTTGATGAATATTACTAGATGAGAATAGTAATATATGAGATTTAATGTTATAATATTGTCACGTGTGAATAAAATGACAATTATGGGAATTTAAGTCGGGACGCGCCTGTGTCGTGTCGGGACTAAATGTTTATATATAAAAGTGAATATTTCATAAGTTGTTTGTATGTCCGTTTTGAGTGTGCCATCGCATTCGGAAGGGTCAAGATAGTCAGAAAAGTGTACTCGGGGGTTTAGTTTGACTCTCGGGGTTATTTTAGGCTTAATTAGTACCTCGGGAGGGCATTTTAGTCATTTTGCATTTTTTGGTAATTAAACCCACGAAATTTCAAGGGTTATATAAGATGTCTAAGGTTGTCTTCTTGGGTTAGAACAAACAAAGAGAAGTGATGTCCATAGGAGAGGGAAGGAGAGAGCTTCCAAAGCAATCCAAGGCCTGAAATCCATCCGTTTGCACAGCCTCCACCACCAACGCGTAGATCGCGAGACGGGGAAAGCAACCACACCAATTTTGGCACCAAACCAAACTTCTAAAAGTCCCAGGAAAGTGTTTATCTTGCTTATTTTCATTGGTGCATCACTCATATTAGTGTAGGAATGATTAGGATGAGTTGTATGGAAGAAAAACCCAATTTGAGATAGGAAATTGCATGTAGTGATGACTTAAATGATATTCAGGAAACCTTTTGTGATGTAGAGGATTAAACCACGAAATTTTGATGTTGTACAAGAAGGAAATTCTGGAAAATTCTTGTTAGAACCATGTTTAAGAGATTTCTAGGGTTCTTGATAATTATAATAATTTTGGGCTGTTAATCCATGTTTAGTGATAGAAATCTACATGATTTACGTTGGAAATATCTGGTATGATGATATAATGTTAGTAGTATAAATTTTGGGATGATTGGGATTGAAAAATATGGATTTGGTGAAGGTTAGAAGATGAAACCCGTAACTGCAAATCTGCAGATTTCCGTAGACCTGCTTGATCGATCGACCCCTCCTGGCAGACTTAAGTTCCCCTTTTAGAATTGTTGAATTGATTCGAAATGAAGAAAACTCCTTAGATATCCTTACTAAAATGATTTGGGAGTTGATGATGACCAGTAGGATTCATTAATGAATAAGAGAACTTTAATGTAAGGCGAAATATATATTTTGGGGATATTTTACATAAGGGACAATGTATGTATATATTAAAGGGGAGAGGCACGTAAGAGGGTTACGTTGGAACATAAATGAATACCTACTGAATTGTACCTTTGGAAGGATAGAGTCCATGAGGGCTACGTAGTAAGTTGGAGAAACCCTTCGAATTAAAGTGAGAAACGAACCATTATACGTGATAACTAATAATGGAAAAATAGGGATAAATGTTGTGAATATGGGTTATGGGATAAACCTAAATTTATATAATAAAATTGGTATATTTAATGATTGTGTATGCATATATTATATACTTGTGAAAATCATGCTCGCCCTACTTGCTATCCCAGAGGTTACCGCGCTGGGATGATATTATCTCATGTGCCTTATGGGGGATATTGACTCGTACCCTAGAAGATAGAAATCCTAGGTACGGGCTATCGGATCGATAGTCGGATGGTCCTAAGAGATGTGAGGGTATGTACTGATCTCTTGGACTTGGAATCTATGCTTCGCCTCAATATTGTTTGTGTATGTATTTATACAGTTCGAGAGTGATTCCGAACTTGTATTCCCTTTAGTGCGATTGATATGGAGATTGGATATCAGAGTATGCCCGCACCATAGTTTTTATGTGGGGTGCTGTTATGATATATATATTATACGAGTAGTTAATATATATATGAAATTCAAAAATCTGGAACTGCCTACTGTGATTTGATATGTAGGACATGGTTGATGACTCAAATTATAAATACTTGTTTTGAGAAAGTATAATATGACACTGGAAAACTTTATTGATTAATAAAGTTAAAATTAGAACTTTGGTTACAAATTGAAATCTTACTTTTTAAATACTTGTGTTGTTCAGTTGTAAATCCTGCGAATAACCTAAGATACGTTAAATCATTGGGGAAAGATAGTGTGTTATATGACGAGATAGACCATTGGGAAGGTTAGTGCGATAGGTGTGCACATTAGAAGAGAGGTGAGAATTTCTCAAGACAGTGTCGCACTAATATGTTGTTGCATTGGTCTGTAATCAATTTAAATGCTTGCAAAATGAATTTTTAAATCATATACACTATCGGGCTCTGACCCGTTTCCTTTTCTCTTTCTCTCTTGTGTATATATATATATATATATATATATATATATATTACAGGTGCCCAGCCACAGGGGCGTCTTGCATAGGGTCCTTTGGGAGGAACGAGTTGCAGCTTAGGTGGGAGTTGTAGGCCTGTTGTTTAGACGACTTCATCCATTTGATTCCACTCCTAGTTCAGTTTTAACCATCAAGGGCATGTGTCGCCCTCTTTCTATTAATTAGTTGGTATTGTCAGAGATTGTAATTCTTTTAATTTCAGTATCTTTATTTCGGGATTATTAATGTCAGGATTTTTTCCTTAGTATCTTAATGTTGGGATTTACTATTGTTGGGTAAACTCTTGAATGTTCATTTTATTCTTCTACTTATTGTATGACTCTTTAGACGTTAATGGTTTAAGGTTTTATAACCGGATTTAATAAAATGAGAATAAAGGTTTAAATGCTTTTGACACTTAGCTTAATTAATTAGGGTGTTTAAATTCGAACAACCGGGATGGTTAACAGTAATCGAGTTTACTAAAGTCCGAAAGAAGGTCAATCCTAACCTGGTTAGTAGGACAGGTGATAAGTGGATTATGTACTGAGGTATTTTGTGCGGAGTGAAATCGCTCGCGTTAATATGTTCCAAAGTGAGTAAAAGGACAAGAATACGGTGCCTAGTAAAAGACAATGATTAAAGTAATTTTGTTTGGTTTGAGTAGACGTGTTACGTCCAGAAACTACTTGCGCAGTCAAGACGATTGGCAAGGTAGAAGTATAAGTTGTATCCTCAGAGGATGAGATGTGTTTATGTGACACGAGCGAGTCACTATATTTTGTTCCTTGCTAGATTAGCATGTGAGACGAGCTTAATGCATATCATTTTAAACTTTATTATTATGTGAATATCTTTTCCCTAGTGTAGCACGATTTTTCTTTAGTGCTATCCGCGGAGGATGAATGTGTATATTAACAGTGTTTTACACTTTATTGAGGCTACTCGTTGTAGTGATACGATACACGAGTATGATATTATCTTTGTTAAAATGTTATAGAAATGGTTAGTACGATAGTGGGCATTTATTGCAAGGCTATCGGAATGGTTGCATTAGTGCAGCACATTTTGTTTTGGTGAGGCTTTACCTGTAAGAAGGTTGGACCCGCACTTATATTATCCATCCTAGAGACTTCGGAGGAGATAGTGGGATCGAGATATTCGTTGCCAAAGTATGTATAGACTTTGTCAGTTTAATTCCGTATGTATCGGGATTTACCGTTGGGCGAAAAGATTTGACTCAGTATTATGTTTAGCACTCCGGACTTAGTGATAGGAAGAGTGCATTGTTATATTTATCCTTTAGAGATGTGGGAGTTAATATTTATACCCCTATTATTAGGGAAAGGAATTTCGAGAATTCTGATTGTATGTATTCGAGGTTTATGGAATGCTATTACCACCAACCTATACTGAACAATAGTGCAATTAGTGAAACGTTCTTTGTTAAGCATAATTACATGAGAAATTGTAACTTTTCTGTCAAGGGATGGAATAAAGGGGTATATGCTATGGATGGAGGACCTAACGTATTTCGATAATCGACAATGCTAGGTAGTAGTGTATCGAGGGGGTTCCTTGTTTGGATTTCGCTTTGCGAGACATCCCACGCATGAAACTTAGCGTAAGGTTGGAAATAGGGAGACGTTTAGTCACTATTCCATGAGTTCGGTACCCTGGTCGAAATGGGATCACGTAATTATGTATATAAGTTGGAAGTTGAATTTTGATTTAAAGCCATTGGAGCTGGTGGTGTGGTAAGAAAGCATTGAAAGTTTCGCTTTGTCACCACGAGTTAAGGGGGCAGAATGATAATAAGGAAGATTTAAAATTTTGATTTTTAGGGTGATTAAAGTGTTGTAATCACGCTGCAAGCACCAGGGAAAACAAAGAATTTGTTTATTAGTATGGAGCGTATGTGATGCTTACGCTAGTATGCCCGGTTTATAAGGTGTGTGTAGACATCCTAGTTAACTGATGTTAAAACTCGTCCGAGATGAAGGGGCGTGGCAATGGACGTATGGAAAATATGTTTCTGGGACTAGTTAAACGAAATGGAAGTGATAGAGTGGATTAAACGTCACATGAGGGGCGATAATCCATACATAGGTGTGTAATTAAAATAGCACACCCATATTTTAATTTGAAGAATGTGGGAAGTCATTTAAGAAGAGTATTCCTTGAATGGAGCAGAATTAAATGATTATGAAGAACACTCGAAGAAGAAATTGTTAGTAAACAAATGTGAGAGCGACTCACACATATAAAGGGTGATGATGTTAGTATGGTATAAGAGATCCAAAAGTGCGCTTCGTGGAGAGAAGAGCACGGGTGGAACTTTCGGCATACTACAAGGAAGGAAGGGGAGTATTACGTGTCACTTAATGTGAGACATTTCAAGGAAGAATCGATGTTCAGCGGGACGTAGTGATAGTCTCTACATGCACCGCCCATGGGTAAGGTTGGGTTGAAAGAGGAGAATCAACCAAAGAATTTTGTGTTTAGCTACAATTCCTGAATTTGGAAGAGGTCGGTAAAGTCGATACAGTCTTTGGATGGGTTGCCATCCTCACAACAAGAACAAGGGTTCATCCAGAACATGTGAATTAAGCCGTCGAGAAGGAAGTGATTGATATTCCTTTGGGCTGGTTTACAATATTAACTAGTATGCCCCAGACTTCCTTTGAAAGGAAGGATCGCGCCAGTGCATGGTCCGGCGCAGTATAAATTTCTAAATCAGGATGAGATTGGTGAATCCCACCTTTGATATGGGATTTCAGGAACCAGCGGAGATAAGATTTCATTTCGAGTAGGATGTATCACCCGTAGCCAGGGAATGGGCGCACTGTGATTAAAGATTTGTGGAGCCACGTGAAGGAGATTTTGGACTATTGGTACGATGATTTCAGGAATGCTCGGTAGATGCACTCGTACCCGTTTGTCGCGTGAAAGGTGCTTATTAAGGTTTTGTTATGGAAGAACCTCGACTATTCTCCTCCCGTATGTTTAGAGGTGAGTAGATAATCAGAGTTTTTGGATCGGTCGAGAGAACATCCGATAACTGTGGTAGAATTCCACGACTGTTTTATGCGAGCAAGAGTGATCAAATGTTCGTATAATTTTCTCAGAATGGGAGTTTCGTATATGAATAAATCCGAGTATTTGTCATGTAGTGAGGTGCAGCCTCCTAATGATAGTGAGATAATGAAATTTATAATGTATAGGCGTGACCCATGCGAATGTTGTCGGTTGGGAGCACAATGTGAAGTGTCTCCAATGAGAATGTAAAACAATGTTGCTGTGAAGAAAGGGCTATAGTGATTGAGCGCCGTAATGTGAAGTTAGTTGGTGTACGGAAAAGGATATCCAGAATTATGCTACCTGATAGGCCTTATTTTCCGAATTTCGGGAGGAAATTCCGTTATTAGGGGGTAAGTATGTAATACCCCGTATTTTCATGGCTTTTAAATTTAGGGATTAATTAAATTTAATTGAGATAATTAAGTTAATTTTAATCCGGAATGTTGTTTTAAATATTTACTAGCGTGACGAGAGTTAGTAATTATTGGAAATTTGTTATTTGTTGAATATTACTGGATAAGTATAGTAATATATGAGATTTAATGTTATAATATTGTCACATGTGAATAAAATGACAATTATGAAAATTTAAGTCGGGACGCACCTGTGTCGTGTCGGGACTAAATGTTGATTTATAAAGGTGAATATTTCATAAGTTGTTTGTATGGTCGTTTTGAGCACGCCAATGCGTTCGAAAGGGTCGAGATAGTCAAAAAAGTGTACCCGGGGGTTTAGTTTGAGTCTCGAGGTTATTTTAGGCTTAATTAGTACCTCGGGAGGGCATTTAGTCATTTTGCATTTTTGGGTAATTAAACCCACGAAATTTCAAGGGTTATATAAGATGTCTAAGGTTGTCTTCTATGGTTAGAACAACCAAAGACAAGTGACGGCCATAGTAGAGGGAAGGAGATAGCTTCCAAAGCAATCCAAGGCCCGAAATCCAACCGTTTGCAACGCCTCCACCACTAACGCGTAGATCGCGAGATGGGGAACGCAACCACACCAATTTCGGCACCAAACCAGACTTTTGAAAATCCCAGGCAAGTGTTTATCTTACTTATTTTCATTGGTGCATCACTCATATTAGTGTAGGAATGATTAGGATGAGTTGTATGGAAGAAAACCCCAATTTGAGATAGGAAATTGCATGTAGTGATGACTTAAATGATATTCATGAAACCTTTTGTGATGTAGAGGATTAAACCAAAAAATTTTGATGTTGTACAAGAAGGAAATCCTGGAAAATTCTTGTTAGAACCATGTTTAAGAGATTTCTAGGGTTCTTGATAATTATAATAATTTTGGGCTGTTAATCCATGTTTAGTGATAGAAATCTACATGCTTTACGTTGGAAATATCTGGTATGATGATATAATGTTAGTAGTATAAATTTTGGGATGATTGGGATTGAAAAATATGGATTTGGTGAAGGTTAGAAGATGAAACCGGTAACTGCAAATCTGCAGATTTCTGTAGACCTGCTTGATCGATCGATCGAGCCCAGACCTTCGATCGATCTAAGGTTCGATCGATCGAGCCCCAGACCTCGATCGATCGACCCCTCCTGGTAGACTTAAGTTCCCCTTTTAGAATTGTTGAATTGATTCGAAATGAAGAAAACTCCTTAGATATCCTTACTAAAATGATTTGGGAGTTGATGATGACCAGTAGGATTCATTAATGAATAAGAGAACTTTAATCTAAGGCGAAATATATATTTTGGGGATATTTTACATAAGGGACAATGTATGTATATATTAAAGGGGAGAGGCACGTAAGAGGGTTACGTTGGAACATAAATGAATACCTACTGAATTGTACCTTTGGAAGGATAGAGTCCATGAGGGCTACGTAGTAAGTTGGAGAAACCCTTCGAATTAAAGTGAGAAACGAACCATTATACGTGATAACTAATAATGGAAAAATAGGGATAAATGTTGTGAATATGGGTTATGGGATAAACCTAAATTTATATAATAAAAGTGGTATATTTATATGATTGTGTATGCATATATTATATACTTGTGAAAATCATTCCCGCACAACTTGATATCCCAGAGGTTACCGCGCTGGGATGATATTATCTCGTGTGCCTTATGGGGGATATTGACTCATACCCTAGAATATAGAAATCCTAGGTACGGGCTATCGGATCGATAGTCAGACGGTCCTAAGAGACGTGAGTGTATGTACTGACCTCTTGGACTTGGAATCTATGCTTCGCCTCAATATTGTTTGTGTATGTATTTATACAGTTCGAGAGTGATTCCGAACTTGTATTCCATTTAGTGCGATTGATATGGGGATTGGATAGTAGAGTATGCCCGCACCATAGTTTTTATGTGGGGTGTTGTTATTATATTTATATTATACGAGTAGTTAATATATATATGAAATTCGGAAATCTGGAACTACCTACTATGATTTGATATGTAGGACATGGTTGATGACTCAAATTATAAATACTTGTTTTGAGAAAGTATAATATGACACTGGAAAACTTTATTGATTAATAAAGTTAAAAGGAGAACTTTGGTTACAAATTGAAATCTTACGTTTTAAATACTTGTGTTGTTCAGTTGTAAATCCTGCGAATAACCTAAGATAAGATAAATCATTTGGGAAAGATAGTGTGGTATATGACGAGATAGACCATTGGGAAGGTTAGTGCGATAGGTGTGCACATTAGAAGAGAGCTCAGAATTTCTCAAGACAGTGTCGCACTAATATGTTGTTGCATTGTTCTGTAATCAATTTAAATACTTGCTAAACGAATTTTTAAATCATATACACTATCGGGCTCTGACCCGTTTCCTTTTCTCTTTCTCTCTTGTATATATATATATGTATATATTACAGGTGTCCGGCCACAGGGGCGTCTTGCATAGGGTCCTTTGGCGGGAACGAGCTGCAGCTTAGGTGGGTGTTGCAGGCCTATTGTTTAGACGAATTCATACATTTGATTTTACTCCTAGTTCAGTTTTAACCAGCAGGGGCATGTGTCGCCCTCTTTCTATTAATTAGTTGGTATTGTCAGAGATTGTAATTTTTTTAATTTCAGTATCTTTATTTCGGGATTATTAATGTCAGGTGGTTTTCGTTAGTATCTTAATGTTGGGATTTTCTATTGTTGGGTAAACTCTTGAATGTTCATTTTATTCTTCTACTTATTGTATGACTCTTTAGACGTTAATGGTTTAAGGTTTTATAACCGGATTTAATACAATGAGAATAAAGGTTTAAATGCTTTTGACACTTAGCTTAATTGATTAGGGTGTTTAAATTAGAAAAGTTTTATTTTTCGACAGTGATGCTGAGAATGAACCAACTGTTCACCTTGATTTAATTTAATAAAGGAGTGATCGTCCGATATTTAATTAGGCGGGGTGTCACAACCGGCTATTAGGGCTTTGTACTCTGCTTCTTTATTGGAGGCTGTAAATCCAAGCCTGATTCCTTGTTCGAGGATTGTGTTTTCTGGAGTGATGAGGACAATGCCTACCCCTGCCCCCTTTGAGTTGGAGGATCCATCAACGAAGAGTCTCCAGGTTCCCTCTGTTGCTTGGTTCTTCTCTTGCCTTGTTGGTTGAGGTTGGTCGAAGAGTTCTTCACCCGTGAATTCGGCTATGAAATCAGCAAGGATCTGACCCTTGATAGCTATCCTTGGTTGAAATTGGATGTCAAACCGACCGAGCTTGACTGACCACTTAGACAGTCTGCCTGACAAGTTCGCTTACCTTAGGACCGCCTTAATGGGATGCGATGTAAGGACGATGATAGTATGAGCTTCGAAATAATGCTTCAGCTTCCTCGAGGCTATTACAAGTGCAAAGGAGATCTTCTCCAATGGTAGGTACCTTTTCTCGGCGTCTAATAAGGTCTTGCTCGTGTAGTAAACGGGGTGTTGGATTCCTGCAACCTCGCATATTAACGCAGAGCTGACAGTGTGATTGGATACGGAGAGGTACAGGTATAAGGAATCCATTTGTTGGGGTATGATAAGCAGCGGTGGGGAGCTTAAGTAGGAATTGAGCTCGTCCAAAGCTCGCGAGCAGTATGGGATCCACTCTATCAGTTTACTCCTCTTTAGAAGCTGGAAAAAAGGCTTGTACTTCTTGGAGGATTTAGAGATGAAGAAATTTAAGGCGGCGAGCATTCGAGTGAGCTTCTACACGTCCCGAATTATTTGAGGGGGTTGCACCCTATTGATTGCATCGATCCTGGTCTGGATTAGCTTCTATGCATCTCTTACTGACAAACTACCCAAGAAATTTTCCTAACTGGACACCGAAGGAACACTTGCTCGCATTAAGTTTCATTCGGTACTTCCTGAGGATTTCAAAGGTCTTTGACAGGTCCGAGAGGTGATTTTACTCCCTCTTTCTCTTAACGAGCATGTCATCGATGTAGAACTCCATTGTGTCTCCCATTTGATCCTTGAACATTTTAGTGACCAGACGCTGATAGGTTGCCCCTGCATTCTTTAGCCTAAAGGGCATGACCTTGTAGCAATATAACCCAACTGTTGTGATGAACGTCGTTTTGTCCTGGTCTGGGGCATACAAGGGGATATGGTGATATCCTGAGTATGCGTCTAGGAAACTCATTCGCTCGTGAGCTGCAATGGAGTCTACTAGTTGGTTTATCTTTGGGAGGGGGAAACTATCCTTAGGGCATGCTTTGTTGAGGTCAGTGAAGTCGATGAAAACTCTCCACTTCCCATTATTCTTCGGAACTACTACTGGGTTGGACAACCACCTGGGGAATTGCACTTCCCGTATGGATCCTGCATCCAGTAGTTTTGTGACTTCCTTTTTGACCTCTTTAGCCTTCTCGGGTGCAGTTCTTTGTGCCTTTTGCGTGATTGGCTTGAATGTGGGGTCGACGTGCTGCTGATGACAGACCATACTAGGATCGATTCCAGGCAGCTCGTATGGTTCCCATGCGAAAACATCTACGTTGTGTCTCAGTAAGGTCGTCAACTCCTTCTGTTCTTTATCGGTGAGAGATGCTCCAATCAAGAAGACTCTGCTAATGTCACCAACTTTAGCCATAACTTCTACCAACTCCTCGACGACACGCTCGGAGGGGAGGAGCCTGGTCTCCTCTACTCCAGGTCTTCCGTACTTTAATTGCTACTTGTTAGGTATCACACCTTCTTCAACTTTCTCGTTGGGTTGATCGGCCTTCTTCTCTGGCTTTGGTCGAATGGCTGCTATGAAGCACTTCCTCGCCATCGCTTGGTCGCCGTGGATCTCCATTACTCCTCGCTTAGTTACATATTTGAGCTTCGGATGGTAGGTCGAGGAGACTGCCTTAATCGCATGAAGCCATCCCCTGTTAAGGATGGCCTGGTACGGTGAGTCGATGTCAACTACTAAAAACTCGATCATCTTGGAGACGCTTCCAGCACGCACTGGCAGTACTATCTTGCCCAGGGGCATGGTCATTTTTCCAGCGAAACCGACCAAAGGAACAGTAGCTTCCTTTAGGTCGGCGGTGCTCAACTTTAATTTCCTGAATAGGTCAAGGTACATTACTTCAGATGAGATTACTTGATCGACGAGCAGCTTGTCGATGTCAAAGTTGTCTATCCTGAGGGTAATGACCAGGGCATCATGATGTGGGGTCCTTACTCCCACCAAATATTCATCCGTTAAAATAATATGCTTGTTATAGTTAACGTCCTCTTCTCATCGACGCTTTCCTGACTGTGACTTTGCTGGATCGATTTGAAAAGTCTGCATTACCGCTGTAAGTTTTTTCATTTCCATTCGAGGTTCCCTTGTATCTTCTTGACGTCAGATACTCCGTGGATTACTACGAACTCATGTCCAACATCATCCTCTAGCATGTTGTTGGGTCTCGCCTCTCTGTTGGCAGCCACTTTCTCTACCCTCTTTTCCATAAAGTCGTTCAAATGCCCGGACTGGGCCAACTCCTCGAGGTGAGACTTAAGAGCTTTGCAGTGCTCGGTCTTATGTCCTCCCTCTTTGTGAAAAGCGCATCTTAACGCAATATTCCTCTTCGAGGGATCTCCCATTTTCTTGGGCCACTTGATGAATGGATTATCTTTGATCTTCACGAGAATTTTGTAAATTGGTTCTTTGAAGACGGTGTTGATCGCCTGGAATACTTTCAACACGTCATGGTTTCCTCCGTTCTTTCCTCCTTTCTTCTGGTTCTCAGTTTTCTCACTTCCCTTGGTAGTGAGCTTAGCTCGACCGTTTTCTTCTGTATTAGGGATGGTGACATCTTCCACCTTTGCGTATTTCTCGATTCGGGCCATTAGGTCATCAATAGTCATAGCTTCCTTCTTCGTTAGGGACTGGTATAGGAGGGAAGAACTAGGGAGCCCAATTTTGAAGGAGGCCACTGCCACTTCCTCTGCGCAGTCCTTGATCTCATTGAATAACTCCTAGTACCTCTTCGCATAGTCTCGGAGGGTCTCTTGAGGCGTTTTCTTCATTGTTAGGAAAGCATCCATCCTTTTGGGATGGGAGCTACTGGTAATGAATTGGGCCGTAAAAAGTTCGGCTAGGGATTTGAAATTCCTGATCGACCGGTGGGGGAGCCTTTTGAACCACTTCTGCGCTACATCATACAGGCTCGAGGGAAAAATGCGGCATATCAGGGCATCTCGATGATTCCAGAGGGTCATGGCCTGTCGGTATTGCCTGACGTGATCGATGGGATCAGTCTTTCCGTCATAAATCTTGAACCTTGGAATGGTAAATTTCTTGTGGGCTTCCTCCTCTTCGATTTCCCTCATGAAAGGTGACTTCATCTGGGTTTTGAGATCTCGCCTTGTGAGTTCCCTGTTTGATCTTGTTCCGTGGTGAGCTGGATGTTGGTCCATCTCCCTGCGGACTAGATTTCATATGTTTTCATCGCTGCAAGCAGGGCTCTGGTAGCGGCGAGCTTTTCGCAGCCGTTCGCGAAGGTCGTCGTTTGACTCGCCTCCTTCGACCTTTTGAGATTCTCGCCTAGGGTTGCTTCCTCGGCTGCGAGACTTACTTTCCTGAGGGCTAGGTGTGCGGTATGAACATCTTTTGTTATCAGGACGAAGCTCCCTCTCCAGTCTTTCCAGTCTTCTTCTCAAGCGAGCATTCTCAACCTCGTATCTGCGGGAGAACTCCCTCTTCTCATGGGGCCTTGCCTCGTACGCATCAATCAATCTGGATATCTGTGTGGACCTCGCTAGTTCCTGACTTTCTTCTGAGGCTAGCCTCTCCAGATGAGCTCTTTGATTTGAACGTCGAACTTCAGACCTAATCCTGCGAGGAACAGGTGGCTCTTGAATATCTCCTGCCTGAGGGGCATTGCTGCTGTGACCAGATATCTTAAACTCCTTTCTTGGTGTGGGCTCTTCTCAGGGAAAGATGAACGTTTACCACAGACGGCGCCAATTATGGTGACAATTATTGTGCAACACAAATAAATAAGAAGAAAGCATTCACCAAATGAGAACAAGGAATATAAAATGACAATCACACAACAAAGGATGTACGTGGTTCAGCAAAGATGTTCCTACGTCCACGGTGGTGCAGTCGATATTATTTCTATATACTCCAGAGAGTAATTATAGAGAATACAAAAACTGTCCTTTTGCCCCGGACCTAGGGTTTGATATATACATGTACATGTAGGTAAGTGGAGGTGATGGGTTCCCCCACGTCTCCCATCTCCCCTATAACTTTCCTTAATGAGAACGTGGGGGGAGATCGGATCAAAATAAGAGATGAGGGGCCTAGACTTTGGGCCTCCAGGACTGGGCTACTCGTCCAGGCCCATGGTCCTAATTTCGGGTACCCACAATATCTACTTGAAAAACTTGGACGCTACGTCTTCAACTCTTCAAATGTCATAGGCTTGAGTTATAATAATCTATCCAATGACTCGAATTATTTTGTCCGAAATTAAGCCAACACTACAAACTGGCTCGATTGGAAATTTTACCTTACAAATCTCCCCTTTTGGCTATTCTGGGACAAAACAAAATATAAAAATCCTATGTGCCATCAAGCACGCCTAAACAAAATCCCACCCAAAAATAAAATAAAAATAGATGCTTGACTCAACTCATAGATGCTTTGTCGCTTTAACCAATTTTTCGCTAAAAAAAAATGCATGCACACTTAAACACACCATTAAATGCATAGGTAATATCAAAAGATTAAATGAGAAAAATAAATTCTCCCCCTTAATTAATTCTCCCCTTTTATCTAACATGATCCACTTAAGAAAGATGTTTCCCCCAAAGTTAGATCTCCCCAAATTTTCAAGAATAAAATAACTAATTTCTCCTCTAATTTAAAGAAAATACTCCCCTTAAATTAAACAAGGCATATATAATAAGGAAAAAACAAGTTAAACATGCAATGATGCATACAGTGACAGGAGCATTAAAGAATATGGGCAACAGTAAAGTTCAACTAATCCATACAAAGATTAATATATACTACTTATGATGCGATAACAAAAGATACCATAAAAATGTACTATCATAAGCAAGAGATATCACAAAAAATTCACAACAAGGTAGACACTAATTTTTAATTTAAGACATTCATGGACCAGCGAGCAAGGCAAAAACACACAAAAAAAATTACCATATATATATAAACAAATATACCAATAACTCATACGCACATATACATAGGTAATAACCACCACACACGAAACAAAATACATTAAGCCTTAGACACTCATATGGCAAAAATGTATCTAAATAATTGTGATAAACGAAAGTGAAGGGGTGTGAACTAGCAACAAAAGAATTTAGACCCAATCACCTAAACATGTTCACGGAGTTCTCATTTGATTGCAAAACTTTATCTAACTTAAATATAGCCTCATGTGACAAGATAAAGTGAACTCATAGAAAAAACATACACAATGCACGCAAGCCTAGAATATCAATGATTCTATAAACCAATAGAGTCATAACAAAATAGCTTAACAAGGATACAAATTCATTGTGCAAATTTGTTGATATATCCAACAAAACTTCCTCATTAATATTATTTTTCTTTATGAACATACCAACTAAACAATGAATGCCTTAGCTATTTTTTTATGCCACACTTTTAGGCCAAATTTCAATGGTAGATTTTCATGCAAAGTAATTATGTCTTTCGCAACCCGATTCCATTAATAAACAACTATATCGAATAAAAAAATTCTCTTTCCTTTTAAATCCGGGAAATGGTTCTTACATGCACAATTCCTCCATAGTCATAGCAACCAGTAGATGACTAAATTGATGGGAGAACATCTCACTTAGCTCAAATATACATGTGAAGTTAAATTTAAATGAGCTCGTGCATGTGTGAATCGAGGCATATAAAAAAGAGAATCCATAAGCAACACCAAATCAAACTACTCCATGCAAGCATGATAAAGAAGACTTTAAGGATTGAAAATCTTAACCAAAAGTTCTAGTCACATGCAAGCAGATATGAAATTGGATTCAAACACAAGTATATTCCACATAAAAGGTGTAAAACTAAAATACACAAAAAAAAATCTTTTATGAGTTTTTAAAAAAATTTAACCAAATACAAAGATAACCCAAATGACAAATCAAAAAAAAGCTTTTTGTATTTTTCAACTAAGACACAATAAATAAATACAAAAGATACACAAATCATAATTCTAGCATAATTTTTATAATGAAGCAAAGACTAGAAAATGACAAACAAACATACAACTAGCAAGAATATATCATAATCCATATAAGCTAGTGTATGTAAACAAATCTAACGCATTTAACATTTAGATTTAGTAAGGGAGTTACCACGTGAAAGCAAATGAAAATAAAAAAGCATATCTTGTAAAGTCGCCAAATCAGATCTCCTAACCCAAACTAGTGACACGTGTCGCTTTAGAGATTTGGGAATTTTGGTGACTCTACCATTTCACTTCCTAGGACCCTTTTTAATATCAAAACAAAATATCCTAAGATGACACTTTCGACCACAATGTGTGCAAGCAAAGACCCGGCGAAAAGTAATGCCTAAGGATTGACCTTTGAAAGTGTTCCTAGTCGATTCTCTCAAACGTATGGTTTTGGCTCTATTAGTTGAATCATTTGGAGTATTGAAGCCAATACCACACAAATCATTTTTAATTTGTATGGTTCCAAGTATTTTATCTAATTTTTCAGACCTACATTCCAAATCAAATTTGACCCTACTGGAATCTCTCAACTTCTCTTTTAACACTAAAATTCTATATTCAAGTAAACACCTACTCTCTTTAAACCCAAGAAGATCTTTCTTCATATCTTCCATTAAACCTCTAAGGCTATCTCTCTTACCTTCTACATACTCAAGCTTCTCACGAAAATCTCTCTCTATACATCCTAAGGTCTTCCACTAAAGAACTCTCATTATTAACCTTAGCATGTTCTCTCAAACTAGATTCTAACTTCAAGTTGGCCCTTTTTAATTTAATCGATTTGGCGTACAACTCTTGGAAAACTACTTGAAGTTAACTCACATGAAACTCTTCTTCATCCTCACTCTCACTTACTTCTCCAGTCTCATTACCATCAAATTTTTGTGACTCCTAAATAATGTCCTCAGTAATGTCATGTAAAGGAATATATTCATGGGAAGATTAACTATCAATGGTCACTTGACTTTCCATGAACGTGGTAAAGTTGCGCTCAATGGGGAAATCGGTCTCCTCTTCTTTTTCACTGTCACTAATGGTGGCATTATATGAAATTTGTTATTTTCCCTCTTAGTGGGATACTCTCTTGCCCTATGGCCATAACCCTCACAACTATAACATATATTAGACTCTTCCCTATTAAGATCTTCGTTAAACTTTGAAGGGGATTTCTTGGGTTTGTTTTAATTAGACTTATCAAATTTCTTAAAATCCTTTTTAATATTATCTTTATTAAACTTAAGAAATTTTCTAAACTTCCTAGAAAACATCACCATCTCATCGAAATCGATGTCACTCTCATCATTCGAAACTTATTTTCCTCCTTTTGGGTTTTCAAAGCGATGCCCTTATCTTTTATCTTCTCTTCCTTGGAGGTAAACATGTCGAGTTCATAGGTTTGTAAGTCACCTGTAAGCTCTTCACGTTTCGTAGAGTCTAAAGTGGTTAAAGAATTTAACACGGTCACTTTTGGAATAAACCTATCGGGTAACGACCCCAACATTTTCTTTACTACGCGGTTATCTGGTATCTTTTCTTCCAAATTAAAAGTTGAATTAACAATGTCCAAAAGACCTGCATAGAATTCATCTAAAGTCTCACTTTTAAGCATTTAATTGGTTTCAAATTGAGTAGTGAGGTTTTGGAGTTTTGAAGCCTTAACAAAACTTGTCCCCTCATGGGTGAGTTGGAGTATATCCCAAGCCTCCTTAGACGTTTCACACGTCATAATCCGGCGGAACTCATCCGGTGTAATCGCACTAGAGAGAGCATTCAAACCACGGGAATTGAAATTTGTTAATTTGAGTTCATTCTCACTCCATCTCTCTTCAAGTTTAGGTACATGCCCATTTTCAACTATACATGTAGGTGGAGACCATACATTAACTACAGATTACCAAACCATCTCATTTAAGGATTGGAGTGTCGATTTCATTCACGCTTTCCAATCCGGGATATTTGAACCGTCAAAAATAGGGATTTTGAAAACGGTGAAATTTTCATTTTTAAACCAAACAAAAATAAGGATCTTAACATAATAGATTATCCCGCTCTGATACCAATCTGAAAGAATAGCTTCTTAATTTATATGCTCTGATACCACTAGTTGTGGGAGAATTCCCCCAAATAATAGCTCCAATTTATGAGATGGTTCATTTATATTCCAAATTTTAATTTTTCATACATTATTTAATTTTCATTACTATAAAAACACAATCAAACACTTGAAAAACTAAATGAATCTTAAACTAAAAATAAACTACACAAACATTTTTAGTTTCACTTAAACAAAATTCAATCCAATTCAAGTTAAACAAACCAAGAATGAATATTATCACATTAAATTAATGCCGACTTGAATTAAATTAAATTAAAATTTACTCAAACTTTATTAGCACAAAACTAAATAAAGTTTTGATCGAAACCAAATTTTATCTTGATTAACCTAGAATGCACATTAGTGAATTTTTGCAAGATAAATAATAAATCACAAACACACTACACCGCGATGTACGAGGAAAACCCATAATGGGAAAAATCTAGGATGGCCATGTTTACAAGTCCATGAAGTATGGTATGTTTACAAATACAAGACAAGAGACTTACAACACATGACTCGTCTCCCTTCAAACCTCGATGCTGCTTCTTGCATCAACCTCTACCTAGTTGACAACTTCAAAGTCCAATGAAATCTCGAAATCCACCAATGGGGCCTGGTCACCGTCTATCCACACATGGTGCCTTTCACCATATGAGCACGTTGTAACAAAAACAATCTCCTTTTATAGGTAGGGACGGGACCCAAACTATCTCCTTAATGGGTAGAGAAGAACCTGGTGCCAAACAATCTCCATGCAAAGATATATAAATAGGACCTTGGATTAATCTTTAAACATGGGTCTAAACATGTGTGTTTTGGAGAAATTAATTTATAGAAACTCTAACACAAGAATGGACATTTTGAAGATAAAGATTTACTCTCTAATTATGTGAAAAACTCTCTAAAAGTTTGATGGAAAAATCATCTCCGAAGTGGTTTAAATTTCTGGACAAAGTGGAAGAGTGGGAAGTTAAAATAGAAAGTTGTCAGAAAAAAAATTTCCCGGTACAATGTTGCTCGAACGACATTTTGAATGACCGTGTTAGAGCGAGATTACAGTCTCCAAGATCATTCGAACAAGATTTTAGAAAACTTCTCATTCGATATTTTGTTCGAATGACTTCATTCAAACAACTTCGTTCCAACGACTTTCTAACGAGAAAACAGAAAAACTATGCACAATATCGTTAGAAGTTCATTCAAATGATCTGCCAAAGTTGTTCGAATGAGATGTCCAGTTCGTTCGAACCACTTTTCAGTTTTCATTTTAAGCCCAAAACTTTTATAAAAAGATCAAAAATGATTTTCTGAGAAAAAAATAAAGTCGTTAAAAATATTTTATAAAATACATCCAAATAAGAACTATCCAAGTCTCTATAAATATATTAATGCATTCATACCTTAGAGACATTGAAAATGATGAACCGTTGATGACGTGAAATAAGGCACACAAAATCAACACTGATATCTACTTGAGAACTTAGTTGTTACGTCTTCAACTCTTCAAATGTCATAGGCTTGAGGTACAACAATCTATGATATGAATCAATTTTTTTTGTACAGAATTAAGCCAACACTACAAATTGACTCGATTAAAAATTTCCCCATACACCTAGTGAAATCAACATAATTAATCTAAAGTATTCACAAGCTCAGCTAAACCTTGCTCTAAAGAATGAAGAGATCTACTCAAAACAAAAGGCAAATCTAAAGTGTCTTAAAGAAGGTGATGCTAACACTAAAATTTTCCATTCTTTAGTTAAAGCTAAAAGGAGTAAATATATAATTCATAGATTTATTTCCCCTGATAACTCTATGCTTGAAAATAGACAGGTACCAGTAATGATTTTGTTAACCACTTCCAGTCATACCTAACATCCAACTCCTTAGTTTTTGACTCTCCGTTCATGGATTAAATTACAAACTTGATATTAGAAGAGGAAAACAACATGCTGGTTTCCCTCCCATTGGAAGATGAGATATTCAAATCCATTTCTAAAATGAATGGAGAAAGCCCTTTAGGGCCTGATGATTTTGGTGGCTTTTTCTATTTAAAATATTGGTAGGTCATTAAAGAGGACCTAATTAAAGCCATTCATTAATTTTTTGTTGGTGTCCAAATTCCAGTTAGTTGGTCTAGCACAACCATTACCCCCATTCCAAAAATTACCAATCCAAGCAAATGTAGACACTATAAACCAATCAACCTATGCAATTTCACCTCAAAAATCCTATCCAAGATTATCAATTCAATACTTTCCAATATCCTCCCAAAGATAATATCCCCTAATCAAAGTGGCTTCACCAAAGGAAGGCAAATAATTGATAATATTCTTCTTGCTCAATAGATCTCTCAAAATTTGGGTCAAAAGTGTTTGGGTTCAAACACCATTATCAAGCTTGATAAGGAGAAAACATGTGATAGAGTTTCCTGGTATTCCAATGTTTTGAGAAAATTTGGATTTGGAGAAACATTCATTGATTTAATTTGGAGAGACATTTCCAATAATGGGTTCTCTATCCTTGTCAATGGCCATCTATCAGGGTTTTTTAAATCTACTAGAGGCCTAAGGCAAGTGCACCCCTCGTCTCTAAGCCTCTTTATCATATCAACTGAAATTTTTAATAGGGGTTCTTAATTCTCTTATGCAATCAGGTAAAATTAAACCTTTTTCTCACCCTTATGGTTGTAATGTTATCTCTCATTTAAGTTTTGTAGATGATGTGATAATATTCTACGACATCCTGCCTAATTAAATCCCAGGTGATCAGTCCTAAATTAATTTAGAACAAGTTTCTCAGTTAGTTCATTCTTACCATCAATGTCGAAAACTTTTTAATTACTAATCACCTAAGTGAAATTAGACCAGTGCCAAATTTTATTTTTCATTAACCCAAAACAAATTACTCATGTGGAAGTAATAGATAAACATTAACAATAAACTTTGAATCAAACCATGTAGCAATATACAAAGAATAAAATCTTGTCGAGTCAACATTCGATTCAAAATCCACAACTTCTAAAGAAAACCAACATAATCCAAAACTGAAAATCTAAAATAATGATTGTTGACAACATGTCCTAATAGAGAGTACTAAAATGAGATCTTACACTATATCTGAATAAATGAAGCGTCTATGCAAAGTCCTGCCAGCCTCCACAAAGCTGCAGCTACGAGTCCCTGGACAGAATCCCCAAGTCTGGCGTCCCTGTGGATGGACACCTAAAAGGTTTTTAAAATATTTTAATAGCAAGACTTGGAACTCAAAACGTTTTGAAAATATTTAGCAAGTGATTATCACAATAAAATGAGTTATTGATCACACATATTAGGATGTCGCGTACACTCTCGTGAGTTACCTCACCCCTCATCTATCATGCACGCCTAACATCCTGTACCTAGCCCACCTAGCGATACTACTCAAGCTAACTGAACTATAATATTCAACTCAACTCATTTATAAGACTAAGTTCCCATCCCGCCCACTTAGTATGTAATAGTAACCATATCTCTTGATTTATATACTCCATGCCTTGTTATCTTTCACCTTTTTATAATTAAGTCTTCCTACTTAATTTACTTTTAGACATATGTAACACCCCACCCACGCCCGAGGAGAGCGGGGCGGAGCGGCACTCTTGATAAAACTAAACCAAATCGACAAATAACAAGGTATAGAGAATCTAAAACAAATCCCACAATATATAATCCACTAAATCTCAATCTCTTCAAATTAAATACAACAATTATCTCTCGAAATAATACAACTATCTATCTCGAAAAATAAATAAATCTCCAATGCTCTATAAAAAAAATATACAAATCTTCACACATGTATTCTCGAATAATCTTCCTAAATAATAATCCACGCTAAAATCAATCTCCAAATCAAATCCAAAGCGCCCAAAATCTGCCCTAATCTGCCACTAAAAGAAAATACGAGTAAGAATATTCAAATCTTATGCGAATGACATAAGAGTTTTTATCAATATAATTTCTCAACAACAAAATAATCCAAGTCACCAGGACTCACCTCACCATGCCTATTCATTCTTAAGCATATCCGAATTTCGGACTATTGGCGGGTGCGCATTCTCTGTGGCATATTAAAATCTCATGGCACGATACTCAAATCACAATATAATATACCACAATGAATCAAAATTTAGATTCCAACAATTTTTAGATTTCAAATGAATATCACAATTCAACATCAATGCAATCGACACCGAAAAATAAATGGAATACTCTCGAGAGAATTTTAGGACATATTGTATAAGTCTCGTACCTAAATATCATCACATGAATCATCACATAATTTCAGCCTCAAAATTTTATCGCACCATCATGTTCCTCTCAAGAAAATAATAAAATTTCGTTCTAGCCCAAACTGGAGAAAACACCAAATAAGGCTTCTAATCTAAGGTTGAAATCATGAATAAGTTTGGGGCTATGGTTTGTAGATGAAAGGGAGTAATTTTGGAGAGCTCTTCTAGTTGAAAAGTTTGAGAAAAAGTTATTTGAAAAGTCCATCCACGAATTAGTTGTGATATATAAAGGATTAAGATCTTGATTAAGAAAAGAGTTCTAATCAGATACAAACACTAAAAAAATTATTCCGTACGATCAGAAAGTTGGAATTGGATGAAATTTGGCGAAAAATTAGCAGCAGACGAGAGGAAGCTGTACAAAAAATTTCATCTTGATCGAAAGGTCCAATATTTTTAAATATTTTTTTGTAGAGAGTTTTATGTTTTCAGGACTCTTGGAGAGTTTTATATTTTGAGGACTCTTCTATATAATAAAAAATTCAATTAAAACTCCATTTTAATTCTGATTCCAATTCTGTTTGAAAATTTATTTTTGAAATATTAAAACCAACATTTCAAATTATAAAACTTATAAAATCCAAAATTTCATTTTTCTCTGATTTCCAAAATTAATTTAAAAATTCTCATTCAAAAAAATTCGGGTTGTTACATACTTCACCACTAACAGGGAATTTCTCCCTCAAAATTCAACGAAGCCTAACAATCAAAAATCAAGCCACACCAACAATCTCCAAAAATAAATCTCGTCTCCAAAAACTAACTTTAAATACCTTACATCTAACCCCGATGCCAAACACGACTTATCACCAAAAATTTCTATCTCCAAAAAAAACATGTCTAACCCGCATGCTAGACCCAAAACCCAAGACCCAAGGGTTGTCATATACATAAGCTCTGATACCATCTGTAACACCCCGAGGGTTATTGTATACATGAATGACAAATGAAAGAATGGGTAGATAGATCTAGAATCAAATAAAATATGTGCAGAAATATTATAAAAAGAAAGATTACCTACGACCACACTGTGGAAAATTGGATTTTTCGCTAGGAGAAATGGGGAATACTGACTTTGGTTTTTATTTAAGGGTGTTGCTCTCTTTCACGAGGATTTTGTTATAGTGACTGGTTAGAGTTATTAGTTGGATTCTTGACAGGATATTTTATAAAATTAGGGGAAGTAGAAGGGGGAGGCATGTTTAGAATAGGGCACTGGAGGCTAAGATGTCCTACTTAGTTGCATTCATGACAACGCATCATATGTCTATTGTGATTGTGCTCAATAAAACTTAACACTTTTCCATCCTCGGGCTTATTATAAGGATGTTCTCATTGATTATGCTAGTTCCAAATAACATAGGGATTGTGAGGAGTAGAGGTTCAGGTTGTGCTAGTAGAAGGGGGAGGTTTTTAAATAAGGGAGGTTATTTTGATCATCCTGTTAAACTCTCCCACTAATTAAGGCATTATTAAGGATTGGATGTTCTTTCGTAGACCTCATTTATAATTCTTGCACTTTTTAGGTTTGGTCTCCACGTATTCTTGAGAATATAATGACAATTTAATGAACTTAAACTCTTACGGGGATACAGTCATCAGTTATTATTGGAGGCTTAGAAAATTTATGGGTATTTGATCTCTTATAGATTTATAAGAGTAAATGCTAAAGAAGATTTCTTCAAATTTCTCCCAGGTTAGTTGATTCAAATTTAGAAAATGTAGAATACACTGCCACTAGAAATCTCTTCTCCTTTGAATAGTCATAAAGCCAATATTACCCTAAGTTCAAGGTCAATGCCTACCCCAATTGAGTATCTTATATGTCTGATGGATCTATTTTTCTGCTTCAACCGCACCGAGCTTCGTAAAGAATGCTGGGTTTTCTGTCTCAAAAACTCCTTAAGGATGTTCATTCTTCGAGTTTCTTCTTATTTTCATTATTAACAAGGGGTGGACGGATATTCTGTTGTCATTGGGTTAGTATAGTTAATTCTTTTAGATAACATAATTCCTTCATTAGTGGTAGTTGGATTTGGCATTTGTGGAATAAATCATTCCTCCTGAGCTCCACTAGTAGTTACTCAAGTATTAACCATACTACATAAGAAATGTATTAAAAGATAAATTACAAGTATAGATATAATAACATACTTGTTATATTATATCATATTGAGTTACATAGTATTACACATGGAAAAACATAAGAAAAATATTACCTAGACATTAAACCTATTTTAACACAAAAAACGTTAACTAATACAAACGAACTATTAGTTTAAACTCCTACAGTCATTTGGGAATATGGGTTTTGTCTACTCCCACTGCACATATGTATATTTTATTTATTTACTTCCACATTACAGTCATAGTTTTAAGCCATTTAGGTAACTATTCGGTCAATCTCAGGATTTGAATCATCTTCATAGGGTTCTGATTCATCGGGGGATGAACTAGTATTCATGGGGGTAAAGATAGTAGCAGCGGAAGAAAGAGAATCATTTTCGATCGATAAATCCAGGGGGTAATTGTAACTTCATTAGGTGGTTAGACATCCCATGCAAGATGGATTGCTTATTAAAGAGTGTCATAATCTTTGGAGAATTTCTTTGTATGTCGGGTTCATAAGCAACTGAAAGCAATGATTCGTATTTCGTCACCATAAGGGTTTATTTCTATATCAAAAATGTCGAAGAATATGCCTAGTTTGAGTAATTTTGGTGGAGTAAAACTCTCAAATTAGTATTTTAAAAATTTTAGGCCCAAAAACTTTATGCCTCAATTTGGGTTTTCAAAACCAGGTTTTAGTCCAATTAAACTTTGCACCTAGGTTCCTGAGAATGTAGGCTCAACTTACCACTGTTTGAAACTAATTCAAATCCATGGAAGTAGAATCCACCATTGAAGTGTTTTCTAATTTTTGAGCTATTTCAATGCATACGTACGTTAACATTCACATGAAAACTCATAATTTTATTCCATATATATGCAGAAACAACCAAATTAAAGAAACAAGTTTTCATGCATAAAATAATAGAAAAGAAAAAACTCTGGAATTTTTTCTTGGAATTTCCTCTCAGCTTGGATGGTTTTTTACTAAGGTGAGAATAGGTATTTTTAGGTTTTGTGGAGAGGAGTTGATTAGTAGTTTTAGAGGTGGAGATGAGTTTAAATTCCATAATTTTTCACCAAGATTTTATTGGATGTTAAATCGATATCATGGTTAACCCAAATGGTACTAGCCATGTTGGTTGTCTAGTAGGTGTTATGTAACGAGGGGGGGGGAAGGGTATAAAAGTTTAGTTTTTGGTTTTGGTCCTTGGATAGATTTTCAATAAGTTTTAATGGTTTTAAGTTATTGTATAAAAGTTTAGGGGATTATTTTTAATTTATTCAAACGTAATGAATTGTTTCTTCATATTCCTATAAAATATAATTCATTTGATTAAACATTAAGTGAAAATTGATTTAGGAAAATGTATGTTTAGGGTATGTTTAGAGTTGGTTGTTATAGAGCCTTTCATATAGTTTTTTGATATTGGGATATATGATTGGACTGAAGGAGTAGTGATTGTTCTTAGCATATTTTTTATGGTTATAGGGTTGGAACCACCAATAATTATGACTAGTTCATGCGAGCGATCGCTGAAGGCTATAGGAATAAGCCATCATTATGTGAGGGCTAGCAAATAGCCCATTTATAAAGTACGTCTTATGGGTAATGCTAATGTGCATATAGACTTAGATATTGTTTATTTTCCCATGATATATTCATACACTTGAGATTTATATAATCTTTAATATTTGAAACCTTTCATATTAAGATGAATAATATGTAATGGAGGGGTTTAATTTGGTTAGGGAGTAGGTGTATGTCTTATATAGCTTGCTAGGTTGGAATGACTTAAATGAAACTAAAATATGAGATGAAGGTGTGTAATTATATTGTATACCCAAGCTCAATTATATTCGTACACTTATTAGACTTGCTGTTAACGTTGTTCAATTATTATCTTTTCATGCCTCTGATGTTGTCTCACCCCTAATCGAGTTTTATTCTACTTCTGGTTTTTGCTTAGATATGATGCATGTGTCGAGTCTGTATGCTCATTCCTTTACCCCTATTGAGTTATCTAGTGTGTTAGATTTATATTTATTAGCATGTAGTAGATTTTATTAGTACTTTAATGGGACGTTATTATGAGGAAATTATAGTATACGAGGATTCTATTATAATTAGTTGACTTATTATTAGCATTATATTTCCCATCACTCTTATGTTCAGTTATTTATATTATGAATTTCGTTTGACTCCTTGTCATGCTTAGAATGATACCCAAATGTATAGAGTCCTATGTTATTCACTTTAGACCTGATGAATCTAAACTCAATTTTATGGGGTGTCACAATAATGGTAATAGTAAAATGCGCAATAAAAACTAAAATAATAAAGACAACAACAAGTACACCAAAATATATGTGTTTCGACAATTTGATCACATCCACTCAGGGGCTGATTCCACTATAGTTGAAGATATTACAAGTACATTAGAGAACATAAAAATGATGAATTATATACCTTAATTGCCCTACTCAGATCCCGAAAAAACATTATACACCAATCCTCTACCTTGAATCAAGGTTATAAACCAACAACCCTCTCAATATCATTATCATAAATTTTACCAAAGTGTTTTTCACATAGTCGATCCGATGAATCCCTCTCCTCATGTCACATGCTAAGTAATCCCTCACATAATACAAATAGAGTACATTTACCATACATGAATCAGTCAGACGCATGACCCTCTTACCCCTTGAAAAATATCTTGGTTGAGAGAGAAAAATACCCCACCTGTCACCCAAACCCCGACCTAAATAATAAGAGCTGAAACCTCTCTCCATTTTGTAACAACCCTCGTTTGTGAGAGCCTATTTTATATTTATTTACTATGTGAAGTAATTATATATAAAATGTTGGATTGTGGAGTAAGTATTAATTTAATGAAGAAAAGTTAATATTTACTAAAATATTGCATATTTACCTTATGTGTGGGTGAATATCACCATGTGGTGTTTTATTGTGTCATAAGAATTAAAATGACATTGTGGTTTAAAATGAGACCGAAACTTGAAATGAGTTATAAAATTTCCAAATGATAATTTGGAGGGTGTAGTTAGTTCCGGGAGGTGCGAGATATTCAAAACGTGTGCCATGTTGTATTTTGAGGTTTTGGGCACTTTTGACTCGTTTGAGTATATTGCGTATTGGAAATCATTATAATGTGGTATTAACCACTTAAGTTTGGAGACTTTAGACTAATGCCACGTTTTAGTCTTGCTAAGCCCTTTGATTTTCCCTTAAGAGCATTTGTTAACCTAGAGAGTTAGAGAGAAGAAGAAAACTTTGGGAGAAAGAGAGAGATTGAAGATTTGGAACTTGATCTTGCATTCATCTTCCTCAAATCTGAGATTGGAACCCCAAGGCAAGTTTTCTACTTGCTATTATATGGTTTAAGTTGAATAATTAGTGTAGTGTTGATAGTTGTGGGTTAATTGTGGTTTATGAATGTTAGGGTTTTGTTGGATTTATGGATTTTAAACCCTTGGAGGTTGGCTCGGATGATCAATGTTGTAAATGATGGTAGTTAGAAGCATCTATGAGGTATTATTTACAATTAATGATCTTGGTTTGATTGGATTTGAGTTTGGGGTAATTTTTGGAGTCCAAGACTCCATAGCCAAACTTGTAAAATTCGTTGGGGCGAATTGATTCAGCCCTAGGGTGAATCGATTCGCTTAGGGGGGGTTTTCCAGGTCTGGGTACCAGAATCGATTTGGGTTAATGGACGAATCGATTCGGCATTTACACGGTTTGTTACCCGAATCGATTCTCTTTTCCGGGCGAATTGATTCGGACCCTTCGGTTTTGAATTGATTTTTCCAACTCAATTTTTATTCTTTTCTTTAGGCTTAGGACCTAGTAACCTTCTTGAATGAAGTAAACTAAGAGTCCTAGAGTTGTAGTTGAGTTTGGTCATTACCCTAGAGTTGAATGGGTTCACTTGGGGTTCATTCCATGGGTACAAAAAGTGATGTTTAGGCATTACTTTTCATTTCGTAAATTTATAGGAATTTCAAGTTATAAGCCCATACTTGGAGACTTTAAGGGCTTATTTGAGGTATATAAAACCTTGGGATTTGGAGAATCATATTGATCACTTGGAGATTAATTCGGGACTTCAAACGTGATGAATATTAATGAGACTATTCAATGATTATGGTTTCAGATAACTGAAACAAATATGATTAATGGAAACGAAAATGTCATTTAAATTGGTAAATATTAATTTACTTAAACACACCTCTCTAAAAGCTATCATAAGGGAAGCTCGCTCATGAAGTGATGTCCCATGACTAGTGAATGCAGGAAGACTATAGTCCTCGGACATATGCGGGTTTGCTATATGTTTTATTCCGCGCTAGTGATGTAATTCCGGGTGTGGTTATGACTCACTCGCAGGCATATGGCCACTTACCGACGTGCGTTAGGTGCCCAGGCTCCCTTGTTTGATAGGCCCCTAGAAGATGATAGTCATTTAGGGGCGTGCCCAATGGGGAAACTCGGAGGGGCGGTCTTAGAATTGTTATATGTATAAGAATATAACCTTTCTAAATTCAAGTGGGACTTGATATATGTATATTGCCACCAAAATGTATGATGGTAATTATATTCCTGCTAAGGAATAAGAATTGAAATGAAATGAGAAATAATGATGGAGATTTCAATTAGTGAGGTTAATTATATTTCCTTGCATAATTTAATAAAAGCTGTGATTTATTAAATTGTCTTTTCATTTATGCTTCATGGATAGGTTATTAGATTCTCATCTTCATCATTCATGATTAATTGTTCATATCTATCATGCTTCTTATTCATCTGGGAATCATATAAAAATCGGGCCCTGACCCGTTCATTTTCCATGTTGTTTATGTTATTGTATCCGCTCAAGTGCTCCGTCGCAAGGGCACCCATGTTGATATTCCTACTCTTTTGCTTTCGAGGAGCTGTAAGATTTTACGGATATTACAGGATGTTTTGTTAGACGCCTTCATTTTTGTATTCTAGATATGATCAGGTCTTTCACTCGGGCATGTTGCCCAAATTTTGTAACTGTGTAATGAATGTATTATGTAAATTATTAAACTGTTGTGATGCGTTATATGTAACTGTTAACCGATAGAAAATTCGGTCCTATATTGTATCGTTGTTAAGGATGTCATATATATCAGCTCTTTTGGAATTCCACTTTCTCTTCAGATTTTGGTTTTTTAAATTGTTTTCTTTTACTTGCAATTAAACTAAATTAAATTATAAATTTTTGGCAAAACCATTTTCTGAATTATTGGGTGGTTTTACCGTTTACTCATTTTATTGTTGTGATGCTGAGAATGATTTCCATCCATGATTTTGTTATGTTGAGGTATCGGGCTGGCCACCCCTTATTTTGAATTGCGGGTTGTCACAGATGGTATCAGAGCATCAGGTTCTAGAGTCTTTAGGATCTATGCGGACTTGTCACGTTCTACCGTAGCGTTCTTTGATATAGAGCCTAATTTTAGGGTTGCTTTGTTGCTTATATCTGCGATCTTCTGCAATATAGATTGTTTTGAATAGTATTCTAACTCTATTATTTCTTCATCTCAGATGCCGCCTAAGAGAGGTCACCCAGCGAGACGTAATAGAGTTGTAGAAGATGACGTTGGTCCTCCGCCTCCACAAGGAACTTTTAATGCTGCTGATGTAGCAAACATTATGGCTCAAGCGGTCAATGCTGATATGACCGCAGTGGCTCAGCAAATACCACAAGCTCAACAGCAAGCACAGGATGCCTAAGCTCCTACGGGACCTTATCCGTGGGAAAGAGTTAGAGAGTCCTTTTTGAAGGGCCATCCCCCAGAATTTTACGGAGGTTCTGACGTTATTCGAGCAAACCAATGGAAGAAAGATGTGCAACACCATTTACGAATGGTGGATTGTAGTGAGGAGAAGAAACAAGTCCTTGTTACCTTTAATCTTGTCGGATCTGGGTTGCATTGGTGGGAGTTGATGACTACACCAGAACAGAGGGATACTATGTCGATCACTGATTTCTGGGTCTTTTTTGACCAAAAGTATTTTCCTCTCGTAGTTCAAAGGGAGATGAGAAGGAGACTTTAAGATCTGGTACAGTGAGAGAAGTCCGTTGCTGAATGCGAAGAGGAGTTCACCCGGTTGGAAAGTTTTGTACCGAATGAGGTGACTCCGGAAGAGAGGAAAGTTTCAAAGTTTATGAGAGGTCTAAATTGGAGAATCCGGTAACATTTGCTGGGTAATCCAGCCTTGTAAACTTTTGGTGAGGTAATGAATGCAGCATTGCTCCATTTCCAAGAGCATCAGTTGTACATGTAGGGTAGCAAGAAAGCTACAGTAGTGGGGCAAGCAGGAAAGCCTGGAGGCAGTGGGAATGGAGGAGGAGAATTTCCTTCTTCCAAATCTTTGGGTAATAAGCAACGACAAAGGGATCCCCAGCAGGGGGACATGTCAAAAAGCCAACGTTTTGGTGGGTTTAATTTGGGTGTTAATAATAATCGGCACGGTCAGGGTGCCCCATCACAACAAATAGGTCGGGTGGTCAAGGAGGTAGAGGCCATAAGGGCCAAGGTGTTAACCCGTTTAGAAACAACCGGGGCCGTGTTCCGGAGAATATGGTGGGGAAGTGCTTCCAATGTGGAGAGACGGGTCATTACAAGAAAGAGTGTCCTTAGTTTATTGGGGGTCAGCCTCCTAGGGCTCCACAATAGCCTTATGTTCAGTTTTTGCCACAATCACCAAATCCGATTGTCCCTCCACAGCAGGGTCAGCTACAGTATGGGAGAGTTTATCATATCCAGGATGATATGCATCCTCCTGCTCCGCCAGCGATTGGGGGTAAGTTCCTTATTCAGGGGCGCGTGGGTCGCGTTTTGTTTGATACGGGTGCGACACATTCATTCATTTCTAGAAGTTTTGCTCAGTCTACAGAGTTGATAAAATCTGCAGAGAGCACTTTCACTAGCATTGAGTCCTCTATGGGTGATCGTTCACTCATTTTCCTTGTTTGTAAACATATAGGGATTACTCTTGGTAATTTTTGCTTTGAGGCCGATTTACTCGTCCTAGACAAGGTCGGGTATGATGTGATTTTGTGCATGGATTGGCTTGTCAAGTATCATGCGATAGTTAATTATTACGGGAAGAGTATAGTCTTCACCGTTTCGGGACAAGAAATGTTCTTGGTGGTTATTCCTCATTTAGAGGGAGGTGATAGTACTTATTTGTATTGTATTACAGAAAAGACTTCTCGGGATGTAGTTTTTCCCTTGGATACTATTCCGGTTGTTAGATATTTGAGGATGTTGTTGAGAAATACCGGGATTGCCTCCGAGCCGAGAGATTGAGTTTGTGATTGATTTAGCCCCGAGAAATCGATCGATTACGAGAGCTCCGTATCGTATGGCTCCTGTTGAAATGAGGGAGTTAAGAGATCAAATTTAGCAGTTGTTGGAGTAAGGATTCATTAGGCGTAGTACGTCGCCATGGGGTGCTCCGGCGTTTTTTTTAAAGAAAAGGGGTGGTTCTCTCTGGTTATGTGTTGACTATAGAGAATTGAATAAGGTAACCATCCGGAATAAATACCCTTTGCCTCGTATCGATGATTTGTTTGATCAACTTAGGGGAGCGTCACACATCTCTAAGATAGACTTGAGGACCGGGTATCACCAATTGAGGATACGGGAGCAGGATGTATCCAAGAACACTTTTCTGACGAGGTATGGGTCTTATGAATTTTTGGTTATGCCCTTTGGACTAACCAATGCCCCCGTAGTATTTATGGATCTCATGAATAGGGTATTTTGATATTTCATAGACCAATTTGTTATTCTATTCATCAATGACATTCTAATCTATTCTCAAACAGAGTCTGATCACGCTATTCATTTGAGGTTAGTCCTACAAAGGTTGAGGGATCACTAATTGTATGCTAAGTTTGAGAAGTGTGGCTTTTGGTTATAGGAGGTACAATTTCTGGGTCATATTGTGACGTCCTAGGGTATATCGGTGGATCCGAGCAAGGTGGTTGTGGTGAGGGAGTGGGATCAACCCACGACACCTACTGAAATTCATAGTTTTCTGGGTTTAGCGGGTTATTACCGTCGGTTTATCAAAGGTTTCTCTAAGATCGCTAGCCATCTGACAAATTTAACCCAGAAAGGGGTGAGATTTATTTGGGATAACTCTTATCAGGCTACTTTTGATGAGCTCAAAGATAGATTGACTTCAGCTCCAATCCTTGCATTGCTAAAGCCGGGGTTGGAATATCTAGTCTTCACCGATGCATCTCTACAAGGATTAGGAGGTGTGCTTCAGCAAGAGCAACGGGCTATTTCATATGCATCTCCCAAGCTAAATCCCCATAAAAGAAATTATTTGGTGCATGACTTAGAATTGGCCGCAGTTTTCTTTGCGCTGAAGATTTGGAGGCATTATCTCCTAGGGGAGAAATTCAGTCTTTTCACGGACCATAAGTCGCTGTAATATTTATTTTCACAGAAAGATTTGAGTATACGGCAGCGCCGATGGTTGGAGTTCGTGAAAGATTACCAATTTGATATCCATTATCATCCGGGCAAGGCGAACAAGGTAGAGGATGCTTTGAGTAGAAAGCCCGAGGGGGAGTAAGCTGATGTATGGAAAACTAAATGGAAACAGCTCGGTCAGGTGGATGCGGTGGCGAGAGCATTCATGTCAATGATGACCGTTACTCCTATAATTGTGGCAAGGGTCGTAGAGGCCCAAGGAAGGGATAAAGGTTGTCAAGACCACATACGCCGATTACTGTCCGAGGGAGAGGAATCCTGCTCGATAAGTTCAGAGGGTGGACTACGCTTCCATGGAAGACTCATTGTCCCGGAGGAGGGGGATTCGAGATGGGCGGTGATGGAAGAATCTCATGGTTCCAAATTTGCAGTGCATCCGGGTAACGACAAAATGTACCAAGACATGCGCCGCTAGTATTGGTGGACAGGAATGAAGTGGGATATTTCTGAGTTTGTATCTCAATGCACTACTTGTCAGTTGGTCAAGATTGATCATCAGTGACCTACAGGTTTGTTGCAACCGTTGGAGATTCCGGTATGGAAATAGGAGAGCATATCGATGGACTTTATTACAGTCTTTCCAAGGTCACAAAGTGGATGTTATTCAATTTGGGTGATTGTCGACCGTTTGACTAAGTCGACACATTTCCTACCCATGTGTACTGATTATGACACTACTCGTTATGCCCGATTATTCATCGCGGAGATTGTCAGATTCCATGGGGTGCCTTTAAATATCGTTTCTGACTGCGACAAAATCTTTGCTTCCCACTTTTGGAAAAGTTTCCAAGAGGATATGGGAACTGAATTGAAGTTAAGCACTTCTTACCATCCTCAAACAGATGGCCAGACTGAACCAGTAAACCAAATGTTGGAGCATATGCTTCGTATGTGTATGCTTGATTTTAAAGGTGGTTGGGAACAATATCTTCCTTTGGTCGAGTTTGCTTATAACAACTCATACCAATTTACTATTGGGATGGCGCCCTATGAAGCTTTGTATGGTAGGCCTTGTAGATCACCCACATGTTGGTTGGAGGAGGGGGATAATAAATTCCTTGGACCTGAAATGATCCAAGATACTTCTTCTAAGATTGAACTCATTCGAAATCGCATTCGGATAGCTCAATACCGTCAAAAGAGTTATGCCGATGCAAATAGGAGACACATGGAGTTGGATATTGGGGACCAAGTCTTGGTGCGAGTGTCTCCCATGAAAGGTATCCAGCGTTTCGGAAAGAAAGGGAAGCTTGCGCCGCATTTTGTTGGACCTTTTCCCGTGATTGCTAAGGTGGGTCCAGTGGTGTATCAACTTTACCTACCGAAACCTTTGCAACAAATCCACTATGTTCTCCATGTATCTTCTTTGAAGAAGTATAAAAGGTACGAAGGTTCCCTTTGGCATATTCCTTTTGAGGATATTGACTTGCAACCCGACATTTCATAAGAAGAACAACCCGTTGCTATTTTAGAGCATGGGGAGCGTAGGTTGAGGTCTCGAGTGGTGCCCTTGATGCAAGTCCAATGGAGTCATCACAACGCTAACGAATCTACATGGGAACACGAGGATGATATGCGGGAAAAGTATCTGCATCTCTTCATACGAGGTACGCCTGAATTTTGAGAGCAAAATTCCCTCATAAGGGGGGAGTATGTAACAACCCTAGCTTGTGAGAGCCTATTTTATATTTATTTACTATGTGAAGCAATTATATATAAAATGTTGGATTGTGGAGTAAGTATTAATTTAATGAAGAAAAGTTAATATTTACTAAAATGTTGCATATTTACCTTATGTGTGGGTGAATATCACCATGTGGTGTTTTATTGTGTCATAAGAATTAAAATGACATTATGGTATAAAATGAGACCGGAACTGAAAATGAGTTATAAAATTTTCAAATGATAATTTGGAGGGTGTAGTTGGTTCCGGGAGTTGCGAGATAGTCAAAATGTGTTCCATATTGTATTTTGAGGTTTTGGGCACTTTTGACTCATTTTAGTATATTGCGTATTGGAAATCATTATAATGTGGTATTAACCACTTAAGTTTGGAGACTTTAGACTAATGCCACGTATTAGTCTTGCTAAGCCCTTTTATTTTCCCTTAAGAGCATTTGTTAACCTAGAGAGTTAGAGAGAAGAAGAGAACTTTGGGAGAAAGAGAGAGATTGAAGATTTGGAGCTTGATCTTGCATTCATCTTTCTCAATTCTGAGATTGGAACCCCAAGGCAAGTTTTCTACTTTCTATTATATGGTTTAAGTTAAATAATTAGTGTTGATAGTTGTGGGTTAATTATGGTTTAAGAATGTTAGGGTTTTGTTGGATTTATGGATTTTAAACCCGTGGAGGTTGGTTCGAATGATCAATGATGTAAATGATGGTAGTTAGAAGCATGTATGAGCTATTAGTTACAATTAATGATCTTGGTTTGATTGGATTTGAGTTTGGGGTAATTTTTGGAGTCCAAGACTCCATAGCCAAACTTGGCAAATTCGTAGGAGCGAATTGATTCGGCCCAGGGGCGAATCGATTCGCTTAGGGGCAATTTTCCAGGTCTGGGTACCCGAATCGATTCGGTTTAATGGCTGAATCGATTCGGCATTTACAGAAAGTTGGGTTTGTCACCCGAATCAATTCATTTTTCAGGGCGAATCGATTCTCTAGGGTGAATCGATTCAGACCCTGCAGTTTTGAGCTGATTTTTTCAACTCAATTTTTATTCTTTTCTTTAGGCTTAGGACCTAGGAAACTTCTTGAATGAAGTAAACTTAGAGTCCAAGAGTTGTAGTTGAGTTTGGTCGTTACCCTAGAGTTGAATGGGTTCACTTGGGGTTCATTCCATGGGTACAAAAAGTGATGTTTAGGCATTACTTTTCATTTAGTAAATTTATAGGAATTTCGAGTTATAATCCCATACTTGGAGACTTTAGGGGCTTATTTGAGGTATATAAAACCTTGGGATTTGGAGAATCATATTGATCACTTGGAGATTAATTCAGGACTTAAAACGTGATGAATATTAATAAGAATATTCAATGATTATGGTTTCAGATATAATTAAACAAATATTATTAATGGAAATGAAAATGACATTTAAATTGGTAAATGTTAATTTACTTAAACACACCTCTCTAAATGCTATCATAAGGGAAGCTCACTCATGAGGTGCTGTCCCCTGATTAGTGAACGTAGGGAGACTATAGTCCTCGGACATATGTGGGTTTGTTATATGTTTTATTTTGCGCTAGTGAGGTAATTTTGGGTGTGGTTTTGACTCACTCGTAGGCATATGGCCACTTCCCGACGTGTGTTAGGTGCCCAGGCTGCCTTGTTTGATAGGCCCCTGGAAGATGATAGTCATTTAGGGGCGCGCCCAGTGGGGAAACTCGGAGGGGCGGTCTTAGAATCGTTATATATATAAGAATATAACCTTTCTAAATTCAAGTGGGACTTGAGATATGTATATTTCCACCAAAATGTATGATGGTAATTATATTCTTGCTAAGGAATAAGAATTGAAATGAAATGTGAAAGAATGATGGAGATTTCAATTAATGAGGTTAATTATATTTCCTTGCATAATTTACTAAAAGCTATGATTTATTAAATTATCTTTTCTTGTATGCTTCATGGTTAGGTTGTTAGATTCTCATCTTCATCATTCATGATTAACTGTTCATATCTATCATTCTTCTTATTCATCTGGTAATCATATAAAAACCAGGCCCAAACCCGTTCATTTTCCATGTTGTGTATGTTATTGTATCCGCTCAGGTACTCCGCCGCAAGGGCACCCGTGTTGATATTCCTACTCTTATTCTTTCGAGGAGCTATAAGATTTTACGGATTTTACAGGATGTTTTGTTAGACGCCTTCATTTTTGTATTCTAGATATGATCAGGTCTTTCACTCGGGCGTGTTGCCCAAATTTTGTAACTGTTTAATGAATGTATTATGTAAATTATTAAACTGTTGTGATACGTTATATGTAACTTTTGACCGATAGAATATTCGGTCCTATATTGTATCGTTGTTAAGGATGACATATATATCAGCTCTTTTGGAATTCCACTTTCTCTTCAGATTTGGGTTGTTTAAATTCTTTTCTTTTACTTGCAATTAAACTAAATTAAATTATAATTTTTTGGCAACCCATTTTCTCAATTATTGGGTGGTTTTCCCGTATACTCATTTTATTGTTGTGATCTTGAGAATGATTTCCATCCATGATTCCGTTATGTTGAGGTATCGGACTGGCCACCCCTTATTTCGGATTGCGGGTTGTCACATATTTGTCCCAAGAGTTACAGAAGTCCTGTTGTTGAAACTACCAAAATGATTCTTTATATGTTGGGGAAATCATGGGAATAATAAGGAGGTCCCCCCCCCCCTTAAGACTGTTGTTAGATTGCCCTCTAGCACAACTGTACCAAAGCTAGATCTAGGGTTCATAGTGTGACACCCCGACTAATTAAATACCGGGTAGCTACTCCTTTATAAAATTAATTCAAAATGCCAAGTTGGCTCAGTTAATAGCATCACTGTCGAAAACATTTTATTATTACTAACCACCTAGTATTTAAAAAGCAAGTGCCAAATTTTATTAAATCTGATTAACATGCAACAAGAGTAATGAATAACTAAATAACACCATTCACCATACTGAAGTAAAATGAATAACCATCACAAAATGTAAATAAACTCTGGAGGAAAAACTCCTCAATACAAATCCCACAACTGATAAGTAAACTGAAATAAATAACTAAAACTGAATACTGAGCAATACATGCTAGAGTCTAAAAACTGAAATGTAAAAATGTCTAATAGAATTGGGCAACATGCCCTACAACTGATAGATGCTGAGACTGGAATCCAAATGAGAGAGGCGTCTAAAAGCAAGTCCCTGTAGCTTCCACAACCAGCTACAGCTCGTCTTCTGAATGAGAATCCTATGCTTGGTGTCCTTGTGGCTGGGCACCTAAAATGGTTTTACAAGAAAGTATATTTGAAAGCAAATGGGTCAGAGCCCGAAAGTGGAAAGCATTTTAAAAACCTGCAAGTGCTTTAAAAACATTTAAAACATTAAATGCAAAGTACATGTTAGGGCGTGCACTCACATTAAATTCTCACCTCTCGACTAACTGTGCACTCCTAACGTAAGTACCCATCTATAACGACCCATATTACTAGCTAACTGACAACATAACTAGCTAAACTGCCAAAGGTTCTACCCATATTACTCGGTTCCAATTAACATAACAACACTCGTAATTAAATAGAGGTTTAACGTAAACTCAGTTACTAACTATGCCATTGATATAAGTATCAGCTAACTCATTATATATCTTGAAACAATACCGTAATATTTTTACAACATTAACATGAGGATTTCCATTAATTTAATGTATATTATTCACATCATAAATATACGATACAAGCACCCCGCAATCTAAGCTATGGTGCACACATACTCTGCTATCCATCCTGGTACATCATGTACATAAGGATCACATATTCCGAATCTCTCAGGAATAGTTCAGATAACACAAATCACAAATAGTGGAGGCGAACACAGTCACCATCACATGGGTCACGCACATACCTACGCTCCCATGATCATGCAGACTTATTAATATCACAATAAGTCCTTCTATGATCTATGTTCATCAAGGTACCAGTCTAAATCCCCCCCGTAGGCACACAAGGATTAGAGGGTCCTAAGCAAACGCAAACCTCCCGTGATAGCAAGTATGGTAGGTATGTCATACACATAAACTATATACTAAGCATTGACACATCTTAGATATTACCATTTTAATAAGGTATAGGCTACATCATAATACCATTATTCCAAACTTATATTTTTCAAGTCTCCCGTTAATATAAAGTTAAATTACCAACACGTCTCACGTCGTAGACCCTTAACCTTAAAACCTATCTATAATAGATTATTAGGTTCCGATTATTCCCAAATATAACATCTTTATTCCTAAGGTCTTTACTTCTTCTCTAAACCTTATTTCATCGAATTACACAATTTTGCACTATTAACCCAAACGTTACCTCTCTATCGAATTTCAATAACCTAGAATAATTCCCCGAATTGCATTCTAATTAAAGTCCACTATAATAATCACACCTACTGGTCTTCCTTAAGGGTGAAGGTATTCATAAGTTCTCCAAACATATTCTCCGAGGGTTTCTGTCATTAAAATCATATTAAGGAAAATTTTACTCATTCTGGGAAGGTCGATCGATCGACCTATGAATATCGATCGATCGATCAAGTCGATCGATCGACTGATGAATGTCGATCGATCGATCGAACAGGTATGGCTACGGACTGCTTTGTTCTGCAGATTTGAAAACGTCCCACAACTTATTTCTAACGTATGATTCTCAGATATAACGTTATAGTAATGTCATATAACAATCCTACAATATTACTAACGTCCATAAATCAATATTTCAACAACTATAGGCTACATATGGATCAATCTTCATCAAAAACCTAGTTTTTCTGATTTTTCTCAAGAACAGTCATGAACCTCATCTTAAATCAGTTTTTGGTATTACAAAAGGCAGTAATTCACATAATATGATCGTCCAGTAACATTCTACATGCAACCTATATCTCAAAATTCAAACTAATAACTCCAATCTTATGGGTTTTTCATTATCTTCCAAGAACATGCAAAATTTATGAATAATCTAGCATGGAAGAAGCATTCTCTGAAATTTAAATGGAATAAATCACTTGCCTTGGTTTGATTTCGTATTTGGTGTTGATTTGGTGAAGAATCTCTGCAGAATTCCTCTCTCTCTCTCCTTCTCCAAGCTTTCTTCTCCAAAAGGCTATGGTGGCTAGGGTTTGCTTTGGGAGAGTTGGAAGACTAAATGATAACCTACGTAGCTTATGGGGTTAATAAAGGGTTGGTTGGGTCAATTCCTTATCAGATTACAACTCTCAATTTTCGTCACTTTTAATTACCCAAAAATACCAAATTACTAAAATACCCTTTAAGTTACCGGTATGGCCTAAAAATACCCCGGGACCCAAACTATACCCCCGGCTAGTGTTTTCTGACTATCTCGACCCTTCCGGACGTGATGGCGCACTCAAAACGACCATACGGATTATATATTTTAAATTCACTTTTATTAACAAAATAATATACCGTGACGCGGCGGTCCCACGCGTTTCAACAAAATTTCTAAAATGCCGTATATAAATCTCACGACAAATTTCATAATACCAAATACATATATAATCTTATATGTACATAATCAAATACCAATTCGCATCATATTAGTATTTATAACCCGGATTAATTTCCAATTAATACGCTAATTAATTAATTAATCCCAAAAATAAATATAGCCAAAAGTACGGGGTATTACATACTCCCCCCCTATAACTGAATTTCGTCCCGAAATTCGAAACTAGAAAGTACCTGCTAAAAATAGTTCTGGATAACGCTCGCGCATCTCATCCTCGCGCTCCCATGTGGACTCCTCGACATTGTGATGTCGCCACTGAACACGCACTAACGGGACTATCTTTGACCGCAGTTTCCTCTCGCTTCGGTCCAAAATAGCAATCGGCCCCTCCTTATAAGAGCTATCCGGCTGGAGATCGATGTCCTCTACAGCAATGTGAGAATGAGACAAATTGTCCCTAAGGTATTTCCTCAGCGAGGAAATATGGAACACGTCGTGAATCCGATGCAAATGTTCCGGCAACCCAAGTCTATATGCAACCGGTCCTATCCGCTCAATAATAGGAAACGGCCCCACATACCTCGGTGCCAACTTCCCCTTCTTTTCGAAACGCATAATCCCCTTCATAGGAGATACCCTGAGCAAAACTTGGTCCCCCACTTGGAACTCCCTGAAAAATATCTTCGCATCAGCATAACTCTTCTGCCTGTCTTGAGCTACCCGAATGCGACTCCGAATCAACTCAATCCTTGCCGAAGTATCCTGGATCACTTCTGGCCCAAGTAGTTTGTTGTCCCCCACCTCCAACCAACATGCTGGGGAACGACAAGGCCTACCGTACAATGCCTCGAACAGAGCCATGCCAATCGTGAACTGATAGGAGTTGTTGTAAGCAAACTCCACCAGTGGAAGGTACTGCTCCCATCCACCCCCGAAGTCAATAATGCACATGCGTAGCATGTCCTCCAACATCTGGTTGGTGCGCTCTGTCTGCCCATCGGTCTGCGGATGATAAGCCGTACTCAACCGCAATTCCGTGCCCATGGCCTCCTGGAAACTTTCCCAAAACCTCGAAACAAATATCTTGTCTCTGTCAGACACGATATTTAGGGGCACACCATGAAGTCTCATAATCTCTGAAATGAAGAGCTGGGCATACTGTCCCGTAGTGTAGTCAGTCCTTACGGGTAAGAAGTGAGCGACCTTGGACAACCTGTCCACAATTACCCAAACGGAGTCATGACCCCTCTGCGACGTAGGCAACCCGTGACAAAATCCATGGATATGCTCTCCCACATCCACACCGGAACCTCCAACGGCTGTAGCAATCCTGCTGGTCTCTGATGGTCCACTTTTACAAGCTGACAAGTGGCGCATTTCGAGACAAACTCAGCGATATCTTTCTTCATACCGCTCCACCAATATTGCCGTCTCATGTCTTGGTACATTTTGTCCCCTCCGGGATGTACCGCGAACCGTGAGCCGTGCGACTCTGCCATTACTTCGTGCCGCAATTCTTCCCCTTCCGGAACTACCAACCTCCCATTGAAGCGCAATCCCCCGTCTGAGCTAACGGTATAGGACTCGGCTCCCTCTGCTAGTAATCGAACTATCTGCTCCTGACAGAACGAGTCATCGGCCTATGCCCGTACTACCTTCGTGACAATCTGCAGTGTAACGGTCATCACAGACATGAAAGATCGGGCCACTGCATCCTGGTGTCCCAATTCCTTCCACTTAGCCTTCCACACCTCTGCCACCTCATCTGCTGGCCTGCGGCTCAACACGTCTGCTACCACGTTAGCCTTACCCGGGTGGTACTGGATGTCGAACTGGTAGTCCTTCACAAACTCAAGCCACCTACGCTGCCGCATATTCAATTCCTTTTGCGTGAACAGGTACTGTAGTGACTTGTGGTCCGTGAACAGCTGAAACTTCTCCCCCAAAAGATAGTGCCTCCAAATCCGTAAGGCAAATACCACTGCTGCTAACTCCAAATCATGTGTGGGGTAATTCTTCTCATGAGGCTTAAGCTTACGGGAAGCATAAGCTATGGCCTGTCTCTCCTGCTGCAAAACACCTCCAAGCCCTTGCAAAGACGCATCGGTGTAAACCAAATACTCAACTCCCGGTCTCGGCAATGCTAACACAGGTGCTGAGGTCAATTTCTCCTTCAATTCATCAAATGCCAACTGACAGGCATCACTCCAAATAAATGGCACACCCTTACGAGTAAGATGTGTCAAAGGACCTGCTATCTCCGAGAAACCCCGAATAAACCTCCTGTAGTATCCTGCTAAGCCCAAGAAACTACGAATCTCTGTTGGTGTCGTGGGATGTCCCCACTCCCTCACCGCTGACACCTTCCCTGGATCAACTGATATTCCCTGGTCGGAAATAATGTGACCCAAGAACTGGACCTCCTTCAGCCAAAGCCCGCACTTCTCATATTTTGCATACATCTCGTTCTGACGAAGTGTCTGCAAAACCTGCCTCAAATGTTCGGCGTGCTCCTCCTCTGTCTGAGAGTAGACCAGAATGTCATCAATGAAGACAATGACAAACTGATCGAGGAAATCTCTGAACACCCTGTTCATCAAGTCCATAAACACTGCTGGAGCGTTGGTCAAGCCGAAAGGCATAACCCGAAACTCATAAGAACCATATCTCGACAAGAACGCAGTCTTTGAGACATCCTCCTCCCTGATACGCAACTGATGGTATCCCGATCTCAAGTCAATCTTCGAGAAGAAAGAAGCTCCTCTCAACTGGTCGAATAAGTCATCGATTCGAGGCAACGGATACTTATTCCGTATCGTGACCTTATTCAACTCTCGGTAGTCCACGCACAATCTCAGTTAACCGTCCCTCTTCTTCACAAACAAAACCGGAGCGCCCCAAGGTGAGGTACTCCTACGAATAAAGCCCTGCCCTAACAGCTGCTCTATCTGATCCCGTAGCTCTCGCATCTCAGCTGGAGCCATACGGTACGGTGCACGTGTTATAGGTCTCGTACCCGGTAGCATGTCTATAACGAAGTCTATTTCTCGACTGGGTGGTAAGCCTGGTATCTCCTGAAACACATCTGAATACTCCCTGACAACCGGGATTGAATCCAAAGGAATCAAAACCTCCTTAGAGGTATCCTCCTCTATGTAATACAGATGAGCGGTCGATCCTCCCTCTGGGCGAGGCATCGCCACTATAAACATCTCCTGCCCCGGAATGGCAAAAACAATGCTCCCGCTGAAGCAGTCAATCATGGCCCTATATGCTACGAGCCAATCCATACCGATGATCACATCGTGAACATGCATGTCTAACACTAACATGTCCGCAGGTAATACCAAACCACCAACCTCTACCCTCACTCCCCTGCATATAAAGGAAATAAGTGACCCACTCCCTAATGGTGAGTCGACACACGTCACTGTGCTCTCTGCCGTAGCTAACAATCCTAAAGCTTTCGCGAAGTGTGTAGCAATAAAACAGTGTGTAGCACCCGTATCAAATAACACCCGACCCATAGTGCCATGGATAGGAAACGTACCCTCGATCGCGGGCGGTGCCTGTGGAACTGCAGCCTGGTGAACGTTGTAGACACGTCCATACTGTAGCTGCCCCTGCTGAGCTGGGACTCCTGGAATGGGTGGCAAAGCTGCCATCTGTGGCGGTGCAGGAAGAGCGGCGGGAAACATAGGTCTCTGTGGCTCCTGGCGAGCACCCTGCTGCTGCTGCTGTGGGGCCCTGCCCCTATCAGGATAATCCAGCTTCTTATGGCCAGTCTTGCCACAAGTAAAGCACTTCCCTGGGAAGTTCCCTCCCCTCTGCCCCTGCTGTCCCCGGCCCTGGTGGCCGTTACCATTCCTCCCTTGGCCCTGCTGGCCCTGATGGAACTGCTGCCCATTCTGCCCCTGCTGGCCCTGATGGCCGTTTGGACCCTGATGGCCCTGGCGGAAACCTCCCTGTCCCTGCCTGTAGTTCCCTTACCGGAACCTCTTATTGTCCCCCTGCTGGGTACCCTGCTCAGTCTGTCTCTGCCCCTGATCGGTTTGTGCCCCGCTGACACCATGTCCTCCAGTCCTGCCCTGATGGCTAGACTCCCCCGACCGTTTGCCCTCGGCCATATGAAAACAGTGGTCCTGGCAGTGTAACAATGCTGCGTTAACCACATCAGAATAAGTGGCCAACGATAGGTTCCCTAGCAGATGCTGACGGATCCTCCAATTCAACCCATCTGTGAACTTCTCAATCTTCTTCTTCTCCGTTGGAATCTCGTCTGGAACGATATTCAACAGGTTAGTGAACTCGGCCTCATACTCGGCCACTGTCTTGCCCTCTTGCTTCAAACTCATCAGCTTCCTCCTCATCTCTGTATGAACTGCGGACGGAAAGTACATGAGGTCAAACCGCACCCAGAACTCCTGAATCGTGAGGGTATCCCTCTCCTCCACAGTGGTAATGGACTCCCACCACTGTAGCGCAGATCCAACTAGCTTGAAAGTAGCTAGCACCTGCTTCTGAACATCAGTGTACTCATGCATCCTCAAGTGCCTCTGCATGTCCTTCCTCCATTGGCTCGAGATAACCACATCTGAGCTTCCTGCAAACTCTGGCGGATGCGCTTTCTGAAAAGCGTCACGTACATGCTCCCAAGCAGATGGGAATGCATTAACCTGTACTGGCGCGGCAACCGGCGCCGGTGGTGGTGCCTGCTGAATAACGGCAATCGCGGCATTTACCGCTTGAGCTACTATAGCTGCAACCTCAGCGGCGTTCAACATGCCCTGAATTGGAGCGGGCTGGGGTTCGGGCACTGCATTCCTGGGAACTCGTCGTGCACGTCGTGGAGGCATCTAAAATAAGAACAAAGTTTATAAGTCTACAGTTATAAACTTTAAAATAGCTGAAGAACGAAGCGTACACACAAAGAGTACAACAATCCTAAAATATAGGGCTCTATATCAAAGAAAACGTAGCGGAAACATAATAGCCGTACAGATCCTAAAGGACACTAGAACCTGATGCTCTGATACCACCTGTGACACCCCGACTAATTAAATACCGAGTAGCTACTCCTTTATAAAATTAATTCAAAATGCCATGTTGGCTCAGTTAATAGCATCACTGTCGAAAACATTTTATTATTACTAACCACCTAGTATTTAAAAAGCAAGTGCCAAATTTTATTAAATCTGATTAACATGAAACAAGAGTAATGAATAACTAAATAACACCATTCACCATACTGAAGTAAAATGAATAACCATCACAAAATGTAAATAAACTCTGGAGGAAAAACTCCTCAATACAAATCCCACAACTGATAAGTAAACTGAAATAAATAACTAAAACTGAATACTGAGCAATACATGCTAGAGTCTGAAAACTGAATTGTAAAAATGTCTAATAGAATTGGGCAACATGCCCTACAACTGATAGATGCTGAGACTGGAATCCAAATGAGAGAGGCATCTAAAAGCAAGTCCCTGTAGCTTCCACAACCAGCTACAGCTCGTCTTCTGAATGAGAATCCTATGCTTGGTGTCCTTGTGGCTGGGCACCTAAAATGGTTTTACAAGAAAGTATATTTGAAAGCAAATGGGTCAGAGCCCGAAAGTGGAAAGCATTTTAAAAACCTGAAAGTGCTTTAAAAATATTTAAAACATTAAATGCAAAGTACATGTTAGGACGTGCACTCACATTAAATTCTCACCTCTCGACTAACTGTGCACTCCTAACGTAAGTACCCATCTATAACGACCCATATTACTAGCTAACTGACAACATAACTAGCTAAACTGCCAAAGGTTCTACCCATATTACTCGGTTCCAATTAACATAACAACACTCGTAATTAAATAGAGGTTTAACGTAAACTCAGTTACTAACTATGCCATTGATATAAGTATCAGCTAACTCATTATATATCTTGAAACAATACCGTAATATTTTTACAACATTAACATGAGGATTTCCATTAATTTAATGTATATTATTCACATCATAAATATACGATACAAGCACCCCGCAATCTAAGCTATGGTGCACACATACTCTGCTATCCATCCCGGTACATCACGTACATAAGGATCACATATTCCGAATCTCTCAGGAATAGTTCAGATAACACAAATCACAAATAGTGGAGGCGAACACAGTCACCGTCACATGGGTCACGCACATACCTACGCTCCCATGATCATGCAGACTTATTAATATCACAATAAGTCCTTCTATGATCTATGTTCATCAAGGTACCAGTCTAAATCCCCCCCGTAGGCACACAAGGATTAGAGGGTCCTAAGCGAACGCAAACCTCCCGTGATAGCAAGTATGGTAGGTATGTCATACACATAAACTATATACTAAGCATTGACACATCTTAGATATTACCATTTTAATAATGTATAGGCTACATCATAATACCATTATTCCAAACTTATATTTTTCAAGTCTCCCGTTAATATAAAGTTAAATTACCAACACGTCTCACGTCGTAGACCCTTAACCTTAAAACCTATCTATAATAGATTATTAGGTTCCGATTATTCCCAAATATAACATCTTTATTCCTAAGGTCTTTACTTCTGCTCTAAACCTTATTTCATCTAATTACACAATTTTGCACTATTAACCCAAACGTTACCTCTCTATCGAATTTCAATAACCTAGAATAATTCCCCGAATTGCATTCTAATTAAAGTCCACTATAATAATCACACCTACTGGTCTTCCTTAAGGGTGAAGGTATTCATAAGTTCTCCAAACATATTCTCCGAGGGTTTCTGTCATTAAAATCATATTAAGGAAAATTTTACTCATTCTGGGAAGGTCGATCGATCGACCTATGAATATCGATCGATCGATCAAGTCGATCGATTGACTGATGAATGTCGATCGATCGATCGAACAGGTATGGCTACGGACTGCTTTGTTCTGCAGATTTGAAAACGTCCCACAACTTATTTCTAACGTATGATTCTCAGATATAACGTTATAGTAATGTCATATAACAATCCTACAATATTACTAATGTCCATAAATCAATATTTCAACAACTATAGGCTACATATGGATCAATCTTCATCAAAAACCTAGTTTTTCTGATTTTTCTCAAGAACAGTCATGAACCTCATCTTAAATCCGTTTTTGGTATTACAAAAGGCAGTAATTCACATAATATGATCGTCCAGTAACATTCTACATGCAACCTATATCCCAAAATTCAAACTAATAACTCCAATCTTATGGGTTTTTCATTATCTTCCAAGAACATGCAAAATTTATGAATAATCTAACATGGAAGAAGCATTCTCTGAAATTTAAATGGAATAAATCACTTGCCTTGGTTTGATTTCGGATTTGGTGTTGATTTGGTGAAGAATCTCTGCAGAATTCCTCTCTCTCTCTCCTTCTCCAAGCTTTCTTCTCCAAAAGGCTATGGTGGCTAGGGTTTGCTTTGGGAGAGTTGGAAGACTAAATGATAACCTACGTAGCTTATGGGGTTAATAAAGGGTTGGTTGGGTCAATTCCTTATCAGATTACAACTCTCAATTTTCGTCACTTTTAATTACCCAAAAATACCAAATTACTAAAATACCCTTTAAGTTACCGGTATGGCCTAAAAATACCCCGGGACCCAAACTATACCCCCGGCTAGTGTTTTCTGACTATCTCGACCATTCCGGACGCGATGGCGCACTCAAAACGACCATACAGATTATAGATTTTAAATTCACTTTTATTAACAAAATAATATACCGTGACGCGGCGGTCCCACGCGTTTCAACAAAATTTCTAAAATGCCGTATATAAATCTCACGACAAATTTCATATTACCAAATACATATATAATCTTATATGTACATAATCAAATACCAATTCGCATCATATTAGTATTTATAACCCGAATTAATTTCCAATTAATACGCTAATTAATTAATTAATCCCAAAAATAAATATAGTCAAAAGTACGGGGTATTACACATAGTTTCATCTAAAAATAAATCAATAAAATAAAATTTTCCCACAGATGTGGCAATTAGTTGACATGTAACTGAGAACATAAAAATAAATAAATTAATAAGACATAAAATCCTTGTTATACTTCTCACGTTAGCATATGACATCTTATAAGATATTAAGATTTAAAATAGATTTGATAATTATGAAATGATCCTAAGGTTTGGAAGATGCACTTTTATATGAGACATGAGTGCGTGTTTGTTAAACTAATGTAATACCTCGTATTTTTATGACTTTTAAATTTTGGGATTTATTAAATTTAATTTGAGAGACTAATTTAATATTAATCCGGAAATTTTTTAAAAATTTACTAGCGTGATGAGAGTTAGTAATTATTGGAATTTTTTTGTAAATTACTTTATGGGTAAAGTAAGATGTGTAATTTAATTTAGTAAAATTATCACGAGATTCTAATTTGATAATTTTGGAAATTTATCGGGACACGCCCGTGTCGTGTCGGGATTAAATTTGAATTATTAAAAGTGAATAAATGATAAGTCACCCATATGGTCATTTTGAGTGCGTCAATGTGCCTGGAAGGGTCGAGATAGTCAAAATAATATACTCGGGGTTTAGTTTGTGTCTCGGGGCGTTTTTAGGCCTAATTAACATCCCGAGAGGGCGTTTTAGACATTTTCTATTTTTGGGCATGGAAACCCACGAATTTTCTAAGGTTATATCAGATAATAGGAGTTGTCTTCTAGGGTTAGAATAACCAAAACCCAAAGACGGCCATTGGAGAGGAAGAGGAGAAGCTTTCCAAGGAGTTTTAGGCCAAGAACTCCACCGTTTGCACCGCCATCGCCGTCAAATTGTAGATCGCGCAATGAGGATCACAACCACACGAATCTTTTCCATAAATCTGAGACAAATATTTCCAGGCAAGTATCTATCTTACTTTATTTTATTCAATGCTTCAATGATATTAGTCTAGGGTTGATTAGGACTAGTTTTTGTGAAAGAAAGCATATATTGGAGACTAGAAGTTACATATTGTAGAGATAAAAATCGTATTCTGAAAATCTATTTCATATGTAGAGGTTGAAACACTAATTTTCATTGAGTTAGGAGTAGAAAATCTGGAAAAAGAATGGGAAGAACTAAGTAAAAGAAAATATTAGGGTTCTTGAGATTTATATAGATTTTGCCCCTTTTAATTCGTTATACTTGATGAAAACTCGCACGTCTTACATAGAATATTAGTTATTCGGGTATATAACACTTGTAGTATCATTTGTTGGGAGTTTGGGAATCAAATATGATGATTTGGATGAGTTTCGAATAGGAATCCCGTAACTGGTATTTCTACAGTTTCGCCATAACTGCTTGATTGATCGATCGACCAAAGAGCATTGATCGATCGATGGATCGATCGATCGAGCCCCTGCCATCGATCGATCGACCCCTCCTGGAAAACTCATATTCTCCTTTTTATATAGTTTATTCCAATTTAAATGAATAGCAATCTTTGGATATTATTTTTAGAACATTTTGGGATATAAAGAGGACCAGTAGGACTTCATAAAAATGGAGCATTTAATGTAAGACAAAATTAGCATTAACGGAAGTGTTTTACACTTAAGGAATAATGGGAACGTGTGTGTAAAGGAGTGAATCTCCTAAGGAAGTTACGTCGTAAAATAAAAGAGTACCTACTGAAATCACACTTAGAGAGATAGGATTCAACGAGTGTTACGAAGTAAGTTTGGAAAAATCCCAGGAATAAGAATAAAAGAGACGAGCCGTTATACGGGATAATCTAGTAATGTGTACTAAGAATGAATAGCATAAGTATGGGTCGTGGGTGTACCTAAATTAGAAATGGAAATGGTAGTTTACATAAATGACTGTGTTTGTGCATCTATTATATACGTGTAAAAAACATGCCCGAGCTACTTGCTATCACTGAGGTTATCACGTCGGGACAGTCTTATCTCGATGGGACCTTTATGGGGAATATTGACTTATATCCTAGAACATAGAAATCCTTGGTACAGGCTATCTGATCGATAGTCAGACGGTCCTAAGAGACGTGAGGGTATGTGCTGACCTCTTAGTGACTTGGAACTATGCTTCGCCTCAATTTAAATGTGTTTTGTGTTAAATACAGTTCGAGAGTGATTCCAAACTAGTATTTCCCTTAGTACGAGCGATACGGGGACTTGATAGCAGAGTATGCCAGCACCATAAATTTATGTGGGGTGCCGAAAGTATATATATATATATATATATATATATATATATATAATTGAAATTGGGAAACTTTCCATTGTGATTAAAAGTGGCTAAGAAATGAATAAATATTCTGAATTTATAAGTGTTTGAAAAGTTTGAGGCAATACTGAAAGACTTTATAATAAAATGAGATTTATGTGAAAACTTTTCTTTCAGAAATTAATTATCTTAGCCCTAGTAATTGTTAGCATGAAACTTTATGAGGAATTTAAAATAAGATAAACTGTTGGGATTAATAGTGCGGTAGGTGTGCACATTAGAAGAAAGGTGAGAATTTCTCAAGAGCGTGATGCATACTAATCTGATTGTTGCATTAGCCGAAAATCATTTTAAATACTTGCTAAACTATATTTTAAATTGTTTTACAATCGGGCTCTGTCCCATTTTCTTTTATCTCTTCTCTCTTGTATATATATGTATTTATTACAGGGGCCCAGCCACAAGGGCGTCATGCTTAGGATCCTTTGGAAGGAACGCGCTGAAGCTTAGGTGGGAGTTGCAGGCCTCTTGCTTAGACGACCTCATTATTGATTCCACTCCTAGTTCTGTTTTATCCAGTTGGGCTTGTGTCGCCCTTTTTACCTTATTCAGTTGGTTTTATCAGAGATTGTGATTCATTTACTTTCAGTATTTATACGTTGGGATTTGTTACTGTCAGGATGTTTTCCTTTGAAGTTTTAAAGTTGGAATTAGTGTTTGAATGCTTAAATTGCTTGGATTATCGTTTCCAGTCTAGTTATTGTGTGACTCTTAAACTATGAATTATGAAAGGTTTTCATTATTGGGTTTAAACTCAATATGGAACTAATGTTTAAAAAAAATGGTTTTGTCACTTAGCTTAATTATTTAGGGTTCTTGAATTGAAAAGTTATTGTGCGACAGTGATGCTATGAATGAACCAACCGTTCACCTTGGTTATAATTTAATAAAGGACTAATCACCCGATATTTAATTAGGCGGGGTGTCACTGGTGGTATCAGAGGATCAGGTTCTAGTGTCCTTTAGGATCTGTACGGCTTATTTCGTTTCCAGCTTAGCATCTTTGATTTAGAGACCTAATATTAGGAATGTTGTATTCATCTTTATGTGTTTGAAATTTGTGCTTCTGCGATTTTTCGATGTGAATGTTGAACTTATCTAGATTATTTTAAACATTCAGATGGACCGTCAAAATGAACAAGTTAATGACGTTATGGAATTTAGTGAGCAATAATAGCTCACACCTCAGGCATCTCCAAAGAGGGAACCAATCACCGAATTTGCAGGCACAGGCAGTTACCACTGTAATCTTACAGTACCACGATCGTAGTATGGAGCTTAGAGAAGGCAAAATACATAGAGATATTAGTCAATTTGATATGACTAGAATTGAAAATTGTGTGAAGGCACCAAAATTTTGGCAACAAGCTCCTCAAGGCCAAAATGGTCCCAAGGGTAACAAAATTTTCGTGGAGAGCCAAAAGGGTCAGATTCAACAAAGTTGGGGTCAGAATGAAGTCACAAAGAGGTGTTTCAAATGTGTAATGGACAGTAATAAATGTCAATCTTGTCCAAATCAGACTGGAGAGAAACTATAACCCGACCTGCGAGAAATTTCAAGACTCTACTATAAATGTGTACAACCGGGTCACAAGTGGAGGGATTGTGCTCAAACTGAGATAATTTTTCCTTAAGTTGCACAGCAAGACCAAGGAAAAAGCGAAACTAGTCAACAACATAGTGAAATGAGACAGTTTCGAGGGAGGTGTTTCTAATGTGGCAGGAATGTCCATAGATGTCAGGATTGCCCTGAGAGGATTAGGGCCCTACGGTAGTAGGTCGTCCGTAATGAATCACAGAAGTCAGCTCTACCCGCCACCCCAGTAGCCTTAGATCAGTAGCGGCAATCGCAGTATGGATGTGTCTATAACGTCCTCCAGGTAGCAGCACCTCAGGCCCGACAGAGATAAAAGGTACGTTCCCTATACCTGGTGCTATGGGCCGTGTTTTAAATTGGTACTGGGGCATCGCACTATTTTATATCTATTCATTTTGCATGAGCCTTAGGGTTAATAGTCACGACGATGAGTACGGTGTCGTTCGTAAGCTCACCATTTGGGGGAAAGAGTCCTTGATTTTCTTTATTTAAAAGGGTGTATATATAGAGATTGGTAACTTTATTTTTACCTGCGGTCAATACTGATGTTAGATGTGCATGAGTATAAGGCCTTTATTGGCATGCTAGAGTTTCGGTAGGAGTATTGTCCCCGCTATTTTGGGGTAGGAAAGGTGTTTAGTGGCAATGCCTCGCCCAGAGGAAGGATTTGCCAATGCGATTGGAAAGGTAGAAGTATGACTTTTATCCTCGGAGGATGAGGCATGTTTCATGTGACACGAGCAAGTCACCAAATTTTGTTCATTACTAGATTAACATGTGAGATGAGTTGGTGCGTATAGCTATAAACGTTAATGTTATGTTGGTATATTTTTCTCTTCCCTGGTGTAGTGGATTTATCTTTAGTGCTATCCACGGAGGATGAATGTGTGCATTAATAGTGGTATATGCTCTATTGAGAGTACTCGTTTTAGTAGTGTGATATACGAGTAAGGTATTTCCTTGGTTAAAATTTTATAGATATGGCTAATATAATAGTAGGCAGTGATTTCAAGGCTATCGGAGTGGATGCCTTAGTGCAATCTGATTTATTCTGGAAAGGCCTCACCTGTGACAGACTCGGGACCCCAATTATATTATATATTTAAAGACTCCAAGGTTATAGTGGCTCGAAGAGTTTAAATCCAGGAATGTTTAGGAACCTTATTTTCATGGTTCTGTGCGCACTGGGTTTACCGTCGAGTAAGAAGGTTTGACTCAGTATCATGTTTAGAGCTCAAGACTAAGTGATAGGTAGAGAGCATCGATGTATCTTCCCTTTAGAGATGTGATAGTTAACAATTAGACTCATATGTTTGGGATCAGGATTTTGAGAGTCCTGATTGTATGTGTAGGAGGTTTGTGGGTAGTAAATTACCACCAATACTGGACGATAGAGGATTGGCGAAATGATCTTTGTGTAGGTGTAATTATGGGAGGTGATGTAATTTTCTGTCAAGAGACAGAATAAAGGGGTACATGTTATGGACGGAGGGCCTAACAGATTTTGATAACCGACAATGCTAGGTAGTAGTGTATCGGGGTGATCCTTGTTTGGATTTCTCTTTACGAGACATCCTACGCGTGAAACTTAGCTTAAGGCTGGAAATAGGAAGATATTTGGTCATTAGTCTATATGTTTAGTACCTCTGTCGTCGTAGGAGCAAGTAATTATATCTATAAGTTAGAAGTTAAATTATGATTTAAGACCAGTGGAGCCAGTTGTGTGGTAAGAAAACATCGAAGATTTTGTTCTATCACCACGAGTTGAGGGGTGGAACGATGATACGGAGGATTTAAAAATTTCAATTTCTAGGGGGATTGAGGGTACCCAATTGTTGTAACCACATTCTGAACACAAAGAAAATAAAGAGTTGGGATGATTTTTAATGTGGATTATCTGGGAAAGACTTACCAGTAGGACTTTATAAAAATGGAGCATTTAATGTATGACGAAATTAGCATTAACGGAAGTGTTTTACACTTTAGGAATAATGGGAACGTGTGTGTAAAGGAGTGAGACTCGTAAGGAAGATACGTCGTAAAATAAAAGAGTACCTACTGAAATTACACTTAGAGAGATAGGATTCAACGAGTGTTACGAAGTAAGTTTGGAAAAATCCCAGGAATAAGAATAAAAGAGACGAGTCGCTATACGGGATAATCTAGTAATGTGTACTAAGAATGAATAGCATAAGTATGGGTCGTGGGTGTACCTAAATTAGAAATGGAAATGGTAGTATACACATATGATTGTGTTTGTGCATCTATTATATACGTGTAAAAATCATGTTCGCGCTACTTGCTATCACTAAGGTTACCGCGTCGGGACTGTCTTATCTCGATGGGACCTTTATGGGGGATATTGACTTGTACCCTAGAACATAGGAATCCTTGGTACAGGCTATCTGATTGATAGTCAGACGGTCCTAAGAGACATGAGGGTATGTGTTGACCTCTTAGTGACTTGGAACTATGCTTCGCCTCAATTTATATGTGTTTTGTGTTTAATACAATTCGAGAGTGATTCCGAACTAGTATTTCCCTTAGTACGAGCGATACGGGGATTTGATAGCAGAGTATGCCAGCACCATAAATTTATGTGGGGTGCCGATAGTGTATATATATATATATAATTGAAATTGGTAAACTTTCCACTGTGATTAAAAGCAGCTAGGAAATGAATAAATATTTCGAATTTATATGTGTTTGAAAAGTTTGAGGCAATACTGAAAGACTTTATAATAAAATGAGATTTATGTGAAAACTTTGCTTTTAGAAATTAATTATCTTAGACCTAGTAATTGTCCACATGAAACTTTATGAGGAATTTAAAATAAGATAAACTGTTGGGATTAATAGTGCGGTAGGTGTGCACATTAAAAGAGAGGTGAAAACTTCTCAAGAGAGTGTCGCATACTAATATGATTGTTGCATTAGCCGGAAAGCATTTTAAATACTTGCTAAACTATATTTTAAACTGTTTTACAATCGGGCTCTGACCCGTTTCCTTTTATCTCTTCTCTCTTGTGTGTGTATATATATATATATATTGTAGGTGCCCATTCACAAGGGCGTCATGCTTAGAATCCTTTGGAAGGAACGCGTTGCATCTTAGGTGGGAGTTGTAGGCCTCTTGCTTCGACGACCTCATTATTGATTCCACTCCTAGTTCTGTTTTATCCAGTTGGGCATGTGTCACCTTTTTACACTTCTTCAGTTGGTTTTATCAAAGATTGTGATTCATTTACGTTCAGTATTTATACGTTGGGATTTGTTACTATCAGGATGTTTTCCTTTGAAGTCTTAAAGTTGGAATTAGTGTTTGAGTTCTTAAATTGCTTGGATTATCTTTTCCAGTCTAGCTATTGTGTGACTCTTAAACTATGAATTATGAAATGTTTTCATTATTGGGTTTAAACTAAATATGGAACTAATGTTTTTAAAAAAAATGCTTTTGTCACTTAGCTTAATTATTTAGGATGCTTAAATTGAAAAGTTATTTTGCGACAGTGATGCTAAGAATGAACCAACTGTTCACCTTGGTTATAATTTAATAAAGGACTGATCAGCTGATATTTAATTAGGCGGGGTGTCACATAATGCTAGGAGCACCAAATAAATCCTTTAAATCATCCACCAAATGAGTTGACATTGAAATAATGTATTGTACCATATCTTTATTACACTATGGCATTCAACATTTATTTCAGTGCCATGTCATTTGGTTGATATTTGGAGGGATATTATTAAGACTCATATCATTATTCTAGAATATTTCTTTTTCCCCAATTACCTTCTCGTAAACCAAGAAATATACTTATTAATGAAGTTGATGTATATATTGAACTTCTAAAATATTAATTGTTCCCTAATTACCTTCTCGCAAATCATGAAATATATTTATTATTGAAGTTGATGTATATATTGATCGACACATAATGATATGAGTTTTAAATATATCTCTTAAATCCTTCCCAAATAATCTGACATTGCAGTAAATGTTATGCACTGCAGTGTGATAATGACAAGAAAAATAATTTATTAATCTCCTTTGGTGAAACATTTTGGAATGCATTTGTCACTCATATCATTACTCTTGATCTACATTAAAAACTTTCTTAATTTCATCCAAAATAATGAAGAAGAAACACAAATACTCAAAAAAATGAAAAACATAGAAGGAGAATTTGCAATTACATGTATATTTAATAAAAACCCAATACTATCGAAAACTCTCTTTAGAATAGTCAATAACATTGACATCTATCAGTAATCAAAATCATTAGAAGTAAAACTATCATATTGCTCTCTTTGACTATGGAACATATCTAAAATGGTCCTGCTTGTTGAGATAGACTCCACTTTGACAAATTTGTTGCTAATGAGAAATACGGGGCTTGTGTTTGTTTCTTCCATGTTCATTATGGGTTCTTAAGTTAAATTATTTTCGTGTGTCGCCTCTCTTTGTTGGACAACTGGGGTGGAGGGTTAAATTAATCCATGAAAAAACTATTTTTTTAATTATAATTTTAATAAAAAACTGTTTACTTTCCATAAAAAAAACGATTTAATTTTATGTCTTAGATTCGCGATTGATTAGTGCCGCTAGTGCGGATCCATATTCAATAAATGATGTGGGTCCGGGAATGTGGGTCCGCGCCAGCGGCGCTAATCAATCGCGACATCATGTCAATAAACATAGTTTTTTTAGTTATGAAAAAAATATTTTTTTAATTTTAATTTTAAAAAAGAACACATTACTTTTAATTAAAAAAAACTGTTTGTTTTTAATTAAAAAAAATTGTTTTTTACATTAATAGAAAAACAGTTTTTTAATGTAAAAAATTGTTTTTGTATCAATTGTTAAAAACAAAAGAATAAGAAACTTATAATTTTTTTTAAAGATGCGGTTTCTAGACGGTTTGGAGGCGCGACTTATAGAATTTATCTAAAAATAATAATAAGAAAACAAGTTTACCTCATAACCAAAGTACATATGGCTTTAACGTGAAAGTTTATCTATAAGAAAACAAAAAATCAAATTGCTGACGTACATGCATCAGTTATGTGAAAAGGCTATATGTTTTGTTCTTTCACTTTTACTAACAGAAACACATAGGTACAATTCGACATCATAAAAAAATATTGTTTTGGCAACATAGGTATGTTTTGTATAGGTTTTTAATTTGTACTTTTGACATTAATAGGGTTGGAGTGGAGAGAGAATGCTTGGTGGCATCATCATTTTGTTGGAATCATCATTTTGATGGAATCATCTTTTAAGCTTATGACATACATAAGTTTTTATTGGTAAGATTGGAGATAAAAGAAGGTTGCTCCTATTATTTTGGTCACCGGTGAGTTTGCATGAAGAAGACCCACTTGGAGGTAAAAGAGCTACCTGTGTTTGTTTTATAAGTATATTTATTGACATTTCATTACAAATTTTTTAAATATTTTAATAAAATTATAGTTGTAGAATAAGAAGTTTATAGTAATCCCGGTAATGTTGACATCATTTACCCCCTGTCTATGTTATAGAATAAGATATTTATAGTTGTACAAAGTTTAAGAACAAAATTTAATCTATGGTTGACATAGTTTACCCTTGTCTATGTTGTTTGAAAGGCTACGTTTTCATGTGAATTTTGTTTTATGATAGATTTGTGATTAGAAAGAATAGAAAAATGATGGTGGTTGTCGGGTTGAGTGGGACAGGTGGGAGGAGATGTCTAGATGAAGGTCAACGTGCAGGTTCTCTGTGTGTTGAATGTTTGGCGCAAGTGAGGTTCATTAATGTTCTGTGTCTTTGTAGAATTGTGTAGAGTATGGGTGGTGTTGGGTAGGGAAATGTAACACCCCACGATTTTGGGACCTAGAAATTTAAATTTTGGGAGAAATGAAATTTATTTAAATTGGAGAATATTAAAATTTGGAAATTGAAGTCTAGAAATTGAGGACATTATAAAGTATTCTGAATCATAATTCTGAATGCGCCATTGATTTCGGAGGGTCGAGATAGTTAAAATGACTGTCATTGGGTTTTATTTTGGTTCTGAAATATTTTTGAGTATGTTTGACTCGAATTGGAGTAAACGAGTCATTTAAAGTGTGTATTACCATTTAAAACTGGGATATTTATTTTAAAGGTTTAAGGGGCTTATGGATCAAGCCATTCTCATTTGTGAGAAAGAGAGAAAGAGAAAGGAAAGAGACAGAAGAAGAAAGGAAGAGAGAAAAGGGAGAAATCTTGGAGATTTCGGTCAATGCGCGGTTCAGGGGATGATTCAGCCTCTACAATTCTCGGGCAAGTGCTTAATCTTGCTAAATATTTCATTTTTATATTTCATTTCATAATTTGTGGATGAAAGGATTGAATTTCGGGTTATGTACCAAAACCTAGGTTTTTGTGGTTTAAATCTTGCAATTGATGTTGCACATGGGTTTAAGGGTGTATAGCTTGATGAGACTAGATATAGGATGGGTTTTGGTGTTGAGAACTTGATTGGGTTAGTGTTTGATGGTTGGAAGTGGTATAAATTGGATTTTGGGAAAATAGGGCTTTGAGAAATTAACCCCATTTTGTTTCTCGCTGCACAAGCCGAATCTATTCACCCCTAGCGAATCAATTCGCTATGTTGCAAAAGAATCAGGTCTTTAGGGCCGAATCGATTCTCCCCTTACAAATCGATTCGGTACGTAGCAGACTTACAGGTCTAGTTGGTTCGAATCGATTCGCTGCTAGGACCGAATCGATTCAGAAGGGCTGAATCGATTCAGAAGCAGGGTTGTTTTAGTGAGGTTTTTCTGGAGCGAGTTTTGTTCCACTTCAATTGGGTCTATCGATTTGGAACATTATAATATGATGTGAGAGATATTATTTGAAGATTATAAGGGGTTTCTTGTATGATATGATGGTGGGGACACATCAAACTATTTTGGGAGACGAATATATGTGTGTATTGGAGATTGTTGTATTGGTGTAGTGTGGGAATTTCTTTAAGAACGGGAGTTCTATTTAGAGGTCATAAGTTATCTTAAATATGACGTATGGTTTAGGACTCTTTTAGAGAGGGTGGTGAGGGTATGGCTCAAAATTTTAGGCCAAGGGTTGTGTCAAATCCCTATAGTGATAGGATTCTATTTAAGTTAAGATTGGGGGACAATGAGAGAGAGTGGTCGCGTATCTTTAGTAATGTTGAACTTAAAGAATGAATCGTAAATGCAATAAAATTAAAAGGTTCATAAGAGCAATTTAACCATAGGTAGAATTGAGGACCATTAGATAGTACTATCAACTAGAAAATAAAGGATTGTAAATCTAGTCGGGATAGTGGTGTGTGATTAACAATGGGGATTCCAATGCTTGAGGGGATCATGGAAAGAATTCAGGATTAAACTTGAGGTTTGCGGACTATTAGTTAAGTGTATACTTATAGTTGGGAATTATTATTAGATATATCGAAGTGTATTCATATATAGATGGAATGTATAAGGATTATGTTACACTTGGGAGTTAGTAACCTCATTGATATATGTATCGGGAGACTAATTATATCATAAGGGAAATGGATAAATATGTGTTAAGTGAGGCATTGAATAAGGGAGAACGCTTTGAGTATATTTGCGTCATAAAAAGGGTGAGTATTACGAGAGTTGTATATATATATATCACCAGCTTATGTTACTTGATGAATAAGGACTCGAGATAGAGTATGCTTTTATATAGAGAGATTAATATATATATTGAAATGGTTATGAGAATATGGAACAAATGTATATTTCTTGTGTGATGATTTATACATATGATGTGATTGACGGCATATATATATATATATATATATATATATATATATATATATATATATATTGTGATTGGTAAATATATATGTATACACACACATCTCTAAATGCTATCATAAGGGAAGTTACGCGCATGAGGAGAATTCCCCTGGCTAGTGAATGCAGGGTAAATATAGTCCTCGGCCATAGGAACGGTTATTATATTGTGTGGTTATTATTCGCAGTGGATTAATTCTGGGTGTGGTTATGACTCACTGTCAAAGGTATATGGCCTCTTCCCGACGTTATGTGATATAGGATGCCCAGGTTGTCTGATGTGATAGGCCATAGAAGATGATAGCTATTTAGGGGCGCGCATAGTGGGGAAACCCGGACGGGCGGTCTTAGAATCGGTATATGTGTGTGATATAACTATTCTTGTTAAAGTGGAATATTATTGATGGCAAAGTATATATTATGTGTGTTATGTATACATGGTTATGGAAATGAATGATTGATTATATATATATATATATATATATATATGTGTGTGTGTGTGTGTGTGTGTGTGTGTGTGTGTGTGTGTGTGTGTTTGTGTGTGTGTGTGTGTGTATATAAATCCTAAGTGAATAGGATACGAAGTTTCGATGACTTACATCTTGGGTGATTTTGGTGTACAAGTTTATTTGTGGTTGAAGGATCGTACTTAGCGACAATTTCGGTTATGTCGACCCAAGGTTTTAATAGAAATTCTAATTATGTTCTTAGATTGTAATCGATATTTAGGTAGTTGTAGTAATAGAATTTGTGTGGATGACATAATGGATCCCTACGATCGACATTGTTAAGGAGTAGTGTATCAGGGGGTTCCTTGTTTGGATTACGCTTTGCGAGACGCCCCACGCACGAAACGTAGTGCAATGTTGAAAGTGGAGATAAGTTGTGTCCTTAAGTACTTGAATGAATTTTGTTTATAGAATAAACTCTTACATTAAATCCAAACGTTAATGTATGACGTATTAAGATTTATAATTGGTTTAAACTAATAATTTGAATCTAAGCCTATGAGGGCTTATTTGTGTATATATATTTCTGTGAAATTAAAATGGAAAGTATTTTTGGGATGCATTAGGACGGTAGGTCAAGCGGGTATGAACCATGTGTAGGGTAAGTTAGGTTGTCCTTGTATGGGTAGAGTAACTTAATTAAGATTCCAGGACACGATTAGGAGCGTGTTGTTTTGATGAGAGGTGAGTTTGGGGTTTCACGACAGTGGGACTCCACTTTAATTATGAAATAATGCGTTGATATTTATTATGCGCGGTTAACACACTTGCTAAATATTTTTACACCTCGGGATATGACCCGTTTATATTTCTCTTTTTCTATATATAAGTATGTATATATTACTACAGGTGTCCTACCGCATGGATATCGGATGCTTTTCTATCCAGAGTCTTCTGAACCGTAGCAGTTGCGAACTGTGGCGGGATTTAAATTGTAGTCGCCTCCTACTTCTTTTAAAATCTAGGTAAGATTGATGTCGTGTATCGGTTTTATACCCAATGGATATTTGTAGCTGTTTATATTTCTTCTTTATGATGGTTGTACAGTCTGTGACCCGACAGCTTATTCGGGTATATTTTTCCTTGTATGTACCCATTTCTTTTTATTCTAGAACTTTCTTTTATTATGGTACTTGTGTTCATGTTACCTTTTCTCGTAGCGTTACATCATTGGTTGGTTTTGCGTTGCATGTTTTAAATTTTTGGCACACTCTTATATGATTTCGGCTAGTTAGCCTTATTTATTTATGTATAGTCTGTTGATGTTGAGATTGAGCCATCTGATATTCCTGATTTAATGTAGTATAGGGTTGGCTACCCGTTATTATTTTAAGCGTGGTGTCACAGGAAAGATCGCCATACCTTTTTCTTGGTTTTGTAACAACCCTTGACTTGGGAGACTGAGAAATTAAAATTTTGGGAAAATAAAAATTTAATTAAATTAGAGATTTTTAAATTTTGGAATTGAGGTCCAAAAATAGAGAACATTTCAAAGTATTTCGGATGATGTTTTTGAGGGTACCATCGATCCCGGAAGGGTCAAGATAGTCAAAATGACTGTCGTTGGGTTTTAGTTCGAATCCGGAATGTTTTTAAGTCAATTTGACTCGAATTGGAGTAAATGAGTCATTTAATGTGTGTATTAACATTTAAAATTGGGTTTATTGTTTTAAGGGATTTAAAGGCTTACGGATCAAGCCTTCTCATTTAGAGAAAGAGAAAGAGAAAGAGAAAGAGAAAGAGAAAGAGAAAGAAAAGAGAAAAAAGAAGAAATGAAGAGAGAGAGAGGAAGAAAACTTGGAGATTTTCGGCCCAAACGCGACATCGAGGGAGATCCAACCTCTACAAAATTGAGGCAAGTGTTTAATCTTTCTAAATAAGTCATTTTGGTATTTGATTTCATAATTGTGGATAAGAAAATTTGAATTTGGGTATTTATAACAAAACTTAGATTTTGAAGATTAAATCTTTTTATTGATGTTTAGATATGGATTTGATTGTGTAGAAATGGTTGGGATCAGATTTGGGTTGAATTATTGGCTTAGGATAATGTTTTATTGATGGTTTAGGGGTTAGAAGTGAAATTTTAGGGTTTTAAACTCGTGGGTTCAATGAAGAAGAAGAACCCTTCAAATTCTACTGACCCGAATCGATTCGCCCCTTAAGAGAATTGATTCGGCCTAATCAAAATTGGCAGGTCTGCATTGACCGAATTGATTCGGACCCAAGCTGAATCCATTCAGCCTGAGATAGAAGCCCAGGTCTTTGGACCCGACTAGATTCGCCTTGGAGGCCGAATCAATTCGCTGGGCGGAATCGATTCAAAATAGGGCTGAATCGATTCGAAAATAGGGCATTTTGAGGAATTTTCTCTATAATGATTTCAAACCCTTTTTTGTTGGGTTTATTGTTTTGGGGACATGATTATATGAGGTAAGAAATATGTTTTGGAGATGTGATTGGAGAATTCTCGCATGAGGAGATCGCGGGTATGCATTGGGTCATTTTGGGGACTCATATCAATATGTATTGGAGATTATTGTATTAGTGTAGTATGGGAATTCCTTTATGAATGGTAGCTCTATTTAGAGTTCAAGTGAGCTTACATATGACTTACGATTTAGGACTCTTAGAGCGAGAGTTGTGAGGTCATGACTCAAAATTTTAGGCCGAGTGTGGTGCCGAATCCTTATAGTAAATAGGATTCTATTGAGATTTAGGTTTGGGGACTGAAGAGAGAGAGGGGTCACGTATCCTTAGAAATTTTTAAATTAAGGAACAATCAGTAACCCAATAGGAGTAAGGGTTCCTAAGATTAATCGAACCATGGGTGAAATTGGGAACGATTGGATCGTACTATCAACCAGAATAAGTGGTAGTACAATTCTAGTTAGGATAGTCTATACATAATTGTGTGGAAGTAACAATTGGGATTCAAATACTTGAAATGAATTTGGGATAAGTTGAGGTTTATAGACTATTAGTCATGTATATGCCAATGGTCAAATAGTACTAGAGATAATTATGTACTTTTGAATATAGAGGAGATGTGTAGTGGTGGTTTCCTACACTAAACTTTGGGTGATAACCCTAATGTTGGATATATACATGTATTTTTGGGATACTATTCATCATAGGAAAAATGGATGAATATGCTTTAAGTGAGGGATCATATTCTCTTATCGAGGTAAGTTAAGGAGATTAGGATGGAGCCTAGTATATTGATGATATATATATACTTATGGCCGTGATTATAAATCTTATACATATGAACGAGAGAGAGTTTGTATATATATATATATATATATATATATATATATATATATATATATGGATATGTGAATATATGTATATATATCTGTATGGATATGAATATATGGATATACTTGTGTTGTGAATATCTAAACCGTATGTGATGGTTTAATCATATGATGTAATCATATGGATGTATATATATTGTGCATGTGAACGATATATGTACTTATGTGGTTAAGCATACCCCGCTCATGCTATCATTGGGAAGTTTTCATGCAGAGGGTGAGCATCCTGACTCAAGGAGAAGGGTGTGGATATTCCCCAAGTCATAGTCGTCCATTGTGTTATTATGAGATATGCATTTCTTTTGGGGTGGGACATGGTGGGTATGTCTCGTCTCATTGACCGGTTAGGATCTATGATCGCTTCCTAGGACGTCGTGTGTGTGTGATTAGCCACGATGTCGGTGATATTGAGTCCGACCGTGGTTCCCAGGATGGTATGTGAGTAATGCCCTGGAAGATGATAGCATGGTGCAAATTATCGGCGATATATATAGCCGGGTATATTATGTGCATGGCCATTCTACATCATATGTGGTATGTACACTTGGCTATGGGAATGGATGATGGTATATATATATATGGTTAGAATAAATGCCTATATATATATATATATTTATATATATATATATTTATATATATCCTATAGGTGAAAGGATATGGAATTTTTATGGAGTACATCTTGGAGGATTATGCTGTACTAGATTATTGGGGGGTTGATGTATCGCATTTAAGGAATATTTCGGTTACATCATCCCAAGGATATTATTGGAGATTTTGATTTTTTCTTATATGGTAATATAAATTTAGTAGAATTGTATGTATGGCATAATGGATCTCTAGGATCGATATTGTTAAGGAGTAGTGTAACCGGGGGGGTTCCTTGTTTGGATTTCGCTTTGTGAGATGCCCCACGCATGAAACGTAGTGCAATGTTGAGATTGGAGAGAAGTTTTGTCAATAATAATTTGAATGCATGTTATTTGGAAATTAAATTAAATGATTCAACCCAAATGCATATGGGTAATGTGTTAAGAATTATAATTGATTAAATTATAAACCGGAATCCATTAAGCCTAGTATGGCATATATGTTTGTAAAATTAATTAAGTGTGCTTAGAACGAGTTGGATTCTTGGGTTATAATAGGAAGGCAGATCTTGGGTATAGGTTGTACCTATGGTATGTTAGGTTGTCCTTATAGGTGGGGTAACTTAACTAAAATTTCAGGACGCGAATAGGTGCGCTCCGTTAGATGAGAGGTGAGTTGGGGTTTCACGCGAGTTCGATTCCACTTTAATTATGAAATAAGTTCATTTATATTTATTATGCGCGGTTAACACACTTGCTAAATATTTTTACAACTCGGGCTCTGACCCGTTTACTTTTCTCTCCTTCATGTATATATATATATATACTATTACAGGTATCCTACCGCATGGATGCCAGATGACCTTCTATCCAGAGTCTTGGGAGTCGTGACAGGTGCGAACTGTTGCAGGATGTAGATTGTAGTCTCTTCCGACATATTTAAAAATCTAGGTAGGATTCATGTTGTATATCGGGTTTATACCCAAGATATATTTATAGATGTTTATATTTATTCCATTTTAGTTATTGTATTGTCTGTGACCTGACAGTTTATTCGGGTATATTCATTTCTAGCTACTCATTTCCTATTATTATCGCATTTCATTTATCATAGTTCTTGGGTGCACATTTTCTTTCCTTTGTTAGTAGCTTATAGTGTTGGTTTGTTGGTTGTTGTATATTGTATTAAATTTTAACATCTCGCTTACATCATATAGGGTTGTTAGTCCTATATTTTATTAGTACCGACAGTTGGTGTTGAGACTGAGCCATCTGAAACTCCTGATTTAATGTAGTATAGGGTTGTCCACCCGTTATTATTTTAAGCGGGGTGTTACAGTTGTGTAGAAAACCGGTGGGATATCAGCATACTAGGTTTTTAATCCATTGTTGTTTGTTAATGCTAGCGTCTGTGTTTGGTGGGAAACACTATATGGATTGGTTTATTAGTTTTATATATTCTGGCGAGTAGGTAGGCAGGTCACCACTTGCCAATGACGAACCTTTCTTAGTTGAGTTTTTAATGAGATGACAATTTGATTCTTGAGAAAGATGTATGCTTCTTTATGCTTATGTGTACCTAATTCTTACAACTTCTTTTTATTGTGTAGTGTTTATTGCTGTTATGATTTTTTTTTTTTTTGGAAAACAATAGTTTTACCCCAACCCAAATCTTGTTCTCTTAAAAAACTCAGTAGTCTTTTTTTCACCTAGCTTAAAACCAATTTAAGCATGTATTTTGTTTCGTTCTCCGATCAATGTTAAGCGTATTAATTTTAACTCAAACTTAAAAATCAGCATGTACCTTTAGTATAAAAATAAACCTGTATCTCTATTCTAAAAATAATGTGACCACTCTTGAATAATGTGTATACTGTGTTAAAGAAAAAGAAGCCCGTGTCGGGTCAGCTGAACTCCGACCTACGATATCTAGCTATAAACTTGATTCCATTCCCAAGAAATCTATATGTAAATCAATAATTGTTATGAGCGGGTTAGTTTGATTCAGTATTATGATTTTTCTTTTATATATGATTTTTAAATAATTTATGGAGGGCATGCAATGATATGAGTTTAAAGAGGGAACGATATGGAGAGAAAACATATTTTTAATTTTTTTTTAAAAACATTATATGAATTATGAGAACACAATGATTTTTATTAAAATTTTAATTGTTGTCCAATCTTTGGGTTTTGTAGGACTTGGTTGTTAGGATGATGTGACGGGGCACTGCTGATTTAATGGTATCGGAAGTATCGACATATATCGCATTTTGGTTTATCGAACGGACCCATAAGTGTGATACATAAAAGATTATGAATATTTGATTTTAATTGATATATTGTATTTCTTTGAATATTGTTGTTGGGTTATTTTTATTTCTTAAATAGGGTATTTACTCTTATAAATAGATGAGATTTTACCCAATTTCTTTTTAAAATTGTTTACAATTATTTATATTACATAATTAAATTTTTTGACTTAAATAATGGTTTTACTCTCAAGAATTGAGTTGAATTGATGATTTTGTTTATACGATGTTTGGGATTGATTATTAGTATTATTGTTTTTTTTTCTTTCTTAAATAGGGTGGGTAGTTTTATAAACAAATAAAACTCTTCGAATTTTTTAAATTGTATAACATTACATGTATTGTATATAAAACTTTATAACTTAAAATTATATACGACTTAATACTTTATTTTGTTAGGGGAATGAAATTATTTCTGTTCCGTAATTATGTACTTTGGATATTTTTTTATCGTGCCTTCAGGCCCGGGATATATATATATAGACTCATGTGCACACTAAGTTTGCACATCATTTTTTTTAAATAGTAAAAAAAAATTGATATGATTTTTATGGTGTGATATTTAAACATTTTAAGGGACCAATTTGAAAAAATTAGTTTAAAATTGTTTTTTTGCTATTTTTAAAAAATCGGTCAAACTTTCGCTATTTTTAACCACTTTAAAAGTTGCAAACGTTTGACCGATTTTTTAAAAATAGTAAAAAATATTTTTTTGAGTTTACATTTTTTATTTGGATCCATTGAAACATGTATTTCACTTAAAAAAACAACTCAATTTTTTTATAATATTTTAAAAAAATTGGCGTGCGCTAGCACTTGTCCAAACTTAATATGCACCTGTGTGTGTGTGTGTGTGTGTGTGTGTGTGTGTGTGTGTGTGTGTATATATATATATATATATAATCGTGCTCCTATACATACCTCCCGTGTTATAAAGGTTGTGGACTGATGCGTGTATGAGTTTCAGTTAAAACTGAAATGTTGCTCTCATTTCTCTCTCCGTAAATTTCCTCAATTTTTCCAAGCATTCTCTCTCCACTCCAACCATCTTAATGTCAAAAGTACAAATTAGAAACCTTTACAAAACATAGCTACGTTGCCAAAACAATTTTTTTTATGATGTCGAATTTTGAAAGTGAAAGACCGAAACATATAGCCTTTTCACATAACTGATGCATGTACCTGAGTAATTTTATTTTTTGTTTTCTTATAGATAAACTTTCACGTTAAAGCCATATGTACTTTGGTTACGAGGTAAACTTGTTTTCTTCTTATTATTTTTAGATAAATTCTATAAGTCGCACCTCCAAATCGTTTAGAAATCGAATCTTTAAAAAAAAATTATAAGTTTCTTATTTTTTTTGTTTTTAACAATTGATACAAAAATAGTTTTTTATATTAAATAACAGTTTTTCTATTAATGCAAAAAAACAATTTTTTTAAATTAAAAACAAACAGTTTTTTAATTAAAAGTAATCAGTTTTTTTATTAAAATTAAAATTAAAATTAAAAAAATATTTTTTTAATAACTTAAAAAACTATGTTTATTGAGATGATATCGCGATTGATTAGTGCCGCGGGCGCGGTCCCACATTTCCGGACCCACATCATTTATTGAATATAGGTACGCACCAGCGGCACTAATCAATCGCGAACCTAAGACATCAAATTAAACCGTTTTTTAATTGAAAGTAAACAGTTTTTATTAAAATTATAATTAAAAAAATTAGTTTTCCATAAATAAATAAAATTATGTTTATTGACATGATATCGCGAATGATTAGTGCCGCTGGCGCGGACCTACATTCCAAGACCCATATCATTTGTTTATGAAAAAAAATATTTTTTTTAATTTCAATTTCGATAAAAAATTGTTAAATTTTAATAAAAAAAAACTGCTTAAGTTGATGTCTTGGATTCGCGATTGATTAGTACCGCTGGCGCGCACCCGTATTCAATAAATGATGTGGGGCTAGGTATGTGGGTATGCGTCAGCGACATTAATCAATCGCGATATCATGTCAATAAACATAGTTTTTTTAGTTATGAAAAAATTAATTTTGTAATTTTAATTTTAATAAAAAACTGATTAATTTTAATTAAAAAAAACTGTTTGTTTTTAATTTTAAAAATAGGCTTTTACGGTCTAGTCCTTGGACTAACAATTTTGGACAAAAAAACCGGTGAACCAAATTTTAAACGATTAGGTCCAACATATAAATACCCCCAATTTAAGAAAATCATAAACCTAATCGGCTATTGGAGTTTTCTCTGCAACTAACGACTATTCTCTGAAATCGAAAATAACATCAATCTTATGCTTTGATCGTCTGTCCTATAATCGATTACAGTGTTCTTAATCGATTCTACCTGTATCACTTGGCTCTATCATTTGTAAGTTTATCTTTATCAGCAGTTGATTTTGCTATTTTCGATCGATTACAATAAGTATATGTCCTTTGTTTTAATTTAAGAGACTCATTGTAATATTCATTCATGTGATTGAATAGCTTTTTATACGTTATATATGTATATGTTTTTAATTTGTGTTTTTTATGCATTTATGTTTGGATTCTTAATAAATAAGTTATATTTATCAATATTTGTAATTGTTAGTTGAATGTGCTAAATGAATATTATTGATGTTTCATTCTAATTTTAAGAGTCCTTGATTTTGATTTGGTATTGAATCATTTATTGATATAGGTCCGCACTAGCGGAAATAACCAGTTCGATATCAGTTTTCAAAGTACACGCAGTGTTTATAAAGTACACGTGATTGATTATTAGATAATATGTGTGTGGTTTATTACTTCATGTATAGGTTTTTAAAAAGTGCCTGTAAGTTTATATTAATTATAAATAAATATTTTGATATTTCATGCATTAAATTATTGCACACATTTTTAGAATTATTGGCCTTGAAGTAAATGTTTTTCGTCTCTGTTTTACTGCAGGACATTATGGTAAGTAGTGTAATAGCAAGGTGTTGTTATTTGAATAATATGGCTTGTATTGAAATATTTGAAGATAGCTCATTAGATTTCATATGCAATGAGTTGTGTATTAGGTTTACTAATTTGAGAAGTGGGAGTTTTTCATTGAGGTATTCATTTGGTGATGAATGTCGGTTCATGTTGGTTTGTGACAACGATGTTTGTTGTATGTTGTGGTCCCAATTGATCGTGAAAGCTAATTTCATATGGATATATGTCATTGATTCATTACCATTTCCATGTAATACATGTCGTGAACGGGTTGACTGCTCTAATCGAATTTTTGAAGGGGTTGACTGCAGTAATACAAGTTCTGAGAGGGATGACAGTGGTGATACAAATACACAGAGGTTAGAGTCTTTATCATCAGGCACTAAAAATGATTTTAATAGTTGCATTGAAAATGAATTTTATCTTGGAGGTGTGGAGTCAAGTAAGTCGAAAGTATATCTTTCGAATGATTGGAAGACTTATATAAGTCATGAGCAGCAGTGTTTTGAAGGAGGTGTAATGGAATTTCGGGATAAATTGCGAAAGTATGTCGTTGAGGTTGGGTTCAAGTATGCGTATTTGAAGAATGATAAAACTCGAGTGACGGATGAATGCTCTAAAAAGACTACTGAGAATTTCATGTGGAGAATTCATGCTTCATTATCTACAATAAATGGATACTTTTACATACGTGCAATGAATAACGAGCATACATGTAGAGGTGTCTTTCGTAGTCCGTCAGCCAAAATGATAGCCTCCAAGTTGATTTCAACATTGGTAGCTGATGATCTTAGAGATAACCCGCTATTGAGACCAATTGATGTAGTTAGAGATATGAAGAAGAATTATGGTCTTGATATAGCTTATCAACATGCATGGCGTGCGAAAGAGATGGCTGATGTTGATATACATGGTGATAAAAAGGTTTCTTATGCATTAATGAATAATTATCGTGACCTTCTATTGCAGTATAATCCTGGGTCGCATTTCATCCTTGACGTCAGGGGCCGATCCACCCCAGGACGAAGCGGGGCGACCGCCCCAGTTCAGCTTGTTTAAAAAAAAATTAAGGGTTTTTTGGTAAACAATTAAACCTGGAGGTTTCTTTTAATTATTTTTAAAGTTAAGGGGAAACTTTGTAATAAACATAAAATAAAAACATAACTTAAAACAAACAAACCTTGCAGAGCTAATCGTCGGTCGAACCAAACAAAAACAGATTTCTAAACCTAAAAAGAGAAACCCTCTTTTCTCTCTCTCTCTCCCTCCACACTCCACCGCCGCCGCCGCCGCTGCCCCTGCTCCACGGGGTGGATCTGCCGCCGCTCTCTCTCTCCCGGAATCTCTCTTCTCTCCCCACCTCCTGCGCAGGCGCAGCTGTGCTGCCCCTGCCGCCTGCCTGCTCCGCCACTGGGCCAAGCCCCTGCCTGCCGGTGCCTGCTGTCCTCTCCTCCACCGGACCACCACCAACGGCAGCTGCCCCCTACCTCCACCACTTGCTGCTCCAGGTATATTTCAATTAATATGAAATTAAAATATGTTTATATGTGTAATTTGTAAATTAATATCTGTTTATTAAAATTTATATGAAATTATTTATACTAAAATGAAATTAAATTTATTTTGTGTATATCTGTTTATATGTGTAAATTAATGAAAATTTTTATGTTAATTTATATGTTGTTTATATGTAAATTTATGTGTCAATCTATATAAATTTTTATGTTGTTTATATGAAATTAAATTAAATTTTTAAATTTAGGGAATCTATGGAGAAATTTTTAAGCGAAAAAGAGGAGACAACGCACCAATCGTATCCGAAGCTGAGGTTCAATCATCTCCCACTTTCAATGCGGAGTCCGACAATCTACCCCAAATTGTGGCACAAACCATACAATCTCAAATGCCGCCGCCTATTTGACCACTAAAGTCATAATTAAAGATATTGGGGATGAGGTATTCTCCATACTAGTTGACGAGTCCCGTGACATCTCTATGAAAGAGCAAATGGAAGTGACTTTACGCTATGTGAACAAAAAAGGCTATGTGGTTGAACGTTTTCTTGGCATTGTACATGTTATTGATACTACATCTTTAACACTTAAGGCAAGCCTGGAGTCACTTCTCTTGAAACATGGATTGAGTATGTCAAGTATTCGTGGGCAAGGTTATGATGGGGCGAGCAACATGAAAGGGGAGTTCAATGGGCTGAAGAGTTTGATTCTAAGGGAAAACAGTTCAGCTTATTACGTTAATTGTTTTGCTCATCAGCTACAGTTGGCATTAGTAGCGGTCGCAAACAATCATAACGCAATTGGTTCTTTCTTTCTCAAAGTTTCAATTTTATCTAATGTTGTTGGAGCATCTTGCAAGCGTAGAGATATATTTTGGATGAAACAATATGATGATATACTTGAAGGAATATACAATGGTGATCGGGAGACGGGTCGTGGTTTAAATCAAGAAGAAGCATTCACACGGGCAGGGGACACGAGGTGGGGTTCACATTATGGTACACTTTTGAGTTTAGATCATTTGTTCTCTTCTGTGATTGGTGTTCTTAAGGTGGTTCAAGTTGATGGTGATGTAGGGACTCAGAGAATAGAAGCATATGATATGATTAGCTCTTTGCAGTGCTTTGATTTTGTTTTCAAATTGCAGTTAATGAAAGCAATTTTGGGGATTACCAATGATTTGTCGCAATCACTACAATGAAGGGATCAAGATATTGTGAATGCAATGGATCTTGTTAGAATAGCTAAAATGCGTTTACAAAAAATGAGGGAGCATGGATGGGATCAATTGTTGAAAGTAGTATCATCCTTTTGTAGTACGCATGACATTGTAATCATAAATATGGAGGATTGTTTTGTGATCGGTGGAAGATCACATCGAAATCTCGAAGAGAGGACAAATCTTCACCACTATCGTGTTGAATTGTTCTATTCGGTGATAGATATGCAACTTCAGAAGTTAAAACATCGGTTTAATGAGGTGAATACAGAGTTACTTTTATGTATGACATGTCTTGATCCAAGTATGAACTTCTCCAAATTTCATGCGACAAGATTAGTTCGATTTGCATAATTTTATCCGAATGATTTTGATCCCATTGAACTCACAGTCATTGGGGAACAACTCGAAAATTATATTTATAGCGTGCGTGATAATGATGAATTCAAAGATTTGAAAGGGATTGGTGCTCTTGCTCAAAAAATGGTTGAAACGCATAGGGATCGGTTATTTTCATTAGTGTACTTGCTTATAAAACCTGCCTTGACATTACCGGTTGCAACTGCGAGCGTGGAAAGAGCATTTCCCGCAATGAAAATCGTTAAGAGTACATTACGTAACCAAATGGGAGATGATTTTACAAATGACTGCTTGGTGACGTACATTGAACAGGATATTTTCAAAAATATTTATACGGAAGATATTATTCAACATTTTCAAAATATGAAGCCACGTAGGGGAATATTGTAAAAAATCTCTTTGTATTTGGAATTTCTGGTTATGTACGGATCAATATGAAATTTTGGCATATTAAGTATTTATGTTTTATCAATTGTTGGTTTTTATGTGTTGATTATTTATTAGTGTCATTAAAAAAATTTGAATCGATTTCGCCCGAGTTGGACTAAAATCCTTGATCCGCCACTGCTTGACGTGAAACATGAGAGTAAAAAATTCAAGAGAATATTTGTAATGTTTAGAGGATGTATTTATGGATTTCAATACTGTAGACCTGTTTTATTTCTTGATGGTGCCTTTTTGAAGAGCCGTTATCGTGGAACAATACTATCAGCTACTGCAAGGAATGGGAACAATGGTAAATGAATTTTAAATATTTTATTTTGTGTATTTCATTGAAATTTTGTTTGTTCCATTCCATATCATCAAAATACAAGCATAAAAATATAAAATACCTTTGAAGGTCTTTGTTTTAGTTCACGTGTACTTTTCATTTTTCTGCGTGTATTGTCATGATATGTCTTATTATGCGTGTACTTTGATGATGATGATGATTTTGTTTGTTCCATTCCATATCATCAAAATACAAGCATAAAAATAAAAATACTTTTGAAGGTCTTTGTTTTAGTTCACGTGTACTTTTCATTTTTCTGCGTGTATTGTCATGATATGTCTTATTATGTGTAATACTAAGTAAAGTACACGCATAGTGCATGTAAAGTACACGTGAATGTTTTTGTTAATGCCACGTGTACTTTTTATTTTTATACGTGTACTTTGATGATGATGATTTTATGTGTAGTAATAAGTAAAGTACACGCATTTTACATGTCAAGTACACGTGAATGTTTTTCTTAATTTCACGTGTACTTTTCATATTTATGCGTGTACTTTGATGATGATGTGATGTTGAATACAAACTAAAGTACACGCATTTTACATGTCAAGTACACGTGAATGCTTTTCTTAATTTCACGTGTACTTTTCATTTTTATGCGTGTACTTTGATGATAGGTGTTGTTATTTAGAAATAATAAAGCAAAGTACATGTTAAAAATGTAAAGTACCTTTGAATGTTTTTGTTTAGTTCACCTGTACTTCACATTTTTATGTGTGTATGTTGATGTTAGTCTTGTTAATAATAAAGCCAAGCAAAAGATTGGAAAGTAAACGTGCATGTCTTTTTATCTTTATCGTGTGTACGGTACATTTTTATGTTTTGTCTTATTATTTACAAACAATTTAAATTAAACACAATATATTTCCCATGTGTTTTAGGGTCTGCGCCAGCAGCATCAATATACAAAGTGTTGTACATGGATATGTTATTTATTTTAATTTTAATATATTTTTATATTTCAGGACTTTTTCCTGTTGCATATGCTATTGTTGATTCCGAAACCGAAGATAACTGGATGTGGTTTCTAGTCAATTTGCATAGTGCAGTAGTTGAGCAATATCGAAACATAACATTTATATCAGATCGAAACAATGGATTACTTGAAGCTGTTTCGAGGGTCTTCCCATTGTCTGCACATTCCTACCGTATACATCATTTACAAGGGAATATAAAAAAGAAAATTCGTGGGAATTGTGCTGGATTTCGAAAGAAAATTGTTAAAGATTTTTTGTCTTGTGCATATGCTGTCTCAGTAGATGTATTTCACAAGAATATTGAAGCATTGAAGAAGGAAGGAGGAGCTGTTATTGCCGATTTCATTGATAGTTTGCCTCCCGAAAATTGGTCCTGTGCATATTTCCCTGGTAAACGGTATGGTGACATGGCATCTAGTATTGCGGAGTCATTCAATTCATGGATATTAGAGGAAAGGCATTTACCAGTAATGAATATGCTTGATAAATTAAGAGTGAAGATTATGAATTTCAATGCAAACAAACTTGTTGAGTCTGACACTTGGAAAAATGAGCTATGTCCTTTTTTTCAAAAGTTACTGAATGAAAATTGGAATAAAAGCCGACATTGGACTATTAGTCGCTCAAGTCAAAATGTATTTGAAGTTCATTCAGAAGTGCGAGCAACAGTTGACTTAGGAGAAAGGACTTGTTCTTGTAAGAGTTGGTAGATTAGATGTTTTCCATGTTCTCATGCTGTTTGTGTTGTGCGGAGGAAAGGGACCAGTATTTATGATTATATTGAGGAGTACTATAAGGTATCTTTCTACAGAAAATCATACTCGATACCTATAGTTCCTCTTCCTGATTTGATTTCTTTAAATATTCATATTCCTGAAAATCCATCAATCCTTCCACCAATGACTAAGAGACCGACAAGCAGGCCAAGAAATAAGAGAATAAAGTCTTCTGGTGAGATCACAGTAAGGGAAGTTACTTGCTCGAGGTGTAGTAAAACGGGTCATTACAGGTCTACTTGTAAGGAACCCATTTGACTATTTTTAAAATTGTTGAATTCATTCATTTTAACCATTTGATTGAATAAATTAATTAATAAACCATTTGTTTCACATAAATGAATGTAATTTATTTTTAAGTCTCATTCTTTAGTTTTTTTTGTGTGTTGCTGTACACATATTTTTCATAAAACATACATGATCATTATTCCTTGTGTTCACGTGTACTTTACCTTTGTATACACATGTTATGTACAGTACACGCGCATTTTGATGTCCAAAGAAATTTTAGGTATTTTAGCAATAGTTCCATTTGTGAAGGTTTTGTTTGTCCTAATCCCATTTGACTTTTATATTCATAATTAGTCCCATTTAGCAGTTGTGGATGGTTACAACTGCATTCCGAGAAAAATGTGGACTGCTATATGGGGTGTGATTGTATTATTGTTCAGAGGCATTTTAATTTCCACATTCATTGAATAGGAATAACAACAATAAATGATATATCTAGGATCGGAGGCAAGATGATGATCAAAACTGGGACTAAATGCCAAAGTCCCCAAGAAATTTTATCAATGCGTGTCCTTGATTAAATATACGTGTACTTTATTAAGTACAAGTATATTAATAAAGTACACGAATTTAAAAATGGATTTGGTCAGTTCAATATGCGTGTACTTTATAAAATCATGCGTGTACTTTACTTATGTACATGCATGAAGTACATGCATAATATAAATATAATATGCGTGAACTTGATGAAATGTGCGTGTACTTTATGAAGTACACGCATTGATAATTAAAGTACACGCATTTAAATATAATTGTACATGCATGTTTTAGCAAAGTACACGCATATTGATATGACAAAAATCTAATTCAATATACGTGTACTTTATGTATTCTGCATGTAATTTTATCAAGTAGATGTATATAAATGCATGTACTATTTGGAAAATGGTTTTTGACATTACAATCTGCTTGTACTTTATAAAAGACATTTGGGTCACTCATATTCTTAAACTCCTATGGGTATTATGGTCCGCGCCGGCGTCATTATTATACAAGTATTTCAATAGGCGTGTACTTTGTAGACTATGCCTGTACTTTATAAAGTACACGTGTAATATATAGAGTACACGCATTTATATAATGTTTTGGGACAATATCTTGAGTACACGCATTATTATACAAGTATTTCAATAGGCGTGTACTTTATAGACTATGCATGTACTTTATAAAGTACACGTTTAATATATAGAGTACACGCATTTATATAATTTTTTTACATGAAATGTTATTAATGTTAAAATTTTTAACAAAATACGTGATCATGTTTACAAGGGTTCACGTGTACTTTACTATATTGGGTGTATGACATAACTCAGAACACATTCATGAAAGAAATAATTTTTTTATTAAAAACAAAAAAATAAAGTACAATTTTTTCAAATAAAGAAAGCTTAAAAAACTAAACAAGGCTTCTAGTAGGGATGTTTGTCAAAGGCATCCAGGATGTCAGGGAGAGAGTCAATTAAATTCGACCAGTGTCGAATTTCTTCTTCTATGACAGCTACAAGGCCTTCATGGAGAGCCTTCTTCTCCTTCAGCTTTGCGTTTTTCATGGGAACTTCTTGTGTATAGAAAGACATGAGTTCTTCATGTGTTTGAGGAGGGTCCTCATCCATATCAAATAAATCTATGGGATTGGGTGGAAGTCCAGAATAGCCTTCCCTCACATATGTTTCAAACTGCTCCAAGGCAGTTTCATATGAGGAAATATTTTCCTCAATTTGCCTTATTTTTTTTTTTTATTTCTTCCATCCCTCTCAAGAGTTTCTCGCAAGTTTTCTGCTGGAATAGCTATTATGTTATCTTTACCCTAGATGTAATGGTTAAGAAAGGAACAAATATTACTCTTTTATAGGAAAAGTGAAAGTTATTTATTTCTTGACCAGAAGTAGTTGGGAAGTGAGTAGTTGAGCTTAATAAATTGATTTTTGTTATTGTGTCCTTAATGAATTCTTCAAAGTAGTTTTCAATTAAAATAATAAATAATTATTATATTAACCAGTGCGTGTACTTTAGTAAAAATGCGTGTACTTTGAAGAATTCATTGGTGTACTTAGTAATTATGACTTGTATTTTTCGTGAAAACTGCTTGTACATTGTTTCATAACAATCAGATGCATTGTTTGTCTAAACCTTACGTGGATTATGGTCCGCGCCAGCGGGAAAAAACCATTTTGGTGTAATAAATATTGTAAACAATAACCAATATAACACAAAACAAATTACAAATATATGTTTTGAATTTGAATCACAATTTATGGATGTTTTTTCTCCTTTCGGGGGAAGAAATATTTTGACAGAAGAATTTCCCCGAGTACATATGCTCTTTGTTTTAGCATGTCAGGGTCTTGAAACAATTTTTGCATTTCCTTGTTTCTGCTTATTTGTTCAATGTAGTACATGTAGAACACCCCACTGTCAACCCTGAAATTACAATAAAACAAATATAAAAATTAGTATGATGTGATGAAATTTTTTGAAAGGATACAAATTAGTAATTTTTAGAAATGAAGTTTTTCTTACCCATTATATTGTTTAGGGCATTCATGATCTCTTATTAGGTCAAATTTGAGATCACTTTCCAGCAAGAAATCTACAGTCCTTCTTTCTTGCTCTGTCAATGGATCATCATCCATTGTAAACTCATTTGGTGTACCTTCATCAAATTTCCTCTGAATTTTGTAACCATTGTTTTTCATTATTTCTGCTTCAGTCTTCAATAGGCACAGTGTTTTTTGGAAGACAGAAAACTGTTAAGAAGATAAATATTTAGTGTATACAAATAAAAGAGTATATGAAGATTAAAGAGTGAAAAATACACGCGTAATATAAAAGTACACGCCCATTTTATTTTTTCATATCACGTGTATTTTAAAATATGATGCGTGTACTTTGCCTAATGTGTTAAAAGTACACGCATAATATTAAAGTACACGCATATTTTATTTTAAAATATCACGTGTATTTTAAAATATGATGCGTGTACTTTGCCTAATGCTTTAAAAGTACACGCATAATATTAAAGTACATGCATATTTTATTTTTATCTATCACGTGCATTTTAAAATATGATGCGTGTATTTTTCCTAAAGAGTTAAAAGTACACGCATAATATTAAAGTACACGTAACTTGTATTGGTTCATTTCACGTGTATTTTAAAATATGATGCATGTACTTTGATAATCTGGGTAATTATGTACAACTAATACAAAGTACACGCATTATATAATGCACGTGTACACGTGTATAATATAAGTACAAGTAACATTACTAATTAAGTTTAGGCACTAACCAATTTTTTTCCATCATCGAAGAATGTTGTGTTTTTTTCCTTGTCGTTCGGTCGAAGGGGATCCATGTGGACCACTTTATTTTCTTTTTTGTATATCACAAGTAATGTGAAATATCCTACACTATGTCTTAGTACAATGAATAAATTATTACAAGTGCCTAAGTATTCAAATAAATCCTTATATAATTCCTCATTCTTATTGACTCCATTTGTTCTACAAGCTTCTATCTGAATAAAAATTATAGACATAGTGTTAATAAAAAAAAACTTAAATTTTGTTTCTCAAAACTTTCGTTTTATTTGTACTTACCCAACAATAATAAAAAAAAAGTGTGTGAGTAGGAGAGCCCTTCCTCTGACAATTTTAATCTCAATACTTCACTAAAGGCAAGTATTATCTATTTCACACAATATAAAATGGTGAGGAAATAATAATGTTGAAATTTAATGGATGTCTAATATTTGGACTACATACTTGGCTTGAAATTTCTTGATTGTTGAGGACTTCAAGTAAATCTTCCCATGGGACATACGAAACAATCCCTTGGAAAATAAATTCCCTGCATTTTATATAATAAATAAGAATTGTATAATAATAATAATCTTATTCTTTTGCACGAAAAAAAATATACATTAGCGAAGTGATAAATCATAAAACAATAAACTTTACCCTGGCTCAGCAATTTAAATAAACTCTTCAATCTTTTTCTTCTAAGCTTCATCGAGATATTTGTATGCTTCGATTGCTTCAAGCTTGACGCGAGTTTCCTTCATTTTTTCAGCTATTGTTATACGGCCTTTTCTAAGCTTTGACTCTTTTTGTTTCTTAATTCGTTCAAGATTTTTTGTTTCGCCGTCAGCTTTTCTTTTCTTCTGCCCTCTAGTAAGAGGTCCTTTTGTTTTGGATATTTTAGGGCTTCCCTGAACTTTCTTTGAGGCTACTTCAATCTTTAAACTCGAAATTTCGTCAAGGAGTCGTTTATTAATGTTTTCCTGATATATTTAACAAGGAATGTTGGATTGTAAGCATTTTTTGAAACAATGATTCATTTTCTCTTACGTGTATTTTATATAATACACGCGTGTATTTTAATACATGCGTGTATTTTATAAAGTACACACGTGTATTATAAAATACGTGTACTTTATAAAATTTATAATATACATAAAATTTATAATAAAATTAAGAAAGTGTAGCGTGTAATAAATATCTATTGTATTTTATAGATACCTGGTCAGTTTTTTTCAATTCTGATTCTTCAAGCATTTTCTTCAACTCCGAAATTTCGTCATTAAGGATTTTATTATTGTTTTCCTAGAATACAAAAAAAATGTTACATTATAAACAATGCATTATTTTTGCATTATATCTAATATCAAATAAAACTGCATTAAAAATACTATGAAATAAAACTGCGTGTACTTTGAGAAAACTGCGTGTACTTTAAATGTGTACTTTAGGAAAATTGCGTGTACTTTGCATTCAAAAGTACCTGTTGAGTTCTTTTCCACTCTGACTCCTCAAGATTCTGCCTCAATGTCATCTTTTCTATGTTAGCATCTTTCCATTGTTGCAATATATCATCATACTTTTTTTTGAGATCTTCATTAGTCAGAGACAGATATCCATTCTTTTGTTCCAAAATTCGTGTTGATTCTGCCTGTTTTTTCAATGATTCAATCAATTCTTTAATTTTATCTGAGTCACTCATTGTGACTTGATCAAGCTTTTCTATTAAAGAATTGTTTAACTCAACTAGTTGGGCATTTTCTACCTCAAACTTATTTAATAACTCTTTTTCCTTCAAAAGGTTGGAATTCTCCACCTTTAAGTTTGTCACTTCCTCATGGGCTTCAAAAAGTGAATCACGATCTACCTGCAACTGTACATTCAAAATGGCACTCTCTACCTCCAAAGAGGTCGCCTTCTCAAGTGCACCATTAATGTCTTCAGCTGCTTTAGATAGTTGGTTATTTTTTTCCAACAATTCCCTTTTTAAAACAACAATTTGTTCCTCCAAATTAACCTTTGGTTGATCTTTTCCCTTCTTTTTCTTTGGAGTCACAATGTTTTTAAGGGGAATATTCCAACCATGTGAAAATTCATTGTCATTAATATCTTCAGCAACATTTTTTTATGATGAATCAGCATGTATAGGACTTTCTGTAGATATGTTTAAAGAGTAACTTGGCCCTTCAAACTGAGATTCCTTTTATACAAGACAGTCCTTACAAGCTGGTTTACTTGTAGCCTGCTTCAAAGTTGATGTTGCGATGTCATTCTTCACAAACCATTGTTTCAAAGACGACAACTTCCACTTCAGGAATTTTGGAGTATTTTCTTTATATTCTTCAACAGGAGAAATAATTTCAAATTTCTCACATGCCCAATACTGTGATCATACAAAAAACAAAATGAATTTAATACTTGTATTACCTAGGGATTCATAATTGAAAGTACAAGAGATTTGTTCAAAATACACGCAAAATTAAACGTGTACTTTACAAATTTTACAATTGTATATTGAAAGTACACGTTACCATTTCAAATTACACTTATACTTTGTCAATATAAGTTCACATGTACTTTCTAAAGTACATTTATAATATTGATAGAAGATATAACAAGAGTAATTTTGAGAGTACACTGGTTATATTTACAAAACATAGTACACGTGTACTTTGTAAAATACAAGTGTACTTTCACATGATATAAGACGTGTATTTTCAAAATACACGTGATATAAGACGTGTATTTTCAAAATACACGTTAAATATCTAGTGTATTTTGAAAGAACAAGAGAAAATATCACATGTGTTTTGAAAATACACGTAATATTTTCAAAGTACAGGTAAGTATTGGTATGTAAATTTTGAAATATCAGGAATATCAAGTGTATTTTAAAAATACACGTGAAAATAAACGTGTACTTTCAAAATACACGTGAATTTTTCACGTGTATTTTGAAAATACACGTGAAAATAAACGTGCACTTTCAAAATACACGTGAATTTTTCACGTGTATTTTGAAAATAAACGTGTATTTTCAACATACACGTGAAAATATCACGTGTATTTTGAAACTACACGTGAGTATTGCTATGTAAATTTTGAAATATCAAAATGTTTTTTTGCTCACCAGTAGGAAAATGACACATCCAGTAACTGTGCTAGGTTTTGAACTTGCTAATTTGTCAAGTGAATGTATGAGAAACTCTTGCACAGCAGATGCCCAATCATATTTATTCATTTCCTCAATATTTTCAATGTATTTCATCCAAAATTCTCCAAGGGTGATGTTTGAGTTGGAGAAAAATAACGTGTTCAAGAAGTGGAGACACACAATTTTAACAAAATCAGCAATTTCTTCATCTGTTTCCAATTCAACTGATTTCTTCAAACAATTCAAAATTTCTGAATTTCCTATTCTTTTTTAGAAGTATCGTGCTTGTAATCCAGATTTTTTAGCAGTATTCGGTCACTTTTTCAGTTCTATTGATATTAAACCCTCAACCAAGGGTATGCTAAATATTTCACTTATATCTATTGGCATTATTGGAATACTACTCTTCATACGGAAACTTTTGATTTCCGTATTGTACAGCTCGATAATTGATAAAATATTTTTATCCGTCTTCTTGTGGTCCACTTCTACTACTTTCTCACTATAGTAGGCATTGAAAAGCTCCCAAACTGGAGTCTTCTTAAGAAGTTCAATCTGGCTATTGTTTATTTTATCTTTAATTTGATGCAAATCATGGAGAAAGCTAATAATATTTGACCGATATTGGTCATTATTCTTTGCAGGACGTTTAGCTTTCAATGCCACACTAGAATTGGAACTGGATGAAGAACTATCATCAAAACTGCTCTTTTTTTGTTTCTTTCCTCTTCTTGCCTTCATTTTCATCCCCATTATATTGATCTATACACAAAATTTAAATTACTAACCTATAATGATATGTACAAAAAATAAATAAATGCGAATTAGAATAAAACATAGACTAAAACAATAAAATACAAGCGTATTTAACAAAAGTACATGCAATATTCTCACAAACAATTTATACAAGTCTCATCAAAATACATGCTAAAGGCGATAATATATATCGTCAGTTTCATGGTAATACCTAACAGAGGTTGTTCGACAAGTCAAAAACATAGATTCTCTACTCCTAAAATATTCAGTAAAGAAGTGATACAATAGCTGAATGCTAAAAGCTCCAACATTATCAAAACCCCTTAAGCAATTCTGCTCAATTCGTTTAGCTAAATCCTTCTCTTTCGATTTAGTTACTTGAAGTTGTTGCACATCAAAAGTGCAGTAAATGTCTTCATAGTAGTAGTAGAAACCAAGTAACCTTTTAGCTCTATCATTGATGCGAAGGAGAAAATGAATTTCGTCATCATTAGTACTATTCACTGTCAATGTGAAAGGTTTTGTATTGTTAAGATCTTCGAACGTGCAAGCAGCAGTTTTGTAGTTGAACATGCTTGATCATACGATTCCTAAACAATAACACAACAATACAAAATAGTACACTCATAATACACATTAGTACATGGATATTGGATTGAACAAATTGAATTTCAATGTGCGTGTACTTTCTGAATTTTTTGCGTGTACTTTCAACAAAATACACGCAAAAAATGAAAAAGTACACGCAATAAAACTAATTATTACCTAATAACATATCATTCAAAAGCAGCTGGCTATTGGACAAAAAACACTCCTAAATATTAACAAAATAATAATACTTCTTAAAAACTCATGGAATATCATTCAAATGCCGCTGGCGCAGACCAAAATAACATAGGATTGATCAAATATGAATTTGAAATTAATATTTTATAGAGTACATGTATAAAACATAAAAGTACACACATAATGAATTGAGAAATACAATTTCAATGTGCGTGTACTCTGTGTATTTTGCGTGTACTTTTAAAAAGTACACGCAAAATACATATAGTACACGCAACACAGGGCTTGTACATGTACATATTCTATAGAGTACACGTATAAAACATAAAAGTAAACGCATAATGAATTGAGAAATTCATTTTCAATGTGCGTGTACTCTGTTTATTTTGCGTGTACTTTTAAAAAGTACACGCAAAATACACACAGTACACGCAACACAGAGCTTGTACATGTACATATTCCAATCATGTATATATTCCTAGTCCTTGATAAATCCTCGATAAATGATGTATACAGGAGGAAAAGCACAATGATGAAATACATATATCTAACATGGAAAAAGTGTGTTTTGCAATTAAAATGAGGGAAACAAATATATGATGAAATACATATCATGAAAAAGAAGAATGTGATTTCATCAGTCCATATGTCTACAAATTTATACATATGAGAACACAAAATACACAAGGACAAAAAGGTGATAAGAGAATGTATACACACTTGTTAGTGCTGTTTGGAAGAATTTGATTTAGAATGTAAAATGTAGAACTTCAACGATTAGGGTTTGAAAGAAGAGAGTTAGGGTTTTGATCGAAGAGAGTTAAGGTTTTGATCGAACAGAGTTTCTAGAGCTTCGATCAGGAGTATTTATATGTTGTTGTTGACCAAAATTTGATTGAGAAATAGATTCATTTTGTGGTTTTGATCGAAGAGATGGTACGATTAAGGTTTTGATTCAATAGAGAATACAGTGTTTTTGGCACTTCGATTTCTGAATAGTACGTGTTTGTTTTAATTTCGGGGTATTTATATGTTGGACCTAATCGTTTAAAATTTGTTGTGCCTGGTTTTTTTGTCCAAAATTGCTAGTCCAAGGACTAGACCGTTAAAGCCCCTTTTAAAAAATGGTTTTTTACATTAATAGAAAAACTATTTTTTAATATAAAAAACTGTTTTTGTATCAATTGTTAAAAATAAAGAATAAGAAACTTATAATTTTTTTTTTAAAGATGCGATTTCTAGAAGGTTTGGAGGTGCGACTTATAGAATTTATCTAAAAATAATAATAATAAAACAAATTTACCTCATAATCAAAGTGCATATGGCTTTAACGTGGAAGTTTATCTATAAGAAAAGAAAAAATAAAATTATTGAGGTACATGTGTCAGTTTTGTGAAAAGACTATATGTTTTGGTTTTTCACTTTTTCTAATAGAAACACATAGGTACGATTTGACATCATAAAAAAATATTGTTTTGGCAACGTAGGTATGTTTTGTATGGGTTTCTGATTTGTAAATTTTAACATTAAGAGGGTTGGAGGGGAGAGAGAATGATTGGAAAAATTGAGGAAATTTACGGAGAGAGAAATGAGAGCAACATTCCGGTTTTAACTCAAACTCATACACGCATTCATTCTGCAACCTTTATAATACGGGAGGTATGTATAGGAGCACTATTGATACAAATTTTCTCTCATACGGTATTATCATATTATATTTATGTGCGGACTCCACACATGTTAGTTAGGCTATCTCCAATAGGTAGTGCAAATGTGCACATTTGCATTTTTTCTCCTCTACAATGGGTAGAATAAAATGCACAATCAAGAGAGAGAAAATTCATCGGCAATGTAAAACAAGATTGGCACTACACATTGTGTAACTGGTGGGTCCCACAGCTGGGCGGGTAACTGTTGGCCGCCCAGACTGTGGGCGGACAAAATTTCTCCGTCCAACTCCCATTCAAATAAAAAAAACATAAAATGTACGATTAGTGGGAAAAGATAATTTATAATATTGTTGGGCGGGTAAAACTTATCCGCCCAGAGTGGGCCCCATCGCATCCAACTCATTTTACATTGTCCCATTGTGTATCCAAACAAAAAAATGTACTTGAAATCGTCTAAATTTACATTGTCTTCCATTGTCCCATTGGAGATGGCCTTACTATCTCAACTTTCTCCTAATATAATGAAACACGTTATCTCTTTCCTCTCTCTTCATAAATGTGACCAATGATGTGAAATAGAGTAGGCACTTGTCAAAGCAGCATAACTCAATATGTTTATGAGGCCAATTTCTACTTTTTGATCTTTTGATAAAATAAATAACATAAGTCAATAAATAACGTTTAAAAGTGAATCTTTTATATGTCTATTTCGAAAATACCATATTTAGATTAAAGAAAAATATTAAATGTGATTCATATACCTATTTTGAAATCATCACATTCAGAATTTAAAAAAAATAATTAAATGTTATTGTCTTATGAATGTGGATCCGCGCCAGCAGCACTAACAATCGTAACACGTCATGTCTGCGTGTCAGGGCTAACACATGAAAATCATGAGTCGGTGTAGAAGGACTCTAAAAAAATGTGACTCATATGCCTGCTCCGAAAATATCACATTCAGAATTTAAAAAAAAATACCATATTTAGATTTAAAAAAAGATATTAAATGTGATCCATATGCCTATTTCGAAATCATCACATTCAGAAAAAAAAAAAAATTAAATGTTATTACCTTATGAATGTGAGACCGCGCCAGCGACACTAACAAATCCCGACATGCCATGTCTGTGTGTCGGGACTGACACGTGAAATCATGAGTCGGTGTAGAAGGACTCTAAAAAAATGAGACTCATTTGCCTTCTCCGAAAATAACACGTTCAGAATTTTAAAAAAATACCATATTTAGATTTAAAAAGAATATTAAATGTGATTCATATGCCTATTTTGAAATTATCCCATTCAAAATTTTTAAAAAAATAATTAAATGTTATTGTCTTATGAATATGGATTCGCGCCAGTGGCACTAAGAAATCACGACACGTTATGTCTGTGTGTCGCGGCTCACACATGAAAATCATGAATCGGTGTAGAAGGACTTTAAAAAAATGTGACTCATATGCCTACTCCGAAAATATCACGTTCAAAATTAAAAAACAAAACTTAAATGTGAATTGTTGTAAACAAGAAAATTCCAAGCATACTAAGTTGAGTGAGCAAAATAACTATACCGAAAAAAGTGCAAATAATAAAATTTTGTCTAAATATGTTCATCATCGTATTCATCTTCATATTTGGTACATATTTTATTAAATATTTTAAAATAGATTTCGAATAATTAAAAAAAAAACAAATTTCCAACTTTAGAAAGAAAAAATAGATTTTCAATTAATAAAAACAAATTTCCAATAAGGAAAAAGCAAATTTTTAATTAAAAAAACAAATTTTCAACTTAAAAAAACAGATTTTCAATAAATTAAAAATTAATGAATACCATATTACAAAGGATCCTTTTTCCACTAACTAAAAAAAATATTAAACTAGAAATAGTAGCATATTGTGTTCGTACCTTTAAATAGTGTAATTGTGTTCGTACCTTTAAATAGTGTAAAAGAGTGGTGAGAATTAATGGTGGAAGAGGAGCATAATAAAGAAATGAATTGATGTGAGAGAGCAGAGAGAGAAAAAAACGTGTGAGAGGTGAGAGGAGAGAGGAGAGAGAAGAGAGGAATCTCCTCAATTAACTCAAACACAACACTGATCACATAATAGAATGCCACGATAACATTGCGGAAATGAACAAAAACGGGAACTATGCATAGGAGCACTGTTGTATATGTGTGTGTATATTAGGGGTGGCCATAGGCCCGAGCCCGCCAAGTCCGTCCAACTCGCCCAATAAAAAAATAGGGCTTGGGTAAGGTAAATAGGCCTGCAAAGCGGGCTTGGCAAAATTTTATAGGCCCGATTTATTTTCGAGCGGGCTTGGGCATGAGTTCTTAAGCCCGATGAGGCCCGACCCGGCCCGAGGCCCGAAATATATATATATATATATGTGTGTGTGGGGGGGGGGGGGGGGACTTCTATAAATATAAAAACGTATACCAAGTCTTTTCATGTAAAGTGAGAAACTTTATATATGGAGTTTAAAACAGATTTTTAATTAAAAAATTGGTCTTTAAATAAAAAAAAATAGGTATTTTAATTTTAAAAAAATCTTTTAATTAACATAATAGGGCCCGATCGGGCGAGCCTGGGTAAAGAGCTTTCAAATCTAGGCGAGCTTGGGATTACATAATAAGGCCCGATCTAGGCCCGAGCGGGCGTGGGATAACACTTAATTTTTCAAGCCCGGCCCGAGCCCGACAGGGCCTGCCCAGGCCCGGCCCACGGCCACCCCTAGTGTATATATATCTCTACTACTTAAAAAGAGGAAAGTTCATCTTTAAATATCAAAGTACAAAACTACCCTCATTAAATTAATATTTTTTATCATACCCATAATATTAGTCTCACATATTCATTAAATTAAAATCATTCCATCAATCTTAACTTGATACGTTCTCTCTCCTAATACATTCATCTAACAAAACTTTCAAATGCATTCATCTTGAAACCCTAAAAATTAAAAGTCAGCTGCCCAAATTTCTTCATCTTCCCATGATTCATATTTGCCATAAAAAATATGCATTTGTTAATTTCAAAGCAAATACATAATTTTTGTAATTATATCTATCTCATTCGCGAATGTTGTCTCTCTTTTGTGCTCAAATTTTGTATTTTCAATTTTATTATTGTTCTATTCATGTTTTATAATAATTCTAAATTCAATGTTAATTTCAGAAAAATTATATATATTTTTTAAGTTAAGGAATTACCAACTTCACACTTTATTAGATTACTGTTTTTTATGCATTCATATGTATTTCCCAGATGGACATGTTTGTATTCATGTTTATTTCTTAAAGATTCTAAAAATTATTAAAACACTTCAATTACTTTTTAAAACACAAACTTGCCATTTGCTCTAATGATCAAACAAATACTTTTTTATTTTTTAATTTAAAAAAAAATAGTATTTTAAAACATTTTTTATTTTTAAAATTAAAAAATAATTGTTTTTTATAAAAACTGTTATGATAGTTTTAAAAACCATTTTTTATTTAAAAAATTGTTATGGTACTTTTATATAAGTTTTTTTTTAAGAAAGATTTAAAAACTGTTTTTAAAAAAACTGTTTTTTACATAAAATTGGGAAAAAAATGACCACATAAAAAACTGTTTTTTAAATTGAAAATTGTTTTTATAACCGAACATGACATGACAATTTTTTTTTTTAACCAAACATGAAAACGATCCTAATAAAAGTGACACGACACAACATGAAATATTATTTTTTTAAAAAACACTAACACAAATCAAGTAAAAGTGTCACGCCACAATATATGTTATTTTTTTAACCAAACACGAACCCAACAAAAATAAAATGACACAACACGCCTCAAAATCTTATTTTCACCTATAAAGGTAATATGACACAACACGAAATCTTATTTTTTACCAAATATTCACACAACCCACTTAAAATACAACATGACAAGTGGGCCTTGTTCGCATTTCATAAAAAATGGATTTTGTGTCGTGCCATGTCACTTTCATATGTGTCATATTCATTTTACGTAAAATTAAGATTTTGAGGTATGTCGTGCCATGTCGTGTTCATTTTATTTTGATCGCGTATTATAAATTTTTTTAAATAAAATGTACAAAAAAAAACTGTTTAAAATAAACAACTTTAAACAATTTTTTAAGTGCCTAAAGATTTTATTTAAAAACAATTAAGATTCTAATAGTTACTATTTTGGAACTATGGCTTTTTATTTTTATAAAACAATTTTTGTAACTATTAGAATTTTTGTTACAATTTTTGTAACTATTTTCTTAAAACACTCCCATGCTTGGATTTTACTTGAAACAATTTTTTTAAATAAAATCTTTAGGCACTTAAAAAATTGTTTAAAACTGTTTTTTTGTACATTTTATTTAAAATGTTTTATAATACCCCCTATAAATACTGCTGGCGCGTACCAACACACTAAAAAAATGTTAGCAGCGTTTTAAATAAAAAAAAGTTTTTAAAACTATCATAACAATTTTGATAAAAAACAGTTATTCTTTAATTTTAAAAAATAAAAAATATATATTTAAGAAAATAGTTTAAAATACTATTCTTTATTGAAAAAAAATTAACAAAAAAAAGTATTAGCCGAATATATGTTTTTTTAACCTAAATTTTTCAAACTATTTTCATTATGTCATAATTGTTGGATTCATATATATGGGAGACTAGATGGATACGTATATATAGAGAATGAGGATGGGTTTGACATTGGTTTTATAGGTTGCGACATAAATTGTTGAGTATAATGAAGATGGTGGCACATATTGTCCCATTTATTTAGTTTTGAAAATTTAGCACTTGACAAAATACTATCGTCTTTTGCCTACATCGGAGAGAAGATTTTTTTCCCACGTGATTAGTGTAGGGTACATCTGATTAGTAAGTTATAAAAATGGGGAATAACATTTTAATTTTTTATCGTAGTAAGAAAAAAAGACAAGTGGTTAGGTACCCAATTAATAAAGTCAATGATGAGAATCCTATTTCTTTGGTATGGTAGAAAAGTAGACTAATATCAAGTTGAAAGCGTTAGAAAATAATCCACCAACTTAACGAAAAATAATGCGACTGATGGTTTCGACTGTAACAGTTGCCTAGACATGGTTCAAGACCCTGTAAACACCTCTATTGTTGCCTCTGTATTTACAAATGGATTCATTACCCAAGTGTATCTGTTAAAATTCAAGATCACTAACAGCCTCAATGCCATGTGTTCAAGGCTGAAATTACTGAATAAACCTTATTACCACTCTACGGCCATAGTCAGACAGTAAAAGCATCGGAAGACAAAGTCCCACATGCGGATTTAGTCATCAGTCGATATCGCCCACATGCATGACAGGCTGGCAACAACAGCAGCTGCTGCTGTTGCTTACAAATACCTATCAGTTGGCTGTCACAGAGGAGTAAGCACGGATGAACGACTAAGCAAGAATAGGAATATCTTGTATAGTTTATAGTTGAATGGAGGTTTGGTTTTTGGGGTAATGATTGATGCTTCGTACTAGGTACTTTATGTTATATTCTAACAAAACAAATTTTACATAATATGTTGCAAGTATTTTTATTACTTTGTCCTTCACAGATTCGTAGTGGAAGATTAATATCTTGAAACGGCCACACGTGCAACGCACGTGGGCACAACTAGTATATATATATAGGAGAAGGCTCACCTACATCATGATCTATACATCATCCATGCATCACGCTTAATTATAGGCCCTAAAAAACTTTTTTTTTCAAATTTTATATTTTTTCCTTGAAATTAACCTTCTAATCAACCCATATGCAAAAAATTAGATCAAAATACATTTTGTAACTATTTTTAAAAAATCCACAAAAAACTGCTAAAATTACCTTATTTATAAGGGTCTGCGCCAGCAGTTTTTTGTGATTTTTTTAAAAATAGCTACAAAATGTATTTTGACCTAATTTTTTGCATATGGGTTTATTGGAAGGTTAATTTCAAGGGAAAAATATAAAATTTGAAGAAAAAAACTTCTAGGGCCTAGAATTAAGTGTGATGTACGGTGTGATGTATAGTGCATGATGTAGGTGAGCCTTCCTCTCTCTCTCTCTCTCTCTCTCTCTCTCTATATATATATATATATATATATATATATATATATATATATATATATATATATATATATATATATATATATATATATATATATATATATATATATATATATATACTTACTACTTCAAAAGAGAAAAGTTCCTCTTTAAATTTTAAAGTGCTAAACTACTCTCATTAAATTAATATTTTCAATCATACCCTTAATATTTGTCTCACACATTCACGTAAATTAAAATCATTCAATGAATCTTAACTTGATACATTTTCTTTCCTAAAACATTCATCTAACAAAACTTTTAAATAAAATTTCCCACTTGGACATGTTTGTATTCATGTTTATTTCTTAATGATTCTAAAAATTCTTAAAACACTTCAATTACTTTTTAAAAGACAAACTTGCCATTTTGCTCTAAAGATCAAACAAATACATTTTTATTTGTTAATTTTTTTTTATAAAAAATAGTATTTCTAACTGTTTTTTAAAACTTTTTTTAATTTTTAAATTAAAAAATAATTGTTTTTTATAAAAACTGTTAAAAAAACTGTTACTATAGTTTTAAAAACCATTTATTATTTAAAAAACTGTAATGATACTTTTATAGAAGTTTTTTTGAAGATAGATTTAAAAACTATTTTTTTTCAAAAAAATATTTTTTTACATAAAATTGGGGGAAAATTAACAAATAAAAAACTGTTTTTAAATTGAAAATTATTTTTATAACCGAACACGACTCAAATAAAAGCAACTCGACACAACACGACAATTTTTTTTTAACCAAACAGGAACACAATCCTATTAAAAGTGACACGACACAACAAAAAATATTATTTATTTTACAAAACACGAACACGACCCAAGTAAAAGTGTCACGCCACAATATATGTTATTTTTTTAACCAAACACGAACCCAATCAAAATAAAATTGACACGATACGCCTCAAAATCTTATTTTCACCAATAAAAGTAATATGACACAATACGAAATCTCATTTTTTTTATCAAATACTAACACAACCCACTTAAAATGCAACACGTCAAGTGGGCGGTGTTCGCATTTCGTAAAAAAAAAGGATTTTGTGTCGTGACTTTCATATGTGTCATATTCATTTTACGTAAAAGTAAGATTTTGAGGTGTGTCGTGCCATGTCGTGTTAATTTTATTTTCGTCGCGTATTATAAAACATTTTAAATAAAATGTAAAAAAAAACAGTTTTAAATAAACAGTTTAAAACAATTTTTTAAGTCCCTACAGATTTTATTTTTAAAAAATTAAGATTCAAATAATTACTATTTTGAAACTACTGAATTTTTATTTTTATAAAACAATTTTTGTAACTATAAGAATTTTTGTAACAATTTTCTTAAAACACTCCTACGCTTGGATTTTACTTAAAACATTTTTTTTTTAAAATACAATCTTTAGGCACTTAAAAAATTGTTTAAAATTGTTCTTTTAAAATTTTTATTTAAAATGTTTTATAATGCCGCCTATACATACCGCTGACGCGTATCAACATACTAAAAATATGGTCCTCGCCAGCAGTATGTATAGGTGGTTGGATCGCTTATGCCTACCGCTGGCGCGAACCATTTTTTTAAATAGTAAAAAGATCAATTTTGAAATAATAAATAATGGTCCTCCCCACCGATATAAAAAAAATGACTCCATGTCACGTTTTATTTGGGTCGTGATCGTGTTAATTAAAAATATTAAAAATAGTTTTCAATATAAAAAACAGTTTTCAATATAAAGAACAGTTTTTTTATTTGTTAATTTTTTTTTCCCAATTTTATGTAAAAAACATTTTTTTTGAAAAAAAAATAGTTTTTAAATCTGACTTAAAAAAACTTTTTTAAAACTATCATAACAACTTTTTAAATAAAAAAAAATATTTTTAAAACTATCATAATAATTTTGATAAAAAACATTTATTTTTTAATTTTCAAAAATAAAAAAATATTTAAAAAAACAGTTTAAAATACTATTCTTTATTGGAAGAAAATTAACAAATAAAAAAGTATTTGTTTGATCTTTAAAGCAAAGGGCAAGTTTGTCTTTAAAAAAGTATTTGGAGTGTTTTAAGATTTTTTGGAGCGTGGTTAGCTTTAGCCGTTAATACCACATTGAAAATATTTCCTATAATTTATATTCGAAATGGCCATATATTTCCTTTGAAACTTTTTAGGATATTGTCAATATTTGTGGTCAAAGCTTGGATTATCCATCTCATAGTGAAGAAATCTCACTTTGGTTTACGAGGTAATTGCAATTGATTAATGTATCATTGCTATTTTACTTATCATTTAGAAACTGATCTATATAAAATTCTTTTATGTTGACAAAAATGAAAAAGTAAGGTCCGTCATAACCGTGATGATAATCATTCATACGTTTGCCTAACAATTTTCTAATCTCAAATACCTTTTTGTAAAATAAATAAATGATTATATACATGGTTGGAGTATATGATTTGATCCAATTATGTATTATTGTTTTATGAGTGTTGGACAATTAAAATTTGTTAGCATGAATGAAATCCATTGCATATCATGCGTTTGATAATATTTATCTACGTCTTTTTTTTAACATTTTTTTCTCCGTTTTCTGTTTTGGGTATCCGATTTGCGAATTATAAAATATAAATGTATACATGCATGGTACCTAATACTGAAAGAAATGCAGGTGATATAGTTTTATAAAAGGGGTGTATTTACAAACTACGCGTGTATACCAAATTTAGCAATTTCCTTCTAAGGAATGACAATGGGATGAAAGCATCAACACATGATGAGGGCTCCGAACAGTCTCTTATTAACCTTATCTTTCCATCATTAAATATAAATGCCAACTCGCCAAACTTCTTGACAGATCAAGCAATTCTTCCAACAATAAATGAGCAGGTAGACTCACTCAATGATATGATGATTGATATTTTCCTTGGAGAATTAAAGACATTAAATAGCTTTGATGAAGCTGTGGATGACACGCACAACTATTACCAAGAAGAAATTTTAAATTCTTTGATGCCGAATGGATTGCCACCACACGCATTGAAACTTAAACATAATTGTCCAATCATTCTTCTACGTAATACAAATCCATCAATTGGATTATGTAACGGAACAAGAATGTTGTACAAAGGTTATTCGGATAATGTCATCCACATTCGTCACTTATAAAGTTAAAGAGGAAGAATAACCTTTGAATCCTAACAAACGTCAAAAACAACATATTTAAGCATTAAATTTTCAGTTTTTAGGATTACATACTGTTTTTATCAAATGTCATCTTTCAATAATTGCGATTTGGAATTTTCTTTTTTAACTTCTTTTTTTTAATGATATTTCCCTATAAACCATTTCAATCTCATTTCATTGTGCTATATTTATTCGGATTATATATACATACATGTTTGTGTGTATTTCTTCCTGCTTCTGAGTAGGGAGTTCGGAGTTCGTTTGTGATAGATTTAGAGTATTCCCAGGAATATCTTGTATAGTTTATAGTTGAATGGAGGTTTGGTTTTTGGGGTAATGATTGATGCTTCGTACTAGGTACTTTATGTTATATTCTAACAAAATAAATTTTACATAATATGTTGCAAGTATTTTTATTACTTTGTCCTTCACAGATTTGCAGTGGAAGATTAATATCTGGAAACAGCCACACGTGCAATGCAAGTGGGACAAACTAGTATATATAAAGAGAGAGAGAGAGAGAGAGAGAGAGAGAGAGGGTCCTGTGCACACTAAGTTTGCATAGTACTGGCGCACACCAATTTTTTTAAAGCATTAAAAAAAAATTGATTTAATTTTTTTTATATGATATTTAAACATTTCAACGTACCCATGTAAAAAAATTAGCTCAGAAAAACATTTTTTGTTGTTTTTAAAAAAACGGTCAAACTTTCGCAGCTTTTAAAGTGCTTAAAAGCAGCGAAAGTTTGACCGATTTTTTAAAAATAGCAGAATTTTTTTTTTTTGCTGATTATTTTTACATGGGTCCGTTGAAATGTTTAAATATCACACAAAAAAATCAAATGAATTTTTTTTTTTACTATTTTAAAAAAATGATGTGCAAACTTAGTGTGCACATGAGCCTAACTCTCTCTCTCTCTCTCTCTCTCTCTCTATATATATATATATATATATATATATAAAGTCATGATCTTGTGCGGACTAGTCCGTATTTTAAACGTGCGGACTGGACATGTGTCACCTGGCAGTGAGCCCAGAAAAGAGAGAGAGTATGCCTATAATTTAGGCGAGTGACTGTGAGCCCAGAAAAGAGAGAGAGTGTGCCTATAATTTAGGCGATAATTTCTAGGTGCACCATTAGGTGACACATGTCCGGTCCGCATTCTTAAAATGTGGACTACTCCGCACAAGGGAACTATTATATATATATATATATATATATATATATATATATATATATATATATATATATATATATATATATATATATATATATAGTACTGCTCTTGTGCATACTGGTCAACATTTTAAGAGTGCGGACCGGACATGTGTCACCTGTCGGTGAACCCAGAAAAGAGAGAGAGCGTGCCTATAATTTCTAGGCTCACCGTCAGGTGACATATGTCCGGTCCGCACTCTTAAGATGAGGACTGATATGCATAAGAACAGTATTGTATATATATATATATATATATATATATATATATATATATATATATACTAGCGGATACCCGTGCCTGAAGGCACGGCAAAATTTTTCAAAGTACCTAATTGCGAAACGATGAAAATTTTGAAATTCGTAATCAAAATAACGACAAAAATATATATAAGTAAAACTATATAATGATTGATATTGGTGTGATGAAGTTGCCAATAAATAAAATTTTCAACTCATCAACATTTATGTATAGGTGTTCCTCGTGCCTCAAGACACAGTTCCAACTTCGCAAAAAAATACAACACATTCTTGCGATGCATGGTATTAGCACACCACGTGCCAAAGTATTTTTTATCGACTACAAATTCAAAAAAACTGCATCAACGAAGTTCAAATATGCATGTGCCCAAACATTCCATGTTTCCCGAACAATACACAATCGATGCCCGAAAATAAGTTCCACGTAACACCATGAGGTAGGCACCCAATACTTTTTTTTTATCACCACTTTTATCACCAATTAAGAAATTGACCAAAACCCGTCATATCCAATAAAAGTAAGTTCATTTCCATCTAAAAAAATAAACTTAATTTGTTCCAACTTATAGTTATTAAAACAAATTGATTAATAAACAGAGCTTATTGTGATTACAACGAAGAGAATAATTAACTAATCTTACCTTTATTAAAGCAAACAAATACATGTGTTCAAATATGCATCATGATCTATTACCAAAAAACAAATATTCAAACCCAAAAGGTATCAACAAAAAAGATAATCTCCAAATATGCATCATAATTTCTGGTATTACGCTAAAAATAAGCTTATTTTTAAAAAAGTATTGCCTTTTTTAAAAATAAGAAAATTCCGCTATTATACTACAATCCTACATTTTTCAAAAACCAAATGAAGAATAACATAATTTCGTTCACACTTTGAAAACGCATTTTTTTTATTATCCGAATTTTACCTAAGGAGCTTTTTAAAATCAATTGTTGCTTTAAATATCAATGTCAGTTTAGATATCACTATTGGTTTAAAATCAAATGTACAACAACATAGATCTAATCAACACAGATCAAGTGTAGAACAACATACACCTCAAATCAACACAGATCAACAGTAAAATAACACCTCGATTGTACAACAACATACACCTCAAATCTTGGATAACCTGCAAATCAAAATTTTGAAAAATACTACCTGTTCGTGAGTTTGATAGCAGTAAAGTAAACAAAACTCAAACGAACAACTAAGTTAACAAAAATCAAAATCAAACGAACCAAAACTGTACCAAAAAATTTATGCCCTCTTATATTTGCACCCTCTTTGTTAAAAACCCATAATTTTTTTTACAGCAAATGAAACCCCATAAAACCGTGATGAATAAATCAAATCAAGAAAAAAAGGAAAAAAAACAAACCCATGAAGTCTCATACCTGAAATAAGATATGTACCAGGTGGCCACACTAACCCCAAAAGAATGCCTCGACTAATCACTAACCCAGTTGAATCAGAGAAGACAATACATCCAAAATTCCAAGCTCCAAAACGAAGTCATTCGTCTCCTTTACATCGATCTCAGTCAAGAAAACAAATAAAAGAAAAAAGACTTGATATGCGTTTAGGTTTGGGCAATGGAACCCATACCCGATCACTGTGAAGACAATACATCCACCACAATCGCTGGAGAAACCCCATCGCTGAAAAAAAAACACGCAGAGATGAGGTTGTAACCCATCTTTGGGTTGAAACCCATCGCCTAAAAACCAGTAAGAATTCTGTGATTTTAAACCATCGCCGAAGAACCTGTAAGACACCCATGAGGAAACAACACAATACAAATCGTGGGCTCACCTGGGTAGTCCCGAATTTTAGAGCGAGAGAGACCCATGTTTGAAGTTAGAGAGAGAAAGAGAGAGGAGTGTTATCAACAATTTGGGCAGAAACTCAGATATGGGAAATGGGTCTTGTTCTCTGTTAAGGGGAGAATAAGTAAAAAAACTCAAGCCTTGTGCTGGAAGGGGTAAAATTTTTGGGCGGCGGATTCAAAGTTTTTGGGCAGGACAATTCATTTGGGAGAGTTGATCCCAGCCACTGATTTAGTGAATGGACATGTGGCAAAATCAAGACCCTTATTGTGCTTTTACATTTTTTGGATTCAAAAACCATCATATCTTATTATATGGATATATATATATATATATATATATATATATATATATATAGAGAGAGAGAGAGAGAGAGAGAGAGAGAGAGAGAGAGAGAGAGAGAGGAAGGCTATAGTACATCATGCTCTATACATCATCCGTGCATCACACCTAATTCTAGGCACTAAAAAGCTTTATTTTTCAAATTTTATATTTGTTTTCTTGAAATTAACCTTCCAATCAACCCATATGCAAAAAACTAGGTCGAAATACATTTTCTAGCTATTGTTAAAAAATGCACAAAAAACTGCTCGCGCAGACCCTTATAAATAAGGTATTTTTAGCAGTTTTTATTGATTTTCTAAAAATAGCTACAAAATGTATTTTCACCTAATTTTTTGCATCTGGGTTGATTGGAAGGTTAATTTCAATGAAAAAATATAAAATTAGAAAAAAAAGTTTTTGATGGCGTAAAATTAGGTGTGATGCACGGGTGATGTATAGAGCATGATGTACTATAGTCTCTCTCTCTCTCTCTTTCTCTCTCTCTCTCTCTCTCTATATATATATATATATTTATATATATATAGAAGACTCCTATGCACAATAAGTTTGTACAAGTGCTAGCGCACACCAATTTTTTTAAAAGATTAAAAAAAATTGAGTTGATTTTTTTATATGATATTTAAACATTTGAACGGATCCATATAAAAAACATAAACTCAAAAAACCTTTTTTTACTATTTTTAAAAAATCGGTCAAACTTTCACGGCTTTTAAAGTTCTTAAAAATAGCGAAAGTTTGACCGATTTTTTAAAAATAGCAAAAAAATAATTTTAAACTGATTTTTTTATATAGGTCCCTTGAAATGTTCAAATATCACACAAAAAAATCAACTCAAATTTTCTATTTTACTATTTTAAAAAAATGATGTGCAAACTTAGTGTACACATGAGCTTGTCTATATATATATATATATATATATATATATATATATATATATAGAGAGAGAGAGAGAGAGAGAGAGAGAGAGAGAGAGAGAGGGAGAGGATCACAAATGGACCTAAAAAATGAACCTTTTAATGGAACTTAACAAAAAACACCTAACAACCCATTAATTTTAATTCATATAGTGTAATTGGTCTGCGTTGCGGCAAGGGATACCCGAGACCCCCTTAACCCCAACCCCGCCATGGGAGACCATTAGTTATAAAAAATTAACTTGTTAAAATGTTTACTCGTGGATAAGGGTTGTCATGGTGGGGGTTGGAGGGGGGGGGGGGTTTGGAGGGTTGTAAAAGAAATATTTGATCGACACGCGCATTCGTTACCGCTGTCGCGAACCAATTATAATATAGGAATTAAAATTAATGAGTTGTTAGGTATTTATTTGTTAAGGTCCATTAAAAAATCCATTTTTATGTCATCTTATGATCTTCTCCCTATATGGCAGAGGATCACAAGTGGATCTAAAAAACAAAAAACTCCTAACAACCCATTAATTTTAATTCATATAGTGTAATTGGTCCGCACCCAGCGGCAACGGACACGCGTGTGACCTGAGACCCCCTTACCCCACCTACCCCCACCATGGCAAAACCACTAATTAAAAAAATTAGGTTACTATAATGTTAACTCTGGGTTAAGCGTTGCCATGGTGGGGGGTTGTAAACAAAATATTCAATGTCGCTGGTACGGACCAATTACAATAGGGGAATTAAAATTAATGGGTTGTTCGGTGTTTTGGTTAGGGTCCATTAACAGTTCAGCTTGGAGATGTATCACCTGGCGGTGAGCTCAGAAAAGAAAGAGAGAGATTCTATAATTTAGACGATAATTTTTAGATTCACCATCAGGCAACACATAATAGCTCTGTACTATTAAAATGCAGGACAGTCCACACAAGAGAATTATTATTATTTCTATTTTATATATGTATATATATATATATATATATATATATATATATATATATATATATATATATAATAGAAATAATAATAATAGGAGGGACTTTTTTCCACATCACAAGGCTTTGTATACAAAACCTATATAAACATGTTTTGCATCTATCTATTTGGTCTTTGTCAACTGATGGTTGAGATTAAATTAGAGGGGTTTGAATCCAATAGCCTACAATCTATCAAGGATTTATCTATGTAAACTTTGGGACTCACAATGAGTAGAGTGGTTGGAGTACAACAACTTTCTTCACCCACTCCCTTCACCACTCCCCTCACCACTCCTCAAATCCAGCGCCTCCCTCTCTCGGCAACAATTCCCAAGACCAGAGCCTCTCTATCTCACTGTAAAGACTTCAATCCTTTTTATGATTTTTTTCTTTGTTAGAGTATATATTTTTTGTTAAGGTTCTACATTTTGGGTGCCCATTCAGGTAGTGACGGTTCAGATCTGGTGAGATGGTTCCGATGGCTTTTTTGACGGTTCAGATCTGCGTGTTGTTCTTTCTCTATCCCAGATCTAACGACTAAAGGTTTGTAACTTTCTCTACCTAAGATCTTTTTTAATTTTGTCAATCTCAGATCTAATGACTGAAGGTTGAATCAATTTACTATTTTACTATTGGCATAATTTACCATTTTACTAAATATATATTCCATGTAAGGAGAAGATAAGCTATAAAATCAAAGTTTGTACAGTTACAAAGGTTTAAGAAGATCTTATTTCGACGTGTTCAAGAAACAAGTGTGGTCTTTCTCTCTCTCATCACATCGTGCAAAGGGCAAAGATTTTCTCTGTTATGAGGGGAATACAGTGGTTGTGGTGTAATATTTAGTTAGCATCTTCTCCCCAATAGATTTCACATTTGATGTGGGGTTTTCTATTGTTTTGTTTTAGTATTAGGTTTTGTATGATTTTTTGTAGAAGATTTATCATTTATGTTGGGTACTTGAGTTTTTTTTCTAGATCTGATCTCCGGTGTTGAGGTGGAAACCCTTTATCAACTTTTTTTTCAGATCTGATCTCCGGTGTTGTTATGGATGATATGGAAACCCTTTCGCAACTTTTAGCAACATTTTAACAAGTTTTTCTATATTTTTTTGGATGACATGGAAATAACCTGGCTAACATATGAAATAATTTACTGAGATCACTGGTGTATAAACTTTTTTTTTAAATAGATGCAAGATGTTCTCCACAGAACAACCGTGGAAATTGGTCGCTGGTATCCCCCTCTCCGCTATTTTTCCATTGTCTTGTCCTCTAATCTTCTCACCTTTTCTGATTAAGGATATGTTTTTTTAATATGTATTTTTTTTGGTTGAATTTTCACTTTGCTATCTACTATATATAAAGGGGTGCGAAGGACATGGGCTTCTCCGAGTGAGAGTGGGAGAAACTTGAAGAAAATGAAGCACTGGTAATGGCCGTGACTTTTCGCCGGAGGTGAGAGAACCTTGCAAAGAAATTGGTATTTAATTTTTTTTTTCTGTTGAGTGACAGATTTTGTTTTGACATTTTCTAAATATTTATGACACACAGTGCAAATTACGGGAAGAGTAATGGGTTGGTTTGTTATTTGATTCATCTCTTACAAGTAAAAGAGCACCACCCACCTTTGTTGCCTAAAACCAACAGCTACACCCCGGTAACCCATTTATTCCTATTTGTTTTACTCCACCAGTTAAGGTGACCTGAACAAAAACCTTCTTTCAAATACTTTGTTATACGACTTATGCCCATTTCCTATGTTGTTTGCAGATAGTTGTTAGTTGGGACCAATGTTCATCTTCATCTGTTGCAGTTATTTTTTTTCATGATTAAACTAAGTTTAATGTACCATACTATTCATATTGAATTTGTGTTTTGAGTCTTTCTAGAGCGACTCAATTCTGGAACTTAATTTTGCTATCCGTGCAGATGTCTATGTGTCATTGGTATATTTTGAATGGGACACACCACACGGACACATGTCCGGATCGTCAAATTAAGTCCCATAATCATGTCTCTCAAGTATTTTCCATTAATTTTAGGGTGGTTGTCTCCATTGGCACATAAAATTATAAAATGGCAGAGTGAAAGGAGATTTGTGCAGCAAAACTTCATGCCCAAAAATAACCTTCTTTTTGTTACAAATTTTGTATTTTGCAAATTGGGAAAAGATTGAGGTAGTTATTACTGAGCTTCTGGTGGGGTTGATTTACATTTGAAGGTTTGATATGCATATGAATGCTAAGGCATTTTTTGAAGGCACTACTTCAATGGCTTCTCAAATTTACGGAGGTCCACTTAAATTAATCTTTTTTTTTTCTGTTTTGCTCCTAATTTTGCTTATGATATTATGTAATGGTAATTTAAATTGAACTCAACTTCAGATCTGTAAGGGTTTGTTTTCTACGAACTCTCATCTGTATATTGTAATAATGTGTTTGTAAATGATATTATTGAGTTAAATTTTTTGAATAATTCATGGCTTTGATTATATAATTTCAGTCATGTGATGATGTGAACTTCTGCATTTTATTGTTATTATTATTATGGCAACTTTGGATGTAGAATGAGTAGGTAGTAATTTTGGGCAGTTATGAACTAACTTTTTACCCCTATCGAGATGAAAATAATGAATAATGACAACCCAGGAATAAACACCAGGTCAGTACCGATTGTTCATTTATCCAAATCCAAAGTTCACTTTTCCTAAACACTAAAAGAAAACTCCATGAATAACAAACCACCTGATTGTGAGAACATAACCTCCTCTATTCCATCTATACATGAAATATAAAAAAAAATATACTCAAGTAAATATAGTATGTATTCTCAAATCATAAATGAATAATACCAAATGCCATCATAAGTATCTATTTAACAATTAAAACAAATAAATATGATAAATATAAAATCAATAATTAAAAATCTGTTAGAAGTTTTTATTATTTAAAAAAAATTATTTAAAATTAACTTCCGATTTTTATGTTGTCATGTTAAAAAATCCTTATTTAGATTTTTATAAAAAATCGTATTTAGTTTCAACTCCAATGTTTATAAAGTTATAAGGGCATTTTAGATAGTAGGTGAAAAAAACTAATGAACGAAGCGAGGTTTAGGGTAGAATGCGATAGAGTTAAATTATTTTTAAGTGGACTTTTTATTTTATCGTGCCACCGGTATGGGTTCAAAATATTTCGGGAACAAATTTATCGTCGTGCCATCAGCACGAGTACACCCTAGTATATATATATATATGGAGGGGATCACAAGAGGACCTAAAAATCGAATTTTTAAGTGGACCTTAACAAAAAAACACCTAACAACCCATAAATTTTAATTTTTATATTGTAATTGGTTCGCGCCAGTGGCAACGGACATGCGTGTCGGTCGAATTTTTTTTCCAACTCCCACCATGACATCCCTTACCCCTAAGTAAATATTGCATTAACTTATTTTTTTAACTAGTGGTCTGGCGTGGTGGGGGTAGGAGGTTAAGTGGTGTAAAGGGGTCTCAGGTCGCACTAATGTCTGTTACCACTGGCGCAGACCAATTACATTACAAGAATTAAAATTAATGAGTTGTTAGGTGTTTTTTGTTAAGGTTCATTAAAAAGTCAGGGCCACTTATGATCATCTGTCATATATATATAAAAAACAAAATGTAATTTTTTAAAAAAAAATTGCTATAATCTCCTTTGTTTATCGGACTATCCACCGTGCTTAACAAATAAAGAATAGTCCAACAACATTCTTTCAAATAGTCTAAATTTGGACATAACTCCCTTTGTTTATAGGACTTTATCTACAACCCTCTTTAAGAAAGTAAAAAATAGTTAACAACAACATTCAAACATACCTGATTTATCAATCAAAATAAAATATTATTTCATTCCCTAAAAGGGAAAATCAAACATTCACAAAATGTTATACCAACAACAGACTATAATATGTAAACAAATAATTAAATCTGGATCGACATAACTAATTCCACAATCATCTCATTGAATCGTTCAATGTAAATACCACTACCTATGACAAAGTACATGCACATTGTATTGAATCGTCAGTATAATTACTCATTGAGAATAAAAAACAAAAACATTGTTAATGTACAACATCCAAATTTCAAGAACCTGAATTATACGTTATAGAGAAGCACATCTAGTCTTAAGAAAAATTAACAATATATTTAAAGCATGAATATCGTATGGGTAGGACAGGAATTTCAAAGGATGTAAAAGAAATCCTAACATTTACATTAGAAGTGTCGCAATCATAACTAAATAAGAAATGGTTTTTTTCTGTGAGTTGGCTTGTTTTTGAAATAACAATTCCGTTGGATGTTCAAATCCCCCTAAACCAACTTACAAACAAAATAACATGAAAATGTACAGAAGCTAAAAGACACTTTAAAAATTAATTTCGAAAAAATGGTCTACTTCAACTCTACATAAAGTATAATTCAATAGATCTAAAATAGACGCACATTCAAAAGATAGAACATTCTTTATTTCATATAACATAGAAATGGTACACATATTGGATTTTGATGTAGCTTTTTTTAAAGTTTGTGAAGCACAATCTGCGATTAAAGCAACCAAAAGTAGTGCCTAATAAAATGCAACATAAAATGAAAAGATGTTATAATTAAAAACTATAGTACGTTTGCTTCTAAATTTGAACAAAGCATAATCTGCTAAATGTGGATTCGGAAACATGTTTGACAAAATATATATGATGTTTAAGGAAAAATCTTTTAATGTTAAAATACAGAACCTGTGTTACTTCATACACTGCCCCTCCTATTAGGAAGATGTTCCAACTCCAGTCTCTCATAAGCCACTGCTACTTGTAGCAGAGTTCTTCCCAGTGTATTTCTTCTTTCCAATACTCGGTAAGCCATTGTGTTAGTAAAACACTTAATTTTCTCTATTGACTCCAGAGAAGTTTACAAAAAATTCAAAGCAGTAAAATTTACAAATATTAACTTATTTTTTCTACAATTATAAAAAGTTGATAAATTATAAATCTGTCAACTTCCCGTGAAGTTTTCGATAAATTCCAACATATACTATTTGTTTTATTGTAATGACGAAAGTGATGTATTATTTTAATCGATACAAACATCATTTTCTGGTCTAAAACTAAAATCTACAACATTCTAGGACCTCATTTCTTATCGACCTCATGAAAAAACTTTAATATCTATCAACGGTTATATTTTTCTCTCCTCAATCTAAACTTATGTACCATGTAAAAACCCTAACTATTTCTCTTAACTTCAAAATTAGACTCTCGCCTTTACCTTCAGTCTCTCTCAATTCGGTTCATATTCCCTCTAGCCTCGTAAAAATAGAGAAGTAAACCCAAAAAATTTCGTCCCTCTAGCCTTTGAAATATTAAAATAATTGCTAAAATATTTATAATAAATTTTCATTAAGTAACGCACGTACCTTCACCTACTTGTGCATCTCACACTTTTCCTTCTCCACACCTAAACAACAAACACTAAACAATGAACATATTATCTTAGGATTTGAAACAAAACAAAACCAATGACAGTGAATACAAATACCAACAAAAAATGGTTTAATGTACGTCATCCTTTAAAAATTTTTGATATAAAAGTTAAAGAAAAACTTTAACTCATCCCTTTCTCCTCAGTCGTGAAATCTAATTTCTGAGATTTACATTCAAGAAGTCTAAACACATTCAAGACCTTTTAATATACGATAATAAATGAATCCAAAACATAAAGAGAGTTACTGAAGCAAATCTTATTTCTTTTCTTCGCAAAACTTCTATTTTCTTTATTTGTATCATGCATAATGAAAAAAAATACTAAAGAAAAAAATCCAAAGCATAAACAGAGTTGCTGAAGCAAACTTATCTAATAACAAAACCAAACCTCGTATTCCAGTACAAAGAAATTATATCATAAAATATGTATACACGGTAACAAATCAATTTTTTATTAGTAGGAAAATGTGTCCACGCGTTTACAAAAGATCTAAGACATAAAGGAAAACGAACTTGATGCTTAAAAAATAAGAACTTAGTAGCTTCCAAGGGAGAACTCAGTCGTGAGATATTGACACACATGGAAATCAAAAAAACATGTCAATCACTTGAGTTGAAAATTTTTCACCTTTCACTTTTGTGTTCAGTAATGGTAAGATAGAGAAGAAAATAATAAAATAGAGTCCAATCCATAAATTTCGGCAGTGAACAATTTCCTCAATATTATATGTGGAGGGTCAACGTAACGACATCACTTTTTGCTACCTGTCGTGATTCCCCTATACATCGTATGTGCTGAAGCACAGTCTAAACATGGTTTTTAGTCCTATTTAATTCCAATGAAAAAGAGTACCATATAACGTAACAGAGTACCGTATAACGTAACAGAGTACTATATAACGAAGCAGAGTACCATGAATAGAAGCAGAATACTTGTGCCTCTCTTAGCCTCTAAGAATGATCAAAAGAAAATATATATTAAAAAATATGTTGAGACAATTAATAATATGTAACTAAACATAACTTTTTAAAGTACACTAATTCTTATCATATTATTAAGGATGTGAGAAATTGATAGTAAGCAACTACGCAAAATATTCAGTTATTTAGTGCAATTGTTGATACGTTATCCCAATCAATAGAGACCAACCACTAATTTAAAACTGTAGAACGCACTCTTACAATCGATATTATATCTGAAGGAAAAGGTTTTCCCATTTTTTGTGCGAGTAGTTTGGATATTTTTAAAAGTGCAAAAGATTGTTTCCCACATCAATCTGTTCAGTTAAAAGAAGGAAGATATTTAAAGAAAAAAAAGTTAATGATCCTATAAAATGTGTGTTTTTCCTGATCTAGGACTCTAAACCATCAAAGTTAAATTGATGATAAAAAAAACTTATGCATTCATGACATGAATGAAGAAAATGGGGATAAAATAGGTATTGACTCCCCACCTTTCAATCTCAGGCAAAAAACACGTCGTGAAAGATCAATCACTCTTATTCTCACTCTCACACACAAAATATAGAGTGAGATGTCATAAACATTTAGTTTTAATTGAATAACGAATAAACATTTGCTTGTACCTCTTCAATGTTGATCTGATTCCTAAAATTAAGTTGTAACACTGAATATTTTCTTCTAATTCATCTAAATCTACAACGTAAACAACATTGGTTAACAATAGAATAGTCAAATGCCAGCCTATATAATGAAATTAGGTTTGACACTTTTAATCTGAAGTAATATCAACCAAATAAATTTCAAAATTTGTCGTTAAACGCTTTCCTACTAAACACAGTGGTTAAAAGAAGATAAAAATTAAATAGTCATGCAGAATTTACTACACAGAATATTTTAAATTGGACTACCTAGGGATACAACTAATAGTAATGCAAAATAACAACATATTGTTAAAAAAGAGCAGCATAATGCAAAGCAACAGCATAATGCAAAATAAAGATTATGAGACGATAGGGCTATGAAATTCCAACCTGATCATAACTCATTGTATATGAAATTTCTCCAGTAACATATTTTCAAAAACATCTAGGGTTGAAAACACATGAGATGTTGGGGCTTGCATCTTGTGAAGTTCCAGAAAAAAAATCTCTGCACTATAGAACCATTGACCCTGCTAATTGGTTGTGAGTCTTGACGATGTGGGCAGTCGAGATCCAAAAAGGGAGCCAGTAATGCTTCAATCTGGAAAGTCAATGGTACCTGATTATATCTTAACTTTTGAGAAAGGAAAGTAAAAAAGTCCCTTTGCAAGGTTATAGTGGGATGAGACAGGGGAAACTGTTATGACTTTACTAAGTCTTCACAGCCAGGCAACATTACATCGACAGTAGGATCAAGTATTCACACTGCGTGAGTAGGCCAGGAGTTGGAAATTTGATTTTGGACAGGGGCGAAAAGAGGATCCAAATATGGTGGGGACGAAAGTTGGACAAAGGCCCAACCAATCTGCTCAGCATGCTTTTAGACCTGCTGATAAAAAAACCTGACTTAGTTGATCTGTTATATGATTTGATTACTGTTTATGTCACAAATATAGTGTGTGACTACATTTTGGAGGAACCAATTTTCTTATCAGATAAAACTATGGACATGCAATCTGACTTAGCTTTGGAAGTCGATAGCCATGTGTGTGTTTATGCAGAAGTTGTCATTGTTGTTCTTAATAACATCGAGTCCTCTAAATGTCAATTAGTAGAAGATTGTTAGCTTGATTTCACAACACGCACACCAATAAAAAAAGATAGACACAACTGTTAACTTGATTTCAAGAGACACTACAAATGAAAAGTGAGTATTAAATATGTTCGACGAAACTACAGATATTAAGAAAAGAATATAGACAAATGAAAGTGAGAACTAATAAAGTAAATACTGTAGTTTAAATGGTATGTTTCAGACTTCGACAATATGAATACTAACAGCATGCAGTTAAAGAATAAAAAACTAAAAATATAGTACCAAAAAACTTTGAAAATGGACGATCGGAACACTTTCTTGATCATTTTTCAATGATGCAGAGTACTTTTCAAGCCTAAAGGCGCGACTGATATTTCGAAAAAGTAACAGACGTGGAAACTACATGTAAGATTCTGCAATCTTAGACATAATTTGGTACTTAATTACAGTGCTCAATCATCATTTTATTTCTATTTAAGACAAAATGATGCATAGGACCAACAACAAAAAGTGATAGATGGGTAATATTTAACCGTTTTAATTTGAACATCACTGGGAATATATGTGTCTTTAGTAACCAAACAAAGCCAAAAAACAACCATGAAAATGAAGAAAAGTCAATTCAAATAAAAAAAAAGTCACGGTTCATGGTGTATGACGAATTTGAAGGGGAACCAGAGGAAGGAATCCAGAATGACATACTAATATCCAAATAATTAAAATAGTCAAGTCTGGTGGTGCTAACATAATAAATGAAGGAATCTAGTATGACAAATGCACAAAGGAGCATACCATTTACGGTGTTGCTTCACTCTAAGAATAAGTTGTACCTAATGGAATATAAATGAGAATATATCATCTAGTAAATAAATTAAATAAGACAAAGTTATTAAGATGCATTATTTGACACTAAAGATCATTAAAATTGTTAAATATGGTAATAATGGGAATTGTATCAAGCACGACAAGGGCAGTGCTCATGTGCAAGATAAATATATAGCAAGTACTAAATAAGTACATCAAATAGTAGTTGCTAAATAAACATATACTATTCTGAAATCATACGAAAAAAGATGAACATGTACGGTTATTGTAAGCATAATGTATAACCAAATTAACTATAACGAAACATACAAACTAAAACATATTTTTAGATTGAAAAAATGGATATATGTATATCCATCACTCTCAAGTTCAATATTAAGCAACCCACGCTATCACTCTTCAGTTAATGATTGAAAAATGAAGTTTATTGATAGGGTTGGAGAGTAGCCTCCAAAAAAGATAATTTTAGCATATCTGCAAAGAAAGTACGTCCCCCGCTTCAACCGCCAACACTGGTGCAATATTATTAAGAATCGAAACAACTGCGACTTCAACTTCCATATCAAAGACTTGAGTATTTGCAATTTCTTCCGCAACATCATTATTAGAAGTATTCACCACCTATTCTAGTTGCTGCCGCGACAGCATTGGTGCATTCGTTTCACTTTTTGTTTGGCATGTACTCAAACATTCATGAAAGTTAACTCGCAACAATAGTTCCACTTCCAAAATTCATGTATAAAATAATATTAACTATGCATACGTGTCAGATTAACTCCTAATATGTTCCCCAAACAGTTATGACTCTAAATCAATTAAGAGGCAGATCGGTGAATAATATATTGGCTAAAAAATCTACTACTATAAATCGATTAAGAGGCAGACTGATTACCTTTTACCTATGAAGCACGGACTCGACACGTAATACGGGATACGACTCGATTCGGGATACGGGATACGTGATTTTTCCAAAATGTAGGATACGGATACGGATACGCTAGGATACGTTAAATATTTATTATTTATTTTATATATATTAATGATAAACTTGATAAAATGAAACTAAAGCCTTAAACACCATTATATTAAAGTGCTCAAATATGATGATTGTTGTCACCAAACAAACACCACTACAATAAAACATCATTAACATAAAAGGTCGTTCCAACAAAAACATAAGGCAAAAATAAAGATAATATCCTTAGCATAAAATAAGATAGAGAGAAGCCTCCCGAGAGCATCCCGGCTTAGTAGTATCTCAATCACTAAGTAGACCCAATATCAATGACATCATCATCTCCGTTAACCACATCATCAAGTACCATAAAAAAGGATTCAAACAGTCAGATGTAAAGGTTAAAAATAACACAGCTAAGAGTGAAAACACTTAAAGAAAACAATACAGTTAAAAACAACATAGATAAAAAAAAAGAATGAAAATATAAAAAAAGTTAAGAAAAAAATCAGAAAACAATACAACACAAGCAAAGAATGAAAAACAAACAACACACTTAAAAAAAACATAGTAAAAGAAGAAAAATAATTAAAGAATGAAAAAAACACAGTTAAAAAAATAAAAATAAAACGTATCCAAAACGTATCCTAACGTATCCCCAGCGTATCCCTAGCGTATCCTAACGTATCCTGGCCATTTAAAAAATAAATAAAAATTAGGATACTCTAGGATTCGCGTATCCTAGCGTATCCTAACGTATCCCGTATCCTATACGTGTCCAACAAAAATTCGCGACCTCCCGAGAGTATCCGTGCTTCATAGCCTTTTACAACGGACATTGAAGGGGCGCACGATAAAGATGACAGTCTCTTTTGTAAATATATAACTTAAGCATTTTGGTAAACACATGGAATGCATACACATGAAAAATATTACCTGAGGCCCAAACGCTGAGGCCCAAATACAGTCTGTTTTTCACCAAAAGAGAGATAGGGATGGGATTAGTGTCGTTTTGAACATTTCCCGACAGATCACTAATGATACTTAGCAAGCAATGAAAATCTGAAACAACCAAATGATATCTTATAGAAATAAAAATAACAATACACACACTCATATGTAGGCTCACCCAAAATTTGTTGTTTCCCCTCCAAGATAAAAACAAAAAATTTGCAAAATGAAAATTATAAAAAGTTATTGGTTCAAACAATTCAACTACGCAAAGAAAATATTGAACCCCAAATTGAAAACACAAAATGCAGGTCATGTCATTTTTTACTAAGAATTCAAAACTAAATTAAATTCCCACCTCTCAGAATGAAAGAGACCGTAAGCATAACTAGATCACAAAATTTCCATGTACATCATCCAACTTAAGCGTGTTGTCCTCTATTTTGTTCTACTACCTCTGACTGACATTAAGCAACCAATTAATCGGGAATGTAGTGGATGCTACATTATTCAATCCCCAGTTTCCAGAGGATCCCAAATAGAAACATGTATAAAAATTAACATAAATAGATTTGATTGGATATGTTATAAAAACCAAAGTAATGATATTCATAAAAAATGAAACCTTACTGTTTTAGCAAACACTAAAAATTAAAACAAAAAACACCCTATATGAAACAATGAGTGAGGCATTTTATCAAACACATAGTACCTAAACTTTGTGAAGACTAAAAACTATAATAAGAATCGCCCAAAGTAGAACTTGGATTATAAAAAAATACATTTTTTGACTGTGTACGTAGCTGTTATTTTTTGACTGTGTAAATTTTATCAAACCTTGCATGTGTATGTAGTTTTTTCACTGAGATAAACCTAAAAAAAATTACAAAAATAATGGCTCAGATAAACCTAAAAAACTGTACTTTAATGCCAAATAAAACTATGCATGTAATAAAACATGAATAATATTCTTAGAAATGTCTTTAACAACTAAAAATATTACCTCAAATACACAAAAACTAAAATATATAAATAGGCACAATAAAAAAAAGGAGTATACCTGTTTAGGTTCAAGTATAATCTGGTCACCTACAAAAGAAAAAATAAATAACAAAACACAAAAAATAATTAGATCCCAAAACATAAAAATACATTTAATCACATCTAAAACAAAATGAAAAAAACGAAGTAGATCTTAACTGAAATCAAAATGAACAAAGCCCTAAATTTATCAATAGATCTTAAACGAAAGCAAAGCCCAAAATGGCCCCATATTTTCAGATCAACAAAAAAAATAACAAAAAAATTTGGAGATCAAGAAAATAAGTGTGGGTGTATGTGCGTGTGTGTGTATTATAAGAGAATCAGGGAGACTACATGTAGAGAGATGTGAGGACGACGAATGAGAGAGGGAGAGAATGTAGAGAAATGGGAGGACGATGAGTGAGTGAAAGGGAACGACTGGTGTTGTCTTGGGAAGTGAGAGGGAGAGTGAGATACGAATCTTTCTTCAAGCTTTCTTAGTAGAAGACCCTTGTACCATTGTTTTTGATTTTTTAAGAAAGGGGGAAATAAATTAGAGTAGGTCACAAGAGGGGAATCCAAATATTTAAGGGGCAAAAATGATAAGAGGGATAATTTAATCTCAATTATTGGATTGTTGCCTTATTGGCTAAATCAAGACTCTACTTAGCTTATCATCTTATGGAATAATAAAATTATTCTACTCATTATATATATATATATACCTATTTTTTTTAAATAGTAAAAAAAAATATGTTCGGGCATAATTTTTTTTATACGATTTTTAAACATTTATGGGGAGCAATATAAAAAAAATCAACTGAAAAAAACTTTTTTTTTCACTTTTAAAAAAAATCGGGTAATCTTTCGTTGCTTTTAGAGCACTTTTAAAAGCTGAAGAAGTTTGACTATTTTTTTTAAACTGGCAACTGAATTTATTTTGAACTGATTTTTTATACAAGTCCCGTTAAATGTTTAAATGCCTCGTAAAAAATTCAACTAAAAAATATTTTTTTATATTCTAAAAAAATTGATTTTCGCCATCAAGTATATATACTTGGTATGCATGAGTCTCTCTCTCTCTCACTCTCTCTCTCCCTCTCTCTCACTCTTTATATATATATATATATATATACTAGTGAAATGCACATGCCTAAAGGTACGACAAAAATTTCCAAAGTAGATAATCGTAAAACGACGAAAATTTCAAAAGGATATAATAGCAAAACAAAAAAAATTGCATTCCCCAACAAAACAAAGTGTAGTTTTTTTTTTCAAAAGGGTCATAATCTCCTTTTTTTTACAGGACTACCCGCCCAGCTTAACAAATAATAAATATTACAACAGCATTCAAATCGTCTAAATTCGGCAAACATATTCACATATAACATGAAATGTACAACATTCATTAACCGAATTCGCATTGTCCCCCAAATAAACAAAAAATTCAAATTTAAAAAAAATAAACATAACCTCCTTTTTTTATTGGACTATCCACCTTCTTAAGGATTAACAACCAATCCAACAATATTCAAAGATGTGAAATTATCTTTAGTGTATAATTTATATCGAAAAGAGAAAAATTTAACATGACCAATATGGACTACAACTTGATCAAATGGGAAAAAACAGTAAGAAAATAACCAAATGAACAAAAAACAACCAATAATAAACTGGGGCTAAAAATGTAACCAAGAAAGGCTCATACATACGTTTTATTGAACATATGAGTTTTTACTTTTGGAGAACCACGTAGTTGTATGAAGCTTTCACAAAACATGACTTTCATCATAACCCGAGTCAGCAGATACATGGTATAGTGCAATAAACTTAAAAAAGTTCAAAACATGGAATCAAAGCACCATATTCATCAACTTCCTTAAAAAAATACACCACCATAGAAATGAGACAAACAACACAAACTACAAAGAACAACATTAAAAAAATGAATCAAAGAAATCAAATTTAGAAATTAAATTGGAAATGTTGAAAATTTTGGTCTCACTCACTTGATGTTTGAAAAAGTAAGTTGTATTAACATGTAAAAAGGAAATCATTTTTTTTAAATAACCAACAATCTTTCTTTACTTTTAAAAGCACATATGCTAAGAGTTTAAGTCAGCTCTCAAGTTGCCACTCCAATGTGAGGGAAACTGTTGTAGTAATAATTGCAGAATAAACAAAATAACCCAAATTTGAAATAGGAAAAATTAGAAGGACTTATCGATCGAGGTTTGTGTTCGACACAAAGTCCTAAAGGTGAAATTGCTCGCTGATATTTGTAGTTGTCAGCCTCGTGAACATACACCTCCCAGGATTCAACGATCAGATTTACACGCCAGCTTTGTGATAAATCTTTTAACTCTCAGGATACTCCAGCACTCCCAGAAAATTAACGAAAATTAGAAAGTAGCAAAATTATTTTTGCAGAGAAAGTGATTTGCAGAAAATAGCAAAAGTATTTTTGCAGATAACGTGAGAGAGATTTTTTGATACTTTTTTGACTCTGTAGCCTTTTCTTAAATAAGGGAAATGGTAAAAAACGTGGGTAGAGGTTTTAGCCAACTAACCCACTAATATCTCCACTAACAGCTATAGTGGAAGAAATAGTCAAAGACTTAAAACGGTTTAAAAAATTAAAATGATTTTGAAAAGATTTAATGCATATTAGAAATCCCCAAGAGCCCAAGGCCCAATCTTTGACCCTAAATAATTAGTGTGCTCCATAGGACTTGAACCCAAGACCTCATGCACACACCCCCACTAACTTACCACTTGGCCACTCCCACTAACTTATTTACTTTATTCAAAATAAATATATATACTAACATACATACCCAACAACCCCCACATGAATGAAGTAAATAAATTAAATAAAACGACGCTCTGGAGTATCATAAGGAGTGACGCATAAGGCAAAGGTGTCATTTGACTTGAATCTTTGCTTTGTGATGATCTATTGAGTTTACCGGTTGATAGTGAACTAATGTCTTGAACTATTTCACCGCTGTTGTAAACTTAAGTCAATAGAACACACACGTGACTCCAAAAAATCATCATCGAGTTCCCACAGTTGTGCTCGTTTCGGCCTTGAGCATGCCCAGGTTTCTTGAGTGCTCTAGAGAATCAGCCTTAATTCTCATAGGAAGCGGCCCCACTACCACACTCATATAGGTGCTTCTATCAAGAGTGTACTGTATCTCACACCCTACTGAATAACAACTATAGAAAGCATTAAGAGATTGAATCTCATCCTCCATCGATACAGAGGTACTACATCATAGGAATGGGTTCTAAGTAAAACTTAAATTTGTACCCCCACAAATCACTCGTATAACTTTGTTATCCCATTGAACCCATATCTTGGGATCTCCAGTCATATGGGTTGGGTTTCCATTATAGGTGATTTAGATATTAATAGGCTTCAGGCCCATCCCCCTCGATGTTTGATAAACTATCTCTCTAGCTAGCCCTTTAGTCAATGGATCCGCCAGGTTTTCCTTTGACTTGACATAGTCGATTGCTATAACTCCATCTTTCAATAATTGTCTCACTGTGTTGTGTCACCTCCTGATATGTCTAGACTTTCCATTGTAGGAGTTATTATGTGCTCTTGCGATTGCTGCTTGACTATCACAGTGAATGGACAAGGCTGGAACTGGTTTAGGCCACAAATGAATATCTAATATGAATTTCCTTAACCATTCAGCCTCTTCGCTTGCTTTATCCAACGCTACGAACTCTGACTCCATAGTGGATCTAGCTATGCATGTTTGCTTGGTAGATTTCCAAGATATAGCGCCTCCTGCCAAGGCAAAAACATAGCCACTCGTAGACTTACATTCATTATTATCAGAAATCTAATTAGCATCACAAAAGCCTTCAATTACAGCAGGATATCTAATATAATGAATACCATAATTTATTGTGTATTTAAGATATCTCAAAACTCTAATCAAGGCATCCCAATGTTCATTATTAGGATTACAAGTGTATCTGCTAAGTCTACCCACAGCATATGCAATATAAGGTCTAGTGCAGTTCATAAGATACATTAGACTACCAATAACTCTAGAATATTCTAATGATGATACACCAGGACCCGAATGTTTCCTTAAGTGACAACTAGGGTCATAAGGTGTTTTAGCAGGAATACAATTAAATTGTTCAAATTTTTTAAGAACTTTCTCAACATAATGAGATTGGGTTAAAACAATTCCTTCGGAATTTTTAATGATTTTAATTCCAAGTATAACATCAGCAACACCCAAATCTTTCATATCAAATTGTTTATTAAGGAAACGTTTAGTTTTATTAACTACATCCATATCAGTTCCAAAAATAAGCATATCATCCACATATAAGCAAATAATCACACCAGAATTATCCTTGAATTTTCTATAAATACATTTATCCGCTTCATTAATGTTAAAACCATTAGAGATCATTACTTGATCAAATTTTTCATGCCATTGTTTAGGAGCTTGTTTTAGTCCATATAAAGATTTTTTAAGTCTACACACTTTTTTATCTAGGCCTTGGACTACAAACCCCTCGGGTTGATCCATATAAATTTCTTCTTCAAGATCTCCATTCAAAAAAGCCGTTTTAACTTCCATTTGATGAATTATCAGATTATGTAATGAAGCAATAGCAATTAATAGCCTAATAGATGTAATTCTAGTAACAGGAGAGTAAGTGTCAAAGAAATCAATTCCTTCCTTTTGCCTATAGCCTTTAGCTACCAATCTTGCCTTATATTTATCAGTAGAACCATCAGCTTTTAATTTCTTTTTAAAAATCCATTTGCATCCAATAGTTTTACATCCTTTAGGCAAGTAAACTAACTCCCACGTGTTGTTAGAAATAATAGAATCATATTCACTATTAATAGCTTCTTTCCAAAAAATAGAATCGGGTGAGGACATTGCCTCACTAAAAGTGACGGGGTCATTTTCCATTAAGTACGTTAAAAATTCAGGACCAAAAGAAGTAGCTATCCTAGGTCTTTTACTTCTCCTAATTTCAATATCTTCTGAATTTGGAGATACATTTCTAACACTAGGACCCATTGGAACAGAACTACTAGTTCCCTCACTTCTCACTTTAAAAGGAAATTTGTTCTCATAAAATTCAGCATCTCTTGACTCAAAAATAGTGTTTTTATCCATATATTGATTTTTAGAATCAATTACAAGAAACCTATAAGCATTACTGTTTTTAGCATACCCTATAAAAACACAATCAACAGTCTTTGGGCCAAGTTTAGTTCTCTTAGGTAATGGTATTGAAACCTTAGCAAGACACCCCCACACTTTAAGGTGTTTATAAGAAGGTTTTCTATTTTTCCACATTTCATAAGGAGTTTTATCATTATTCTTAAAAGGTATTTTATTAAGAATATAACAAGCAGTAAGAAGTTCCTCACCCCACATATTATAAGGTAATCCCGAAGTGCTCAACATAGAATTTACCATATCCTTAAGAGTTCTGTTTTTTCTTTCAGCTACACCATTAGATTGGGGTGAATAAGGAGGAGTAACTTGATGAATTATTCCATTTTCTTTACAATATTTATCAAGATCACCGGTGTATTCTCCTCCCCTATCGGATCTTAATGTTTTAATGAATTTCTCCAATTGTTTTTCAACTTCTAATTTATAAGAAATAAATTTTGAGAAACACTCCTCTTTACTCGTAAGGAGATAAATATAACAATAACGAGAGTAATCATCAATAAAAGTAACAAAGTATTTATTTCCACCACGTGTCACATAACCTTTTAAATCACAAAGATCAGAATGTATTAAACTTAAAACAGTTGAACTTCTTTCGACACTTGGAAAAGATTTTTAGCATATTTTGATTCAACACATATTTCACATTTAGAGTTGGTAGAAATTACAGATGTTGGTATGTTTTCCAAAAACATTAATTTTTTAATGGATGCCTTATTAACATGACCAAGTCTAAAATGCCACATATCACAAGAGTCAATCAAATAAGCAGAAGAAGTAGATATTTTATTATTATCATCCACGGTTACATTTAGTTTGAAAAGACCCTCATGAACATAACCTTTCCCCACAAAAGCACCTCCCTTAGTCACAACTACCTTATCACTCTCTAGAACAATTTTAAAACCTTTCTTAACTAAGACAAAACCGGACACCAGATTCTTCCTAACCTCAGGGACATACAAAACATCTTTCAATGTGAGAACATTTCCCGAAGTAAACTTTAAAACTACGGTTCCCTTGCCCTCAACCTTAGACGAAGAGGAGTTTCCCATGTACAGACGTTCATCCCCACTAACAGCAGTGAAGGTAGTGAAGGCACCTCTCGTGCCGCAAATATGTTTGGTGGCGCCAGAATCAAGCCACCAGTCTGTCATGTTACTCACAATGTTTTCCTCTGTCATAACAGCAGAAAAGTTACCCTCCTCGGTTACATTTGCTTGAGGCTTCACATCTTGACTCTTCCTAAACTTGCAATCTTTAGCGTAATGACCTGGTTTTCCGCATACATAGCATTGACCTGCAGGTTTAGATTTAAACTGAGGTTTAGAATATTTATTCTTATCGTTAGGTTTGAATTTATGGTTGGACCTCGAATTCTGGTTTGGTTTATGGTGCCCATGTTTCTGGTTTGAATGGTTAGGCTTGGACTGTTTCTGTTTTTGGTTTCCATTTGATTTTCCCTCTACCAAATTAGCCTTAGAACCGAATTCAGAATTTTTCTCCCTAAGTTCTGCATTCCTATTATCTTCCTCAATTCTCAAACGAACTATCAAAACTTCTAGTTACATTTCCTTTTTCTTATGTTTCAGACCGTTTTTGTAATCTTTCCAAGACGGTGGCAGTTTTTTAATTATAGCTGAAACCTGAAATCCCTCACATATACTATAACCCTCGGCCAGAATTTCATGAATAATAATTTTTAGTTCTTCCAGTTGCGACACAACAGATTTATTATCTTCCATTTTAAAATCCAAAAATTTTCCAACCACAAATTTTTTAGACCCAGCATCTTCAGTTGCATATTTTTTGTCCATTAAGTTCCATAATTCTTTAGCAGTAGGACATGACCAGTAAACATCATACAGTTCAAGGCAGAGACAATTCAGAATATAATTCCTACACATATAATCTCTTTGTTTCCAAACAACTAGTTCTTCAGGTACAGAAGGTCTATCAGATGCAATAACGTCAACGACTTTAAGAGTTGTTAGGTAAAATTGTAGTTTCATTTTCCATCTCTTAAAATTCTTTCCATCAAACAATTCAGGTTTTTCAGAGTATTTTGCATTAGGATTTTCCATAGCAGTTTGTAGAATAACAACAATTTCACCTTTAGATTGTTTTAGTAATAATTGCAGAATAAACGAAATAACCCAAATTTGAAACAGGAAAAATTAGAAGGACTTATCGATCGAGGTTTGTGTTCGACACAAAGTCCTAAAGGTGAAATTGCTCGCTGATATTTGTAGCTGTCAGCCTCGTGAACATACACCTCCCAGGATTCAACGATCAGATTTACACACCAGCTTTGTGATAAATCTTTGAACTCTCAGGATACTCCAGCACTCCCAGAAAATTAACGAAAATTAGAAAGTAGCAAAATTATTTTTGCAGAGAAAGTAATTTGCAGAAAATAGCAAAAGTATTTTTGCAGATAACGTGAGAGAGATTTTTTGATACTTTTTTGACTCTGTAGCCTTTTCTTAAATAAGGGAAATGGTAAAAAACGTGGGTAGAGGTTTTAGCCAACTAACCCACTAATATCTCCACTAACAGCTATAGTGGAAGAAATAGTCAAAGACTTAAAACGGTTTAAAAAATTAAAACGATTTTGAAAAGATTTAATGCATATTAGAAATCCCCAAGAGCCCACGGCCCAAGGCCCAATCTTTGACCCTAAATAATTAGTGTGCTCCCTAGGACTTGAACCCAAGACCTCATGCACACACCCCCACTAACTTACCACTTGGCCACTCCCACTAACTTATTTACTTTATTCAAAATAAATATATATACTAACATACATACCCAACAATCCCCCACATGAATGAAGTAAATAAATTAAATAAAACGACGCTCTGGAGTATCATAAGGAGTGACGTATAAGGCAATTTCACCGCTGTTGTAAACGTAAGTCAATAGAACACACACGTGACTCCAAAAAATCATCATCGAGTTCCCACAGTTGTGCTCGTTTCGGCCTTGAGCATGCCCAGGTTTTTTGAGTGCTCTAGAGAATCAGCCTTAATTCTCATAGGAAGCGGCCCCACTACCACACTCATATAGGTGCTTCTATCAAGAGTGTACTGTATCTCACACCCTACTGAATAACAGCTATAGAAAGCATTAAGAGATTGAATCTCATCCTCCATCGATACAGAGGTACTACATCATAGGAATGGGTTCTAAGTAAAACTTAAATTTGTACCCCCACAAATCACTCGTATAACTTTGTTATCCCATTGAACCCAGATCATTGGATCTCCAGTCATATGGGTTGGGTTTCCATTATAGGTGATTTAGATATTAATAGGCTTCAGGCCCATCCCCCTCGATGTTTGATAAACTATCTCTCTAGCTAGCCCTTTAGTCAATGGATCCGCCAGGTTTTCCTTTGACTTGACATAGTCGATTGCTATAACTCCATCTTTCAATAATTGTCTCACTGTGTTGTGTCTCCTCCTGATATGTCTAGACTTTCCATTGCAGGAGTTATTATGTGCTCTTGCGATTACTGCTTGACTATCACAGTGAATGGACAAGGCTGGAACTGGTTTAGGCCACAAATGAATATCTAATACGAAGTTCCTTAACCATTCAGCCTCTTCGCTTGCTTTATCTAACGCTACGAACTCTGACTCCATAGTGGATCTAGCTATGCATGTTTGCTTGGTAGATTTCCAAGATATAGCGCCTCCTTCCAAGGCAAAAACATAGCCACTCGTAGACTTACATTCATCATTATCAGAAATCCAATTAGCATCACAAAAGCCTTCAATTACAGCAGGATATCTAATATAATGAATACCATAATTTATTGTGTATTTAAGATATCTCAAAACTCTAATCAAGGCATCCCAATGTTCATTATTAGGATTACAAGTGTATCTGCTAAGTCTACCCACAGCATATGCAATATCAGGTCTAGTGCAGTTCATAAGATACATTAGACTACCAATAACTCTAGAATATTCTAATGATGATACACCAGGACCCGAATGTTTCCTTAAGTGACAACTAGGGTCATAAGGTGTTTTAGCAGGAATACAATTAAATTGTTCAAATTTTTTAAGAACTTTCTCTACATAATGAGATTGGGTTAAAACAATTCCTTCGGAATTTTTAATGATTTTAATTCCAAGTATAACATCAGCAACACCCAAATCTTTCATATCAAATTGTTTATTAAGGAAACGTTTAGTTTTATTAACTACATCCATATCAGTTCCAAAAATAAGCATATCATCCACATATAAGCAAATAATCACACCAGAATTATCCTTGAATTTGCTATAAATACATTTATCCGCTTCATTAATGTTAAAACCATTAGAGATCATTACTTGATCAAATTTTTCATGCCATTGTTTAGGAGCTTGTTTTAGTCCATATAAAGATTTTTTAAGTCTACACACTTTTTTATCTAGGCCTTGGACTACAAACCCCTCGGGTTGATCCATATAAATTTCTTCTTCAAGATCTCCATTCAAAAAAGCCGTTTTAACATCCATTTGATGAATTATCAGATTATGTAATGAAGCAATAGCAATTAATAGCCTAATAGATGTAATTCTAGTAACAGGAGAGTAAGTGTCAAAGAAATCAATTCCTTCCTTTTGCCTATAGCCTTTAGCTACCAATCTTGCCTTAAATTTATCAGTAGAACCATCAGCTTTTAATTTCTTTTTAAAAATCCATTTGCATCCAATAGTTTTACATCCTTTAGGCAAGTCAACTAACTCCCACGTGTTGTTAGAAATAATAGAATCATATTCACTATTAATAGCTTCTTTCCAAAAAATAGAATCGGGTGAGGACATTGCCTCACTAAAAGTGACGGGGTCATTTTCCATTAAGTACGTTAAAAATTCAGGACCAAAAGAAGTAGCTATCCTAGGTCTTTTACTTCTCCTAATTTCAATATCTTCTGAATTTGGAGATACATTTCTAACACTAGGACCCATTGGAACAGAACTACTAGTTCCCTCACTTCTCACTTTAAAAGGAAATTTGTTCTCATAAAATTCAGCATCTCTTGACTCAAAAATAGTGTTTTTATCCATATATTGATTTTTAGAATCAATTACAAGAAACCTATAAGCATTACTGTTTTTAGCATACCCTATAAAAACACAATCAACAGTCTTTGGGCCAAGTTTAGTTCTCTTAGGTAATGGTATTGAAACCTTAGCAAGACACCCCCACACTTTAAGGTGTTTATAAGAAGGTTTTCTATTTTTCCACATTTCATAAGGAGTTTTATCATTATTCTTAAAAGGTATTTTATTAAGAATATAACAAGCAGTAAGAAGTGCCTCACCCCACATATTATAAGGTAATCCCGAAGTGCTCAACATAGAATTTACCATATCCTTAAGAGTTCTGTTTTTTCTTTCAGCTACACCATTAGATTGGGGTGAATAAGGAGGAGTAACTTGATGAATTATTCCATTTTCTTTACAATATTTATCAAGATCACCGGTGTATTCTCCTCCCCTATCGGATCTTAATGTTTTAATGGATTTCTCCAATTGTTTTTCAACTTCTAATTTATAAGAAATAAATTTTGAGAAATACTCATCTTTACTCGTAAGGAGATAAATATAACAATAACGAGAGTAATCATCAATAAAAGTAACAAAGTATTTATTTCCACCACGTGTCACATAACCTTTTAAATCACAAAGATCAGAATGTATTAAACTTAAAACAGTTGAACTTCTTTCGACACTTGGAAAAGGTTTTTTAGCATATTTTGATTCAACACATATTTCACATTTAGAGTTGGTAGAAATATCAGATTTTGGTATGTTTTCCAAAAACATTAATTTTTTAATGGATGCCTTATTTACATGACCAAGTCTAAAATGCCACATATCACAAGAGTCAATCAAATAAGCAGAAGAAGTAGATATTTTATTATTATCATCCACGGTTACATTTAGTCTGAAAAGACCCTCATGAACATAACCTTTCCCCACAAAAGCACCTCCCTTAGTCACAACTACCTTATCACTCTCTAGAACAATTTTAAAACCTTTCTTAACTAAGACAAAACCGGACACCAGATTCTTCCTAACCTCAGGGACATACAAAACATCTTTCAATGTGAGAACATTTCCCGAAGTAAACTTTAAAACTACGGTTCCCTTGCCCTCAACCTTAGACGAAGAGGAGTTTCCCATGTACAGACGTTCATCCCCACTAACAGCAGTGAAGGTAGTGAAGGCACCTCTCGTGCCGTAAATATGTTTGGTGGCGCCAGAATCAAGCCACCAGTCTGTCATGTTACTCACAATGTTTGCCTCTGTCATAACAGCAGAAAAGTTACCCTCCTCGGTTACATTTGCTTGAGGCTTCACATCTTGACTCTTCCTAAACTTGCAATCTTTAGCGTAATGACCAGGTTTTCCGCATACATAGCATTGACCTGCAGGTTTAGATTTAAACTGAGGTTTAGAATATTTATTCTTATCGTTAGGTTTGAATTTATGGTTGGACCTCGAATTCTGGTTTGGTTTATGGTGCCCATGTTTCTGGTTTGAATGGTTAGGCTTGGTCTGTTTTTGTTTTTGGTTTCCATTTGATTTTCCCTCTACCAAATTAGCCTTAGAACCGAATTCAGAATTTTTCTCCCTAAGTTCTGCATTCCTATTATCTTCCTCAATTCTCAAACGAACTATCAAATCTTCTAGTTACATTTCCTTTTTCTTATGTTTCAGACCGTTTTTGTAATCTTTCCAAGACGGTGGCAGTTTTTCAATTATAGCTGAAACCTGAAATCCCTCACATATACTGTAACCCTCGGCCAGAATTTCATGAATAATAATTTTTAGTTCTTCCAGTTGCGACACAACAGATTTATTATCTTCCATTTTAAAATCCTAAAATTTTCCAACACACAAATTTTTTAGACCCAACATCTTTAGTTGCATATTTTTTGTCCATTAAGTTCCATAATTCTTTAGCAGTAGGACATGACCAGTAAACATCATACAGTTCAAGGCAGAGACAATTCAGAATATAATTCCTACACATATAATCTCTTTGTTTCCAAACAACTAGTTCTTCAGGTACAGAAGGTCTATCAGATGCAATAACGTCAACGACTTTAAGAGTTGTTAGGTAAAATTGTAGTTTCATTTGCCATCTCTTAAAATTCTTTCCATAAAACAATTCAGGTTTTTCAGAGTATTTTGCATTAGGATTTTCCATAGCAGTTTGTAGAATAACAACAATTTCACCTTTAGATTGTTTTAGTAATAATTGCAGAATAAACGAAATAACCAAAATTTGAAACAGGAAAAATTAGAAGGACTTATCGATCGAGGTTTGTGTTCGACACAAAGTCCTAAAGGTGAAATTGCTCGCTGATATTTGTAGCTGTCAGCCTCATGAACATACACCTCCCAGGATTCAACGATCAGATTTACACACCAGCTTTGTGATAAATCTTTGAACTCTCAGGATACTCCAGCACTCCCAGAAAATTAACGAAAATTAGAAAGTAGCAAAATTATTTTTGCAGAGAAAGTAATTTGCAGAAAGTAGCAAAAGTATTTTTGCAGATAACGTGAGAGAGATTTTTTGATACTTTTTTGACTCTGTAGCCTTTTCTTAAATAAGGGAAATGGTAAAAAACGTGGGTAGAGGTTTTAGCCAACTAACCCACTAATATCTCCACTAACAGCTATAGTGGAAGAAATAGTCAAAGACTTAAAACGGTTTAAAAAATTAAAACGATTTTGAAAAGATTTAATGCATATTAGAAATCCCCAAGAGCCCAAGGCCCAAGGCCCAATCTTTGACCCTAAATAATTAGTGTGCTCCCTAGGACTTGAACCCAAGACCTCATGCACACACCCCCACTAACTTACCACTTGGCCACTCCCACTAACTTATTTACTTTATTCAAAATAAATATATATACTAACATACATACCCAACAATCCCCCACATGAATGAAGTAAATAAATTAAATAAAATGACGCTCTGGAGTATCATAAGGAGTGACGTATAAGGCAATTTCACCGCTGTTGTAAACTTAAGTCAATAGAACACACACGTGACTCCAAAAAATCATCATCGAGTTCCCACAGTTGTGCTCGTTTCGGCCTTGAGCATGCCCAGGTTTCTTGAGTGCTCTAGAGAATCAGCCTTAATTCTCATAGGAAGCGGCCCCACTACCACACTCATATAGGTGCTTCTATCAAGAGTGTACTGTATCTCACACCCTACTGAATAACAGCTATAGAAAGCATTAAGAGATTGAATCTCATCCTCCATCGATACAGAGGTACTACATCATAGGAATGGGTTCTAAGTAAAACTTAAATTTGTACCCCCACAAATCACTCGTATAACTTTGTTATCCCATTGAACCCAGATCTTTGGATCTCCAGTCATATGGGTTGGGTTTCCATTATAGGTGATTTAGATATTAATAGGTTTCAGGCCCATCCCCCACGATGTTTGATAAACTATCTCTCTAGCTAGCCCTTTAGTCAATGGATCCGCCAGGTTTTTCTTTGACTTGACATAGTCGATTGCTATAACTCCATCTTTCAATAATTGTCTCACTGTGTTGTGTCTCCTCCTGATATGTCTAGACTTTCCATTGCAGGAGTTATTATGTGCTCTTGCGATTACTGCTTGACTATCACAGTGAATGGACAAGGCTGGAACTGGTTTAGGCCACAAATGAATATCTAATACGAAGTTCCTTAACCATTCAGCCTCTTCGCTTGCTTTATCCAACGCTACGAACTCTGACTCCATAGTGGATCTAGCTATGCATGTTTGCTTGGTAGATTTCCAAGATATAGCGCCTCCTTCCAAGGCAAAAACATAGCCACTCGTAGACTTACATTCATCATTATCAAAAATCCAATTAGCATCACAAAAGCCTTCAATTACAGCAGGATATCTAATATAATGAATACCATAATTTATTGTGTATTTAAGATATCTCAAAACTCTAATCAAGGCATCCCAATGTTCATTATTAGGATTACAAGTGTATCTGCTAAGTCTACCCACAGCATATGCAATATCAGGTCTAGTGCAGTTCATAAGATACATTAGACTACCAATAACTCTAGAATATTCTAATGATGATACACCAGGACCCGAATGTTTCCTTAAGTGACAACTAGGGTCATAAGGTGTTTTAGCAGGAATACAATTAAATTGTTCAAATTTTTTAAGAACTTTCTCTACATAATGAGATTGGGTTAAAACAATTCCTTCGGAATTTTTAATGATTTTAATTCCAAGTATAACATCAGCAACACCCAAATCTTTCATATCAAATTGTTTATTAAGGAAACGTTTAGTTTTATTAACTACATCCATATTAGTTCCAAAAATAAGCATATCATCCACATATAAGCAAATAATCACACCAGAATTATCCTTGAATTTGCTATAAATACATTTATCCGCTTCATTAATGTTAAAACCATTAGAGATCATTACTTGATCAAATTTTTCATGCCATTGTTTAGGAGCTTGTTTTAGTCCATATAAAGATTTTTTAAGTCTACACACTTTTTTATCTAGGCCTTGGACTACAAACCCCTCGGGTTGATCCATATAAATTTCTTCTTCAAGATCTCCATTCAAAAAAGCCGTTTTAACGTCCATTTGATGAATTATCAGATTATGTAATGAAGCAATAGCAATTAATAGCCTAATAGATGTAATTCTAGTAACAGGAGAGTAAGTGTCAAAGAAATCAATTCCTTCCTTTTGCCTATAGCCTTTAGCTACCAATCTTGCCTTAAATTTATCAGTAGAACCATCAGCTTTTAATTTCTTTTTAAAAATCCATTTGCATCCAATAGTTTTACATCCTTTAGGCAAGTAAACTAACTCCCACGTGTTGTTAGAAATAATAGAATCATATTCACTATTAATAGCTTCTTTCCAAAAAATAGAATCGGGTGAGGACATTGCCTCACTAAAAGTGACGGGGTCATTTTCCATTAAGTACGTTAAAAATTCAGGACCAAAAGAAGTAGCTATCCTAGGTCTTTTACTTCTCCTAATTTCAATATCTTCTGAATTTGGAGATACATTTCTAACACTAGGACCCATTGGAACAGAACTACTAGTTCCCTCACTTCTCACTTTAAAAGGAAATTTGTTCTGATAAAATTCAGCATCTCTTGACTAAAAAATAGTGTTTTTATCCATATATTGATTTTTAGAATCAATTACAAGAAACCTATAAGCATTACTGTTTTTAGCATACCCTATAAAAACACAATCAACAGTCTTTGGGCCAAGTTTAGTTCTCTTAGGTAATGGTATTGAAACCTTAGCAAGACACCCCCACACTTTAAGGTGTTTATAAGAAAGTTTTCTATTTTTCCACATTTCATAAGGAGTTTTATCATTATTCTTAAAAGGTATTTTATTAAGAATATAACAAGCAGTAAGAAGTGCCTCACCCCACATATTATAAGGTAATCCCGAAGTGCTCAACATAGAATTTACCATATCCTTAAGAGTTCTGTTTTTTCTTTCAGCTACACCATTAGATTGGGGTGAATAAGGAGGAGTAACTTGATGAATTATTCCATTTTCTTTACAATATTTATCAAGATCACCGGTGTATTCTCCTCCCCTATCGGATCCTAATGTTTTAATGGATTTCTCCAATTGTTTTTCAACTTCTAATTTATAAGAAATAAATTTTGAGAAATACTCATCTTTACTCGTAAGGAGATAAATATAACAATAACGAGAGTAATCATCAATAAAAGTAACAAAGTATTTATTTCCACCACGTGTCACATAACCTTTTAAATCACAAAGATCAGAATGTATTAAACTTAAAACAGTTGAACTTCTTTCGACACTTGGAAAAGGTTTTTTAGCATATTTTGATTCAACACATATTTCACATTTAGAGTTGGTAGAAATATCAGATTTTGGTATGTTTTCCAAAAACATTAATTTTTTAATGGATGCCTTATTTACATGACCAAGTCTAAAATGCCACATATCACAAGAGTCAATCAAATAAGCAGAAGAAGTAGATATTTTATTATTATCATCCACGGTTACATTTAGTTTGAAAATACCCTCATGAACATAACCTTTCCCCACAAAAGCACCTCCCTTAGTCACAACTACCTTATCACTCTCTAGAACAATTTTAAAACCTTTCTTAACTAAGACAAAACCAGACACCAGATTCTTCCTAACCTCAGGGACATACAAAACATCTTTCAATGTGAGAACATTTCCCGAAGTAAACTTTAAAACTACGGTTCCCTTGCCCTCAACCTTAGACGAAGAGGAGTTTCCCATGTACAGACGTTCATCCCCACTAACAGCAGTGAAGGTAGTGAAGGCACCTCTCGTGCCGCAAATATGTTTGGTGGCGCCAGAATCAAGCCACCAGTCTGTACTGTTACTCACAATGTTTGCCTCTGTCATAACAGCAGAAAAGTTACCCTCCTCGGTTACATTTGCTTGAGGCTTCACATCTTGACTCTTCCTAAACTTGCAATCTTTAGCGTAATGACCTGGTTTTCTGCATACATAGCATTGACCTGCAGGTTTAGATTTAAACTGAGGTTTAGAATATTTATTCTTATCGTTAGGTTTGAATTTATGGTTGGACCTCGAATTCTGGTTTGGTTTATGGTGCCCATGTTTCTGGTTTGAATGGTTAGGCTTGGACTGTTTCTGTTTTTGGTTTCCATTTGATTTTCCCTCTACCAAATTAGCCTTAGAACCGAATTCAGAATTTTTCTCCCTAAGTTCTGCATTCCTATTATCTTCCTCAATTCTCAAACGAACTATCAAATCTTCTAGTGACATTTCCTTTTTCTTATGTTTCAGACCGTTTTTGTAATCTTTCCAAGACGGTGGCAGTTTTTCAATTATAGCTGAAACCTGAAATCCCTCACATATACTATAAGCCTTGGACAGAATTTCATGAATAATAATTTGTAGTTCTTCCAGTTGCGACACAACAGATTTATTATCTTCCATTTTAAAATCCAAAAAATTTCCAACCACAAATTTTTTAGACCCAGCATCTTCAGTTGCATATATTTTGTCCAGTAAGTTCCATAATTCTTTAGCAGTAGGACATGACTAGTAAACATCATACAGTTCAAGGCAGAGACAATTCAGAATATAATTCCTACACATATAATCTCTTTGTTTCCAAACAACTAGTTCTTCAGGTACAGAAGGTCTATCAGATGCAATAACGTCAACGACTTTAAGAGTTGTTAGGTAAAATTGCAGTTTCATTTGCCATCAAACAATTCAGGTTTTTCAGAGTATTTTGCATTAGGATTTTCCATAGCAGTTTGTAGAATAACAACAATTTCACCTTTAGATTGTTTTAGTAATAATTGCAGAATAAACGAAATAACCCAAATTTGAAATAGGAAAAATTAGAAGGACTTATCGATCGAGGTTTGTGTTCGACACAAAGTCCTAAAGGTGAAATTGCTCGCTGATATTTGTAGCTGTCAGCCTCGTGAACATACACCTCCCAGGATTCAACGATCAGATTTACACACCAGCTTTGTGATAAATCTTTGAACTCTCAGGATACTCCAGCACTCCCAGAAAATTAACGAAAATTAGAAAGTAGCAAAATTATTTTTGCAGAGAAAGTGATTTGCAGAAAATAGCAAAAGTATTTTTGCAGATAACGTGAGAGAGATTTTTTGATACTTTTTTGACTCTGTAGCCTTTTCTTAAATAAGGGAAATGGTAAAAAACGTGGGTAGAGGTTTTAGCCAACTAACCCACTAATATCTCCACTAACAGCTATAGTGGAAGAAATAGTCAAAGACTTAAAACGGTTTAAAAAATTAAAACGATTTTGAAAAGATTTAATGCATATTAGAAATCCCCAAGAGCCCAAGGCCCAAGGCCCAATCTTTGACCCTAAATAATTAGTGTGCTCCCTAGGACTTGAACCCAAGACCTCATGCACACACCCCCACTAACTTACCACTTGGCCACTCCCACTAACTTATTTACTTTATTCAAAATAAATGTATATACTAACATACATACCCAACAATCCCCCACATGAATGAAGTAAATAAATTAAATAAAACGACGCTCTGGAGTATCATAAGGAGTGACGTATAAGGCAAAGGTGTCATTTGACTTGAACCTTTGCTTTGTGATGATCTATTGAGTTTACCGGTTGATAGTGAACTAATGTCTTGAACTATTTCACCGCTGTTGTAAACTTAAGTCAATAGAACACACACGTGACTCAAAAAAATCATCATCGAGTTCCCACAGTTGTGCTCGTTTCGGCCTTGAGCATGCCCAGGTTTCTTGAGTGCTCTAGAGAATCAGCCTTAATTGTCATAGGAAGCGGCCCCACTACCACACTCATATAGGTGCTTCTATCAAGAGTGTACTGTATCTCACACCCTACTGAATAACAACTATAGAAAGCATTAAGAGATTGAATCTCATCCTCCATCGATACAGAGGTACTACATCATAGGAATGGGTTCTAAGTAAAACTTAAATTTGTACCCCCACAAATCACTCGTATAACTTTGTTATCCCATTGAACCCAGATCTTGGGATCTCCAGTCATATGGGTTGGGTTTCCATTATAGGTGATTTAGATATTAATAGGCTTCAGGCCCATCCCCCTCGATGTTTGATAAACTATCTCTCTAGCTAGCCCTTTAGTCAATGGATCCGCCAGGTTTTCCTTTGACTTGACATAGTCGATTGCTATAACTCCATCTTTCAATAATTGTCTCACTGTGTTGTGTCACCTCCTGATATGTCTAGACTTTCCATTGTAGGAGTTATTATGTGCTCTTGCGATTGCTGCTTGACTATCACAGTGAATGGACAAGGCTGGAACTGGTTTAGGCCACAAATGAATATCTAATATGAAGTTCCTTAACCATTCAGCCTCTTCGCTTGCTTTATCCAACGTTACGAACTCTGACTCCATAGTGGATCTAGCTATGCATGTTTTCTTGGTAGATTTCCAAGATATAGCGCCTCCTTCCAAGGCAAAAACATAGCCACTCGTAGACTTACATTCATCATTATCAGAAATCCAATTAGCATCACAAAAGCCTTCAATTACAGCAGGATATCTAATATAATGAATACCATAATTTATTGTGTATTTAAGATATCTCAAAACTCTAATCAAGGCATCCCAATGTTCATTATTAGGATTACAAGTGTATCTGCTAAGTCTACCCACAGCATATGCAATATCAGGTCTAGTGCAGTTCATAAGATACATTAGACTACCAATAACTCTAGAATATTCTAATGATGATACACCAGGACCCGAATGTTTCCTTAAGTGATAACTAGGGTCATAAGGTGTTTTAGCAGGAATACAATTAAATTGTTCAAATTTTTTAAGAACTTTCTCTACATAATGAGATTGGGTTAAAACAATTCCTTCGGAATTTTTAATGATTTTAATTCCAAGTATAACATCAGCAACACCCAAATCTTTCATATCAAATTGTTTATTAAGGAAACGTTTAGTTTTATTAACTACATCCATATCAGTTCCAAAAATAAGCATATCATCCACATATAAGCAAATAATCACACCAGAATTATCCTTGAATTTGCTATAAATACATTTATCCGCTTCATTAATGTTAAAACCATTAGAGATCATTACTTGATCAAATTTTTCATGCCATTGTTTAGGAGCTTGTTTTAGTCCATATAAAGATTTTTTAAGTCTACACACTTTTTTATCTAGGCCTTGGACTACAAACCCCTCGGGTTGATCCATATAAATTTCTTCTTCAAGATCTCCATTCAAAAAAGCCGTTTTAACATCCATTTGATGAATTATCAGATTATGTAATGAAGCAATAGCAATTAATAGCCTAATAGATGTAATTCTAGTAACAGGAGAGTAAGTGTCAAAGAAATCAATTCCTTCCTTTTGCCTATAGCCTTTAGCTACCAATCTTGCCTTAAATTATCAGTAGAACCATCAGCTTTTAATTTCTTTTTAAAAATCCATTTGCATCCAATAGTTTTACATCCTTTAGGCAAGTCAACTAACTCCCACGTGTTGTTAGAAATAATAGAATCATATTCACTATTAATATCTTCTTTCCAAAAAATAGAATCGGGTGAGGACATTGCCTCACTAAAAGTGACGGGGTCATTTTCCATTAAGTACGTTAAAAATTCAGGACCAAAAGAAGTAGCTATCCTAGGTCTTTTACTTCTCCTAATTTCAATATCTTCTGAATTTGGAGATACATTTCTAACACTAGGATCCATTGGAACAGAACTACTAGTTCCCTCACTTCTCACTTTAAAAGGAAATTTGTTCTCATAAAATTCAGCATCTCTTGACTCAAAAATAGTGTTTTTATCCATATATTGATTTTTAGAATCAATTACAAGAAACCTATAAGCATTACTGTTTTTAGCATACCCTATAAAAACACAATCAACAGTCTTTGGGCCAAGTTTAGTTCTCTTAGGTAATGGTATTGAAACCTTAGGAAGACACCCCCACACTTTAAGGTGTTTATAAGAAGGTTTTCTATTTTTCCACATTTCATAAGGAGTTTTATCATTATTATTAAAAGGTATTTTATTAAGAATATAACAAGCAGTAAGAAGTGCCTCACCCCACATATTATAAGGTAATCCCGAAGTACTCAACATAGAATTTACCATATCCTTAAGAGTTCTGTTTTTTCTTTCAGCTACACCATTAGATTGGGGTGAATAAGGAGGAGTAACTTGATGAATTATTCCATTTTCTTTACAATATTTGTCAAGATCACCGGTGTATTCTCCTCCCCTATCGGATCTTAATGTTTTAATGGATTTCTCCAATTGTTTTTCAACTTCTAATTTATAAGAAATAAATTTTGAGAAACACTCATCTTTACTCGTAAGGAGATAAATATAACAATAACGAGAGTAATCATCAATAAAAGTAACAAAGTATTTATTTCCACCACGTGTCACATAACCTTTTAAATCACAAAGATCAGAATGTATTAAACTTAAAACAGTTGAACTTCTTTCGACACTTGGAAAAGGTTTTTTAGCATATTTTGATTCAACACATATTTCACATTTAGAGTTGGTAGAAATATCAGATTTTGGTATGTTTTCCAAAAACATTAATTTTTTAATGGATGCCTTATTTACATGACCAAGTCTAAAATGCCACATATCACAAGAGTCAATCAAATAAGCAGAAGAAGTAGATATTTTATTATTATCATCCACGGTTACATTTAGTTTGAAAAGACCCTCATGAACATAACCTTTCCCCACAAAAGCACCTCCCTTAGTCACAACTACCTTATCACTCTCTAGAACAATTTTAAAACCTTTCTTAACTAAGACAAAACCGGACACCAGATTCTTCCTAACCTCAGGGACATACAAAACATCTTTCAATGTGAGAACATTTCCCGAAGTAAACTTTAAAACTACGGTTCCCTTGCCCACAACCTTAGACGAAGAGGAGTTTCCCATGTACAGACGTTCATCCCCACTAACAGCAGTGAAGGTAGTGAAGGCACCTCTCGTGCCGCAAATATGTTTGGTGGCGCCAGAATCAAGCCACCAGTCTGTCATGTTACTCACAATGTTTGCCTCTGTCACAACAGCAGAAAAGTTACCCTCCTCGGTTACATTTGCTTGAGGCTTCACATCTTGACTCTTCCTAAACTTGCAATCTTTAGCGTAATGACCTGGTTTTCCGCATACATAGCATTGACCTGCAGGTTTAGATTTAAACTGAGGTTTAGAATATTTATTCTTATCGTTAGGTTTGAATTTATAGTTGGACCTCGAATTCTGGTTTGGTTTATGGTGCCCATGTTTCTGGTTTGAATGGTTAGGCTTGGACTGTTTCTGTTTTTTGTTTCCATTTGATTTTCCCTCTACCAAACTAGCCTTAGAACCGAATTCAGAATTTTTCTCCCTAAGTTCTGCATTCCTATTATCTTCCTCAATTCTCAAACGAACTATCAAATCTTCTAGTTACATTTCCTTTTTCTTATGTTTCAGACCGTTTTTGTAATCTTTCCAAGACGGTGGCAGTTTTTCAATTATAGCTGAAACCTGAAATCCCTCACATATACTATAACCCTCGGCCAGAATTTCATGAATAATAATTTGTAGTTCTTCCAGTTGCGACACAACAGATTTATTATCTTCCATTTTAAAATCCAAAAATTTTCCAACCACAAATTTTTTAGACCCAGCATCTTCAGTTGCATATTTTTTGTCCATTAAGTTCCATAATTCTTTAGCAGTAGGACATGACCAGTAAACATCATACAGTTCAAGGCAGAGACAATTCAGAATATAATTCCTACACATATAATCTCTTTGTTTCCAAACAACTAGTTCTTCAGGTACAGAAGGTCTATCAGATGCAATAACGTCAACGACTTTAAGAGTTGTTAGGTAAAATTGCAGTTTCATTTGCCATCTCTTAAAATTCTTTCCATCAAACAATTCAGGTTTTTCAGAGTATTTTGCATTAGGATTTTCCATTGCAGTTTGTAGAATAACAACAATTTCACCTTTAGATTGTTTTAGTAATAATTGCAGAATAAACGAAATAACCCAAATTTGAAATAGGAAAAATTAGAAGGACTTATCGATCGAGGTTTGTTTTCGACACAAAGTCCTAAAGGTGAAATTGCTCGCTGATATTTGTAGCTGTCAGCCTCGTGAACATACACCTCCCAGGATTCAACGATCAGATTTACACACCAGCTTTGTGATAAATCTTTGAACTCTCAGGATACTCCAGCACTCCCAGAAAATTAACGAAAATTAGAAAGTAGCAAAATTATTTTTGCAGAGAAAGTAATTTGCAGAAAATAGCAAAAGTATTTTTGCAGATAACGTGAGAGAGATTTTTTGATACTTTTTTGACTCTGTAGCCTTTTCTTAAATAAGGGAAATGGTAAAAAACGTGGGTAGAGGTTTTAGCCAACTAACCCACTAATATCTCCACTAACAACTATAGTGGAAGAAATAGTCAAAGACTTAAAACGGTTTAAAAAATTAAAACGATTTTGAAAAGATTTAATGCATATTAGAAATCCCTAAGAGCCCAAGGCCCAAGGCCCAATCTTTGACCCTAAATAATTAGTGTGCTCCCTAGGACTTGAACCCAAGACCTCATGCACACACCCCCACTAACTTACCACTTGGCCACTCCAACTAACTTATTTACTTTATTCAAAATAAATATATATACTAACATACATACCCAACAATCCCCCACATGAATGAAGTAAATAAATTAAATAAAACGACGCTCTGGAGTATCATAAGGAGTGACGTATAAGGCAAAGGTGTCATTTGACTTGAACCTTTACTTTGTGATGATCTATTGAGTTTACCGGTTGATAGTGAACTAATGTCTTGAACTATTTCACCGCTGTTGTAAACTTAAGTCAATAGAACACACACGTGACTCCAAAAAATCATCATCGAGTTCCCACAGTTGTGCTCGTTTCGGCCTTGAGCATGCCCAGGTTTCTTGAGTGCTCTAGAGAATCAGCCTTAATTCTCATAGGAAGCGGCCCCACTACCACACTCATATAGGTGCTTCTATCAAGAGTGTACTGTATCTCACACCCTACTGAATAACAGCTATAGAAAGCATTAAGAGATTGAATCTCATCCTCCATCGATACAGAGGTACTACATCATAGGAATGGGTTCTAAGTAAAACTTAAATTTGTACCCCCATAAATCACTCGTATAACTTTGTTATCCCATTGAACCCAGATCTTGGGATCTCCAGTCATATAGGTTGGGTTTCCATTATAGGTGATTTAGATATTAATAGGCTTCAGGCCCATCCCCCTCGATGTTTGATAAACTATCTCTCTAGCTAGCCCTTTAGTCAATGGATCCGCCAGGTTTTCCTTTGACTTGACATAGTCGATTGCTATAACTCCATCTTTCAATAATTGTCTCACTGTGTTGTGTCTCCTCCTGATATGTCTAGACTTTCCATTGTAGGAGTTATTATGTGCTCTTGCGATTGCTGCTTGACTATCACAGTGAATGGACAAGGCTGGAACTGGTTTAGGCCACAAATGAATATCTAATATGAAGTTCCTTAATTATTCAGCCTCTTCGCTTGCTTTATCCAACGCTATGAACTCTGACTCCATAGTGGATCTAGCTATGCATGTTTGCTTGGTAGATTTCCAAGATATAGCGCCTCCTGCCAAGGCAAAAACATAGCCACTCGTAGACTTACATTCATCATTATCAGAAATCCAATTAGCATCACAAAAGCCTTCAATTACAGCAGGATATCTAATATAATGAATACCATAATTTATTGTGTATTTAAGATATCTCAAAACTCTAATCAAGGCATCCCAATGTTCATTATTAGGATTACAAGTGTATCTGCTAAGTCTACCCACAGCATATGCAATATCAGGTCTAGTGCAGTTCATAAGATACATTAGACTACCAATAACTCTAGAATATTCTAATGATGATACACCAGGACCCAAATGTTTCCTTAAGTGACAACTAGGGTCATAAGGTGTTTTAGCAGGAATACAATTAAATTGTTCAAATTTTTTAAGAACTTTCTCTACATAATGAGATTGGGTTAAAACAATTCCTTCGGAATTTTTAATGATTTTAATTCCAAGTATAACATCAGCAACACCCAAATCTTTCATATCAAATTGTTTATTAAGGAAACGTTTAGTTTTATTAACTACATCCATATTAGTTCCAAAAATAAGCATATCATCCACATATAAGCAAATAATCACACCAGAATTATCCTTGAATTTGCTATAAATACATTTATCCGCTTCATTAATGTTAAAACCATTAGAGATCATTACTTGATCAAATTTTTCATGCCATTGTTTAGGAGCTTGTTTTAGTCCATATAAAGATTTTTTAAGTCTACACACTTTTTTATCTAGGCCTTGGACTACAAACCCCTCGGGTTGATCCATATAAATTTCTTCTTCAAGATCTCCATTCAAAAAAGCCGTTTTAACATCCATTTGATGAATTATCAGATTATGTAATGAAGCAATAGCAATTAATAGCCTAATAGATGTAATTCTAGTAACAGGAGAGTAAGTGTCAAAGAAATCAATTCCTTCCTTTTGCCTATAGCCTTTAGCTACCAATCTTGCCTTAAATTTATCAGTAGAACCATCAGCTTTTAATTTCTTTTTAAAAATCCATTTGCATCCAATAGTTTTACATCCTTTAGGCAAGTCAACTAACTCCCACGTGTTGTTAGAAATAATAGAATCATATTCACTATTAATAGCTTCTTTCCAAAAAATAGAATCGGGTGAGGACATTGCCTCACTAAAAGTGACGGGGTCATTTTCCATTAAGTACGTTAAAAATTCAGGACCAAAAGAAGTAGCTATCCTAGGTCTTTTACTTCTCCTAATTTCAATATCTTCTGAATTTGGAGATACATTTCTAACACTAGGACCCATTGGAACAGAACTACTAGTTCCCTCACTTCTCACTTTAAAAGGAAATTTGTTCTCATAAAATTCAGCATCTCTTGAATAAAAAATAGTGTTTTTATCCATATATTGATTTTTAGAATCAATTACAAGAAACCTATAAGCATTACTGTTTTTAGCATACCCTATAAAAACACAATCAACAGTCTTTGGGCCAAGTTTAGTTCTCTTAGGTAATGGTATTGAAACCTTAGCAAGACACCCCCACACTTTAAGGTGTTTATAAGAAGGTTTTCTATTTTTCCACATTTCATAAGGAGTTTTATCATTATTCTTAAAAGGTATTTTATTAAGAATATAACAAGCAGTAAGAAGTACCTCACCCCACATATTATAAGGTAATCCCGAAGTGCTCAACATAGAATTTACCATATCCTTAAGAGTTCTGTTTTTTCTTTCAGCTACACCATTAGATTGGGGTGAATAAGGAGGAGTAACTTGATGAATTATTCCATTTTCTTTACAATATTGATCAAGATCACTGGTGTATTGTCCTCCCCTATCGGATCTTAATGTTTTAATGGATTTCTCCAATTGTTTTTCAACTTCTAATTTATAAGAAATAAATTTTGAGAAACACTCATCTTTACTCGTAAGGAGATAAATATAACAATAACGAGAGTAATCATCAATAAAAGTAACAAAGTATTTATTTCCACCACGTGTCACATAACCTTTTAAATCACAAAGATCAGAATGTATTAAACTTAAAACAGTTGAACTTCTTTCGACACTTGGAAAAGGTTTTTTAGCATATTTTGATTCAACACATATTTCACATTTAGAGTTGGTAGAAATATCAGATTTTGGTATGTTTTCCAAAAACATTAATTTTTTAATGGATGCCTTATTTACATGACCAAGTCTAAAATGCCACATATCACAAGAGTCAATCAAATAAGCAGAAGAAGTAGATATTTTATTATTATCATCCACGGTTACATTTAGTTTGAAAAGACCCTCCTGAACATAACCTTTCCCCACAAAAGCACCTCCCTTAGTCACAACTACCTTATCACTCTCTAGAACAATTTAAAAACCTTTCTTAACTAAGACAAAACCGGACACCAGATTCTTCCTAACCTCAGGGACATACAAAACATCTTTCAATGTGAGAACATTTCCCGAAGTAAACTTTAAAACTACGGTTCCCTTGCCCTTAACCTTAGACGAAGAGGAGTTTCCCATGTACAAACGTTCATCCCCACTAACAGCAGTGAAGGTAGTGAAGGCACCTCCCGTGCCGCAAATATGTTTGGTGGCGCCAGAATCAAGCCACCAGTCTGTCATGTTACTCACAATGTTTGCCTCTGTCACAACAGCAGAAAAGTTACCCTCCTCGGTTACATTTGCTTGAGGCTTCACATCTTGACTCTTCCTAAACTTGAAATCTTTAGCTTAATGACCTGGTTTTCCGCATACATAGCATTGACCTGCAGGTTTAGATTTAAACTGAGGTTTAGAATATTTATTCTTATCGTTAGGTTTGAATTTATGGTTGGACCTCGAATTCTGGTTTGGTTTATGGTGCCCATGTTTCTGGTTTGAATGGTTAGGCTTGGACTGGTTCTGTTTTTGGTTTCCATTTGATTTTCCCTCTACCAAATTAGCCTTAGAACCGAATTCAGAATTTTTCTCCCTAAGTTCTGCATTCCTATTATCTTCCTCAATTCTCAAACGAACTATCAAATCTTCTAGTGACATTTCCTTTTTCTTATGTTTCAGACCGTTTTTGTAATCTTTCCAAGACGGTGGCAGTTTTTCAATTATAGCTGAAACCTGAAATCCCTCACATATACTATAAGCCTCGGACAGAATTTCATGAATAATAATTTGTAGTTCTTCTAGTTGCGACACAACAGATTTATTATCTTCCATTTTAAAATCCAAAAAATTTCCAACCACAAATTTTTTAGACCCAGCATCTTCAGTTGCATATGTTTTGTCCAGTAAGTTCCATAATTCTTTAGCAGTAGGACATGACTGGTAAACATCATACAGTTCAAGGCAGAGACAATTCAGAATATAATTCCTACACATATAATCTCTTTGTTTCCAAACAACTAGTTCTTCAGGTACAGAAGGTCTATCAGATGCAATAACGTCAACGACTTTAAGAGTTGTTAGGTAAAATTGCAGTTTCATTTGCCATCTCTTAAAATTCTTTCCATCAAACAATTCAGGTTTTTCAGAGTATTTTGCATTAGGATTTTCCATAGCAGTTTGTAGAATAACAACAATTTCACCTTTAGATTGTTTTAGTAATAATTGCAGAATAAACGAAATAACCCAAATTTGAAATAGGAAAAATTAGAAGGACTTATCGATCGAGGTTTGTGTTCGACACAAAGTCCTAAAGGTGAAATTGCTCGCTGATATTTGTAGCTGTCAGCCTCGTGAACATACACCTCCCAGGATTCAACGATCAGATTTACACGCCAGCTTTGTGATAAATCTTTTAACTCTCAGGATACTCCAGCACTCCCAGAAAATTAACGAAAATTAGAAAGTAGCAAAATTATTTTTGCAGAGAAAGTGATTTGCAGAAAATAGCAAAAGTATTTTTGCAGATAACGTGAGAGAGATTTTTTGATACTTTTTTGACTCTGTAGCCTTTTCTTAAATAAGGGAAATGGTAAAAAACGTGGGTAGAGGTTTTAGCCAACTAACCCACTAATATCTCCACTAACAGCTATAGTGGAAGAAATAGTCAAAGACTTAAAACGGTTTAAAAAATTAAAATGATTTTGAAAAGATTTAATGCATATTAGAAATCCCCAAGAGCCCAAGGCCCAATCTTTGACCCTAAATAATTAGTGTGCTCCATAGGACTTGAACCCAAGACCTCATGCACACACCCCCACTAACTTACCACTTGGCCACTCCCACTAACTTATTTACTTTATTCAAAATAAATATATATACTAACATACATACCCAACAGAAACATGGGCATGGAAATGTAGACAAAAATCTTCCCATGGCCTTCCTGTTATATACCTTATAGAGGTAGGAATATATATAACAAACAAATTGGAAGATAGTTTCAGTAATCAAATCTGATGCTAATCTAACTTGGAAGTATTTGAGATCTGATTCACGGGTTACCTTTGGGAAAATGTCTTCTTCGTACTCTCAAGAACACCAAAAAAAATTGAACCTCCAATACCTATCATAATATTCGAGTCCAATTCCCTTTAAAAAGCAGGAGCTTTTTCTTCTCTTGTGATAGTTCCAACACAATCGCAGGTACCTTCTACCTAGTTTACTAATCCCTGAACCATTAATCTAGTCTTTATAACATAAAGAGGGGTTGTTATAGATCCGATGATTACACCGGAGAAATCACTAATTAAAGCATTCCCGAGATCATTTAAATCCCTTCTTGTCGGTAACTTATACCCAATTCAAAGTTGCTCATACATACAATACTGGATGGCATCAAATAAAAAATATCACAACAAAAAGGATCCAGACCCGACATATAGGCTTTTGAAACCCTCGTTAGCAACACTAAGGCGAACATTATCAGGGGTTGAAGCAAATTGCTTAGTTTGCATCCTTTGATTAATAACCTGTGTTGGTATACGAACAATAAAAGAAGCACACCCTCCAATAGCACCTGCAGTCAAATGAGCCAAGGCACTTAGGTTTTCAGGAAATGTCTTTAGCAATTTTTGTTTTATAGGTTCATATACGCCAACAAATATTGCTGATGCCGGCAAGACACCCCCAAGATTCTGGCCAATCTTGAATAGAGACCCTTCAAAATAATTTTCCCCCACCGCGAAGTTCTTGTAGTCGATTTTTTATTGTATCAATTGGGTATAAAACCGTTTCAGAAATAACACCATCAGCAGCTCCAACATCTCGTAGTCGAGCCTTTATTGCATAGTAGCTTTGGACATGAATGTCGTGGAGGTCGGTGATAGAGCCGTAATTGATCTTTCATTTGATCCGTCGGCCATAATTGATCTTGCATTTGATCCGTCACTCGTATTAGTTAATTAACACATACAAAGAATTAGTCAACCTATCAAAAGGCACCAGAGAATCAGTTAATTGTCAACCTATTAAGAGAACTTCTACTTAGTTGAACTTAAAGTAACTTCAACGAAAAAACAGAGAGCACTACTATATAGTTTAACAGAGAGCATTGCTAAATGAGTAATAAAAGTCTACATTAGAGTAAATCAGCAAAAAAGGTAAATATAGGGCCAAACCAATTGCAATTTCGATAGAAATATAATTTCACCTGCAAAACATTTTGTTATGGTTCATCCGTGAAATGTGACCTCTCGGGGTAGCCAACCGAATCAGTTGTCGACTACTTTCAAGCAAGTAAACCACCCTTGAAATGCTGATAACATGGGCATGAGATATAAAAAAATATGAATTCAACTTACCAACATTCATAACATCTCTATTTTTCATCCTAAAACATTCAACTTACTAACACAAAACCTTAAAATTTAAGGTATAAAAAACCAAGCCTACGACTTATAATAAAAGTAAATCACTTAAAATGGTAAAATACTTACAACCATAAACCATTATAAACTAAACAAATACAATAACATAACACTTTTTCCTTTTTGTTTTTGACTCTTTTACCATATGAGGAAACAACAGAGAAATGAATTAAGTAGGACCAAACAAAGATAGTTTGAAAGATGGATTGCTTATGTTGAAAACATAATGACAGAAAATCAAACTTATATCCTACAGTACCAACAATATATATGCGACAAGAGCATACACACTCATTTATAAGAGTTCGAAACAAATGTTGGAACCCAAAAAATTACATTGTTGCTGAAATATTTTCTGAAAATTTCTTTAAACACTGAAATCAAATAAACATAAAACATGCATTCGTGCATAACTGAAATGAAACCATGCATTTGTGCATTGCACATTTTTTGTGTATATGAAAAAAAATTAAATTTGGGTCATATTTACCTACATGTGGGAGAAGATGCTTGCTCCACTTAAATTACTTGCCGCAAACATTCATTAACCAACACCTTTTTGGATGTTACTTCCTTAATATTCTTAAAGATCATCGTGTTATCAGGGTCTGACAATGTTAAATACTGCATCTGGAGGGAGAACAACATCGACTTCACATTTTTAGCAGACCGACCTTTATCTGAGGAGTTTTATCAGCCCAAGTAGGATTCTTTTTCCAAGCTTGCAGTTGCTTCTCTAGATTGAACTCCAAGAGAGTTGATGCATACTTTTCACCATAAAAAAAATTGGCAGCTAAGGTATAGAAAGAATCCTCCAAGACACTTTGAATGGATGCTATCATCCAAACCTCTCTTATAACTTCCATAAATCCGCACTAAATAGTCATGAGGTGGGTGCTCAACACACATGAAATAAACACAGTCATAAAACATCATATAATCGTCAAGGGTATCCATCCAGTATCAACTTAGCCTTCAAAATAATATCCTTCCAATCGTTCTCCTTCAATTACTGCTGATATTTTTTAGAGTACTTTAGCCCTGCATTTGAACCAAAAGTCAAAAGTAATCACTTAAAAAAATAAAAGTGAAAAGTGGAAAATGTATGTGCAATGTAACCATAATGTTTAATTGTACAATGCCTCTCTTCCATACTCGATCATCCACCACCATAACACGTTCGTTCGGTAAGAAAATAAGGGATTCAAGTATACACAATCATAGTATATAATATTGGCGAATTTATACAAAAATAGAATTCTTCATTTCGGAGTTTGTGAAAAAAGAATCAAACTGAATGGATTCCTTTGATTCTACACGTTCTGAATTTGACCAAGTGATTCTTTTATCTTCTTAGGAGGAGTAGTCAACAACATCACAAAAACTAAACACATATGTGATTGATATGTGTTGTGTATTATATGCAGAAAAGTTGAAAAATTAAGACATAAAATAAATCTAGTATTCCTAAACTTAAGCATCTAAAATATACTATATAAAGCCATTTAAAGTGAGAAACATGTTAGCAAGCTGAAATTGGGGACTCAAAAACAATAAACTAAGAGTTAAAATCCACCATTGGAGTCCCAAATGCATTAATTGAGTCCAAATAAACCTCCAACAAACATAACCCCCATATATATCATCATAAAACTATGGGGCAGAGCATTTAATTGTAAGAAATTTGCTGCCAAGAAATTTATATTTCAACATACAACTATTAATCAAATAAGAGAGTACACTACTAATTAGTGGGGCATAATTCATATTTAAATTGAAAGCACCAACATATTTGATATTTTAATCATAAGAGCTTGTGTTTTCTAGAGTATCAAACATAGTATTTGTTTGTGGCAACACCTGTTTTGTGTATATAATCTACCACAAACAAATAAAGAAATTATTTATCTTTAAACTAAAAAATAGTATTTAAGTATATGTATAATAAAATATAGTACATCAAAATTCATAAACCTTGAAAATAAATTACCAATTAGAGAACGTGTCAAACATACTTGACATTCCAACAATAATAGAAAATATAGAAGAACTTTAGTTGTCAATATGTACGCACAATAATTTGGAGGAGCTCCATCGTCGAAATGCATATCCCATGGTTAATGTAAATATGGACAATATGATATGGACAAAGGTACACCTGTAATAAATCAAATTAAATAAATAATGTATGAACTTATATATCAAATTGTATAGTTACAATAATAGTAATTTTATGTTTAAGTTACTCAACCAACTTTACATGCAAGGAGATGATCAAATATTTGACAAAACATGCAAACCATGTGCGTATATATCTGAATCCATGATCTGACTGTGTCTAACTTATGAAAGATAGTTCATTAATGAAGCCACCAGTATGAAATCCCATCACCATAGAAACAGAGGTATAGATGCAAAAGACTATACCTGGTATGCAAGAAAAACTCACCTCCTGACTTCAGCCGTCTCCCTCTTCGTGTATGCATCGTGTCCGGTTTTAGGCCTAATGCATGCCCCATGCTCGCGACAATACACACTTGCACCAACGTTCTAAGTGTTGTACATGATATGTTTTAAGTGTGGTGCACCATATGTTCTAAGTGTTGTGCCTCTATAAAATTAAATTTGAAATACATAACAAATATCAACAATATATAGAAATGTAATCAAATGTATAGAGATATATTCCCTTACAACAAACTCAACAGGGATACTGAAAATATAACTTGTGTAAAGTATAATGACTAAAATGGACATCGAGGATGATCTAAAAAAAGAATGAAACAAGTAATTTACTCAAAGATCTTACCAAATAAATAGTTTACCAAAAAAAAACCAAATAAATAGATTACAAAACGTAAAAATATATTTTAAAAAACATTATTCACATCCAAGTAGGCAAAATTCATGTCAAACTCAACGATTTAATGCCAAAAAAGTGGTGTTCCAAGTCATTTTACCTTAAGCATTCAGTAAATCACTGTTTTTTGTCATTTGAGGTGCCCCTACCCTAATATTCTAAAAGGACATTCAAAGTGTTATACTACCTTATCACATCCTAAATTATCTTTTGCAAATTATTCTCTAAGAATTTGGAGAGACTATGATAATAGAGGTCTCTTCATGTAATAAGAACATATTGTCCAAGGTCAAATATAACAATATTGGAACAGTACATGAAAAATTTATGACGTGAGAGTAATCAAAGTAAACACATACAAAAAAAGGAAGGTGAGGTTTTAGTGTCAATAGTTTATGCGTACAAAAATCTTAGAAACTTTTAATACAAAAGAGTGGAACACAATATATCCATAATTTACCAATAAAGTGATCACATAGCAAAACAAACATTAGCCTATCAGTTGTATACTTCTAAAACAAAAATATAGAAATTCTTAGGGTGTTTCCAAACAACAATATTATAAATAATAAACATTAATACAATCTTATGTGTGTAAATAACATTCATTGTTCCAAAATTAAAGATCATTCCAAAATTAAGAATCAATCCTCAAGAATTTCCTTCAATTTAGGGTCTGTTGATCAACATACTTTCTTTTATCTAGAATCACAATCCAAGGATCAAGAGGGAAAGAATCCTCTCCGGCCTACAATATTTTCAAATAGAGAATTGTGTTTAAACTTCAAACAATTAAATCAAATAAACCAAACATAATAATAATGCATTTGTTAACAAACCTGAGGTGTGTGGTCACATGAGTGAGGCACAATTGTACCACCTACGCTATACCTAATTAGAGACAAAAAAAATTATAACTACAACATGGAAACTATATTAGATCTGAAAAAAGAAGAGAAAAAAAAAGAGAGTATATAGAAACTTCACAAAATCGTGATTCTTGATAATTATATAAAAAAACAAAACAACATTTGAACATCATTTTGAACCCACAAAACCCTCAAATATTAAAAATATTATTTTGAAAACTGATATCTAAACGTGATTTTGAACCTTAAAGAAGGTTACAAAAAGTGATAATAGTTATGATCAAGGTTTGATCTGAAAAAGAAAAACTTAAAAATCAAATACAGGGTGATAAATAGATATCAAAATGCAGAAAAAATCAGATATGGGCACATGTCTAACCATGACATGCTCTAGGTTAATCGGAGATTGTCAAAATGGTGGGTAAGAGCAACCCTTATGGGTATGCTAAAAGGGTAAAAATGCGGTTTTGATGTATGTTATGGGTACCGTATATATGCATATATAGCATTTGCAAGGGTAAAATTTAGCAAATATAGAATTGCACTAGTTGGTTTTAAATGGGGCCCACCCTAAAACGGAACATCATGTTCCGCGGAAGAAAAAAAAAAACCTAAAACGGAACATCATGTTCCGCTTAGGCTTTTCCAACTTTTCCAAAACTCCACTTTCTACCCCTAAAAGTTTATTCGTAGAAACAGATAACAATTTGTGTTATTTTTTTTTCCAACGGCTACATTTCTCAACAACTATTTTTTTTTTTTATAAATACATGTTGTCTCTTCTCAAATAAATTACCCATTCTACTCCCAAATATTATTTATACTGGCAGGATATTAAATTTTGGGTTAAAAAGAATAAGATAAGAATGTTGGGGGAGAAAAATGGAAATAGAATAACCCCTTAAGCGGAACATCATGTTCCGCCCAAGGGGGTCAGCACACATGCCAAACCGACGACGTTTCAACTAAAATCGACGACGTTTTCACCTCGTATGCTATATTTGACTTATACCCGTATCAATTTCTTCACTTTCGCGCATCTAAATTTACACTAGTTTATTTCATTTATACCCTGTGCATAAGGGTTGCTCTAAGAGAGGAGAGAGATAGATAGATAGATAGAGAGAGAGAGAGATTTGAGAGGAAAGAAAAGAAAATGGGGGGAAGGAGAGAGGTTTTTGTGGTGTAAATGGGTTCTTTGGAGGAGGGTTTCATCTTTGGATAGGTGCACCTTGAGAAGTAGCGCTGATAGGAGCATGAGAAATATTGATCAATTACAAAAATATCCTCTTATTTGAATTAAAGTAAAATGTAAGAATGAAAAAAGGTGGGAAATGAAATGTTAGTAGGGTAAAAGAGTAAAAGCCAAAAAATATACAGAATAGAGAATAAGGTGTGGTGAGGTATATAATATTATTGTGTGAATATTGATCTCACCTTCCATCTAGTGCCTTATTGGCAAGATCCTAACCTCTGATTAAGTTATAAACTTATGGAATAGTGTCAAAACTTTTACTCCTTATTATATATATAAACAGTGATCAGAAAGCGCATCAAATCTTGTGAGTGAGTAATGATCTTCTTGATAACTCTCTCTTTAATAGAGACTAAACAAGATGGTAACAACAATAAGTGTGGCTCTGACTCTAGCATTAGGCTATTGTTGCACCGCCTTACACTTTGTAACTCAGGTAATATTAGATATAAACTTTTTGTGATCCTTTTTATGGCATAAATGATTTGTCAAACAAACATTAGGTGGCGTTTGTAATTCACCTGAGTCAATTTATAATATCTCCCAATGTATCTTTGACACACTAGTCGGATCACAAAAGGATTTCCTAGTGATACTCTCACAACCTTAATTAAAATGAAAAATAGAATGAGAAGGTTATTCTCATATGTTTTAATATACACACCTATGTGAAAGAGGTTCAATTCCAAAGGGATATTTTTCAATTTAAACATTTTCATATATGTTGTTCCTTTTTATTTCAATTCTGTACTTTTCAACAATTACACATCTTCTTATAATTTCAAATTTCTAAATAATGATAAAAAAAGTTAATTTTCTTTTAGTCAATTAAAGTCTAATCCAAATCTCACTATAGTCCACTAACTTTCGAACTCTACAATTTATTTTATAAACTTAGTTAAGTGAGACAATGTAGGGACATTAAAATAAAGGATTTTTTTTACTTAATCCCCACTTTATAATGTCATATTTGGATTAATCCCCAGTTTCATAATCTCTTAGACATAACCCTCATTTTATAAATAGTGGTCTAACTATGTTACAAAGTTCTTAATTGATAATTAGACATAATCCTTTATAACATTTTTAAGACCGAAATAACACTAATTAACCCCAAAACTTGTCACCAAACACATATCTTCCTCCTCACTCATCAGACGTTAAATCTAAATTTGGCAAAATGCGATTCATTAATTTTATTTAATTAAAATACAATTTTTGGATCTATATTGGGAAAATATAGTCTCTTTCTGAGGAGGTAGTGATATCGATTGTTTATGGGATTTGAAAATTTTGAAATAAAACTAATTTAATTAAATTCAATCTTCGATCCAAATTTTATTAATCCCTAAACATTCATTTGTGTGACTAAATCAAACAAAACAAAAATTGCAGGAAAAATAAATTTTAGGAAAAAAACTCTTTCGGGTAAAACCTTTATTTCACTATATAATGTAAATTGCAACTTACAAATTATATAGAAAAATCTACAATGAATCTTCCGCATAAAACTCACATAGACCGCAACCTAGATCAACAATGAATCCCGTAAGATCCGCAAGAACCACAGTTCTTCCACAACAGTGAACACCCTTGAGTATTCCCAATGACGGAAGTCGTTAGCAACTAGCTCCCGTAAGAACTACCAAATCAATAGTAGAGATGGCACTCCACAAAGACAAACATCAACATGAGTGATTATGGGTTCCACAAATGATTCACAAAAGGATTGGGATGTTTTGGTGAATAAAAAAAATAGTTTTTTAACCATAAAAGATGAAGACTAAAAGTTTGTCCAAAAAGCAATTTTTGTGTATCAAAAGTCTTAGTAAAACAGGTCTCATAAATAGGTATTTATAGCTCAACAAATTGTTTGAGGCTGTGCATGCCATTAGAAGTCGCTCGAACGACTTGTCAATGTCGTTACTAATGACCTTCAAAAACATAAAATAGTATGTGGTCGTTTGAAGCACCAAAGAAATGACCCTTCTCTCGACCCTTCAAACGATATTGTCTGTCATTAGAAGCAGTCGTTTGACCGACATGTCAATATTGTTTGAACGACATGAGTGAGGAAATATTATTTTAAAAAGCTCGCCTACATATCTTCAAATATAATATTGAGTTAGGGAAAATGCCTCATTTTGATAAAAATATTTTTGAAAATTATCCTAATACTCAAGTAAAACATTTATGAAATTTAAACACATTGTATATGAAATTATATCTCATGTCGTGCATATATTGAAGATACTTGAAATTCAGATTTGTCTTCATGAACGTATGAACGTGAACTTCTTCGATGGTTGTAGCAGTATATGGGATACTCTATGTAAATTGTGGACAATGAAAAATATGTCGTTACAAATATCCTCCTATGCCGGTACAAAATAAAAACATCCGAATTATCAATAAAATACTCTATATAAACTACAGACAATGAAAAATATATCCATACATATATTCCCCTATGTCTATGACGGTACAAAATAAAAACATCTTAATTATCAATAAAATGCCTATACAGATCTAATACCCTCCCATGCAACTTAAAAGACAGAAAGATACTAAAAATGCAAGACAATCAAATTCTCTCAAAATCTTCAACTTTGAAATCTTCAAATCTTTTTCCATTCATATCTCTTCTTTTGTGTTCTTTCCAAATGATCTTCAAAGTCCTACATACAGTAAACAAAATAAATACCTTCGTGACGTATCGAGTTTGAAATGTGATAAACATAAATCAAATCAAGTAAATCAAGTCTCCCCCATTATTCATAATTCGTTCTCCTCCTTTTTATTTGTCCAAAATAGATAAGGAAAAGAATAAACCAACTATGCTTATGCATGGATAAACTCAAAAGGATCCATAATCTCTTTATGATTTTTCAATTTTTTTCAAGTAAGAAAATTTTACAAAAAACGACACACACCATTGATTTACACAAAGATAACAAAGTCATGGATATAGAATGAATGCGTGTGAACGTATTCAATAGGAAAATCAACTCAAACATACATAACATATGTGCACGATGAATATGGATACTCCTAACGAATGAACTAAAAATCATCCTTTGGTGTAAAGATGTTGAATTTAAATGACATCGACCTAATCTAAGCGACATTTCAAAGTCAAATATGATTTCCACACGAATAACATCTAAAACTATTTAATTCAATTTCAAGACTTTATCAAGACGTACAAAGCTATTGTTTTATTTCCATCCAAATACCCTCATAAATAATAAATCTTTTTATTTTTTCTATTGAGGTGATGAAACTAAACTAAATGGACCCTTTTTGTCAAATTATCTTTTTCTTGCCTTAATTTTTTCTTGGCCTCTTTTCAAATGGTGGCTTTCACAACATGATTATTATTCACTCCCAGCCCTTTTTTGTGTTCACTCATCGTTTTTTCAACTTTAAACAAATTCCTCATAAGAAACGGTTATTATATATACTACTTTCATTGTCAAGTTTCATCACATTTGGTTTATTTTAAACATAGAATTAAGATGAGAACATTTCGACCAATATGGGATAGATAAGCACAATAATCAAATAAATCCGTGCACATTTGCATTAAAGGAAATCATTGAGTCAAACATGTAGGAAGTAATAACTAATCACATCTCAATGACTCCAAACATTTAAAATCACAAAATAAAATGATGATGCATCTCAAATCAATATCAAATAGTCACATGGAAATGGAATGAATTTGTGACTTTGTCATTCTAAATGACCATTCATAAATGGTGTAAAATGAAATACAAAAATATTTTGTCTTTTTCCAAAAAAATTTAAAACCGAAAATCTATTTGGTTTTTCGAAAAACATATCAAAAAGGAAAAGATAAATACAAAGGTGATACATACTAGCAATAGGCACAAAATATCATCATGAAAATTATCCTATGCTATCAAACAAGTCTAAACCTCAACCGTTAACTGCGGGGGTGTTTTCCAAAGGTGGTGACATCCTATGAAAAACATCCATCAAATCATGTGAACTTTTGACCAAACACTTAACCTTCGCTCGAATATGCACGGACTCTATCATATGATGTGCAGGATCATGCAAATTATCATGTGTGGGTTCATTTGTAGGAACACCTGGCAAGAATCTATGTGACACACTACCCAACTTAAAACAGAATTCCCTCATGTGTCCTCTCTTATTATAATAGGTGCAAACATACATGGGACTAGGAACACCTCTGTCAAATTGTCTAGGATGCACTCTCCTATCTAGTAACGAATGCCTTGGTGGGTTATGTTGAGAACCATATGGATTTATCACGAACTCGAGAACCGGCTCGAGTGGAACATTGGTAATAGATGCACTGTGATAACTTATTCCTAGTCTCTCCACATTAACCAATATGGCGACGAGGAGAATATTTCCAACCTTATTAAATGTATCCTATAAAGTAACCTTGACTCCCTAATGATCACGATCATGTTCGAGATCTCTCTCGAGCTGGGACACACGGGCTTCAAGTTCACTCTTTTCCCAGGCCTACAACAATTAACTACTAACTAATAAAACCTTCTTAGACACTTCCTCACTCTTTCTAGATTGGGACCTAAGTGTGATCCCTCTATCCTTAGGAATAACAGTGTTACGAAGCAGGTCGATCTCAAAAGGTTTAAGACGTCCTATGAGTTCTTCTAACCTAAGTGTATCTAATATCCCTAATGAGTTCAAAATAATTACCTTAAATAAAACATTTTGGGAGTGACCTCAAAAGATGTTTTTCACGACCCTCAAATAATCAATTTTCTTAGTGAAATTAAAACTCATGTTAACTATGTTCGACAACCTAGAATAAAACTCATCAAAACACTTGGACTCTGACATCGTGATAGTCTCGAATTGGGTGGTCAAATTTTGTAACTTAGATGCCTTAACTGCGTTGGTACCTTCATATGTCAATTGGAGGATATTGTGACACCTCGTCTAATTAAATATTGGGTGATTAGGCTTTTATAAAATTAAAATAGGTTTCTCTTGTGGTTCAATCTTAGCATCTCTATCGAAAACCAAGTTAATTACTAACCACCTAAGTTAATTAAATCAGTGCCAAATTTTATCTTTCAAATAAACAAGATAAAAGAATAGTTTGAGAGCTAAATCAACATTCACAAGATACTAAAATCCAAACCTTCAATAATATGTAACTTCATAAAGGTCATGCCAACTAAACTGTCAGCCAAAACTATAACCAAGTAATAACCCACAATCCAATTACTAAGTAGAACTGATACAAAACTGGAACTGCAATTTAATCAATTGAAAACATGTCTACACATGAGATACAAGAATAAGATCCTATGTTAGATCTGGATGAAAGAGTCAACTACTCAATAATCTTGTCAGCATCCACAGTACTACCGCTCCGAATCCCTGTAATGAAATCAAGTATAGCGCCCTTGTGGATGGATACCTAAAAGGTTTTGAAAACATTTTTATAGCAAGAGTTAGTACTCAAAACATTTTGAAAACATTTAACAAGTAATTTATCGCAATTAAAATCGTTTATTGATTACACATGTTAGGTTCACGCACACTCCCATGAGTTTCCTCACCTCTCATCTAATGTGAACGCCTAACGTTCTATACTCTACCGACTAGCTACCACCCAAGCTACCTCGACTAAAGTATATAACTAACCGTATCAATAGCGTACTCCCATGTACCGCTCGTTCGACACGATCAATTATTAACAAATCTCGCAATGTCCTTCATTACTTAGGTAACATTCACATGTGTTACATTTAAGCATCATAATCAAATCTCACTACTTAATTCATAAAACATTTCAGAGTCATCATTCAACTTCCACAATTAAGTTTCACTACCTAATTTATGATATATATTCCCAATCCATTCTTAATCTTGAAATTAAGTTTCTCTCTACTTAATTTACAATCTATATATATATATATCATCTACAAGTCTATTTTTGCACATAGGTAGAATATCATGAAGTATATATTTCAGACACAATATATACTATAAGGATTATTGGTCCAGATAATCATCGACCCCAATCATCTTATCATTTACATTGGTTTGGATATCCCTCGAACCTAAAGTAAATGTTATGCATATGCATATTGGTCCGGATAATCATCAACCCTAATATATTTCATCTTCAGTTTGGTCTGAATAATCATCGACCCCGAATGGAGATTTCATTTATTGGTACAGATAATCATCGACCCCAATACAAAATATATCATACTTTAGGTATTCGCAAGGCCTAACTATCAATAGAATAGGTATTCAGAAAACCATATTATTGATACTTGTACGTAATATTTTTCTCTCTAATATTCACCGTACTTATCATTTATTTATGAATTTAATTCACTTTCATAATTATTTAAGTGTTCACACAATTCTAATATTCCCTTTCTACACACCTACTAGTATTTATCAAGTCCCTATATAGGTATTATAACACTCCTAAGATTCCCTACCATTATTGGTAATCCCATAAAATTTAACCAAGAAAAGAACCCAAAATCTGCCATGGTCGAACGATCGAAGGATTTGGTGGATCGATTCACTCCATCGATCGAAGGATTTGGTCGATCGATCGATCGAACATGTGTAACTTCGTCTTCGTCCATTTTTCACCCTTTCTGATTTACTCAAATCCCATAATTCTTCACCAAATTCACATCGGATTATTCTTAACTATTTGTTCATGAGTAAGGATGATTCCTAATGTTTCAAACACATTAAAACTTCACCAAAACCAATCAAGAATGAACCAAACCCTCAAAACTCTTTCATAATTTAGTTTTGTGTTCATCCATTACATTCAATTCAAAACCCTGATTTAAATCCATAGTAATAATCAAAACTCTTATTATTTAAAATCCTCTATAGATATAAACACTAACTACATGTAATCTTATCCAAACATGAAATTAATTAGTGCTTTTCATCAATGATTTTGAAATACAAATCAATATATTCATGAAATCCCTACCCTTGGGTATTATAATTTCAATTCGATTTGCAATAAACACTTGCCTTTGATTGATTGATATGAATTCGTGGTTCTTGGTTGATAATTGATTGCTTCTCCTCCAATCTTCCTTTCCAATTGCCTTAAGGTACAAGAAACCCTTCACCACCTTCACAATTCTTTCCTTAGACTTGGGGAAAATGGTTCTTTCTTTTATATAATGGCCTCTCTAATCTTTTTTGTTATGAGAAATAACACCAATCTCTAAATATCAGTATATGGACCTAAATTTCATACGTCCCTTGACCTCGTTTTGAAAAATGATCGAAACATCCTTAATACGCCTTAATAAACCCAAACTATACTCCCATGTACACTATTCCAACTATTTCGGCCCATACGGAATCATTCGTGACCTCTAAATTTCCATCCAAGTCATTTAAAATATATTTCACTTTCCTCACCTCAAAATAGTCTACACGCGACTCCTGGTGAGATAAAATAAAATATGCACATATCTCTCGCTATGTCGTAACCATACTCATCACTTATTTACTAACTTTACTTAGTAAACATTATAATGTAATATTAATCAGTACCAATCTCTCGATTAATATTTAATTAGTACATTTGCCTTATAATTGTATGAAATAACTTAACTCACGTAATTTAAAAAAGTGTATTTTCCCCAAATAAATTTCCCAATCTAATTAAACAAAAATACACAGAAATATGAGGTATTAAATACTTCCCCCTTACAAAGGAATTTTTTCCTCAAAATTAGGACATACTTGCGGTAAATAACTCTGGATACTACTCTCGTACTCTCGCATGTCATCCTCCCGCTCCCAATGGTACCACCTTGGATTGTAGTTTATGCTCACCATTATCTAGAATAGTCACATGCCTTTCTTTATATGAGACATCTGGATGTAAGTCAATATCCTCAAATGGAACGTTCCAGAAAGCTCTATTTATCCTCTTATACCTCTTCAGTGAAGACACATGGAACACATCGTGTATCTTCTAAAGATGCTCTAGAAGTCCCAGTCTGTATGGTATCGGTCTTACTATTTCTATAATAGAAAATGAACCCACATATTTTAGGGCTAATTTCCCTCTCTTGAAAAATCTCATAATCCCCTTCATAGGAGATACTCGAACCAATACCTGGTCTCCAACCTCTAACTCCATATATCTTCGGTCGACATTTGCATAACTCTTCTACCTATCCTGAGTTATCCGAATATGTCCTCGAATTAACTCAATCTTGGTACTAGTCTCCTGGATCATCTCGGGTCCCCATAACTTTCTTTCCCCACCTATAACAAGCATGGGGGCAAACGATAAGGTCTCCCATACAATACCTCAAATGGTTCCATCCCGATAGTAAATTAGAAAGAGTTGTTATACACAAACTCTATCAATGGAAGGTATCTCTCCCAACCTCCCCCAAAATCCAGGATACACATCCTCAGCATGTCCTCCAGCATCTAATTCACCCTTTATGTCTGTCCGTCAGTCTCGGGGTGATATGCCGTACTCAATATCAAGTCAGTACCCATAACCTCCTTAAAGCTCTTCCAGAAATGGGATATAAATATCTTGTCTTTGTCAGACACAATATTGATCAGCACCCTGTGCAGCTTAATAATCTCGGCAATAAATAGTTGCGTATACTGCATTGTCTCAAAATTAGTACGAATCGATAAGAAATGAGCTACATTAGTCAATTAATCCACTATCACCCAAATGGAATCATGACCCCTCTGCAACGTCGGTAGTCCCGTAATAAAATCCATAAATATTCTTTCCCATTTGCACATGTGAATCTCTAACTGTTGTTGCATATCTGAATGTCTCTGATGGTAAACTTTTACGAGCTGGAAAATGACACACTTTGAGATAAACTCTGCTGTGTCTCTCTTCATACCGGCCCACTAGTAATGTATCTTCATATCCTGGTATATGTTGTCCCCACCGAGATGTACTGTAAATCTTGAAGAGCGAGACTCATTCATAACTGCATGTCTCAAATACTCATCCTCGGGTACTACTAACCTTCCATTAAAGCGCGAGCCTCCATCGAAGGTGATTGGGTAAGACATTTCACCATCTGCTAATAATTATCGTATCCTATCCTGACAGAATTGATCCTCTACCCATGCCTTCACTATCTGCATAAAATTTTTGGGAGTGATAGTCATAACTTCCATGTATGCTTTGACAAACTCATCATCCTACTAGAGTTCACTCCACTTTTCTTTCCACGCCTTCGCTAAATCTTCAGTAGGTCATTGGCTCAATGCGTCTACCACCATGTTAGCCTTGCCAGGATGATATTGTATATCAAACTGGTAGTCCTTCATGAATTCTAGCCATCGCCTCTGCCTCATGTTCAGGTCCTTCTTTGTGAAGAGATACTGAAGTGACTTATGATCTTTGAATAATGTGAATTGCTCCCCTAATAGTTAGTGTCTCCTTACCCTTAACACAAAAATAATCTCTACCAACTCTTGGTCATGGGTGGGGTAATTCTTCTCATGGGGCTTTATCTTTCGAGATGCATAAGTTATCTCCCTCTCTTCTTGTTGCAACACACCCCCAAGTCCCTGTAAGGATACATAAGTGTAGACTCGAGACTCCATCTCACTCCTAGGCAATGCAAGTATTGGTACTGATGTCAATCTATCCTTCAGCTCATCGAAAATGAACTGACATTGGTCTCTCCACACAAATGGTACTCCCTTATGAGTCAAGTTCGTCAAAGACCAAGTAATCTTTATGAACCCCTTGATGAAGCGACAGTAATACCTAGCTAACCCCAAGAAGCTTTAAATCTAGGTCAGTGTCGTGGGCTACCACCACTCCCTCACCACAAATAGCTTACTTAGATCAACATCTATGCCCCTATCAAACACAATGTGGCCAACAAACTGTACCTCCCAAAGCCAGAATCCACACTTACTAAATTTGGCGTACAACCGATGGTCTCATAACGTCTGAAAAACTATACGCAGGTACTCGGCATGCTCCTCCTTCGTTCGTGAGTAAACCAGGATGTCATCAATGAATACTATCAAAAACTGATCCAGAAACTCCTCGAATACTATGTTCATGAGGTCCATGAAAAATAAAGGTGCGTTGGTGAGCCGAAATGGTATCATCCTGAACTCGTAGGATCCATACCGCGACAGGAAAGTGGTCTTAGGGATATACTCCTCCCGAGTACTCAACTGCTGAGAGACTGACCTCAAATCGATCTCAGAGAATTACGCCGCCCCTCTTAACTTCTCAAATAAATCGTCAATCCTAGGTAATGGATACTTGTTCCGTATCGTCACGTTGTTCAGCTCCATGTAATCCGCGTACAAGAGAAGTGAACCATCCCTTTTCTTCATAAATAACACCGGAGCACCCCAAGGTGATGTACTCCACCAAATGAAATCTTTACTTACGAGGTGTCTGTTCTCTTAGCTACCGTATCTCACAAGGAGCTATGTGATACAGTGCTCTGGCAATCAGTTTTTTCCCTAATGCTAAGTCAATGAAAAACTCTATTTTTTGGCTCGATGGCAACCCGGGTATTTCCTGGAACACATCCTCAAAATCCTTCAATACAAGAATCGAATCTAAGGGAATAGCTATAATACCATGTATTTCTCTGTATTTTTATTAAATTAATTTGAGAAATTAATTAAGAAAAATATGTTTTAATTAAATTACGGGAGTGAAGTAATTTAATGAGATTAAATAATAATTTTGGCCATTATATATTAATCGAGATATACATACAGATTAATATTGTATTAGGATATTTACTAAGTGCGTATAGTAAACAATTTGAGAATTGTGGTTATACGACATAGCGAGTCATATGTGCGTATTTTATTTTATCTCACCGGAATTCGTGTGTAGAATATTTTGAGGTAAAAATGAGAAATATATTTTAAGTTACTCGGATGATAATTTAGAGGTCACGAATGATTCCATATGGGTAAAAAATAGTCAGAATGGGGTACTCGGGGGTATAGTTTGTGTCTCGGGTCAATTTTGGACCAAATCGACATCTATTTAGGGTGTTTCGATCATTTTTTAAAAAGAGGTAAAGGGACATATGGAATTTAGAGCCATATATCTAATATTTAGAGATTGGTCTTAGGGATCATAACACAAAAAGGTTAGATAGGACATTAGAGAGAGAGAGAGAGAGAGAGAGAGAGAGAGAGAGAGAGAGAGAGAGAGAGAGAGAACATATTTTGAATGCTTAAAGAGGGATTTGGAAGATGGTGAAGAAATCTAGAATCCCAATGCAATTAGAAAGGAAGATTGGAGAAGGAAACAATCAATCATCACAAAAGAACCAAGAAATTAGATCAATAAATCAAAGGAAAGTGTTTATTGAAAATCAAATTGATGTTATAATACCCATGTGTAGGGATTTCATAATTTTAATTATTTCTATTTAAAATCTTTAATGAAAAGTATAAATTAATTACATGTTTGGGTAGAATTCCATGTAGTTAGTGTTTAGATCTGTGGAGAATTATAAATCAGATGAGTTTTGATTGTTACGACGGATTTTAATCTGGTTTTTAAATTGAATGACATGGATGAACAAAAAACTGATTTATAAAAGAGTTTTGGGGGTTAATTCATTCTTGTTTGATTTCGGTGAAGTTTTAATGTGTTTAAAACATTATAAATCATCCTAAATCATGTAGAAATAGTTAGGAATAATTCGATGTGAATTTGGAGAAGAATTATGTGCATTGGCTAAATCATATGGTGTAAACTTTGCTGCAAAACAGAGAGAGAAAATTGCAGAAAAATGGATCGGTCCAGTCCTGGGAAGCTAGATCAGTTCGTTTCTCTGAAATTTGGAAATTTCCATTTTTTCTTGTATTCCTAAATGGAAAAGGTGGAAAAACCTTAGGAACTTGTGAAAATAATATTGGTAGACTTATTATGTTATAATCGCCCTACAATAGGAGTACGACTTCGTGTTAGAGAGAGAGAATTAAGACGGGAATGGGATTAGTTAAAGAAATCCGTAATTAATCTGAGAAATGGATAAATAATTATGGAAATCAAATGAATTAAGGTATAGAATAGTAGGGTAAGTTAGGCTTAATTACTGAAATTGGTAAAGGGGTAACATGGACCCTTATAATTGTGTGAACACTCCTATATATACGATAGAGATATAAATCGTAAAGTAAATAGTATGGCAAGTATGTGAGAGATATATACTACGTACCAATATGTATTATCGGGTTGTGTAAATACCTATTTATGCATACTAATACATAAGTTGTGTGAATACCAAGAGTATATTAAATAAATATTGGTGATCGAGGGAGGATTCCGAGCCAATAACCCTTAAAATATGATACATGGAGGTGATTATATATATATATATATATATATATATATAAGTGTGCTTAATTCTGTATTGGGGTCGACGATTATCTGGACCAATGCATGAAAGCTCGATTTGGGGTCGATGAGTATCCGGACCAAATTGAAGATGAAAGATATTGAGGTCGAGGAGTATCCGGACCAATATACATATGCATAACTTTTACCTTGGGGTCAACAGATATCCGAACCAATGTAAATGATAGGATGATTGGGGTCGATGAGTATTCGAACCATTATCCTTATAGTCTATATTGTGTGTGAAATATATACTTCATTATACTTATGTGCGAGAGTTGACATGTAGATGATATATATATATATATATATATATATATATATATATATATATATATACACATCTAAATGATAAATTAAGTAGAGAGAGACTAAATTTCAATATTTAAAATAGATTGGGAATATCTATAATAAATTAAGTAGTGAAACTTCATTATGGAAGTTGAATGATGATTAGATGTGAAATGCTATATGAATTAAGCAGTGTGACTTAATTATGACGATTAAGCATAACATATGTGAATGTTATATGAAAACTGAATAACATGAGAGAAATGTTAATGAGGAAGTGTGATGTATGGGCGGTACGGGGGAGTACACTTGATAAGATTGGTTATATACTTTAGTGGAGATAACTTGGGTATGATAAATAGGTGGGCTATGTATAGAATGTCAGGTGTGCAAATTAGATGAGAGGTGAGGAAACTCAAGGGAGTGTGTGTGAACCTATCATGTGTAGTCAATAACCGAATTTAATTGCGATAAATTACTTGCTAAATGTTTTCAAAATATTTTGAGTACTAACTCTTTCTATAAAAATATTTTTAAAACCTTTTGGTGTCCAGCCACTAGGACGCCATGCTTGAAGGTTTCATTCCAGGGACTCGAAGCTGTAGTATTATGGATGCTAAAAGGATTTTGAGTAGCCGATTCTTTCATTCAGATCTAGCATAGGACCTCACTCTTGTTTATCATGTTTGGACATGTGATCCGTTGTTAGGATTATAGTTTCATTTTTGTATCAGTTTTAATTTATTATTTCTTTTTTTGTTTATTTTTGGCCGATAGTTTTTTTATGGCATGACTTTGATTCATTTACATATAATGATGGCCTGGACTCCAGAATATTGTGAATGTTGTTTTGGTTTTCACACTAGTTATTTATCATGTTTAATTGAAAGATAAAATTTGGTACCGTGTCTTTTGAATACTAGTTGGTTAGTAAGTTCTAAAAAGTTTTCGACAGTGACGCTAAGAATGAACCAAATGAGATTCTAGTTTAATTTGAGAAATGACTAATCACCCAGTATTTTATTAAGCGGGGTGTCACAGATAGTATCAGATCTAGGTTTTAGTGTCCTTAGGATCTATACTGCTTACTACCGTTTTCTGCATATCGTTTCATTAATATAAAGCGCTATCATAGGATTGTTGTATTCTTCTACATATGTGGATTACATTCTCCTGCTGTAGTGTATAAAGATTAGTTAATATTTTATGTGGATGGGTTTTCTTCGTATGATGATTGCATAGAGGACGACCAGTGAGGGCCGTTGGAACGGAAGCAGGAGGCAAGGATCAATTAGATTTGAGGAATATTTTGGGTTTGATGACCATATAACCCTATTGTTACTCAATATGATGGAGCTGTAATGAATGCTAGAGTGTAACACGTATATTGTTGTACCATTTTAGCAGAGAGTGGTGCTAAATTAGACTGACCCAGTGTGGTTAGGATGGGAGAGAGTCAGAAGGGTCTTTGAAACGGACCACCCGTTGGAATTTTGTTAGATACAGAGATTGTGTGTGTAGGCAATGGATATATAATACCCAGAGCCTTTGGCATATAGAAAGAAGTAATATATATATATGGAAATAAATTGGGGTAAGATTTCGCTTGGCTCATAGGAGCAATGTTATAATGGTGGGAGTAAATTACCATATTTCGTACAATGGAGAAAAGAGCCTTTAATGTAAGTAATGGACTCACGAAAGGAGTGACCAACACTTAAAAGGAAATTCTTCTTGGACTATTGATGCAGATGGTCATGATGTTGTGCTTTTGGCAACGTTGATATTAATGCTCCTTGTGAGGGGAGCTAAATGAATTAGAGGACTTAGTCAGGGAGTAAGACTGGATGTAATGGTGCTAGCAAAACTCCATAAGGAGGAGACTCATCAGGGAACCCATTTAAATAATTCAAATAGCTAAATTCTTAACGAGTGTTGATGGATTCATTTTAGACTGGTACGGCCAGTAGTGTGTTCCTTCGGACCAGTGAGGCTAAGGGAACAATGAGGGTGGCCGTATGGGTCGAGGCTACCAAGGTTCGAGCGAATGATGACACTAGTATGGACAGTATGGCGAAGGAATAGGGAATTATATGAAGAGGCATTTTATGTGGAGAGTAGGAACACATGCATTGATTTTTCCCAAAGTGAGTAAAAAGGACAAGAGTATGATGCCTAGCTGGGGAAATGATTAAGTCAGTTTTGGTTCAGTTTGAATAGGCGTGTCATGTCCAAAAACCATTTGATTCACCAACATTATTGACAATTGGAAGTATGAGTTTTATCCTCGGGTTAGTGGGGGAAGTTTTATGTGACACGAGCGGGTCGTAATAGTCCGTTAGCACTTGATTCACGTGTGAGACGAGTTTAGTGGGAATATCATTGATAGCACTATAATGTGTATATAATTTCCTTTGTATAACAGGGATCTCTTTAGTACTATCCGTAGGGAGAGCGAGTGCGGGCAAAGGGAGTATATGCATGATGAAATTACTCGTCCTAATGACAGATCATGCGAGTATAATTTTATCTTGGGGATGGACTGATTAACATTTTGGGTGGAATGATAGAGGGCTATAATTACAAGGCCATCGTGTTTAATGTTCCAGGGCAGGATGTGTTTTTTGATGAGGCCTCACCTGAAAGCGGGTCGGGCTCGCATCTATCATATTATGATAGAGACATTGGAGAGTATTATTGTCTTGAGATATTTGATCGAAGTGTGTAGGGACGTTTTTTATGTGAATGGAGGTATATTGTATTTACCGTTGATCGAAGTGATTTATCTCATTATTATGTTTAGCGCTCAGAACTTGGTGATAGGGAGAACACATTGTTATATCAGTACTTTAGAGACGTGGGAGTTAAGATTTATATTTATATGTCTGGGGACAGGAGTTTGAGAGTCCAGGTTAGGAGATTGAGGTTTATGGAATTTGATTACCACCAATGCTGAGTGATAGAGGACTGGGGAAGTTCCTTTTTTGAATGTTGTTATATGATGAGATATGCATGGACTTTGATGAACGTCGTGAGTAGAGAGAAGTTATTGGATGCTAGGGAATCAGTTTCGAATGATAATCAATGGATGTGTAGAGAAAACACTCTGAAGGGTGGAAATATATCAAAGAGAAATAAAATTCAATTTATGGGGTGATTAAGAATAGCCATGAGTTACAGCCACATCTAGAATGCGAGGCTAGTTTTAAGGAAAGTGTGTGTGACATTTCCAGTGTTATAGGAATTAATGTGTGTAACATATGCCTGAGGGAAATCCTAGATAGAGTCAGAATGGTATGATGGATTGCAAGTCATGTGAGAATGACGATAATCCAAGTACATGTGTGCAATATTAGTAGCACACCAAGATGGGTTGAATGGCTATGGGAATCCATTCAAAAGATATCTCTAGATAAAGAGGAGTTCGAACTGTTATGGAAAAATAGATCAGAGCCTTACTCAGTCGAATGTTGAGAGTGGCTTGCGCGTCAATAGAATGTTGATGACTACGGGGCAAAAAAAGCCCAAGAAGTTTTCCAGTTGTGAAAAGTGCACGGGCCGTGACTTTTGGCATACCGGGGGAAGGAAGGGAGTATAAAGTACCCCTTAATATGAGATATTATAAGTGGTTCTGGTCTTGGGTAAGACATAGTGATATTGTCTCTGGATGCACCACTCATAGACGGAAGAAAATTAACTCATGATGATCAACAAAAATTTAGTAACAACCCTACGTTGCCAGTGATTGAATGGGTAAGTAGACTCAAAAAATTCATGATGGGCTGCAAACACCGTGACAAGATTAAGAATTCCTCCAGGTGTATGGAATGGATTAACTGAGATGAATTAATTGTTATTCTTTCTTTGAAAATAAGGATTGCACCGTGTAAATTGACTCTCAATATTGTTGTGTATTAGGATGAGATCCGAGAATCCCACCTCTGACAGGGATTATCAAGAAACGATGGGGCCAAACATTTATTTTGGGCATATTGTATCACCTATAGCCCGATGGTTAGACGAGAGGTGGTTTATTATACTGGCTAATGCAAGTAGTGAGTGTGGTGCCTTGTAGGGTAACCGATGGGAGAAATTACCGATTAGCAGAGTTTTGTGTAATAACTTGTACCAGTTTATTAGGGAAAAGGTACGTATTAAGGTTTTGTGTGGAAAGCATTAACGTCCACCCTCTGGATGATTATAGGGGAAAGGATAACTAGACGTGATTTAGAGTCCGTTGAATAATAGTGTAGTGAACCCCAAACTAGTTTTGGTGACTTTTGAATGTCATAAGAGTTACATCACCATGAACTGAAGTTCTATATACTGACAAGAGTGGTCAGATGTTAGCGTTATTCCTACCATAAAGGAAGCTATGAGTTATGGTAAATAAGGGGAGTTGGCATTTAAGGCTGTGCAACCTTTTCCCAATATGGAGACGATAGAGCCAGTATTGAGATCACATGACTGATAGAGTGTATCGGTAAGTAGTGAATTTAGAAAGTGTTGATAAACTTGGGCTAGAGTGATTAAGCATTTTGATAGGTGGGCACCACTAGCAAGTGTATTTTGGAGTGACCCTTATGTTATTATGATTAGAATTTTGGTACCAGAGGATGTAGTGATGTTAAAGATCCTATGTTTTAGTACCAGTCTTGTCCTAATTTTGAGGAAGAAATTTCTTTATAAGGGGAGGAGTATGACATACCCCATATTTTTGTGTATTTTCATTTAATTAATTTGAGGAATTAATGAGGAAAAATACATTTTAATTCAATTACGCGAGTGAAGTAATTTAATGTGATTAAATAATAATTGTGGCTATTATATATTAATCTAGAGATAGATACTGATTAATACTGTATTATGATATATACTAAGTGCGTATAGTAAATAATTGATACTTGTGGTTATACAGCATATCGAGTGATACGTGCATATTTTATTTTTTCTGACTAAGAGTCGCGTGTAAACTATTTTGAGGTGAGAAATGAGAAATATATTTTAAGTGATTTGGATGATAATTTAGAGGTCAGGATTGATTCAGTATGGGTCAAAATAGGGTATGCGGGGGTATAGTTTGGGTCCCGGGTCAATTTTGGACCGAACTAGCACCTATTAAGGGCACTTCGGTCATTTTTCAAAAAGAGGTGAAGGGAACTACGAAATTTAGAGCCATATATCTGATATTTAGAGATTGGGTTTAGGGATCATAACACAAAAAGGTTAGAGAGTCCATTAGAGAAGAGAGAGAGAACCTATTTTCAATTATTAAAGAGGGATTTTGAAGATGGTGAAGAAACCTAGAATCCCAAGGCAATTGGAAAGGAAGACTGAAGACGGAAATAATGATTAATCAACAAAGAACCAATAAATTATATCAATCAATCAAAGGAAAGTATTTATTGCAAATTGAATTGATGTTATAATACCCATGTGTAGGGATTTCATGATTTTAGTTGTTTCTATTTAAAATCTTTGATGAAAAGTATCAATTGATCACATGTTTGGGTAGAATTGCAAGTAGTTAGTGTTTAGATATGTAGAGAATCATAAATTCAAGGAGTTTTGATTGCTAGTACAAATTTTAATCTGGGTTTTAAATTGAATGACATGGATGAACACAAAACTATATTTATAAAAGAGTTTTGGGGGTTGATAAATTCTTGTATGATTTTGGTGAAGTTTTAACGTGTTTGAAACAAAAGAAATCATCCTAACTCATGTAGAAATAGTTAGGAATAATCGAATGTCAATTTGGTGAAGAATTATGTGGTTTGGGTGAAACATATGGTGTAAACTCTTCTGCGAAACAGAGAGCAAAAATTGTGGAAAAATGGACAGGTTCGGTCTTGGGTAGTCGGATCGGTTCGTTTCTCTGAAATTTTGAAATTTCCCTTTTTATCTTATATTCCTAAATGTACAAGGTGGAAAACCCTTAGGCACTTGTGAAAATAATATTAGGAGACTTATTATGTTATAGTCGGCCTACGATGGGAGTATGACTTCGTCTTAGAGAGAGAGAATTAAGACGTGAATGTGATTGGTTAAAGAAATCCATAATTAGTCTAATATATGGAGAAAGAATTATAGAAATCAAATGAATTAAGGTATAAAATATTAAGGAAAGTTAAACTTAACTACTGAAATTGGTAAAGGGGTAATTTGGACCCATAGAGTTGTGTGAACACTCCTATATATACGGTATAGATATAATCGTAAAGAAAATAGTACAACAAGTATGCGAGAGATATATACTATATACTAACATGTATTACCGGGTTGTGTAAATAACTATTGATACATAGTAATGCATAGGTTGTGTGAATACCTATAGTATACTAAATAAATATTCGTGATATTTCGAGCCAACAACTCCAAAAATGTGATACAGGGAGGTGATTATATAGTATGTCTATATAGTATATATTTTGTGTCAGATATATATATATATATATATATATATATATATATATATATATATATATATATATATATATACATAAAGTGTGCTTAATTATATATTGGGGTCGACGATTATCCAGACCAATACATGAAAGCTCGATTTGGGGTCGATGAGTATCCGAACTAAATAGAAGATGAAAGATATTGGGGTCAAGGAGTATCCGGACCAATATACATATGCATGAAATTTTCCTTGGGGTCGATGATTTTTCAGACAAATATCCTTATAGTCATTGTGTGTGAAATATATACTTCATGATATTCTACTTATATGTGAGAGTATATATATATATATATATATATATGATAAATTAAGTAGAGAGAAACTTAATTTCAAGATTTAAAATAGATTGGGAATATCAATAATAAATTAAGTAGTGAAACTTGATTTTTGATGTTGAATGGTAACTTTGAAATGATTTATGAATTAAATAGTGAAACTTAATTATGGAAGTTGAATGATGATTAGACGTGAAATGATGTATGATTTAAGTAGTGAGACTTAATTCTGATGATTAAACATAACATATGAGAATGTTATGTGAAAACTGAATAATATGCGAGAAATTTTAATAAGGAAGCGTGCTGTATGGGCGGTATGGGAGAGTACACTTGATAAGATCGGTTATATACTTTAGTCGAGATAACTTGGGTATGATAGATAGTTGGGATAGGTATAGAACATTAGGTGTGAACATTAGATGAGAGGTAAGGAAACTCAAGGGAGTGTGCGTGAACCTATCATGTCTAGGCAATAACAGAATTTAATTACAATAAATTACTTGCTAAGTGTTTTCAAAATATTTTGAGTACTAACTCTTTATATACAAATATTTAAAAAGCCTTTTAGGTGTCCAGCCACTGGGACGCCATGATTGATGGTTTCATTTGAGGGACTCAGAGTTTTAGCACTGTGGATGGTGATAGGATTTTGAGTAGCCAATTCTTTCATTCAAATCTAGCATAGGATATCACTCTTGTATATCATGTTTGGACATGTGGTATGTTATCGGTATTATAATTTCAGTTTTTTATCAGTTTTACTTTGCAGTTTGGACTTGTATTATTTATTGGTTTTGTTATGTGTGGCCGATAGTTTTTTTTTACATGACTTTGATTCATTTACATATCTTTATGGTTTGGACTCTAGTATATTGTGAATGTTGTTTTATTTTTTGGGCTAGTTATTTATCCTATTTAATTTAAAGATAAAATTTAGTACCGTGCCTTTTGAATACTAGGTGGTTAGTAAGTTTTAAAAAGTTTTCGACAGTGACGCTAAGAATGAACCAAATGAGATTCCTATTTAATTTGGGATATGCCTGATCACCCAATATTTTATTAGGCGGGGTGTCACAATAACTACCTCCTGTGATGTCTCCTCCTTGGTGTAATAAAAATGAGTGCACGATCCTCCCTCAGGAAGAGGCATCACTACAAGGAGCATTTCTTATGCCGGAATCGAAAACACTATAGTCCTCTCATAGCAATCTACCTTGATTTATAGCTTGCTAACCAATCCCTACCTAGAATCACATCATACCCCTCCATGTCTAACACTAGGAGGTCTGCTGCTAGACTTAGTCTCCCAATCATAATATTGAATCATCTGCAGATCACATAAATCGAGGAACCACTCCCCATCGTTGACTCTACGCACATAAGGAGATTATTAGTTGTCTCTAATAAACTGACGACTCGTGAAAATCAGATTTTAATAAATGAATGAGATGCTCCATTATCAAAAAGTACTCTACCCTTAGATCCATGAATAGAAATTGTACCTTTTATTACAGGTGGCGCCTGAGGTGATGGAGGTACAGGCACATCCTGAACACTGAATACACTCCCGTAATGCATATAACCCTACTGCTGGGGTGGGGCTGGCGCTGGTGCTGGAGTTGGAGCCTGCTACCCCTAATGAGCACCCTGACGGTGCACCCCAATAAGCTGTGAACAAGCCCTACTCTTATGCCCCTACTCGATAAATGTGAAACACCGTCCCTGAAACTACCTCTGATCCTAGCCATACAGGCCCTGATGTTGGCCTTGGTGGCCTTGGACTTACTGGCCACCCCTTGGTTCCGGTGACCTTAACGACCCTGAGGAACCTTCTACTGTTGGGGACCCTACTGGCCCTATTTATCCAATTCGTATTTGTGAAAATCTAAATCTCTTGGCAGAGTTCCCTTGTCATGAGTTCTGCCCTGTGTGCCCACTGTCTGCTGCTAGAGTGGTGCCCCACTAACACTTATCCATCAGTCTTGCTCTGCTGCATAGACTATGCTCCCCTCTTAGTTTCCTTCCCATGGAAATGAAATTTCTGACAATGAAAACGTTTCGCGCTAACAACATCAGTATTCATCATCAACGTTGGATTACCAATGAAATGTTGCCTGACGCTCCAGGCCAAACCATCCATAAATTTTTCCTTCTTCCTCTCTTCGTTGCTCACCTCGTCTAGCACAAAATTTTCCAGATGGGAGAACTCCTCCTCAAAATCAGTAACTGAGTGGTCACCCTGACATACCTCATCAAACTTCTTCATCATCTCTGCCACCACTGCAGGTGGGAAGTACTTACGATCAAAATAGACCCAAAACTTTAAAATAGTCATCGAGTTTCTCTCCTCAGTGGTGGTCACTAACTCCCACTACTGAAGGGATGACCCTACTAACATGAAGGTGGCCAACATCTATCACTAAACCTCATTGCAATCTAACAAGCTCCGATGTCGCTGAATGTTCTTCTTCCATTGGTATGCCACTACTACATCCATGCCACCCCGAATTATTAAAAGAATTCGTGGATGTCTTCGCATGGTCCTATGACGATATTCCCGGTATTGATCCTGAAATAGCTCAACATGAGATCCCCACTCTTTCAGATTACAAGACGATTAAACAAAGGTTAAGAAATCTCCGCACCAAATGGTCGCTCAAAGTCAAAGAAGAGGTGGTCAAACAGTGGAACGTGGGCTTCATTCGCCTGATCGAGTATACCACATGGCTAGCCAATATAGTGCTTGGGATTAATGGTCACTGAGAAGGGGATCGAAGCAGATCCTGCCAGGATGAAAGCCATACTTGAGATGCCACCTCCTCGAATGGAAAAAGAAGTTTGTGGATTCCTTAGGAAATTGCAATACATCCTCTCGGTTTATCATCCAACTAACTTCCATTTGTGAACCTATTTTCAAGATCCTCCAAAAGGATTCAACCTAGGTTTAGAACGAGGCCTGCCAAGAAAACTTTGACCGAATCAAATAATATTTTACCCAACCTTTAGTACTCATAACACCACATCCTGGTCTCCCCTTTCTCCTATACCTAACCATAACCGACACTCCAGCTGGGGCTTTGCTAGCACAATACCTTAAAGATTCCCAGAAAGAAAGAGCCATCTATTTTTCCAGTCACAAATTGATCGGGTACGAAGCTAACTACACTACTTTGGAGAAGGCATGTGTTTCACTTGTTTGGGTCACCCAAAAGTTGTGACACTACATGCTCACCTTCCCCATCAAACTTATATCCTGAATGGACCCCATCAAGTACCTGCTTGAGAAACTCTCCTTATCCAGATGAATGGCTTGATGGTTGATGCTCCTAGACGAGTTGATATCATGTACGTCACGTAGAAAGCCATGAAAGGAAGAGCCATCTCTAACTACCTCGCTGACTACCTCATGGAAGAAACTGATGTCTGGATCTCTGAATTCCGAGATGAAAACATTCTCTTTGCTTCTCAAAATGACATTCGATGGAAAATGTTCTTCGATGGCACTGCCAACAAAAAGGGATATGGCATTGGAATACTTCTGATTGCCCCAGATGACTCCCACACTCCTATCGCTATCAATTTGGATTTCCCCTGCAGCAAGAACATGACCGAATATGAGGCGTGTACGGTAGGTCTCAAAGTTGCTCTCAAGAAAGGAATTCAATGCCTAGATGTCTACGAGGATTCCACCCTCATCATTGGTCAATTGCTTAGAAAATGGAATGTTAAGGACGAAAAACTCCAACCCTTCCATTACCACTTAAAATAACTAGCCTCCCAATTCTAAGATATGACCTTCCACTATCTACCTCAAGCAAAGAATAATTTAGCCGACGCCCTTGTTACCCTAGCCTCCATGGTCGACATATCCGAAGGAATAACAACGCCCCCTTACTAGTTCAAAAGCAATATAAACCAACCCATTTCTACCACATTGAGCTCATCACCAAAAAAGATCTTGAGCTAGCCAATTGCTGGTATTATGATATATCGCATCTCTTCAAGCATGGTAGGTATCCCAAGAGTTCCAATAAGAAAGACCAAGAAACCCTTCGAAGACTGGTCGCCCAGTACATCATCTGTCATAAAGCACTGTTCAAAAGGAAGTTCGATGGAACTCATCTACACTGCATTGCAGGGATGACATTGAAGAGGTAATGCAGAAAATTCATAGTGGGGAATGCGGTCCCCACATGAACGGTCACATGCTTGCCAAGAAGATCATACGACAAGGCTACTACTGGACCACCATGATCCAGGATTGCACCGCCTATGTTCGGAGATGCCTTGAATGCCAACATTTTTCCAACCTTCAACACCTGCCTCCGCGAGAGTTATACAACATTACTTCTCCCTGGACGTTCTCCACCCGGGGCATCGACATTATAGGGAAGGTTACACTCAAGGCTTCCAACAGGCATGAGTTCATCCTAATTTACATTGATTACTTCACCAAATGGGTCAAAGATGAGTCATACACAGTTCTGAATGCCAAGAAAGTGTCCCAATTAATCAATAAAAATGTCATGTTCGATATGAGGTCCCGTACGAGCTAGTGTTAGATAACGAGTTGCATTTCGAGGAAGAAGTCACATAAGTGGTCAAGGATTATCGGATTTAGAGACACAAATCTTCTCCCTACCGACCTCAGACCAATGGTGCAGTCGAAGCCAAAAATAAAATCATGAAAGCAATCAGCATTAAGATGACCAAAAGCTATCGAGATTGGGCTGGCCGAATCCCTTACACCCTCTGGGGCTACCGAACCTCAATCCGAACCTATACTGGGGCTACCCCTTACTCTCTAGTCTATGACATGGAATTAGTCCAACCCATGGAGCTAAAAATACCCTCGTTGTGCATCATACCTGAAAGCATGGTGAATGAAGAAGACTGGTACCAAAGCTGTCCTGACGAGTTGACCCTCCTGGATGAGAGGAGACTGAAAGCGCTGTATCACATGCCAGGGTACCATTGCCGAATAACGCATTTATTCAATAAGAGAGTCAAGGAATGCGTTATCGAAGAAGGGAATTTAGCCCTAAAAGAAATGGTAGAGCCCATCTGGGACCCCAGAGGTAAATTCAAGCCCAATTGGAGCGGCCCATACATTATAAAGAAAATCTTACTCGGCGGTGATGCCATGCTCATCGACCAACATGGAGAATAGATGACTCATCCAGTCAACCTGGACCGTATCAAGAAATTTTACCCTTGGTCCAAAATCTCGACGCGCTATGACGCTTCTCATCTCCCTTCTATTCTAAAAAAAAGATCTTCATTTCCCTCTACCCAGAACTACGTGGGCCTGATCCTTTGTTTATTTCACTAATAAGAGATTATAATGCAATTACATAAGAAAAGGAACGGATGACTCCCTTCCCCCTACCTTCCTAAGAAGCCAAATAAAATTCCCAAATTTATTCCCCATTACAAAAACAAACTCTCCAAGAGCCCTACCCACAGCTACCAGAGAAGCCCGCTCCGTCATCATCTACATTCTATGGTCCCCAAGCTTCCCATTCCTGAATAGAGTGCCACAGACGCTTCATAGACCGATAGGCTTGAACCATCCTCGGAAAAACTACCACACTTACCTCCTTAGTATTAGATAAGACAAGCCACCATTGTCCAGTCTCCACTTCCAACATCTTACTAATTACTCTTCTCTATAAACACTTCATATAATCCCCAGGGATGTGCCAAACTCTCCCAACAGACTGAAAGGGACGGGTCGACGAACGCCGACTCTCCCACAAAGAACCAAGCCACATGACCAGACGTTCTGTCAAATCTTATACCAAAAATAAATCCAGTGTCCGAGGAGGCAAAATCTGCTCCCAGCCAAATTGGCACAAAAGCAGCCAAGGGAAATAGAAAGAGGTCTGTCTGAAACCAACCATCCGAATGTACAGGTATTCTCCCAATTCCAAAATAGGCAGCAACTATCCACACCAAGGCACTGACCAATACAGATTTAGAACCCCATATTCCACAAACCAGTTCTACCAGCTCTCGATATCCACATCCACACTGATGAAATGGCATGAAAAGAAGTTGGGTACAACCGACAAAGGGTATTCCAGCGGAGTCACCAGGCAAAATCTTAAAGACAGCCACATGAACCCCATCACAGGGCTACCCCTTAGAAAGTCAGAATAACCTTCTCGCCAGCCATCCAGGTCATTCAGAGTCTCTACTAGTATCACCGCCATAAGATTACGATAATATGACATCCATAAAGTAATAGCTGCAAGTTATGGGTCCACCTGCAGCTCCCCGATCACCAGTAATAATTTCGAAACGATGCCCAGAATGACAGCTCTGGCATATCCAGCATCACCAGCCTCCTATAAGTGCACAGATCGTAGCATCATCGAAAGGCAAATTATTCCTCCAGTAATTAAGGATCTACCTGCAGAGGGCGAGACGTAGAGAAGTCAAACCAAAATATCTCGAGGAGACCGGGAAAACTCTGGCATAACATCCGCCACATTAGGATTTACCCCCAACCTGGCAGAAAATTCTTCATAAGTTGGACAGACTTCTTCCAAGCCAAAGCAGAATACATGGTCTTCGGGTACCACAATTGCACCATCGCCATTAGCATGTTCTATTATTTGGGCCGATTACACCATAAAGAGACTATACACATGTTGAAAGCATTGTAGTGGACATTATAGGAGCACATCGCCTACAAAGTCTTGAGGTAGTTAGCAAACTCAACCATACCAGGGAGAGCCATCTAACAGAATAAGAAAGATAGAATGTGAAGGTGTGATGAAAACACTCCACCCTTACACCTTTTTATACTTGAAAACCCTTACAAAAGACATAACCCCTGCATAAACTGGAGGAAATCCTGCTCCATAAGGTAGCAAAGGCTGAAGAGGGTACCAATCAAAGCTTTGATTTGATGGGACTGTACTGACCTGCCGATAGGCAGGAGAAGGTGCTTGCCGATCAATAACCCCCTATTTTTAGAAACTTACTTTTTTTCTTTTTTTGTCAAAATAAGAAAACTCAATATAAATAAATTGATATTCACAACAGATCAAAAGTCCCCTTTCCATCTTTATATAATTTCTCATTATGAATAAAACTTTCTTTCAAAATTCCAAAAATATTTTACGGTCTCAGCAGCAAAGTAAAAAGAGAATCAGCATGCATGCATTCATTCATTTATCATTAAAAAGAAGATAATCAAAAAACTTTTGCATTGCATAGATATTTTTCTGTCTTACATCAACCTGGAAGGAAATAAAAAAAGGAAAAACAACGGGACTCAGCCCGAACCCGCATTCTCTCTCACTTAACCTTCCCCATCTCTCTCCTAAGAGCTTCCATCCCTGTGATGCGCTCTCTTTCCCCTGTTGTGAGATGACGTACCACCGCTACCTAAACAAAACTCCTCCCCAGATTAGGCAGACGATACCATGCAAGAAGGATAAGGAACCGTATCCCGAATATGGGCAGTTGTCGAAGATATCCAACCCTGATATCCCTCAACCAAGGGGTGGACACCCGAACTTGCTGGAAGAAAAGGCAAAATTAGTATCAACCAGAAAAAATCAAAAGAAACCAAAAAAAAGGAAAAGATAAGAACATAAAGATATACCAAAGGACGAAGAACCTCCTCTATCAAGCCCAATTCCTCCGGGTTCCTCGCATGAGGACGATGCAACATATGCACCATCCCTCCATCAGCCCGCCGGATGTTGTATGAAGGGGTATGAAACCACACAAAGGGGACCTCCGAAGTCACCACTATCGCAGATGTCGATGGACCACCACCGTTGTGCGAGAACCCCACTGGCCGACTCGAACTCACTGGAGGGAAAGGCAGTGCATCATATATGTTGGGCGCTATCAGCCAACTCATTATAAAGTCCATATAATTATACGGCACATCCGTATAGATGTACAATAGATATGACTCACTAATCATCACTGAAATCCTCCCATCCTCCAGCAGCAGTAGTTCCCGCCTCATAGAAATAGGGGGCCTCATAGGTGACACCACCTCCTCCTTCTCCTCAGTAATCTGCCGAACCACCCTCTCCCCGAGATACCAAGAGTGGCCAAACTCATGCGCCAACAATTGCCTCATCTGCACATTCATTCTAGTTAACCCCGTGTCCTGAATGGTCGTCCCCCAAGGGTAAAAAGTCACCTGAAAAATCCCCAGTAAGATATAAGGAAATATGGAATCAGAGCACACAAAGGTCTTAGACTTAAGGAAGGAAAAGTCTTACCCTATCACTGGTCAGGCCATTATAGACCTGACACATATACTCCAAAGAGAGACCTCCTCGATTACTGATTGACCTTCTGATTAGGCATAAATTCTTCCTAATTTATCTCTTGATTTAGTTACTTTTAGCACCTCTAACAACGTAATTTAGTTGACTTTATCTCATAATCTTGCTACTGACTGATCCTAATGAGTACACCGAGTTTCTGGTATTTTGTAGTGATTTTACAGGTATTTGATGTCAAGAAATGAAAGAAGAAAACCGGAAGAATGAAGAAAGAAAGAAGGAAAAGTCTCAAGGGCAAAAGCATAATTTCCACTCAGAATTCGGATGAGGTATCTAAAGAGAAGTTGAAGATATCACATTCACGAGCACGTAGGAAGAAACGACGCCTCAATCGGAATCCCGGAACAAAAGTTATGAGCAGTCAAAGTTGAGCCAAAAAGTCAAATAGGCAGAGCGGTCCGCCCTTACCTCGGACCGGTCCGCTTTGCCATACTCCAGAAGCCCCCGGATCGCATGCAACTGAAGAAGGAAAAAATAAAAAGAACTGGTCTGGGGTCGGACTGGTCCGCCCCAAAATAAAAAGAATCGATCCGCCTTGGGGGCAGACCAATCCGCCTAAGACCCGGACCGGTCCGGGATTCGAGATTTGAAAATTCTATCTCCTCCTAAAAAGGCTCCTATCTGATCTGAACCTCCGAAATTGTTGTAGGGTATAAAAGACCCAATTTATTATTGTTATGAGGATGGAGAATTAGTAGGATTTTCCTCTCTTTTTCCAGAAACCCTAGTTTAGTTAATAATTTCAGATTTAATTCAAGGATTGAAGATTTTATTAAGTGATTTTTGTGAGTATCAGTTTCTTTAATTGTTTCACTTATTGCTTGGATAATTTTAGTGAGTAATTCTTAATTCTAATTCTTTTCTGCATCTAATTACTATTTTCCTTAGAGTAATTATGAATTCTTGCACATTAATCCTTGTTTCCATTCTTTTCAACATGTTAGGCTAGATTTCCCAAGGCCGGGATGCATGAACCCGGCCTGATGTGTTAGTGCGTGTGTATAAAGTTAATCCACTAAATTTAATGATTGACCATGATCGTATTGCGTAGTTACACAACAATTGTAGATCTTTATATCTCGTTTGCCTCTGGGTACTCGTGATGATTTAGAGTACAATTTGAGTACTACTATCGCGATACTGATTTACTCATCCTCATATTAGGTATGACGCGGGATTGAACCTCGTATACATAATGCTTGGGAGTCCTAAATTCCGGGTCAAATCAATCAGATAAATTTAAGATTAATATTATATCCGCAATATACTAGGGTTGGGGGATTGTATTCCCGTCCTACTTTTCTCATCATTTAAACAAAAAGTTTCAAATCATCATTCATTCTGAATTTAGGTAGATTAGTATAGTTGCATTTCTTCATAATTTCATAATTTCATTAGTTGTAATCAATCTCAAAACCAAATCATTTTTCCTATTCTTTTTAGAGTCAAACTTAGGATAACTCCGTCTTTTCCCGTCGTAACAACTCCGTTGTCCTTTTTCCCTGAGGATCGATACCCAACTTACTGGGATTATTACTTGAGTGACCGGCTTACACTTGAGCCTAGAGTGAGCGCATTTCTGAGACACATTTTCAGTCGCGTCACCTTCCACCACCAATACAACCGACAAAAGTCCCCAACAGTCTCGTCCTTTAGGGAAATCAGCTGGGTATTACACCCAATCACCTATTACAACCACGTCTACCAAAGATAAAAATCCACAATAAAAAAGAGACGCATAAGGAAAATGCGAATGCATGAAAGGAAAATGCACAAATTAAAGATTACCATAGTGAAAGACTACCAACAACACTAGCTGAATGCATCCAGTGAAAAACAAACGGTCGCCAAAGATAGGCTCCCCCGATCATAGAGAGGGATGTTTGAAAACATCCTCAAGTATGGAAAAAACCATAAGTGTACAACGTCGCCGTTCGACGCCACTAAAAATCCCCCCAACACCAACAAGATAAACAATCGTTCCATCTGCCTCACCTGCAACCCATCCTCCACATCAATCACCCTGCCCAGGAAAACATCCCTTAGCAGGGACAGATGAATAGAATCCCCAGATATTATCCTCCCCATATCACCTAGCGCCGCCCGCACCGCCTCCGGCCTCACCTGCAAAGAGTGATCCACCTCTATTTTCTCTCCATCGTAATCCAACCCTAGCAACTATTGCACGTCTATGGGAGTCACAGTCATCTCCTCGAAGCCAAAATGGAAGGTGTGGATAGTGTCCCACCACCTCTCCCACAGAGCGCATAAGACCGTCATCGAACGAGGTGTCTCATCCAACACAGATGCCAGCCTCCCAAAACATGTTGAAGATACTACCCAATGCACCATAGGTGGAAGGTGCTCCGAGACATCATTAAGCCCTGTCGTCCCGCGGGCAAGCATAGTCGACAAAGAAACATCCGACTGTCAAAGAAAAATCTTGTCAGAATCTAATAAAAAAGGAAATCACCAAACGAGAAATCCAAAAGTCATTTTACTTACAGAACCACTAGGGTTCACCACCCTCGAAGAGTGATGATGCGGCGTCTCCCGCAGTAAGGTCCGCTCATCTGCAACCTGCTCGAATGCATCAAAAGAGTTCTCACTACCCAAAGCAAGAGGTGCCCTGGCCCTCCATTCCACACTCGCCTAGTCGTCAACAACTAACCACTCCCTGTGTACCACAGTGCTCATAAAATAGGCCATTTTTTAGATTGCGGAATGCTTGAACGATTTGTAAAAGAAAATTACAGAGAGAGAGAAGGCAAGAAGAAATAAAAAAGACCCGCCCCTTTTTATAGGATTCCAAGGGTCATGCCGATCGGCACTGACCCCAAACCTTTACCTTCTCAAGGTAGTCCAAAAGTTCGTGCCACTGTCGAATGGCACCGTCCACACCATGCCGATCAGCACCCCACTTAAATTTTCAGAAAAAAACTCCTAAAAAATACCCAAAAACCCTGAAAAAACCCTAAGAAAATTCCTAAAAATCCTAGAAGGGATTTAGAACCTTTTCACTAAGAAAATTTCACTCCCTTAAGCGGAACCCCTATTTCCCCAGCAGAACTCCCCAAAGCCAAGTGAATCTCCTCCCGACAACGTTCCTGGAGGACCTCTAAAGTATCCCAAATTCCCCAAAGGTCCCAAGTCTCCCCGAGCAAAGCATGGACCACCTAATTTCTTCCTTAGTGGAATTTACAACATCAAATTGGCTATTACATGGAAAAATCTCCAAAAGATATGAGGATTTCCCCAGCAATCAGCTCCTCAGCTCAAGTCAAAATCATGAGGTAATTTCCCTGGTAGATTTCCCCGAGAACATCTCAAATTAAGCCCTCAGAATTGGCTTCGACCCATAGAATTTTTCATCTCAACTTAATCCCTCAGAATTGGCTTTGACCCTTAGAATTGGTCATCTTAGCTTAAGTCCTCAGAATCGACTTCGACCTGCAGAATTGGTCATCTCAACTTAAGCCCTCAGAATTGGCTTTTACCCGCCGAATCGGTCACCATCATCTTGAAGCCCTCAGAATTGGCTTCAACTCACAGAATCAGTCATCTAAATTTAAGCCCTTAAAATCGGCTTTGACCCACAGAATTGGTCATCTCAACTTAAGCCCTCAGAATTTGCTTCAACCCATAGAATTGGTCATCTTAATTTAAGCCCTCAGAATTGACTTCGAACCGCAGAAGTGGTCATCTTAATTTAAGCCCTCAGAATTGGCTTCAACCCGCAAAATTGGTCATCTCAATTTAAACCCTCAGAATTGGCTTCGACCCGCAAAATTTGTCATATTAATTTAAGCCCTTAGAATTGGCTTCAACCCACAGAATTGGTCATCTCAATTTAAGCCCTCAAAATTGGCTTCGACCCATAGAATCGGTCACCCTCAACTTCAAGCCCTCAGAATTGGCTTCGACCTGCAGAATCGGTCATCTCAATTTAAGCCCTCAGAATCGACTTCAACCCTCAAAATTGGTCATCTCAACTTAAGCCTTCAGAAATGGCTTCGCCCCGCAGAATTGGTCATCTCAATTTAAGCCCCCAGAATTGGTTTCGACCCGGAGAATTGCTCATCTCAATTTAAGCCCTTAGAATTGGCTTTGACCCGCAGAATCGGTCACCCTCATCTTCAAGCCCTCAGATTTGGCTTTGACCCACATAATCGATCATATCAATTTAAGCCCTCAGAATCGGCTTTGACCCACAAAATTGGTCATCTCAACTTAACCCCTCAGAATTGGCTTCGACCCGCAGAATTGGTCATCTTAATTTAAGCCCCCAGAATTAGATTTGACCCATAAAATTGGTCATCCCAATTTAAGCCCTCAGAATTGGCTTCGACCCGCAGAATTGGTCATCTCAATTTAAGCCCTCAGAATTGGCTTCAACCCGTAGAATCGGTCACCCTCAACCCTCAGAATTAGCTTCGACCTGCAGAATTGGTCATCTTAATTTAAGCCCTCAAAATTGCGTTCGACCTATAGAATTGGTCATCTGAATTTAATCCCTCAGAATTGGCTTTGACCCGTAGAATTGTTCATCTTAATTCAATCCCTCAAAATTGGCTTCGATCCGCAGAATTGATCATCACGACTTAAGCCGTCAGAATTGGCTTCGACCTGCCGAATCGACCACCCTCATCTTTAAGCCCTCTAAATTGGGTTTGACCCACAAAATCGGTCACCCTCATCTTCAAGCCCCCAGAATCGGCCTTGTGGTGACAATTATTATTCAACACAAAGAGATAAAAGAAGCACAATAACCAAGCAGAATAAGGAATACAAAATGCCAATCTCACAACAAGAGATATACGTGGTTCAACAAAGGTGCCTACGTCCATGGTGGTGCAGTCAATATTATTTCTATATACACCGGAGAGTGATTACAGAGAATACAATGTGTCCTCTGCCCCAGACCTAGGGTTTATTATATACATGTTCATTTCAGGGAGTGGGGGTGTTGGACTCCCCCACGTTTTCCATCTTCTCCTAGAACACCCCTTAATGGGATTATGGGAGGAGACTAAATCACAGTCGGTTAAGATATGGGGGGTCTAAACATTAGGCCTCTATAATTGGGCTACTCGTCCAAGCCTATCATTCTATTTTCGGGTACCCAGAATTGCCCCTAAGTTTGTTGGGCCATACTTTGGGCTCAATAAATTTAAATGATTTGTCATAATGGCTAATTTGTACATCGTGCAACTCTTCCCAAGGTTCGAGGATGTTTAGGCGACACTTGCTTCGTGGTCTGTGCATTATGATTAGTAGCACTCAAAAGCTATCCTGAGCAGCCATTGCTCGACCGTCATTTCAACCTTCTCAGTACTTTCCCATTTTCTGTGAGCTCTAACGATTCACGTTTTCTTCTCCCGGTCTCCATTCTCATTGCCTTTGATCTTCTTTGTCATTTGGGTTCGTAATTCTTCATCGTTCGAGTTGAACTTTCATCTTGTAAGTTTTCTGTGCCTTCTCTCTGTATTTTCTCTTTGAATTTGTAGTTTTTTAGGGTTTCCCAATGGCAAAGATTGGTAATAGGTCGGTGTCTGAGTTTAGGAAGTTTTATAATATCCTAGAATGTGTAGAGATTGAGTGTGTCCCTCCCCTTAGAAATGTTAGAGAGATAGAGGGTGCCCATTGGATCCATGTCTTGATGCTTTCCCAGGGGGGACTTATTTTTCCTCCTAACAACCTATTCTCGCACTTCTTTGGTTATTTCAACATTGTTCCTGCACAGTGTTCACCCAATGTGTGGAAGATAATCAATGGTGTACATAGAATAAATCAGTTATATAGTACCAAGTTAGGGCTCGCCGATGTCTATTTTTGCTATACTTTTTCTCGAACTAGTTTTGGTGTTCTCTATCTCAAATCCAAGAGTCCTGACAAGGTGTTGGTAGTAAACCTACCTGATTCCCATAAGGACTATTGGCAAGAGGGCTTTCTTGCTAGAAATTGGCAGTTTTCTCCCCAGTCTGAGGGGTCGAGGTCTGATAGGTTCTCCGTTCCCTTTTCTGGGTAAGAATACATAGGTAGACTTTGCTCTATTCCTTCAATTTTTTTACTGATTGGTGATCTTTCTGACTTTTTCTATTTTTTGTTCAACGAGGTAGAAGAACTTGGAACCTGCTCTCAGTGAGGTTTGTCTTTCTGAATTGATCAAGGCCTAGAATATCAGGGAGCCTTTAGCCGATGACGAACATCCCCGGTCTGCTACTTTCTTTCTCGAATATAAAAATGTCAGTTCTAGCTTTATAGCGAGGCCTGTAGACAGTATCCCTGAATTTGACACCTCTAAAGAGACTGCTGCTGATCCTATCTAGTTGGACGAGGAGGAGAGTAGTTGTGAGAGTGACATTATAGGCGATGCTGAAGCCAATTTTGGTGAGGAGAGCTCCAATGGTGATAGTTCTTCTCACTCAGAGGAGGCTTCTGAAGCCCGAGGATCTTTGAGCACGTCCAGCAGTTCAAGCGAGGAGATGGTTCCTCTAAGGAAAAATTTAATTCGGGACGATGATGATGATGATCATATGATCCTCGCTCAGAGGTCGAAGAAGCAGAAGTCCAGCTCTGGGGCTGTAGCTACTGGCTCTCGGTCTTCTGCTCAGGAGCAGGAGAAGAAGAGGAAAGAAGAAGAACAGATTAGAGAGAGAAAGAGAAAAAAGGAAGAGGAAAGAAAGAAGATGTAGGAGAAGAAAAGGATGGAGTTGAAGAGTAGGATGGAGAAATAGAGAGAGGAGGAGAGGAGAAAGATGGAGTCGAGGATGAAGGTTAGGCAGGCCTTAGTCCCGGTATCCGCATTGCCCGAGGGGGTTTTTGTTTCCATTTCTCCTCAATTGGCCCCCGCGCTACTCGAGAGGGCAGTTCTTCCTACTGATCGCCAAAGGGCGCTGGGGTCTAATCAATTGGACCTACAGGCTAGCCAGAGGCTAGCTTTGGTAAGAACTTTTCTTTTCTCCAATGCTCTATTAAGCATTAGCTATTTCTTTTTCTTGATGTCTTCTTTGTTTTTACAGTTTGTGACTGACTTTGCTGTTCTCTATCGCTCTCGCGACGAGCTGATGAGCAAGAACAGTGAGCTGGAGCAGTAGAGTGCTACCTTGAAAGTGAGGGTCACTCAAATGGAGGCTGATCTAAAGACTGTTAATGCTGCCCGAGCTTCTTCTGAGCTGGCCCTAGTGTCTGGTCTGGTCTGCTCGAGAGGGATACGGTGGTTAAAGATCTCATCGAGCTGAGCCAACCCTATGATCTGGTCTGCTCGAGTAAGTTGGCCATTATAGAGGAGAATAAGGTACTAGCCGAGCATCTGAAGGAGAAAGAGTCCCAGGCAGCCACCATCAAGGGGGATTCATATAACTTCGGGTGGGCTGCTGCATATGAAGACGCCGAGGTTCAGATAGGCTACATCATCCGTCTGAACTTCAAGAAGGGTTGGATCAAGGCCCTCCTAGCTGCTGGTGTCGATGCTGACTCTCCTCTTTTTGATGAGCATGACCCGGGCCCGAAGCCAACTATAGATGAAGAAGCCCCTGCCCCAACCATCGAAGGCGTTGATTCTGTCTCTCAAACAATTCCTACCGATTCTCATCCTGCCCAGGCGACTGAGGTTATCCCTATAGAGGGGGATGCCTCTACTGCTGCTGACAAGGGGAAGCAGCTAACTACCTCTGAGAAGCCTGAGGTTGCCAGTTAATTTACTTCTAGGACTACTTTTGTATCTTTTCTTGTAATTTTTCTTTTTTTTGCTTGATGTACTTTGACCCTTATTAATGATTTTTTTTTTTTTTTTTTTTTTTTTTTTTTTTTTTTTTTTTTTAAGAAACTAGAACTTTATTAATAAAGAGAGAAATAGCCTCTCTCATGGCCTTTACAAAGCAGAAGAGAAATAGCCTCTCTCATGAACTTTATTAATGAAATGAAAAGGTTTCTCATTCCCTTAGTGTGCTGAATGATTCTGTCTTTCCTTTCTCTTTTTTGTCTTGTAGTCGATTGATGTAGAAGAGTATATTCCTACCATATCTCAATTGGGCAGGACCCTTGGTCCCAATGCAAGTCCTCAGGTTTGCCAAGCCTTTGTCAAGCATTGCAAATATCTTAGATCAAGGAATCAGAAGTATAAGGATCAGTCTGAGCTTGTGGCCAAGCTGAAAGACAGGCTTCAAGAGATGGAAGAAGTTAGTGCTTCAGTCCAAGCGGAGGTGAATACATTGAGAGCAAGGCTCCTGGATGCCACTGAGATCAATCAGGTCGTGGAGATTCTTCAGCGGGAGAATGATTCTTTGAGTAGGGAAGTCTCATGACTCAGGGAACATGCGTCGAGCACTGTTCCTGGGGTATTATGAGGTTCTTCCTCTTCACGAGTTGGAGAAAAATCAAGCGATGTTCCTCCGGTGCTACAAAGTTCTACCCCGTCAACTGTTCCACGAGCTACTACAAGTGCTAGGGGCCCAACTAGGGAAATGGAAGAGCTCTGTGATGATGCCCGACGAGCATACGTGATTGCTGCCGGGCTTCAAAGGGACGTTACTCGATTGCGACACCTATTTAACAAAAGACCTCAACAAGTATGGGCCGACGGTTATGAACAGGGTTGGTTAGATGCTCCAACGAGGCTGACAGAGTTTGAGGATCTCGCCTTCATCAGGGGGTGGTTGCGTGGCTTGAGGGAGATGCAAGTTTCAAGGAACTCAATGCTCTGGTATCTCCATGAAATATCTCCTTCGACTCAGATGCCTAACCCCTTCCGAAGAGATGATCAGTGGATACCCATTGATGCCATCCCTAGGCAGCTAATGGAGTCGGATGTTAACAAAGTAGGGGAAGAGTTAGTTCCCCCTCCCGATGATGGTCGAAGAGATCAAGTGGCTGATTATCTTGCTTTGAGGCCTCAACCTCACTAAGATTTTGCCAGTAGTAATTCTGTATATTTTGTATTAAAGTGATGTAATCTCGATGTTTTAGGCGAGCTCGTCGACTAAACATGTATTTGTTGTAAATGTGATGAATTAATATAAAATTTATGCTTTGGGCAAATTTGTCGACTAAACAAGTGTCTTATATTTTCCACATTTTTGTTCAAAAATCTTGATCCTATCTTGGCTGACTAGATTTGTATGTTTGCATTATCAAGTAAGTGTCCTCCCAGTCCAGTATGCCAACGAGATACCATTCTGCCTCACTTTACCTTTTAGGTTGTGTCGTCACACTCCCTTAGGCCTAAGTGTGTCAATTGACGAGGACATACCTGGTTTTGGATGCTTTATCCGATCAGGATTTTATTCAACCAAACATTGTTTGGTGACCAATCCTAACTTGGTCATATTGCCTAAGGATCTCCTATAGGGCTTCATATATTACCAAGGGCAATGCTTATGAGGTCTTTCATACTTCATAATGAAAACCTAAGGAGGGTCATTTCCCTGCTATAGTGTAATGATCAGTGTGCCTGTTACTTGGAAATGGTGTGTGGGTTATAAAGTTTGTACATTGAAACCTCGTAAAATGCAAATTAATTAACTGATACTTCATAGAATGCAATTGCCAAACAACTTTTCATTAATGATAAGGAAATGAACTTTCGGTTTAATAATTTAAAGATCAAAGGGAGAATCTAGAAATAGAATTTCTTAAGGTTGGCTTCATTCAACGCTCGGGGTATCTCTCTGCCTTCCGTCGTTTCCAAGTGATAGGCTCCCTGTAGATCATCCCTAGTTATCTTGAATGGTCCTTCCCAGTTTGGCCCTAGCTTTCCTTCTCATGGTTTTACTGCGCTGCCTAGGACTTTCCTCGGGACATAGTCCAAAATATGGAATGCCCTTGGGTTGACCTTCTTGTTATAATGCCTTGCGAGCTATTGCTGATAGCTCGCTAGTTTTACTAGGGCTAGCTCTCTGCGTTGATCGGCTAGGTCAAGCTCAGCGAGCAATGCTGCATCGTTATGGCCCTGGTTGACAAGGTTGGACCTCATTGTTGGCAAGCCTGCTTCTAATGGGATGACTGATTCCATTCCATATGTCAGTAAAAATGGGGTTTCCCCCATTGCTCGTCGTGGAGTGGTTCGGTAGGCCCATAGAATATGTGGTAATTCATTTATCCATATGCCTTTGGCTCGCTCTAATCATTTCTTTAATCCGTCGATCACTGTCTTGTTGGAAGCCTCAGCTTGGCCATTGCTCTGTGGATAGGCCACCGAGATAAAATGATGTCTAATTCCATGCTCGTCGTAGAAACTTTGAAAGAAGCCGCTCTCGAACTGCATTCCATTGTCAGTGATGATGGTTCTGGGGATGCCAAAATGAGTGATTATATTTCTCCATATGAACCTTATCATATCCTCATCTCGGATGTTCGCTAGGGGTTCCACCTCGATCCATTTGGTGAAGTAGTCGGTTGTGACCAACAAATATTTATGATTACCGGTGGTGGTAGGAAGTGGTCCTATGATGTCCATTCCCCATTGGGCGAATGGCCATGGGCTGGACAGTGATTTTAGGTCGCTAGCAGGTTAGTGGACCATAGGAGCGTGAAGTTGGCATTTCAGGGACTTGCGAACATACATCGTAGAGTCCTTTTGCATATATAGCCACCAATATCCTTCCTTCATTGCTCGGAAAGCCAGAGACCTTCCTCCAATATGGCTTCCATAGATTCCCTCGTGAAGCTCATGTAGGACCTGCTCGACATTCCTTTGGTGAACGCATTGAAGGTATGGACCGAAAAAAGATCTCTTATATAGCTTGCCCTCTGGTGATAAGTGAAAGCAAGCAACTTTGACTCTTATTTGGTGGGCAATCTTTTCGTCGTCTGGGAGCGTGCCATCCTTCAAATAGTTTTTAAAGGGTCCATCCAGCTGGGTGCTGACTCCACTTGGAGCATCTTCTCCACGCCTGGTGGCTTGCTTCTACGGTTAATGCTCGGATGAGCGAGGAAATCTATGGGGATTGTTCTTTTTAGGTCAGAATCGACTGCTGAACTTAGGGCTGCTAAGGCGTTAGCATGGCTATTTTGTCCTCTGGGAAATTGCTGGACATTGATCTCTTCAAAGCTACCCATTAGTCTTTTCACTAAGGCGAGGTAAGCTGCCATTCTTTTATCTTTTCCATTGTAGTCCCCACTTATCTGATTGGAGACTAACTGAGAATCACCGAACACCTGTAAATGTTTTGCTCCCAAAGTGTGCGCCTTTTGTAGGACGGGTATTAAGGCTTCGTATTCTGCTTCGTTGTTGGAGGCTGCAAATCAAAGCCTGAATCCTTGTTCAAGGATTGTATCCTCTGGAGTAATGAGGACAATGCCTACTCCTGCCCCCTTTGAGTTGGAGGCTCCATCAATGAACAACTTCCAGGTTTCCTCCGTCACATCGTTCCCTTTTTGTCTTGCTTGTTGAGGTTGGTTGAAAGGTTGCTCGCCTGTGAATTCGTTTATGAAATCAGCAAGGAACTGCCTCTTGATTGCATTCCTTGGTTGAAATTGGATGTCAAATCATCCGAGCTCGACTAACCATTTAGACAGTCTTCTCGACAAGTTCGCCTTCCTTAGGATTGCTTAAGAGGGTGCGATGTAAGGATAATTATAGTGTGGGCTTCGAAATAGTGCTTCAGCTTCCTCAAATCCACTACTAGTGCAAAGGCGAGCTTCCCCAGTGGTAGGTACCTTTGCTTGGTGTCTAGTAAGGTCTTGCTCACGTAATCAACGGGGTGCTGGATTCCTGTAACTTTGCACATTAATGCAGAACTGACAGCATGGTTGGAAACGAAGATGTACAAGTACAAGGAATTTGTTTCCTGTGGTATGACGAGCAGTGGTGGGGAACTGAGGTAAGACTTGAGCTCATCCAATGCCCGCGAGAAATCTTGGTTCCATTCTACTGTTTTGTTTCCCTTTAGAAGCTGGAAGAAAGGCTTGTACTTCTCGGAGGACTTAGAGATAAAGCGGTTTAAGGCAGCGAGCAAATCGGTGATCTTCTATATGTCCCGAATTGTTCAAGGAGGTTGTACCCTATTTATTGCATCGATCTGGTCTGGGTTAGCCTCGATGCCTCTCTTACTAACCAAGTACCCAAGAAATTTTCCTGACTGGACACCGAAGGAACACTTGCTCGCATTAAGTTTCATTTGGTACTTCCTGAGGATTTCGAAGGTGTTTGACAGGTCTGAGAGGTGGTCTTCTTTCTTCTTTCTTTTAACTAGCATATCATCGATGTAGACCTCCATAGTGTCTCCCATTTGGTTCTTGAACATCTTGGTGACCAGCTGCTGGTAGATTGCCCCTACGTTTTTTAGCCCGAAGGGCATGACCTTATAGCAGTATAACCCAACCGTGGTGATAAATGCTGTTTTGTCCTGGTCTGGGGTATACAGAGGGGTCTGATGATACCCTGAGTATGCGCTCAGAAAACTCATCCTCTCATGAGGTGCAGTGGCATCTACCAGTTGATCAATTTTTAGGAGGGGGAAATTGTCTTTACGACACGCTCTATTGAGGTCAGTGAAGTCGATGCAAACTCTCCACCTCCCGTTGCTTTTTGGAACTACTACTGGGTTGGATAACCATTTGGGGAATTGTACCTCCCTTAGGGATCCTGTATCCAACAGTTTTTCTACTTCTTTTTCCACGGATTTTGCCTTCTCGGGTGTAGTTCTCCGTGCCTTCTGTGCAATTGGTTTGAAGGGGGGATCGATGTGCAGATGATGACAGACCATACTAGGATCAATTTCAGGAAGTTCGTATGGCTCCCACACAAAGACGTCTATATTGTTCCTTAGTAGGGTCGTAAATTCCTTCTTCTCCTGATCTGTGAGAGAATATCCAATCAAGAAGATCCTGTTGTCGTCACTATCTCTAGCTGCGACTTCCTCCAAGTTCTCGACGACCCGTTCGGAGGGGAGGAGCCTGGTCTCCTCTACTCCGGGTGTTCTGTACTTTAATTGCTATTTCGAAGGTATCTGACCTTCTTGTTCTTCAACTCTTTCATTGGGCTTGTCGGCCTTCTTCTCTGGTTTTGGCCGGATGGTTGCTATGAAGCATCTTATCGCCATCGCTTGATCGCCAAGGATCTCCATTACTCCTCACTCGATCACATACTTGAGCTTCTAGTGGTAGGTTGAGGACTGCCTTCATTGCATGTAGCCATCCTCGACCGAGGATATCCTGGTATGGCGAGTCAATGTCGACCACTAAAAACTCGATCATTTTAGAAACATTTCCGATCCTTACTGGCAGCACGATCTTCCCCAAGGCCATAGTCACCTTTCCAGCGAAACCAACCAAAGGTACAGTAGCTTCCTTTAGGTCGACGAAGCTCAATTTCAATCTTCTGAACAGGTCGAGATACATGACCTCGAACGAGCTTCCTTGGTCAACGAGCAACTTGTCGACATCATAGTTCGTTATTCTTAGAGTAATGATCAAAGTATCGTGATGTGGGGTTCTCACTCCCACCAGATTTTCATTTGTAAACACGATATGCTTACTAAAGTCGACGTCGTTTGCTCGTCGATGCTTTCCTGACTGTGTTTTCGCTGGATCAATTTGAAAAGCTTGCATAACTGCTGTAAGCTTTTTTACCTCCATACGAGCTGAATTTCCCTGAATCTGTTTCTCATCGGATGCCCCATGAATTACTGCGAATTCATAGCTGACATCATTGTCGAGTACGTTGTCAGGCCTTGATTCTCTATGGCCAGTAACTTTCTCTGCCTTTTTCTCCACGAATTTATTCAGGTGCCCGGACTGGTCCAGCTCTTCGAGGTGGGACTTACGGGCTTTGCAATGCTCAGTCTTATGTCCTCCCTCTTTGTGAAAAGCGCATCTCAGCGCATTGTTCCTCTTCGAGGGATCTCCTCCCATCTTCCTAGGCCACTTAATAAATGGCTCGTCTTTGATTTTTGTGAGAATTTTGTAAATTGGTTCACTAAAGACGGTGTTGACCTCCTGAAATGCTTTTGACACACTACACCAAATCCTGCGAATGGTCACGCCCAGTTGGTCACGGCCCAAGTCCGCGACCAGCGGGTCGCGGCCCAAGTTCGCGACCAAGTCAATTATTAGCGTGACCATTTCCATTATTACACTGAGTTATGGATGCTTTGAAAGTGGTCACGACCCAAGTCCCTAACCATTGTGGGTCACGGACTTTGGTCGCGACCAAAGCGTGACAATGTTGGCGCCAAGACCGAGACAAAATTCCCTCCAACTTGGTCACGAATGGGTCACGGACTTGGGCCGTGACCATAGGCAGGGCTCGCACAAAATATACACACTGAGGGTCACGGCTAGGGGCCGTGACCATTTTTTTGATGTGGGTCACGGCTATGGGCCGTGACCATATGGAAATTGATGAGGGGGTTTCATTTAAGGGTTTTGCTGGTGGTGGGTCTTGGCTAAAAGCCGTGACCAGGTTCAAGCTGTAGAAAGAAAAAAAAATGCCGGTCGCTGCCTTCATTTCCTTAATACCTGACCCTCTCATTTATTTCTCCCATACGCTGCCCTCGCTTTGCAAACGGCGGTGGACAACTTTGTAAATGGAGGTCATCCCAGGAAATGGCGGTGTACGACTTTGCAAACGGCGGTGTAAGACTTTTATTGGTCGATTGTCCGACTGTCATAGTTGAGGGGCCGTCCTGGGAGGTGGACGGCTGGGATTACTCGTTTCCACCATTCTCTTCTCAACAAAATTGGAACTTAGTGTAAGCTTGTAATATCAAAATCCTAGATCTATTTTGTTATAATTTCTCCTCTATTTCTACACACAAAAATATATTCTGATATCCACTTTTATTTTAAGTTCTTCATTTCATTTGCGGTTTATGTGTCATTATTCAGTATATGCATTTTCATTTTTTTGGTACACCAATGTCATATATTTTTTCCACTGTTCTGATCTTTAAACGAAAGGATTTTTTTGGATTTGTTTTTTCACCGTGCATTAAGATATGTAAATGCATCACGTTTGGAGGTGTACGTTATGTGCGAAAGGAATGGACTGGATGGATCAATAATTGAAGCCGTGCAAATGTGGTTATCAGGTTTGTGTTTTTCATCCCTAGAGGGGTTTGTGTGATAACAACCATATTTGAGCCATTATATTATACTACTCCATATTTTTATTGATGATACTTTGTTGAGGCCAACTGTTATTGTATAATTATATGACAAGGATGAAGTTAATTAATATTAATTTATGACATACATTGTGATTTATGACTTTCATGTAAAAAGTTTATTTAATTTTCTGAAAGTAATGTTATGTTAATTGCATTTGGATCTACGAATAATGTTTTGGAAAGTGAGTAGCTTCAATCATGTGCATAATAATGAGAGTTTAACAAATTTCTGGTCCACGTGGGTCTGGAAAAGGTACCCAATTAGCTATCATCAAGGACGTGTACTACTTATGCCATTTGGCAACATGTGATATACTGAGGGCATACAATTATGTTTGTTTTTTACAGTATGAATTGAATGATATTGTTTATTCTTTTTTTGTTTACATGTTGCAACAACTTCTTCTTATCGGTTCTAATATTGACATTTGTCTATCTATTCATTTTTAGGGATAACTCGTCTATGATGTCTTGGCTGTTGGCATAATTGATGAAGCAATGAATCCACCATTCAAGTGGTCAGTTCCACAAAAAATTTACACTTCCCAAAGTTCATGGTGTTGATGATGTAAGTTGAAAGTTCTAGATTAATCAATAATATTAGCCAGTGTCCCCCAATTGGACCTACTTAATGCTTTTCTTTGCACTTAAAAAAATATATATCATAAGCAATCGTGATATATACATTCTGCTTCCGCATATTTATATCATAAGCACTCGTGATATTCTCGATCTCTGCTAATAAACTGATGTATTGATAGTGTAATAGGTAATAAGCTGGGTTGGTTCTTATATATACATTATGGTAATCCAATGTGCTTATACATAGTTGTTTATTTGGGACTTGAATATGTTGACACAATTGGTATTGAAAGTGTTGGCACAGTTAAATACACTAGTATTCGATAAAAAATATGTTATGGTATCATTTGAGTAGTTTCTAGCTAATTTTGTGTCATTCAACATATTTTTGTAGCCTGCCAATACTTTGGTTTGGCATTGATATGTGTAGTCTCCTGATAAACCGATTTGTGAATCCTGGTGATAAACTAGTGTGGTGATATGCCCTAATAATAAACTAGAATACTAATGATCATACATAGTGTGTTGAGAATACGACGATAATTTACATAATTCTAGACTTAGGGTTAAAAACATGGCGTTAGTGGGTGAAAACTTGAAACAACCCCCTAATGGCCCCGTGAGTGGCACTAAACCTCGTACGGGACCAATATAACTCGTAAGAACTTACCGTGCGATCACGGGACTCTCGGTTTAAGGATACAACATTAATTTTCAAATTTCTAAACTTAAGAAAAACATGGCGTTAGTGGGTGAAAACTCAAAACATCCCCCGAACGGCGCCGTGGGAGGCACCAACAGCTCCCACGGGACCAATGTAATATGTAAGAACTGACCGCGCTATCACGGGACTCTGGATTTGAGTATACTACGATAATTTGCATAATTCTAAACTTAGGCTTAAAAACATGGCATTAGTGGGTGAAAACCCGAAACAACCCCCGAACGGCCTCGTGACTGGCACCAACACCTCTCACGGGACCAATATAACTCGTAAGAACTTACCGTGTGATCAGGGGACTCTCGGTTGAGAATACGCCCATAATTTGCATATTTTTAGACTTAAGCAAAGCATGGCGTTAGTGGGTGAAAACTCAAAATAGCCCCCGAACAGTCCTGTGCGAGGCACCAACAGCTCCCACAGGACTAATGTAACTCGTACGAATTGACCGTGCAGCCACGGGACACTCGATTTGAGAATACAACGGTAATTTGAAAATATGAGGACTTAGGCATAAAAACATGGCGTTGGAGGGTGAAAATCCAAAACATCCCCGTGGGAGGCACCAACACCTCTCATGGGACCAATGTAACTCGTAGGAACTGACCGCGCTATCACGGGACTCCCGATTTGATAATACAACGATAATTTGTACAATTCTAGACTTAGGCTTATAAACATGGCGTTAGAGGGTGAAAACCAAAAACAGCCCCCGAACGGCCCCATGGGAGGCACCAACACCTCCCACGGGAGTAATGTAACTCGTAGGAATTGACCGCGCTATAACGGGACTCCCGATTTGAGAATATGATGATAATTTGCAAAATTCTAGACTTAGACTTAAAAACATGGCGTTAGTGGGTGAAAAACCGAAACAACCCCCGAACGGCCCCATGAGTGGCACCAACACCTCGTACGGGACCAATATAACTTGTAAAAACTTAACGTGCGATCAAGGGACTCCTGATTTGAGAATACGCTGATAATTTGCATATTTATAGACTTAAGAAAAACATGGCGTTAGTGGGTGAAAACTCGATACAGCCCCCGAACGGCCCCGTGGGAGGCACTAACGGCTCCCACGGGACCAATGTAGCTCGTACGAACTGACCGTGCATCCACGGGACTCCCGATTTGAGAATACGCTAATAATTTGAAAATATGAGGACTTATGCTTAAAAATAAAGCGTTAGAGAGTGAAATCCCAAAACAGCTCCTGAACGGCCCCGTGGGAGGCACTAACACTTCCCATGGGACCAATGTAACTCGTAGGAACTGACCGCGCAATCACGGGACTCCCGGTTTGAAAATACGATGATAATTTACATAATTCTAGACTTAGGCTTAAAAACATGGCGTTAGTGGGTGAAAACCCAAAACAACCCCCGAACGACCCCGTGAGTGGCACCAACACCTTGCACGAGACAATATAACTCGTAAGAACATATCGTGCCATCATGGGACTCTTTGTTTGAGAATACGATGTTAATTTTCATATTTTTAGACTTAAGCAAAACATGACGTTAGTGGGTGAAAACTCGAAACTGTCCCCGAACGGCACCGTGGGAGGCACCAACAGCTCTACGGGACCAATGTAACTCGTACGAACTAACCATGCATCCACGGGACTCCCGGTTTGAGAATACGAAAGTAATTTAAAAAAATGAGGACTTAGTCTTAAAAACATGGCGTTAGAGGGTGAAAACCCAAAACAGCCCCCGAACGGCTCCGTGGGAGGCACCTACACCTCCCACGGGACTAATGTAACTCGTAGGAACTGACCTCACTATCACGGGACTCTCGGTTTGAGTATACGATGATAATTTGCATAATTCTAAACTTAGGCTTAAAAATATTGCGTTAGTGGGTGAAATCCCGAAACAACCCCCGAACGGCCTCGAGACGGACACCAACACCTCGCGCGGGACCAATATAACTCCTAAAAACTTACCGTGCCATCATGGGACTCCCAATTTGAGAATACGGAGATAATTTGCATATTTCTAGACTTAAGGAAAACATGGCGTTAGTGGATGAAAAATCGAAACAACCCCCGAACGGCCCCGTGGGAGGCACCAACACCTCCCACGGGAGTAATGTAACTCGTAGGAACTGACCGCGCTATAACGGGACTCCCAGTTTGAGAATACGATGATAATTTACATAATTCTAGACTTAGGGTTAAAAACATGGCGTTAGTGGGTGAAAACCCGAAATAACCCCCAAACGGCCCCATGAGTGGCACCAACACCTCGTACGGGACCAATATACTTCGTAAGAACTTACCGTGAGATCATGGGACTCCCGGTTTGAGAATAAGCTGATAATTTGCATAGTTCTAAACTTAAGCAAAATATGGCGTTAGTGGGTGAAAACTCGACACAGCCCCCGAACGGTCTCGTGGGAGGCACTAACAGCTCCCACGGGACCAACGTAACTCGCACGAACTGACCGTGCAGCCACGGGACTCCCGATTTGAGAATACGATGATAATTTGAAAATATGAGGACTTAGGCTTAAAAACATGGGGTTAGAGGGTGAAAACCAAAAACAGCCCCCGAACGACCCCGTGGGAGGCACCAACACCTCCCACAGGACCAATGTAACTCGTAGGAACTGACAGCGCTATCACGGAACTCCCGGTTTGAGAATACGATGATAATTTGCATAATTATAGACTTAGGCTTAAAAACATGGCGTTAGTGGGTGAAAACCCGAAACAACCCCAGAACGGACCCATGAGTGGCACTAACACCTCGCATGGGACCAGTATAACTCGTAAGAACTTACCGTGCGATCATGGGACTCTCAGTTTGAGAATACGTCGATAATTTTCATATTTATAGACTTAAGCAAAACATGGCGTTAGTGGGTGAAAATTCAAAACAACCCCCGAACTGTCCCGTGAGGGGTACCAACAACTCCCACGAGACCAATGTAACTCGTACGAACTGACCGTGCAGCCACGGGACTCCTGGTTTGATAATACAATGTTAATTTGAAAATATGAGGACTTAGGCTTAAAAACATGGCGTTAGAGGGTGAAAACCCATAACAACCCCCGAACGGTCCCGTAGGAGGCCCCAACACCTCCCAGGAGACCAATGTAACTCGTAGGAACTGACCGCGCTATCACAGGACTCCCGGTTTGAGAATACGATGATAATTTACATAATTCTAGACTTAGGCTTAAAAACATGGCGTTAGTGGGTGAAAACCTGAAACAACTCCCGAGCGGCCCCGTGAGTGGCACCAACACCTCGCACGGGACCAATATAGCTCGTAAGAACTTACCGTGCAATCATGGGACTCCCGGTTTGAGAATACGCTGATAATTTGCATATATATAGACTTAGGCATAAAAACATTGATATGTTGATAATTATAACTCATATATGCAATTTTTCAGCTTGAATAAATTTTTTGTAAAACTACTTGGTTACTAATATCATTTTTTTTGTATCCTATCATTTGTAGGATTTTTTCACGTGGAACAAATGAAGGAGGCAATGGTTTACGACATGAAGAATGTTTATATAATGTCGTGGACATTCAGGGTTATGTTTTTTATGTGTTACAGCCGTGCGGGCTTTTATTACTTAGTTTTATGGCCATGCGGGCTTTATTATAAGCAGGTTTTACATTTACAGGGTTTGGAATGTCCCGAAATTAGAGGAAAATTTGCCCAATTTTTTTTGGGTCTGTTAATTATTAAGACGTGTAATATTTTTAAGTTTGTCGATATATTAGTTTATTAACAACGTTCTCGATTTACAATTTTTGATTTTTTTTATTGTTTTGCCAATAATAAATATTTGTAACACATCGTACTCGTCCAATGTTACACGTAGCAACCGACAGTACACTAACAGGACCCCCAATTTTAGTATTGGACAAAAAAAAGACATTTTTTTTTAATTATAGTTAAATATGGTCATGGACTTTGTCCATGACCATTTTTATTTTTTCCGTCGTGCATAAAAATGGTCGTGGCCAAAGTCCATGACCCCAACTGTGACCAAAAACGGTCGCGGTCAAAGTCCGCGACCATTTTTTCCCTTTTTTTCGTCACGGTATGGGTCACGGACTTTGTCCGCAACCATTTTTGGTCACGGTTGTGGGTCATGGATTTGGGCCGCGATCATTTTTTTTCTTTTTTTGTCACGGTTGTGGGTCACGGACTTAGGCCGCGACCATTTTTTTTAATTTTTTTTTCACGGTTGTGGGTCGCGGTCAAAGTCCGCGACCAATTTATCACGATTGTGGGTCACGGACTTGGGCCGCGACCATTTTTTTCTTTTTTTTTGTCACGGTTGTTGGTCGCGGACTTGGGCCACGACCATTTTGTCACGGTTGTGGGTCACAGACGAGGACCACGACCCGTCACGGCATGGGTCACGGTCCAAGTCCGCGACCATCTGCCGTGACCCCATGCGGGCCGTGACTATTTTTTGGTTACCGACTTGGGCCGCGACCCACGAAATTGGTCACGCCCAAAATGGTCACGGCCAAAGTCCGCGACCCACAGTCTTGGTCAGGGATTTTGGCCTTGACCAATCGCCAATTTTGGTGTAGTGACACATCATTGTTGTCTCCGTTATTGGAGCCATTTTTTCCCCCGTTCTTTCATCCTTTCTTCTGGTCTTCAGTTTTGTCACTGCCCTTGCCATTTTCCCCTGTGCTGAGGCGAGTGACATCTTCCACTTTGTCATACTTCTCAATGCGGGCCATTAGGTCGTCGATGGTCATGGCTTCCTTCTTCATCAAGGACTGGTACAGAAGGGAAGAGCTGGGTAGCCCAATTTTGAAAGAGGCCACTGCCACTTGCTCCGAGTAGTCCTCAACCTCATTGAATAACTCCCAGTACCTCTTCGCGTAGTCTTAGAGGGTCTCTTAAGGCGTATTTTTCATTGTCAGCAAAGCATCCATCCTTTTGGTATGGGAGCTACTAGTAATGAACCGGGCCGTAAAGAGCTCGGCCAGGGACTTGAAACTCCTGATGGACCGATGGGGGAGCCTTTCGAACCATTTTTGTGCCATGTCATACAGGGTCGAGGGAAAAATTCAACACATTAGTGCGTCTCGATTATTCCAGAGAGTCATGGACTATCTGTACTGCCTGACGTGATCAATGGGATCAGTTTTACCATCATAAATCTTGAGCCTTGGAATAGCAAACTTCTTGGGGGCTTCTTCTTCTTGTAGTTCTCTCAAGAAGGGTGATTTCATCTGAGTTTTAAAATCTCGCCTGGTGAGTTCTTGGGTTGATCTGGCACCGCGATATACAGGATGTTGGTCCATCTCCCTTCGGACCATACTTCGTATGTTCTCGTTGCTACGATTCGAGCTCCTGTGATGGCGAGCTAGTCATAGTTGCTTGAGCAGGTCGTCCTCTGACTCATTTTCCTTAGATTTTTGGGATCCGTGCCTGGGACTCCTTCCTCGGCTGCGAGACTTGCTCGCTTGAGGGCTAGGAGTGCGGTATGGACATCTCTTAGTACCATAATGGAGTTCTCTCTCCATTCTTTTTAATCTTATTTTGAGGCGAGCATTCTCAGCTTCGTGCCTGCGAGAAGACTCCCTCTGCTCGTGGAGCCTCGCCTCATATGCATCAATCAGCCTGGATATTTGTGTGGACCTCGTTGGTCCTTGGCTTTATTCTGAGGCTGGCCTTTCTAGGCGAGTCCTCTGATCTGAACGCCAAACTTCAGATCTAACCATGTGAGGAGTAGGAGGTTCTTGGATGTCTCCTGGCTGGGGAGCATTACTACTGTGACCAGACATTTTGAACTATTTTCTTGGTGTGGGATTTCTTAGGGAAGATAAACGTTCCCACAGACGACGCCAATTGTGGTGACAATTATTATTCAACACAAAAAGATAAGAGAAGCACAATCACCAAGCAGAATAAGGAATACAAAATTCCAATCACACAACAAGAGATATACGTGGTTCAACAAAGGTGCCTACGTCCACGGTGGTGCAGTCAGTATAATTTCTATATACTCTGAAGAGTGATTACAGAGAATACAGTGTGTCTTTTTCCCCAGACCTAGGGTTTATTATATACATGTTCATTTCAGGGAGTGGGGGTGTTGGACTCCCCCACGTTTTCCATCTTCTCCTAGAACCCCCCTTAATGGGATCATGGGAGGAGACTAAATCATAGTTGGTTAAGATATGGGTGGTCTGGACTTTAGGCCGCTACAATTGGGCTACTCATCCAATCCTATCATTCTATTTTCGAGTACCCACAGGCCTCAATCCATAAAATAGGTCATCCTCATCCATAGGTCCTCAGAATCAGCCTCGACCCTTTGAATTGGTCTTACTCTTTCAAAAGTCATCATGCGGTGTCTATTCGATGGCTATCATATGTTCCAAAATCACCTGTTGATGGCCTCTGTAGACACCCAATTCTAACACCCCCTAACATCTTCATAGGTCCCCAGGACCTCCCATCATTGCTACAAACCTAAGGCATACCTCGGGTACTGGCCTAGAGGATATCGGGCACTCTCGGGTTCTATTTGCCCAAAAGTCAAACTCTTTAGCTCAACCGAGACTGAATGAATATTCAAAGGGCACTAAATCCCCTTTCCAATGATTCACCCCGTGGTCGATTATGACTTACGGTGCGGACAAATGACCCATTTTCCGTCGAAACTTGATTAAGAGGTCATCAGATGCTCTGAGGCTCCGTTTGATCAAAGTCAACTCCTCAGCTCGATTGAGACTGAATGAATCTTCGAAGGGCACTGAAACCCCTTTCCAACGGTCCACTCCGAGTCCAATTCTGACTTATGGTGCAGACGAACGATCCGTTTTACTCGAAAAGGTCACTAAACATTTCCAGGCCCCGGTTGATCGAAGTAAACTCCCCAACCAAGTCAATATCTTTGTAATGTTGAAGTAAATCTCCTAACCTTTCCCTCAATCCGCCCCGTGCATGATTCTGACTTACCATGCAGATGAACGATGCGTTATCGTCAGATAATTCCTCGTCCAAAAGACTGACGATCGCTTTCGAGCCACTTTTGACCCAAAATCAACTCCCGGATACAGGATCAGTCCAAATACTTTCAAAGTTCTCTAAAGTAACGTTCTAACGGTTTGCCCCATGCACGATTCGGATCAACAATTTGTGCTCTACGACTGATTTTTCGAAGGAACCTGAAAGAGACTGCCAAACAGCAGGTTCCAAACCCTGCCTATCGGTAGTGGGCCTAAAAACACTGGCCGATTGGCAGGGCCAGTACTATGATGATCTGCAATGCTCTGATCCTATAAAAAGGAGGGCCTTATCTCATTGCAAAAAGATAAGATCTGAAATCCATCACTCTCAGCAAGCTCAGAAAACCCCTCTCGAAGTCAGCGTGGTTTACACATCCAAATTCCCTTCCAACCTTCACCTTTCATTTTCTTTTTCATCAAACTTGGTGAATTAACTACCCTCCATCATCACCCAAGTGCAAGGGCTGCTCTCCAAACTCTAAGATCAAGCTTATGATCTTCAAGAAGGTCCAACTTTCTTAACTCTCCATTTAAATTCTCCTAAATTCGCATTAATTTGTTTTATTACTTAGAACTTTTATTCTCTCCATCTCACATATCCTAATATAATTTTTATTTAGTATTATTCCACATCTATTATTTTCATATAAATAAAACCCCCAAAACAAGAAAAAGAGGGTTTGCTCATAAATTCCTAACAGGTATTCTCACACATTTCTCACAACTAAAACACTTTTTTACACACACATATAAGAGAAGTCCTCGATTGCATTTATGGGATAAATCCCACCCCTAATTTTTTTTCTATCTTTCTATATTCTTTGAACTTAATTGTCCTAAAATCTATATATTTACATACACATATATTTGTTCTTAATGGCGTATTATTCCACATACATTATCGTTCCATTATAACGATCAACGCAAGGATAATCACATAAATCCTATTTTATAATATTATTTTTTAGGAACATTCCTATGGATGACTCACTTTATCTCTTCCATGATAAAACTCGATGATTCCTATATCCACTATATATACACATGCAAAATTATCACGAAGAAATAAAGGAAAATAGCAATAACCCATGAGAGACCATAAGGGTGGAATGGGTGCTTAACACCTTCCCATTTCGTAACTTAGCCTCCGAAACCTTTTTGAATCATTTTGGTTTCGTATGTATCAGTATGTCTTTGGATGTTGCCCTTTGAGACGACTCCTTTTTTTTTGTCTGTTTTGAGTAAAATAGACTGGCGACTCCATCTCTCTACATTTTTCACCTTAGCACCGACGCCAATCGAAGCGCTTTCGAGAGGGATGCGCAGGACCAAGATCCTCTCGACATAGAAGATAACCTCTTCTTTGTCCCTCCCTCCGCAAGGATTAGGGGATGAGGGGATGTCCACCCAAACCATCATGATATGTAAATGAATCAAAATCATACCGAATAAACAATTGGCTAAAACAACCAAAACCATGTAATCCAATTCCAAACTATAAAGTAAAACTAATACAAAACTGAAACTGTAATATCTATAACAGGTCCATTTATGAGATACATGAATGATATCCTATTCTAGATCTAAATGGAACAATCGTCTACTAAAATCCTATTAGCATCCACTATGCTACAACTCCGAGTCTCTGAAATGAAATCATCAAGTATGGCGCCCCTGTGTCTGGACACCTAAAAGATTTTTAAAATATTTTATAGCAAGATTTAGTACTCAAAGCATTTTGAAAATATTTACCAAGTACTTTATCGCAAATTAAAAAAACCAATTATTGATTACACATGTTAGGTTCACGCACACACTCTTGAGTTTCCTCACCTCTCATCTAATGTGCAGGCCTAATGTTCTATACATAGCCCACCTAGCTATACTACCCAAGCTATCTCGACTAAAGTATATAACCGATCTTACCAATAGTCAAATCTCCCGTACCTCGCATACAACACGATACATTATTAACATCTCTTCGCATGTTATTCATTTCTCATATAACATTCACATATGTTATGTTCAATCATTAAAATTAAGTCTCACTACTTAATTCATATAGATTTTCACATTTTTTATCTTTCAACTTCCATAATTAAGTTTCACTACTTAATTTACCATAGACATTCCCAATCTATTTTTAATCTCGTAATTAAGTTTCTCTCTACTTAATTTACCATTTAGATGTATATCTACAAATATATCATCTACAAGTCTACTATCGCACATAAGTAGTATATGAAGAGGTATATATTTCACACACAATATATACTATAACAATTATTGGTCCAGAGTTGCCATCGACCCCAATTATCCTATCATTTACATTGGTCCGTAAATCCATCTACCCCAATGTAAATGTCATGCATATGTATATTGGTCCGCAATATCATCAACCCCAATATTATTCATCCTCGAATTTGGTTTAGATAATCATCGACACCAATACAGAATTAAGCACACTTATATATATATATATATATATATATATATATATATATATATATATATATATATATATATATATATATATATTTCGCATGAAACACATACTATAAACACATACTTTATAATCACCTCCCTGTATCATCCTTTAGTTGTTATTAACTTGGAATCATACCTCGATCAACAGTAGTGATTTATATCACTTGGCTCGAAATCATACCTCGAGCAATATTTATTTAGTATACTATAGGTATTCACATAACCCATGTATTACTGTGGATCAATAGGTATTCACACAGCCCGATAATACGTGTTAGTAAATAATATATATCTCTTGCATACTCATTGTACTATTTAATTTACGATTTATCTCACTATCGTATATATAGGAGTGTTCACACAACTCTACAGGTCCAATTTACCCCTTTAATAATTTAAGTAGATAAGCCTAACTTATCCTATTGGTCTATACATTAATTTATTTGAGTCCCGTAATTCTTTATCCGTCTCTCAGATTAATTAGGAAATACTACACCTCGAATTCATTCTCATCTTAAATTTCTCAATAAGACTAATTCAAATTTCTATCAAAAGCCTACAATAAATAATAAGTCTCCCATTATTATACTAACAAGGTCTTAAAGTTTGTTCACCACCTCTATTTCGGACTACTAGGAAAAAGTGGAAAATTTCACATTTTCAGGATACTGGACCGATCCGACCTTCCCAGGACCCAATCAGTTCACCGTTCTATTAAGGTCGAATCGAATTGAACCCCTCTGGGCCAGACTGGTTCATTTTTATCTGCAATTTACCCTCCAAGTTATCAGAAGTTTTTTCACCATTTTCTTCCACAATCCTCTACCAAATTAAAGTCAACAATACCAACACTTTTCTACATATCATAGAATGGTTTCTAACATTTCAAACACATTAAGACTTTACCGGAATAAATCAAGAATGAATCAATCCTCAAAACTCTTTCAAAATTATAGTTTTGTGTTCTTCTCTTTCATTCAATCTAGAAACCAGATTGAGATCCGTAGCAACAATCATAATTTTTAAAAAATTTCATCCTCTACGGATATAAATACAAACTACATGCAATTCTACCCGAACGTGTAATCAATTCATACTTTTCATTCACGATTTTTCAATAAAATCATTATATTCATGAAAACCCTACACATGGGTATTATAACATCAATTTAATTTGTAATAAACACTTACTTTTGTTTGACTAATCTGATTTTGTGCTTCTTGGTTGATGATTGATTGATTCCTTCTCAAATCTTCCTTTCCAATTGCCTTGAGATGCAAGATTTCTTCACCTTCTTCAAAATCCCTCTTTAAGCTTTGAAAATTGCTTCTCTCTTCTCTCTAATGGCCTCTCTAATATTTTTATGTTATGAGACCTAACCCCCATCTCTAATTATCAATTATAGGACACTAAATTTCATAGGTCCATTAACGTCTTTTCATAAAATGATCGAAATGTCATCAATAGATGTCAGTTTGCTAAAAAATTGACCAGGGACCCAAACGATACCCCCGGGTACCTCATTCTGACTATTTCACCGCATTCGAAATCATTCGTGACCTCTAACTTATCATCCGAGTCACTAAAATATATTTCTCATTTCTCACCTCAGATTAGTCTACACGCAACTCTTGGTAAGATAAAATAAAATACGCACGTATCACTCGCTATGCCGTATAACCATAATTATCAATTATTTACTATTTCTGCTTAGTTAATGATAATGAAATATTAATAAGTATTTATCTCTCGATTAATATTTAATATACACAATTATTTTCTAGTCACATTAAATTACTTCACTTGTGTAATTTAATTAAAATGTATTTTTTCGAATTATTTCCTCAAATTAATTAAATAAAAATACACAGAAATATGGTGTATTACATACTTCCCCCTGCAAAGGAATTTTTTCCTCGAAATTAGGGCAAAATCGGAACTAAAACTTAGGATCTATAACTTCAAGACATCCTCTAGTACCCAGATTCAAATCATGATAACATAAGGGTCATTCCACTATACACCTGCTAGTGGTACCCACCTATCAAAAGGCTTAATCACTCTAGCTCAAGTTTATTAACACTTTCTCTCAATTCACTACATACTGATATGCTTTATCAGTCATGTAATCTCAATACTGGATCTTTCGTCTCCATATTAAGAAAAGTTCACACAACCCTAAATATCAATTCTCTTTATTCACACAACTTAAAACACCCTTCATGGGAGAATTCATGATAACACTTGACAACTCATGTCAGTATTCAAAATGTCAGTATTCAAAATGTCCGTTCACGGTGATGTAATCCTTAGGACATTAAAAAGTCTCCAAAAATAGTTTGTGGTTCACTCCACTTGTAACAACGAAATATCTAGTTATCCCCTCACCTTTAATCAACCTGATGGTGAACAATAAGGCTTTCCACACAAAACCTTAAAAGGTACCTCGTGCCTGATAAATAGGTAAAAGTTATTACACATAACTCTACCAACGATAATTTCTCCCCTTAATTACCCCACAAGGCTCCACATGTACTACTCACATTAGCCAACATAATAAACTACCTCTCATCTAACCATCGGGCTATAGGTGATATAATATGACAAAATAAAACTTCACCCCATCGCTTCCAGATAATACCAATTAGAGGTTGGATTGCAAGATCTCATCCTGATTCAAAACAATATTGGGAGGCATCTTGCATTGGTGCAATCCTTCTTCTTAATAAAAGAATAAAAATTACTTCATCTCAGCTAATCCATTCCATAAACTCTGAGGAATTCTTGACCTAGTCATGATGTTGGCATCCCATCATAAATTTTATCAGTCTACCTACCCATTTTGTTACTGGCAACATACGCATGTTACTAAATTCTTGTTGATCATCTTGAGCTAACCATTTTCCATATATGAGTGGTGCATCAGGAGATAATCTCACTATGTCTCACCCAAGACCAATTCCCACTGATAATATCTCAGATTAAGTGGTACTTTATACTCCATTTCTTCCGTCGGTATGCCAAAAGTCACGACCTGTGCACTTTTTGCAACTGACACACTTCTTGGTTTTTTTTCCTCATAGTCATCAACACTCTATTTATGCGCAATCCACTCTCAACATTTGACTAGCTCTATTTTCCCATAGAAGTTGGGCCTCCTCTTTACCAAGAGATATCCTTTCATGGCTTCCCCCAACCTTTCAACTTATCTCTAGTGTGCTAGACCTATTTGCACATATATACTTGGATTATCGTCTTTCTCACACAACGTTCAATCCATCATCCCACTCCATCTTAATTAATAACTGCCCCACATGTATACTTTATAGGCATTAATTTCCACGCCCTTCTATCCTAGACGATTTATAAATTAACTAACCTGAGCGTTTATACACCCTTTAACTTGCGCATATCTGTACAAACATTTCAAACATCACACACGTAACACACTTTTCTCAAAATTAGCCTTACATTCTCGGCCTAGTTATAGCAAATGGGTCTTCTCAATCAACCCATATACCGTAAATTTAATTCCTCCCTAGATTGTCCCACCCTTCAACTCATGGTGAAAAGAAAATTTAAATTATTTTTCATATCACTACCATTTCCACTGGACTTATACCATATTATAACTCTCAACTCAAAGTGTTTCCTCAACACGTTCAAGGATTTATATTCAAAGTTGACGCCGTGGCATTCATCAACGTCTCTTTACTCTCGACGTTTATAAAAGTTCATGAATATTTCATCCCGCATCAGAGCTCAAATAAGGAACTTCCCCCAATGCAATATCACTTAGTATTGGCGACAATCGAGTTCCATAAGCCTCAAACATATAATCGGGACACTCAGATTCTACCTCGAACCATATACTTATAAATCTCAACTCTCGTATCTCTAATTGAGTTAAATAACACTAAGATGTTACCATTACTAGGGATTAGCACTAATCACAATAACAAGCTTAATCTATCCTCTCGATGGTAAACCCAATATTCCTTAAATCCTATCATAAAGTCCCTATGCACCAGGATTAAATACAACGAGATATATATGCTCTCCGAAGTCTCCACCATAATATAATATAAATGCAAACTTGACTCTCTTTCAGGTAAGGCTTCGTCAAGTAACATATTCTTCCTTGGAACATGAAACACGATGGCCTTGCTATCACAACCCTCTATCGTTCCACCCACATCGCTAATCAGTCCATACCTAGGATAATATCACACTCATATGATACATCACCAGAACGAGTAATTCCAACATACATATACTCCCTGTGCCAGCTCCCGATCCCCATGCGGATAGTACTAAAGAGATCCTCGCTATATAAAGCCAACTATATATGCAGTATAGATCTATAAATTATATACCCACTAAACTCGTCTCACACGCGAATCTAATACTAATAGAATAATGTGACTCGCTGATTTCACATAAAACTTACCCCACTAAACTGAGGATAAAACTCATACTTCCAATTCTCAATAATACTAGCCGATCAAATTGTTTCTGGACATCACACTCTCATTCCAATCGAACCAAAACTTCTATAATTTACTACCCAGGTTGGCATCTTATTCTTGTCCCTAAACTCGTTGTGGAAAAGAGTCATACATGTGCTCCTATTCTTTATCCATAAGACACCTCTCTGTGTCATTCCCATTTCTTTATCCTTGCTAGCTATTTCATGATGATTCTTCTCATGGACCTGGTAGTCTTAACCGAGGCTGCTACCTTTGGTGTTCCTTGGGTCCCACTAGTCCTATGGAACTCGTCGTTGGCCTTTCCTGTCCTGACTAAACCTACCATCACTTAGTAGTAAATTCCATTGATCTGAAATATTTCAATGGATCCCTAGCATTTATGTAAGCTTAAAAATCAAGTATCTTGAAGATATCAACATTGGTCATCCTAACTGGAGTTCTCATTCACTCCTGTGTATTCTTATTGCGGTTCCAGTGTCAGCTTACGGGTCCCTTTATCAAGTCCCCGTATCCCTTCATCTGTTACGAAGTTCACTAAGCTAATCCCCATCTCCCTACCTACAATGTTGGGTGAGTTTGAAGTTATGCCATTATTTTCTACTATTGTGTTTGGGAAATTACGATCCCCAAAAGATTATCCTACTCGTCATCTACTCGAATGACATTATAATGATCTCTAATGAGATTACCTTTTCCTGGATACTCCAAGACTTATGCTAAGCCCCTCACCCCTTCCGTCTTTCTAATGCCCTTCGCTTGCTGCCTTACATTGTGTAACAACCCATGCTTTTAATATTTAATTAAATTAATTAATTGGAAAATTTGAGAAAATAATAAGATTTTGGATTTAATTATTCTTAGTAATTAAATATGTTGGTTTTTATACATAAAAATAAGGTTTTAAGTGGAATTTGAATCGGGATTAAAATTTGGAAATTGTAAAATTTTGTATAAAAATTAGGGGAGGATCTGAGCTAAGGAAGATGAAAATAATATTTTTAGAAATCCAACCGTCTGATCGAGTTGAATTTTCCACATAAGCTCCGTCTTGCCCTTTGCTACAACATATTAGAGTTTCTAGTCATTCTGACAGCTCGACCGTCCGTAATGATTGTTTGAGTGTTTGTATTTGATTAGGAATAAAATTCTTTTTGGTATATAAACAAAGTGATGGGGTTAGGACTTTTAAAAACACTTTCTTCTAAACCTTATGAGCAACAATCTCCTCTTTTACATCTCCTTCCTCCCTCAAAACCTTAACTCCATTGGAGAGTTATTTTCAAATTAAGTTTTGAAGCATTAAATCGGGTTTTCTCAAGATTGTTCTTTGCTAATTTTTCGAGAGGAATCCAACCATGTAGTCAAAATTTCTTCATCTTAATCTCATACATGAATACTCTATTCCTTTCCTTTAGTATTATGCGTTTTAAGTGTCACTTAAAACCTTAATCATGTTTTTTCTTAAAAGAGATTAGTGACTTAATTAGGAATAATGATAACAATTTTCAGGACTACTTTTATAAAATCTTTCAATGTGAATAACATTCATGACCCTTGGGGACGTAGGATTTATGAGTGGATTTTGGGGTTTATTGGTGTAGGTTGCATATAGAAAAATCTTAGTTTTGATTTAAATGAATTTAGGGCCGTATAACTCATATAATTTGTGTTGAGATAATGAAATTGGAATTATGATGTATTAATGATGAAATATCGATGTATTAATTTAAAATAATTAAATGGGATTAATTTGGTGTTTATGACGTTGTGAAAATTTAATTTAGATTTACTTGAATTGGACTATCATGTGTACTTTGGTACATTGATTAATTATGCTTGTTTGTGTGACTTGTTAGTATTGTTAAATTGACATTTTGACGATGGGTTGTTGGATATTTTTGCTCTCCCTATATTTTAGGATGCCTTCTTGGTATGGACTAGTGGGTAGGCCTTTTGATGATTTACGCCATCTAGGTGTGGGACTAGTGCGGGTAGATTATCGTGATTTTATTACATCGAGGGTGGGTTGATTTTCGATATTTTATTGTCGTTACAGTAGTCTATGTACGGGACTAGGTCGAGATTTATGTTAGAAATCCATCCTATACATAGGGTAAGACGTATTGATTACTTAGGGACCCTTAGGTATGGGACTAAGGGGTATTTTAAGGATCTCACATCGATAATAAGGGTGGGGAAAATTTGTAAATTGCGAAAATTGTGAATTTAATATCTAAGATAATAAAATGGGTATTAAAATAAATTGGCTTCCTTAATAACATGAAAGACTGATAGGTTAAACGGATTGACTGGCTATTGCGACGTGTGGGTGAGTGACGTCTGAATAATGTTCTGGGATGAAAGTTAAATGGGTTGGTTGGCTATGAAGATGTCGTGTGTGGAACCTCATGCATAACGTGCAGGGTTGACAGTTTAAAAGGGCTCGGTGGCTATTGTCACGACCCCAACCCAATAGTAGTAGGGAATGAGTGTCTTGACATGCCACCAAGGCATTCAATGTTATGGACTTAAAATATTTCATAAAATAAATGCAACGGAAATACATTCACATGGTCATGAATCGTAAACTATTGAAAAAATGGAATTACGTCATCAGAGCTTTCTAAAAGGGAACTTCGTATATATTAAAGTATGAACGGATTACAACTTATGCCAAAATTAAAAACTTATTACTAAAGAGCCAAACATGCTCTATCTCCTAAAAACAAACGTTATATTTAAAATTATAACAAAAGAGCTCCTCAAGCTAGATCTTCAACATAGTCCTTCTACACTCCATCTTCCCGTTTAATTATTTCTTGAAAAATTGTTATTTATACAACGTCAGCTAAAAGCTGAATAAGATTTCATCTCCCGACATTCCAAGGTTTTCAGAATATAGATACCTATTCAAGTCAAAAGAGAAGGCATATACATATATGGATAGGAACTTGCAGTAAATAGATATATATTTTGAAATGATAGTATATATATCACAATTGGATAGCTCAGAATAAGAAGAATGCAATAATTCAAATGTGATATCTTTTTCTTTGAATCATATCATTTTAATGGCCAAGTACACTCTAATACCGTATTCTTCTATCGTATTATACCCCGATAATTGAGGGTCAATCGAACTAGTTCGTCACAACGCCTTATTTAGGGCACAACAGCGATAACCCAGCTGGGAAGGTCAGTCAGTAAAGAGGTCCCTTAGGCCGAATCATATTTTCAATATTCAATATCCTTTTCAATAATTATTTTAATCGGTATGTTTATATGGACAAATATAAACATATCACAAATGGATCAATCATCGGTATCACATGAATTTTGAGAATAAAAGCAGTTCACAAAATATATATAGTTTCCATAATATCATATAATCAAAATACACAAGGAATGTCAGAGTACTCACCTAAAATAGAGGCTCGAAAATATAGATATTGTGTCTTGGATCACACGTTAATCTAATAAATACAACAAAGGTTTAATTATGTATTCTAAATAAAGCCCAATTCTAAATATTGTGTTTTAATCCTAAAATATCTTGCTGAAAAAGGTTACTAAAACAATTTTCTCAATTTTTAATATTCATTAATCGCATTTAAAGAATTTCAATTCATAGTTCTTCCTAATCAGTCGGTTCCCAGTAGAGATGGAGGGTCACAGGGGCACCACTTAAATACCATCTCATCTAGACAGAATATTTCCGGATTTATTCCCAGTAGAGATGGAGGGTCACAGGGGCACCACTTAAATACCATCTCAACTAGACAGAATTTCACCGGGACCGACTTTGGAATTACTTAAATGAGATTCCATAATACGAGCAATTGCTTATAAAAATCATTTTAAAAAGAGTATATATATATATTTTTCAAACAAGTTGACATATTTTGAAAATAAAATCAATTTAGATTGTTTCCAAATTTTAAGTTTTGATTAGTAAAGTCTTTAGTGTATTTTACCAGCATAACTACTAAGTAAAGCTATAAAATACGAAATTAAAACTACAAAAATGAATTATAACATTTAAATAAAATCATACCTACGAAATGAATTCTTTCTTCGAAATTATAGAACTCCTTCTTAATATATTTCCCAAGCTTTCTATCACTCTTTCTAACTATAATTATCAAGGAATTGGTGTGAGTTTCAAATGAACCCTAAGGCCCTATTTATAGGTTTCCAAAAGTCTTACGGTGTTGACATGTGTCTAGGTGATCAAGCATTACGGTGGCAAGTCATCGTTTGGGTGTCGCATTCCGGGGTGGTCTTGCAGTCTAACATCACCAAATGATGACAAGTGTTTTAGCTTTCTCTCTGAAGATGACATGTGTAAGGTGGAGGTGACCAGCACGTGGTGGAAAGGTGATAAGGGTATAAGGGTCATTTCACACATGAAGGGTATTTTTGTAATTTCACACTATATATTTTTAATATTTCTTAGAGGTCCTTGAAAATATTTTATTTACAAAATGGCCCTTTTTGTATTTTTATTTTAGTCCCTACAGTTTCATAAAATTATATTTTCTACCATAAAACTTATTATATACCTTAAGATATGTCATAAGACTTCGATTTCATCCTATTTACGATTGATTCTTCATATTTAAAAATGGAGTTTGTTATATTGATAGCCAATAACATCACATATCTAATAATATGACATTTATAAGATAGTAAGTAACACATGAGTGTAAAAACAAACTATATACATATGAGCACATAAAAGTGGGGTCATTACATCCTACCCTCCTTATGAAAAGTTTGGTCCCCAAACTTGACTCATATTAATTTACAAACAAGTATGGATATCTCTCCTTTATTTCATCTTCCCGCTCCCACGTTGCTTCTTCAACTGAATGATTTTGCCCTAATACTTTGACCAGTGGAATTGTCTTGGTCCGTAATATTTGATCTTTGTGGTCCAAAATTTCTACCGGATGCTCAATGTATGACAAGTCTTCTCTAACTTGAAGAGGTTTGCGACTTAAGATATGTGTTGGATGGGACATATTTATTTACCATTGATATGTGAAACACATTATGTACACTAGAGAGTTCAGGTGGTAAGGCTATTCTACACGCAACAGCTCCTATCTTTTCAAGGATTTCAAAAGGTCCTATGTATCTTGGGCTCAAATTCCCTTTCTTCCCGAATCGTATTACTCCCTTTGAAGGCGATACTCGTAAGAACACATAATCTCCTTTTTGAAATTCTAACTGTCGGTGTTGATTGTCAAAATAACTCTTTTGACGGCTTTGAGAAATTCGAAGTCCGTCTTGTATTAATTTCACTTTCTCTGTTGTGATCTGAATCAATTCTGGTCCCAACAGTTTTCTTTCTCCAACTTCTACCCAACATGCAGGAGAACGACACCTTCTACCGTATAGTGCTTCATATGGAGCCATTTGAATAGTTGCTTGATGACTATTATTATAGGCAAACTCCACTAATGGTAAATGATCATCCCAATTCCCCTTCAAATCAAGTACACAAGCCCTGAGCATATCCTCTAATATTTGAATGGTTCTCTCAGATTGACCATCTGTTTGAGGATAAAAAGCAGTGCTAAAATTCTAGGGTCACGATGGCTACTTGTAGGATTTTCCAAAATCGAGAAACGAATCTAGGGTCACGATCAGAAATAATTGAAATTGGGGTTCCATGAAGCCTAATAATTTCCCTCACATACAACTTGGATAACTTTTCTAATGAATGGGTAATTTTAATGGCAAGAAAATGAGCAGATTTAGTTAACCTATCAATAATTACCTAAATAGAATCATTACCATTTGAACTCCTTGGTAAACCTGTCACAAAATCCATGGTAATATGCTCCCATTTCCATTCAGGGATAGGTAGTGGTTGTAATAATCCTGATGGTTTTTGATGTTCAGCTTTTACTTGTTGACAAACCAAATAGTGAGATACAAATTCCTCTATCTCCCTTTTCATATTATTCCACCAAAACACTTCTCAAAGATCTCTATACATCTTGGTATTTCCAGGATGAAATGTAAATCTCGAGCAATGAGTTTCCTCCAAAATTTGTCTCTTTAGTTGGGCATCACGTGGAACACACACTCTATTTACAAACCTCAATATATCATCCCGTATCGAGAATTCAAATCTCTTCCCTTCAATAACCTCTTCTCTGATCTTCTTCAGTTGTGGGTCATTTACTTGTGCAATTTTGATCCTTTCCATCAACGTGGGTTGTACTTGTAAGGTTGCGACTATTCCTCCTTTGCTATAGATACGTACATCTATTTCCATACTTCTTAAATCCGCTAACAAAGGTTCCTGATTTGTAATGAGACATGCTAAATTTGTTGTAGACTTCCTACTTAAAGCATCAGCTACTACATTTGCTTTCCCTGGGTGATAATGAATATTTAAATCATAATCCTTCATCAATTCTAACCACCTCCCTTGTCTCATGTTCAATTCTTTCTGAGTAAATATATATTTCAAACTCTTATGATCGGTATATATCTCACAAGTCTCACTATATAAATAATGTCTCCAAATCATAAGAGCAAAAATTATAGCAGCTAATTCTAAGTCATGGGTTGGATAATTCTGTTCATGTGGTTTTTATTATCTCGAGGCATAATCTACTAATTTCCCATTTTGCATTAGCACACATCCCAAACCATTTTTTGAAGCATCACTGTAAATCACCAATCCTCATGTCCCTGAAGGAATAGTCAAAATTGGGGCAGTTACTAATAGATTCTTAAGTTCTTGGAAACTATTCTCAACTTCCTCAGACCATTCATATTTTACTTTCTTTTGTGTTAACCTGGATAGAGGTTTGGCAATGCTAGAAAATCCTTCAACAAATCTTCGATAATAACCTGCTAATCCAAGGAAACTACGAATCTCTGTTACATTAGTTGGTCTAGGCTAATCTAGTATAGCCTCGATCTTTTGAGGGTCAACCGACAGTCCTGCTTTGGAAATGACATGTCCTAGAAAAGAAATGCTAGGCAACAAAAACTCACACTTCTTTAATTTTGCATATGATTTCTCCTTCCTAAGGATTTGTAATACTATCTCTAAATGCTTCTCGTGTTCTTCAATACTCTTGGAATAAATAAGGATGTCATCAATGAAAACAACTACACATTGATCCAAATATTTTCTAAACACTCTATTCATCATATCCATAAAAATGACTGGTGCATTAGTAAGTCCAAATGGCATCACAAGAAATTCATAGTGACCATATCTAGTACGAAAAGATGATTTTGAAATATCATCTTCCTTAATCTTCAATTGGTGATATCCTGACCTAAGGTCAATCTTAGAAAATACTTTCGCACCTTGTAGTTGGTCAAACAAATCATCTATATGAGGTAAGGGGTATTTATTCTTATTGGTTACCTTGTTCAGTTCACGATAATCTATACATAACCTCATCGTCCCATCCTTCTTTTTAACAAATAACACCGGAGCACCCCAAGGGGATATACTTGATCTAATAAAACCCTTGTCTAATAGATCTTGTAATTTAACTTTTAATTCCATTAATTCTAAAGGTGCCATGCGATAAGGTGATTTTGAGATTGGTGTGGCTCCAGGAAGAAGGTCAATCGTAAACTCTATTTCTCTACTAGGAGGTAGACAGGGTAAATCATCCGGAAAAACATCTGGAAAATGTTTTGCTATAGGGATCTCTTCTAAACTAGGATCCTTCATCTGCAAATCAATAACACTTGCAAGAAATCCTTGACATCCTTTCTCAAGAAAACTATAGGCTTGCATTGCAGAGACAACACATATGGGAGATAGAACACTAGTTCCTTCAAAAGTGAATTTTGGTTGGTTGGGAATTTGGAAAGTAACTCTTTTCTCAAAACAATCTACATTAGCATGATATGATGCTAACAAATCCATCCCCAAAATGACTTCGAAATCTCTTATGTCTAAAACTATCAAATTGACAAATAGTTTATGACTACTGACATCTATAGGGCAAGATTTATATACTAATGTACCCGTCAATAAATCACCAGAAGGAGTAGAAACGTGTATGTTATGATTCAAGGGTTCGGGAATATTAAGAAAGCGATTAACGAAACATAAAGACACAAACGAATGGGTAGAACCAGGATCTATTAAAACTTGAAAAGGATGTGCACATATAGAAAGTATACCTGACACTACTTCATTAGAAGCCCTTGCATCAGAAAGATTAGAAATTCTACGTTGTCTGCCATGATCTTTATTGTCATTAAAAGTCTTCGTTGGTGCCTTCCCTTTGTTAGGGAAATCTCTCATTTTATGTCCCTTTTGGCCACACCCAAAGAAATTTCATGTTTCCAAGTAACATGGTTGCCCTCTATGAATATTACCACATCGTTGGCATCTATCAACATTAAAGGGTTTATTCACAAAAGGTCGCACTGTATTGGGTATAGTCCTAAAGGGTTTATTATTGGGGTTCCTTCCTCTTTGTTCCCCAAACTTCCTCTTCCCTTCTCTAATCTGATTATATTCTTCACTGTCCTTCTCAGCTATCGTTGCTCTAGTCACCATGTCAGTAAATGATGTCAACTTCAGGATGGAAATTAAACTACGAATGTTTAACCTTAACCCACGTTCAAACTTCTTGGCCTTTAAAGTATCGGTTATCACAACATGAGGTGCAAAACAGGATAACTCGGTAAACTTCGCCTCGTATTGACTAACCGTCATATTTCCTTGAACTACACTCATGAAGTCGGCTTCTTTTTGGTCTTGTACCGTTTCAGGAAAGTATTTCTCGTAGAATATCACTAGGAAATCATTCCAACCTATGGTATTATTCCTTTCCTCGTATATTCTCTTAGTCATTCTCTACCAATGTTCGGCTTCACCTTCTAACATAAACGTTCCAAATGATACTCTTTGTTCATCAGTACACTTAAGAACATCGAGTATCTTTTCTATTTGCATCACCCAACTTTCTGCTTCAGTGGGGTTAGGAGTACCTTTAAAAGATGAAGGAATCAACTTCTTGAACTGTTCAATAGTACATTTACTTAGTTCAGGATTCCTTGGTACTCCATTATTTACTTGATGCTCCACAATCTTTGCTAGACTTTCGATCGCCTTGTATTCACCTTCCAGTCCTTCAATACTTGAATCACTAGTTCCCATAGATGATCTTCTCTTGGTCATTTTCTACAGTCATGACAAAACGTAAGATCTACTATACTATATTAAGATTGAAAACTAAAATACCAGTTATAAATAATATAACACATAGGGAAGGTTATCAAATAAATCAAATATTTAATAGTTTCTCCTAAGGATTGAAACATGAAATCTATAACGTTCGAAACCTATGTTCATTATTCTACGGGTTTATGACCTATGCTCTGATACCACCTCTGTCACGACCCCAACCCAATAGTAGTAGGGAATGAGTGTCTTGACATGCCACCAAGGCATTCAATGTTATGGACTTAAAATATTTCTTAAAATAAATGCAATGGAAATACATTCACATGGTCATGAATCGTAAACTATTGAAAAAATGGAATTACGTCATCAGAGCTTTCTAAAAGGGAACTTCGTATATATTAAAGTATGAATGGATTACAACTTATGCCAAAATTAAAAACTTATTACTAAAGAGCCAAACATGCTCTATCTCCTAAAAACAAACGTTATATTTAAAATTATAACAAAAGAGCTCCTCAAGCTAGATCTTCAACATAGTCCTTCTACACTCCATCCTCCTGTCTAATTATTTCTTGAAAAATCGTTATTTATACAACGTCAGCTAAAAGCTTAATAAGATTTAATCTCCCGACATTCCAAGGTTTTCAGAATATAGATACCTATTCAAGTCAAAAGAGAAGGCATATACATATATGGATAGGAACTTGCAGTAAATAGATATATATTTTGAAATGATAGTATATATATCACAATTGGATAGCTCAGAATAAGAAGAATGCAATAATTCAAATGTGATATCTTTTTCTTTCAATCATATCATTTTAATGGCCAAGTACACTCTAATACCGTATTCTTCTACCGTATTATACCCCGGTAATTGAGGGTCAATCGAACTAGTTCGTCACAACGCCTTATTTAGGGCACACCAGCGATAACCCAGCTGGGAAGGTCAGTCAGTAAAGAGGTCCCTTAGGCCGAATCATATTTTCAATATTCAATATCCTTTTCAATAATTATTTTAATCGGTATGTTTATATGGACAAATATAAACATATCACAAATGGATCAATCATCGGTATCACATGAATTTTGAGAATAAAAGCAGTTCACAAAATATATATAGTTTCCATAATATCATATAATCAAAATACACAAGGAATGTCAGAGTACTCACCTAAAATAGAGGCTCGAAAATATAGATATTGTGTCTTAGATCACACGTTAATCTAATAAATACAACAAAGGTTTAATTATGTATTCTAAATAAAGCCCAATTCTAAATATTGTGTTTTAATCCTAACATATCTTGCTGAAAAAGGTTACTAAAACCATTTTCTCAATTTTTAATATTCATTAATCGCATTTAAAGAATTTCAATTCATAGTTCTTCCTAATCAGTCGGTTCCCAGTAGAGATGGAGGGTCACAGGGGCACCACTTAAATACCATCTCATCTAGACAGAATATTTCCGGATTTATTCCCAGTAGAGATGGAGGGTCACAGGGGCACCACTTAAATACCATCTCAACTAGACAGAATTTCACCGGGACCGACTTTGGAATTACTTAAATGAGATTCCATAATACGAGCAATTGCTTATAAAAATCATTTTAAAAAGAGTATATATATATTTTTCAAACAAGTTGACATATTTTGAAAATAAATTCAATTTAGATTGATTCCAAATTTTAAGTTTTGATTAGTAAAGTCTTTAGTGTATTTTACCAGCATAACTACTAAGTAAAGCTATAAAATACGAAATTAAAACTACAAAAATGAATTATAACATTTAAATAAAATCATACCTATGAAATGAATTCTTTCTTCAAAATTATAGAACTCCTTCTTAAGATATTTCCCAAGCTTTCTATCACTCTTTCTTACTATAATTCTCAAGGAATTGGTGTGAGTTTCAAATGAACCCTAAGGCCCTATTTATAGGTTTCCAAAAGTCTTACGGTGTTGACATGTGTCTAGGTGATCAAGCATTACGGTGGCAAGTCATCGTTTGGGTGTCGCATTCTGGGGTGGTCTTGCAGTCTAACATCACCAAATGATGACAAGTGTTTTAGCTTTCTCTCTGAAGATGATATGTGTAAGGTGGAGGTGACCAGCGCGTGGTGGAAAGGTGATAAGGGTATAAGGGTCATTTCACACATGAAGGGTATTTTGGTAATTTCACACTATATATTTTTAATATTTCTTAGAGGTCCTTTAAAATATTTTATTTACAAAATGGCCCTTTTTGTATTTTTATTTTAGTCCCTAAAGTTTCATAAAATTATATTTTCTACCACAAAACTTTTTATATACCTTAAGATATGTCATAAGACTTCGATTTCATCCTATTTACGATTGATTCTTCATATTTAAAAATGGAGTTTGTTATATTGATAGCAAATAACATCACATATCTAATGATACAACATTTATAAGATAGTAAGTAACACATGAGTGTAAAAAGAAACTATATACATATGAGCACATAAAAGTGGGGTCATTATAGCTATGATGAGGAGAATTGCAGGTGGTGTAGAATTAATTGCAGAAGTACTGTAATGGATAATAAAATTGAGTTAAATGATAATTTTGGGTCAATTGAATTCAATTAATACTTTGGGGTAGTGGGATAATTAAAATATATTGGTGTGATTTTTATAAGAATATCAGGGGGGGAAGTTAGTAATTTATCTTTCCCAAGTTTAAATTACTCGTCTAATTAAAATAATCAATTGTGATATTTATTACATATAATGCTATTTTTTAAGTTCACGAGGCCTATTTGAGTGGAGTAGTGTGTATTCATGCTTGGGGCTCTGACCTCGTGCATTGACCAACATTTTCAGGTATTAGTACTGGATTAGCTACATAGGATTTTTGGAGTTATCATTTGGAGGCGCAGCTGGAGTTTACTTCATTTTTTTGCTTTATTTAGCTTTGACTTTCTTTTCACTCGTATTTCATTACGAGACATCATTTGATTTTTTTATTGGGCCATTCGGTTCCAAAGTTAATAGAAGATTTCAGTTGGATATTTTTTCACAGTTGGTTATATTTAGTTTTTAATTAAATCATGATTGGAAATTGGATTTTTTTGAAGTTTTATCATGTGAGCGATCTTTTATCGTTTAGTTGTTATTATCATTTGGGATTGATTCAATTATTGATCTCTTGGATGTATTTTTGTATTTCTCATATCAGTCTTATGTAAAGAATGATATTTATTTCGTTCACGTTCGACAGATTTTTGGTGGCGCCCGACGCCAGAATTACGCGGGGTGTGGCAGATGGTATCAGAGCATGGTCTTAGGTCTTGTAGGTTATGATTCCGCTTTAGTTTTTTGAGTTACCGATCTTTGATGTGTAACCCTTGTAGTAGAGGGTCTAGCATACGTCTTAGATGTGTTTCTTGGAGATATATAATTTTGTTTTACGTACGTTGTAGGCAATAAGTTTAGAATTAGTAAGCTTGATGTGAGAATCCTTAGAGTTGATTTTGGAGAAGTTAATTATTTAAAAGATCATTAGTGTAAATTTTGGGTATGTCTTATATGGATGCAGTGATGTGATTTTATTTGAGGATTGATGTGTTACGAAGATTAGCAGAAATAGAATCGAGTGGTGATTTGCGAGAGCGCATGATATGCCGTTACTTACATAGTTATGTATATATATATATGTATATATATATATATTGAGATTTATATTATTTTCTTATTTGTGGGGTAGGTTCGCATGGGAATGGGTGTATGAGTGCCTAATCATGATACTTTACGGGTAGGCATATATGAGCCTTATTTTGCATTGCGGGAATTTACGTTTGATGTGTATGCTTAGTCTAATTTCGAGGAAGAAATTCCTTTGCCAGGGGGAAGTATCTAACAACCCGTGCTTTTAGTAGTTAATTAAATTAATTAATTAGGAAATTTGAGAAAAAGTAAGATTTTGGATTTCATTATTCTTAGTAATTAAATATGTTAGTTTTTATATATATAAATAAGGTTTTAAGTGTAATTTAAGTCGGGATTAAAATTTGGAAATTATTACATGTTGTATAAAACTCGGGGGAGGACCCTAGCTAAGGAAAATAAAAATAATAGTTTTAGAAATCCGACCGTCCGATCGAGCTAAATTTCTCAAAGCAGCTCCGTCTCGCCGTTCGCTAAAACATGTTTAAACTTTAAGACACTATGACTATCCGATTGTCCCTAATGATTTTTCAAGTGTTTGTATTTGATTCGGACTGAAATTCTTTTTGGTATATAAACAAAGTGATTGGTTTATGTCTTTTAAAAAGACTTTCTTCTTACTCCCTCAAAACCCTAACTCCGTTGGAGAGGTATTTTCAATCAAAGTTTTGAAGCTTTAAATCGAGTTTTCCCAAGATGTTCAAGAACGTCTCTTTGCTAATTTTTTGAGAGGAATCCAACCGTGTAGTCATAATTTCTTCATCTTAATCTCAGGCACGAATACTATATTCCTTTCCTTTAGTATTATGAGTTTTAAGTGTCGCCTAATTCCTTAATCATGCTTTTTCTATAAAACATTAGTGACTTAATTAGGAATAATGATAACAATTTTTGGGATTGTTTTTATTAAATCTTTCAATATGAATAATATTCATAACCCTTGGGGATGTAGGATTTACGAGCGGATTTTGGGCTTTATTGGTATGAATTGCATGTAGAAAAACCTTAGATTTGATTTAAATGAATTTGGGGGAGTATAACTCATGTAATTTGTGTTGAGATAATGAAATTGGAATTATGATGTGTTAATGATGAAATCTCGATGTATTTAATTTAAAATAATTAAATGGGATTAATTAGTTGTTTATGACGATGTGAAAATTTAATTTAGATTTAATTGAATTGGACTATCATGTGTAGTTTGGTACATTGATTAATTCTGCTTATTTGTGTGACTTATTAGTATAATTAAATTGTAATTGTGACGACAGGTTGTTGGGTATTTTTTTCTCCCTATAGTTTAGGATGCCTTCTAGGTATGGGACTAGTGTGCAGGACTTTTAATGATTTACACCTTCTAAGTTTGGGACTAGTGAAGGTAGATTATCGTGATTTTATCATATCGGAGGTGGTCTGATTTTTGATATTTTATCATGGTTAAAGTAGTCTAGGTACATGACTAGGTCAAGATTTATGTTAAAAATTCATCCTATACATAGGGTAAGACGTATTGATAACTTGGGGACCCTTAGGTATGGGACTAAGGGGTAATTTTAGGATCTCATATCGATAATAAGGGGAGGGGGGATTTATAAATTGTGAAATTTAGAAAATTGTGAATTTAATACATAAGATAATAAAATGGGTATTCAAATAAATTGGCCTCGTTAATAATGTGTAGGACTGACAGTTTGAACGGGTTGACTAACTATTGCGACGTGTGGGTGTGTGACTTATGAATAACGTGCAGGACTGACAGTTTAAATGGTCTAGCTGGCTATAAAGACGTGTCGCGTGGGGAACCTCGTGCATAACGTGAGGGTTGATAGTTTAAGTGGGTTGGCTCGCTATGGCGAGGAGAGTTGCGGGTGGTGTAGAATTTATTGCTGAAGTACCGTAATGGATAATAATAATGAGATAAATGATAACTTTGGGTTAGTTGAATTAAAATACTTTGGGGTAGTGGGATAATTAAAATATATTGGTGTGATTTTTATAAGAATCTATGGGTGGGTAGTTAGTAAATTATCTTTCCCACGTTTAAATTACTCGTTTAATTAAAATACTCTATTGTGATATTGATTGCATATAATGCTATTGTGTGGGTTCATGGGGCCTATTTGAGAGGAGTAGTGTGTATTCATTCTCGGTGTTCTAACCTCGTGCGTTGACTAACATTTTTAGTTATTAGTACTGGAGTAGTTGCATAGGATTTTCGAAGTTATCATTTGGGGGTGCTGCTAGAGTCTACTTCATTTTTATTGCTTTATTTAGCTTAGGTTTTCTTTTCAGTCGTATTTCATTATGAGACATCATTTGGTTTTTTTATTATGCCATTCAGTTCCAAAGTTGTTAAAGGATTTTAGTTGGATATTTTTCACAGTTGGTTATATTTAGTTTTTAATTAAATCATGATTGGATATTTGATTTATTCGAAATTTTAGCATGTGATGGATCTTTTATCGTTTAGTTGTTATTCTCATTTGGGATTGATCCAATTATTGATCTTGTGGGAGGATTTTTTTATGTCTCCTGCTAAGAATGGTATTTATTTAGTTCACGCTCAGTAGAGTTTTGGTGGCGGTCAACGCCATAATTATGCTAGGTATGACAGATGGTATCAGATCATGGTCTTAGTTCTCATAGGTTATGAGTCTTCTTTAGGTTTCCACGTTACCGTTCTTTGATTAATATTCCTTATGGTAGAGGGTATGGCATACGTGTTATATGTGTTTCTTGGAGATATATAATTTGGTTTTACGGACGTTGTAGTCAATAAGTTTAGAGTTAGTAAGCTTGATGTGAGGATCCTTAGAGTTGATTTTGGAGACGCTAATTATTTGGATGATAATTAGTATAAATTTTGGGTATGTTTTATATCGATGCAATGATGTGATTTGATTTGAGGATTTATGTGTTGCGAAGATTAACAGAAATAAAATCGAGTGGTGATTTACGAGAGCATGTGGTTTGCCGTTACTTTCATCGTTATGTATATTTACCGCGATTTATATTATTTTGTCGTTTGTGGGGTAGGGCCGTGTAGGATTGGGTGTATGGGAGCTTAATCATGATACTTTACGGGTAGGCATATGTGAGCCTCATTTTATGTTGCAAGAATTTACGTTTGATGTGTATTCTTTGTCTAATTTTGAGGACGAAATTCCTTTGCTAGTGGGGAACTATGTAAAATAGTTAATTAAATCCATTAATTGGGAAATTCGGTAAAAAAATTAAAATTTTGGATTTAATTATTCTTATTAATTAAATATGTTTGTTTTTATATGTAAATAAGGTTTTAAGTGGAATTTAAATAGGGATTAAAATTTGGAAATTATTACATTTTGTATGAAAATCGGGGGAGGATCCGAGATAAGGAGGATATAAATAATATTTTTGGAAATCCAAATGTCCGATCGAGCTAAATTTTTCACAGAAGTACCGTCTCGCTATTCGCTACAACATATTTATATTTAAATCCATTCTGACTGTCCGATCGCCCGTAATGATTTTTCGAGTGTTTGTATTTGATTAGGACTCAAATTGTTTTTGGTATATAAATAAAGTGACGGGTTTAGGACTTTTAAAAACAATTTCCTATTTTACATCTTATTCCTCCCTTAAAACCTTAACACCATTGGAGAGCTATTTTCAATCCAAGTTTTGAATCTTTAATCCGGGTTTTCTCAAGATTGTTCAAGAACGTCTCTTTGCTAATATTTTTAGAGGAATCCAACCGTGTAGTAAGAATTTCTTCATCTTAATCTCAGATATGAATACTCTATTCCTTTCCTTTAGTATTATGCATTTTAAGTGTCGTCTAAAACCTTAATTATGTTTTTTCTTAAAAGAGATTAGTGACTTAATTGGGAATAATGATAACAATTTTTGGGACTGTTTTTATAAAATCTATCAATGTGAATAATATTCACAACCCTTGGGGACGTAGGACTTATGAGTGGATTTTGGATTTTATTTGTATATGTTGCATGTACAAAAACCTTAGCATTGATTTAAATGAATTTGGGGGCATATAACTCATGTAATTTGTGTTGAGATGATGAAATTGCAATTATGATGTATTAATGATGAAATCTCGATGTATTTAATTTGAAATAATTAAATGGGATTAATTGGGTGTTTATGACGATGTGAAAATTTAATTTAGATTTAATTGAATTCGACTATCATGTGTAGTTTGGTACATTGATTAATTCTACTTGTTTATGTGACTTGCTGGTATTATTGAATTGCCATCGTGACGACGGGTTATTGGGTATTTTTTCTCTCACTATAGTTTAGGATGACTTCTAGGTATGGGACTAGTGGGTCGGCCTTTTGATGATTTATGCCCTCTAGGTATGGGACTAGTGAGGGTAGATTATCATGATTTTATCACATCAGGGGTGGGCTGATTTTCTGTATTTTATCTTCATGACACTAGTCTAGGTACGTGACTAGGTTGAGATTTATGTTCGAAATTAATCCTATACATAAGCTAAGATGTATTGATAACTCGTGGACCCTTAGGTATGTGACTAAGGGGTATTTTGAGGATCTGATATCGATAATAAGGGTGGGGGAAATTTAAAAATTGTAAAATTGAGAATTTATTACCTAAGATAATAAAACGGGTATTAAAATAAATTGGCATCCTTAATAACGTACAAGACTAACATTTTGAACGGGTTGGATGGCTATTGCGACGTGTGGATGTGTGACGTCTGAATAATGTGCAGGGCAGTCAGTTTAAACTGTCAGGCTAGCTATAAAGACGTGTCGTGTGTGGAATCTCGTGCGTAACTTGCATTGTTTATAGTTTAACGGGATGGCTGGCTATTGCAAGGGGAATTATGGGTGGTGGTAAATTTATTGCGGAAGTACCGTAATGGATAATAAAATTAAGATAAATGATAACTTTGGGTTAACTGAATTCAATTTATACTCTAGGGCAGTGAGGTATTTAAAATATATTGGTGTGATTTTTATAATAATCTCTTGGGCTAGTTAGTAATTTATATTTCCCGTGTTTAAATTATTCGTATAATTAAAATACTCTATTGTGATATTTATAGTATATAATTCTATTTTTTGGGTTCACGAGGCCTATTGGAGATGAGTAGTGTGTATTCTTGTTCGGGGATCTGACCTCTTGCGTTGACTAACATTTTCAGGTAATAGTTTGGATTGGCTGCATAGGATTTTCGGAGTTATTATTTGGAGGTGCAACTGGAGTCTACTTCATTTTTATTTCTTTATTTATCTTAGACTTTCTTTTCACTCATGTTTCAGTATGAGATGTCATTTGATTTTTTTATTGGGTCATTCGGTTCCAAAGTTGTTAGAGGATTTCAGTTGGATTTTTTTTCACAGTTGGTTATATTTAGTTTTTAATTAAATCATGATTGGAGATTGAATTTATTCGAAGTTTTAGAATGTGATGGATCTTTTATCGTTTTGTTGTTATTATCATTTGGGATTGATTCAATTATTGATCTTGGGGATGGATTTTTGTATGTCTCATAACTGTCTCATGCTAAGAATGGTATATATGTAGTTCACGCTCGGCATAGTTTTGGTGGCGGCCGACGCCAGAATTACACGGGGTGTGACAGATGGTATCAGAGCATGGTCTTAGGTCTCGTAGGTTGTGAGTCCGCTTTAGTTTTCCGCGTTACAAATCTTTGATTCTCTTTGTTGATTCTTATTCCTTATGGTAGAGGGTCTAGCATATGTGTTAGATGTGTTTCTTGGAGATATATAATTTTCTTTTAGAGACATTGTAGGCATTAAGTTTAGAATTAGTAAGCTTGATGTGAGGATCCTTAGAGTTGATTTTAGAAACGTTAATTATTTGGAAGATCATTAGTATAAATTTTGGGTATGTCTTATATTGATGCAGCGATGTGATTTGATTTGAGGATTTATCTATTCCGAAGATTAGCAGAAATAGAATCGAGTGGTGATTTTCAAGAGCGCGTGGTATGCCGTTACTTTCATATATATATAGCGATTTGTATTATTTTGTTGTTTGTGGTGTAGGTCCATGTAGGATTGGGTGTATGGGCGCCTAATCATTATACTTTATGGGTAGGCATATGTGAGCCTAATTTTACGTTGCGGGAGTTTACGTTTGATGTGTATGCTTCGTCGAATTTTGAGGACTAAAGTCCTTTGCTAGTGGGGAAGTATGTGACAACCCGTGCTTTTAATAGTTAATTAATTAAATTAATTATGAAATTCGGGAAAAATAAGATTTTGGATTTAATTATTCTTAGTAATTAAATATGTTGGTTTTTATATGTAAAAATAAGGTTTTAAATGGAAATTAAATCGGGATCAACGTTTGGAAATTATAACATTTTGTATAAAAATCGGGGGAGGATCCGAGCTAAGTAGTATAAAAATAGTATTTTTAGAAATCCGAACGTCCGATGGAGCTGAATTTTTCAGAGCAGCTCCGTCTTGCCATTCTCTACACCATGTTTAAATTTCAAGCCATTCTGACCATTTGATCGTCCGTAATGGTTTTTGGAGTTCTTGTATTTAATTAAGACTCAAATTCCTTTTGGTATATAAACAAAGTGACGGGTTTAGGACTTTAAAAAAAAATTCTTCTAAATCCTAAGAGCAACAATCTCCTCTTTTACATTTTCTTCCTCCCTCAAAACCTTATCTCCATTGGAGAGCTATTTTAATTCCAAATTTTGATGCTTGAAACCGAGTTTTCTCAAGATTGTTCAGGAACGTCTCTTTGCTAATTTTTCGAGAGGAATCCATCCGTCCAGTCAAAATTTCTTCATCTTAATCTTAGTCATGAATACTCTATGCCTTTACTTTAGTAATATGCATTTTATGTGTTGCTTAAACCCTTAATCATATTTTTTCTTAAAAGAGATTAATGACTTGATTAGGAAAAATGATAACAATTTTTGGAACCGTTTTTATAAAATCTTTCAATGTGAATAATATTCATAACCCTTGGGGACGTAGGATTTATTAGTGGATTTTAGGTTTTATTGGTGTAGGTTGCATGTAGAAAAACCTTAGTTTTGATTTAAATGAATTTGGGGGTGTATAACTCATGTAATTTGTGATGAGATAATGAAATTGGAATTATGATGTATTAATGATGAAATATAGGTGTATTTAATTTAAAATAATTAAATGGGATTAGTTTAGTGATTATGATGATGTGAAAATTTGATTTAGATTTAATTGAATTCCACTATCATGTGTAGTTTGGTACATTGATTAATTCTGCTAGTTTGTGTGACTTGTTGGTATTATTAAATTGCTATTGTGACGACGGGTTGCTGGGTATTTTTGCTCTCCCTATAGTTTAGGATGCCTTCTAGGAATGGGACTAGTGGGTAGGACTTTTGATGATTTACGCCCTCTAGGTATGTGACTAGTGATGGTAGATTATCACGATTTTATAATATCGGGGGTGGACTGATTTTCAGTATTTTATCGTCGTTACACTAGTCTAGGTACGTGACTAAGTTGAGATTTATGTTAGAAATTAATCCTATACATAAGGTAGGATGTATTGACAACTTGGGGACGCTTAGGTATGGGACTCAGGGGTATTTTGAGGATCTGACATCGATAATAAGGGTGGGGGAAATTTAAAAATTGTGAAATTAAGAAAATTGAGAATTTATTACCTAAGATAATAAAACGGGCATTAAAATAAATTGGCATCGTTAATAACGTACATGACTAACAGTTTGAACGGGTTGGATGGGTATTGTGACGTGTCGATGTGTGACATCTGAATAATGTGGAGTGCTGACAGTTTAAATGGTATGGCTGGCTATGAAGACGTGTCGTGTGTGGAACCTTATGCGTAACATTCATTGTTGATAGTTTAACGGCCTGGTTTGATATGGCAAGGGGAATTACGGGTGGTGTTAAATTTATTGCAGAAGTACCGTAATGGATAATAAAATTGAGAGAAATGATAACTTTGGGTTAACTGAATTTAATTTATACTTCGGGCCAATGGGATAATTAAAATATATTGGTATGATTTTTATAAGAATCTCTTGGTCTAGTTAGTAATTTATATTTCCCGTGTTTAAATTATTTGTCTAAATAAAATACTATATTGTGATATTTATTGCATATAATGCTATTGTCTCGGTTCACGGGGCCTATTGGAGAGGAGTAGTGTGTATTCATGCTCAGAGCTCTGACCTCGTGTGTTGAATAATATTTTCAGGTATTAGTACCGGATTAGCTGCATAGCATTTTCGGAGTTATCATTTGGAGGTGCAGCTGGAGTCTACTTCATTTTTATTGCTTTATTTAGTTTAGACTATGACAACTTGTATATAGCTATGATAAATTATAATTAAATCATGCTTATCTTATGTGATATGAATAATGTGCTATTAGTATGTCTAATGTTAAGTGATTATGTTTATTATAATCCTACTTTCATAAATCATGAAAGGTCGAATTATTTACAAACACAAAATTTTGTTGTTTTCGGTAGTAATATTCCTGTTATAGACTAGTTTTGACCTTTATAACATTATAAATGACTTGAGGTGAAAACTAGATAGTTGTATACATGTGAGTTATGGTTGTAACAAAACAAACGGATCATCAAATGGATGCCCGAGTAACGAGTTATACCGAATTTACGAACAAAGGGCAAAGCTGTCCATTCCCTTTAAGTTGTAATTTGTCTTTCATTAAACCAAATGGTTTAATTTGATTGGTTGGCTTGGGAGGCAGACTTGGACGACCTTATACCCTTGAAATAGCTTTATCCTTCATCCAAAATCAGCCATGAAAGGGTCTCACCTTGAGGAAAGAGAATTAGGGAGTTTAGGAAGGCAAAGTGAGGAGAAAAGGTGTAGAAAAATCCGTGGAAATTACGTAAAAGTCCCGAAGGTAATCCTAATTGCAAATCTTGTCATTTATCTTATATTACTGATTTATATGATATAAATCATCATAGGTTTACGAAAGTTTCATCCCTTTATATGTATGTATGGTTGGATGAAAGTTTATGTTAAGGTTGGATCCCTGTATTTATATAATTTAGGAATATAGGATGGTTAAGTATGTAGGACAATAATTTCAGGCCATACTGGATACCCCTTGAATGAATGTTTGTATTTCGTCCTTACAAAGGGTACTTTGAGTACATGTTTCACGTGTATATACATTGAGAAGTATAATTTCATTTTTACTTCGGTTTGGTTGTGAATTCCTTATGAGGTATTTCCTATAGTTGAATGTTCATAACTTTATCAACATGTGTACCATTGTTTTCTCTTTACTAATGTTTCATGGAATGGGACTGAAGTGGAATTATATTATTTTTGTATAGTCATGGAAAGTTACATAATTATGTAAGAATAATACTTATGATTGAGATTCAGCACTGATTTAGTTGGATGGACAGGTGTAAGGTCTAATCAACCCAGTTTATCTCCACCCGAAGGAAATATAAATACATAGTTAACAACCCATGGTGAGTGTACGCACTAGAAAGAGATATTTGTATCGTGTTGTTGATATGATTAGAATTAAATGAATATGAAATTATTCATTTCAGTTTACCGAAATGAGAGTTTACTCCTCGACCAGGAATGGGGGATAATTGTCTATTTAGACAGGATATGTGAATCATGATTCGGAAATGTTGGTCATTCATTATGAATGAGTCGGATAAGTTAATACATAATTATATGGACGTTATTTAGTGCATTTAAATTTATGAAGTAGTATAGTAGTGATGCATTCACTGGGCTATTTTTCTCATGGTTCCTATGTTCACATTTTTCAGGTAACGCGATGTCACTGCCAAATCTAGGAAGTCGGGTTAGGTTAGCCAGGAATGGGAGAAATAAAGATTTTGTTTAAATGCAAATGATGTAATTAAGTTAAATTTTACTTCAAGAAAGTTTGTATAAGTGTGACTACTCTGATGTTGTAAAAAGTTTTTTAGTTATATCGATTTACAATGATGACTCTGAAATTAAAACTCTTGCGTATGGTTTGGTTAAATTAATCGTGGTTTGACTCACTTTGACTTTCAAACTGAATTATAAGTAATTGGGTTGGGATGTGTCAGCTTTTGGTATCAGAGCCTAGGTTTTTAGAGGTTCTGGAGTGACAAGAGTCTAGATTTGGCAGTGAATGTTAGAAATATATTTTATTTGATACTAACGATTATGTTAGGAAATATATGTATATCTGCATGTTGTTATATCTTTGATTCATTTCAGATATAAGAGAATGGAACGAGGGAATGGAAATGTGAGACTAGAAGATGAGGCTTCAAATATTCCAGCAGAAGCGGAGGTTGAGCAACCCGTTCAGATAAATGTGGAACCCGAGCCAGAACAACTGACAGATATGCAAAAAAGGACACGTGCTGTGACTCTAATGGCAGAGCAACAAGCTAGATCTATGGCTCATGTGGAAGAACAACAGACCAGGCAACTCGAGGCACAAGCATTGGCTAGGGCTGAGGAGGTGATACATAGGGAAGAAAGGAGTACTTCACATGAGAAATTTATTAAGATGAACCCACCATCGTTTGAAGGATCAGTTGATCCAGCAGAGGCAAAATAATGGGTTAAAGAGATTGAACTTATTTTCGGGGTGATGAAAATGCCTGAAAATCAACGAGTGACCTTGGCGACGTATATGCTGAAAGGAGAAGCTAAATATTTGTGGGATGCCACAAAACATTTGTTGATTACTCCAGAAGGTGGGAATGTGATCTCATGGGATGCTTTTGTCAAAGCATTGTATGATAAGTATTTCCCCCCAATGTATCAAAAACAAAAGGAGAAGGAATATTTTATGTTGAATCAGGGGAGTATGACAGTTAGAGAATACGAAGCTAAAATTACAGCATTATCTCGATTTTCTTCGAGGTTTATACGGAATGAGGAAGATATGTGCAGCCGATTTCTCGATGGGCTTGAGTTAGTCATTAAATCTAGATTGTTGGCTTTAGAGACTTCTAACTATTCAGCCTTGGTGAATAAAGCCAGGCTAGTAGAAAGGGATGTGAATGACCCTAGAGGGAATCGAGAACGAGGTGTAAAGAGAAGCAGATTCGATCCAAATTATCCAAAGAGTAGTGGTACGGAATATTCGAGGTTTGGAGGGCAGAAATTCCAACAGGGTAGAGGTGGAAGTAGTTTGCAAAGGGGTGAGTCTAGTAGTGGGAGAGGTTCAGCAGTTTCAGCACAAGGAGATCCAAATGTTTGTTTCTTTTGTTGGACATCGGGTAATGTAAAGAGAAATTTCCCAAAGCTACTAAATATAAAATGTTTCAACTGTCACCAGAAGGGAAAATTGAGAAAGAATTATCATATGTTATCAAAAGAGGTTTCAGTTAGTAGTGTGGGGCCTCATAAAGGATCCTCTCCAGGCAGTGCCACCAGGGGGAGAGGTACATAACAAGCAACTGGATCGAAGGCAGGAGCAAGGGTCTTTGCGATGACATTACAAGATGCCCATGCTACACCAGAAGTGGTTACAGGTAAACTTTCTATTACAAATAAAGATCTATATGCACTCATTGATCATGGATCTACGCATTCATTTGTAGCATTGCATATTATTTCATATTTAGGTAGACCATGTTCATTTCTCAATTGTGCCTTATATATTTCTACCTAATGGAAAGTGTAATTCTGGTGGAGCATGTTTATAAAGAATGTGTGTTACGAATGGGTGAGCGAGATTTCTATGTTGATTTGATACTGTTGCCCATTCGGGATTTTGATATTATATTGGGGATGGATTGGTTATCATCTTATCATGCTTCCATTAATTGTTTTCGAAAAGAAGTTACATTTCATTTACCTGGTGAACGTGAGTTCCAGTTTATAGGGTAAATGCATCTTGTCCCTAATTGTATTATCTCAGCAATTAAGAGCAGAAAGTTATTGAGTAAAGGTTGTACAGGGTATTTAGCTTATGTTGTTGATACTAATAAAGAGACAGCTAAAATTCAAGATATACCCGTGGTTAGATAGTTTTATGATGTCTTCCCAGAGGAATTTCCAGGATTGCCACCCGATAGGGAAGTAGAGTTTTCTATTGAATTAGTTCCAGGTACTGATCCAATTTCCCTTGCTCCATATAGAATGGCACTGACGGAGTTGAAAGAATTAAAAGTACAATTACAAGATCTGATAAGCAAAGGTTTCATTCGGCCTAGTGTTTCGCCATGGGGAGCACCAGTGTTATTTGTGAAAAAGAAAGATGGGACAATGCGATTATGCATTGATTATCGGCAGTTGAATAAGGTGACCATTAGAAATAAGTACCCTCTACCTCGTATCGATGACTTGTTTGACCAATTACAGGGGGCCATAGTATTTTCGAAGATTGATTTGAGATCAGGTCACCACCAACTGAAAGTGAAGGATAGTGATATTTCCAAAACAGCTTTTCGAACTCGATATGGGCACTATGAGTTTTTGGTGATGCCATTTGGATTAACTAATGCTCCAGTAGTTTTTATGGATTTGATGAACCGGATATTCCACCCTTTCATTAATTCATTTGTGATTGTATTCATAGACGATGTGTTGATTTGCTCGCGTAGCATGAAGGAACATGAGAAACATTTGAGACTTTTATTGCAGATTTTGATAGATAAGAAATTATTTTCTAAATTTAGCAAGTGTGAGTTTTGGTTGAATGAAATTGTGTTTTTAGGGCATGTTGTCTTGGGAAATGGGATATATATTGATCCAAAGAAGGTGGAAGCAATCGTTGAATGGGAAAGTCCTAAGAACGTGACAGAAATTAGGAGTTTCCTAGGATTGGCAGGTTACTATTGCAGATTCATTAAGGGATTTTCAGCTATAGCATTACCATTGATAAAGTTGACTCGTAAAGAAGTGAAGTTTGTATGGGATGAAGAATGCGAGAGGAGTTTTAAAGAATTAAAGTATCGGTTGGTTTCAGCCCCTATACTTACTATTCCATGTGGGAATGAGTCTTTTATGATCTATCTAGAAGCTTCATTTCAGGGTTTAGGATGTGTTCTTATGAGAATGGGAAGGTAATAGCATATGCTTCCAGACAATTAAAGATGCATGAACGAAACTACCCTACACACGATTTGGAGCTAGCGGCCATTGTTTTTTCTTTAAAGTTGTGGCGACATTACTTGTATAGAGAAACTTGTGAGATATTTACGGATCATCAAAGTTTGAAATACTTATTTACACAGAAAGAAATTAATTTGAGACAGAGGTGTTGGATAGAGTTGATTAAAGACTATGACTGTACCATTCATCATCATCTTGGGAAGGCCAATGTAGTAGCAGATGCTTTGAGTAAAAAATCATCATCGATTATTGGTTGCATACAGTGTGCCCGTGTTGGAAATATTATTGACTTGGCATCGATGGGGATTGAATTGAAGTTTTCAAAAAGCAAAGGATTATTAGCACATGTCACAGTGAGACCTTTATTGGCCGAACGCATATGAAATTTGCAGACCAGTGATCCATTCCTTGAGAAGAAGAAACAATATGTCCTGGATGGTAAGGAGAGTGACTTTAAAATTAAGAACGATGAATCATTGTGTTTTAAAAATAGGATTTGTGTACCGAATTATTTACCCTTAAAGAAAGATATATTAGAAGAGGCACAGAGTTCTATTTACTCTATGCATTCGGGAGGTACCAAAATGTACATAGATTTGAAAGAATATTACTGGTGGAACAATATGAAATGTGAGATTACAGAGTTCGCAGCTAAATGTTTAGTATGCCAACAAGTGAAAGCAGAGCATCAGAAGCCGACAGGATTATTGCAGTCTTTGCCTATTCCGGAATGGAAGTGGGAGCATATAACGATGGACTTTGTTATAGGATTACCCCGGTCATCAAAGGGGCATGATTATATTTGGGTGATTGAAGACCGATTGATGAAGTCAACTCATTTTCTTCCAGTTAAGACCACCTACACTGTTGACACGTATGTACATTGATGAGATTATCCTTTTACACGGGGCACCAGTGTCAATTGTATCAGATAGAGATCCAAAGTTCACTTCTAAGTTTTGGCCTCGTCTCCAAAATTCCATGGGCACAAGTTTGAAGTTTAACACTGCGTTTCATCCACAAACTAATGGGCAATCAGAAAGGATGATTCAAATATTATAAGACATGTTACGAGCCTGTGTATTTGACTTCAAAGGTAGTTGGGATGATCATTTGCCATTAATGGAATTTTCATATAATAATAGTTATCAGTTGACTATTGGTATGGATCCTTATGAAGCTTTATAGGGGAGGAGATGTAGAACGCCTTTGTGTTGGGATGAAGTGGGTGAAAGGAAAATATTGCGTCCTGAATTAATGAATGTGACGACTGACAAGATCAAAATTATTCTGGAATGGATAAAGATAGTGCAAAGCAGGCATAAATTTTATGAAGATAAGAGAAAGCATCCATTGGAATTTCAAAAGGGGGATTTTGTATTCCTGCATATTTCACCATGGAAAGGAGTTACGAGATTTGGGAAAAAGGGGAAACTAAGTCCAAGATACATTGGACCATATGAGGTGTTGGAAAGAATTGGGAACCTTGCATATAGATTATCATTAACTCCAGATTTATCCCGTTTACATGATGTATTTCACGTATCTATGCTTCGTAAGTATTTGGCGAATCCATCTCATCAGTTGAAAACTCAACCAATTGAACTGAAGGAAGACTTATCGTACATCGAGGAACCAATGGAAATTATTGATCGTAAGGACCAGGTATTGATGAATAAAGTTATTCACTTAGTTAAAGTTATGTGGATGAACCATGGAGTTAAAGAAGAAACATTGGAAATAGAGGATAGCATGAAGATACAGTATCCCCATTTGTTTGGTAAGTGAACTTCATATTAAATTTCGGGGACAAAATTTTCTAAGGGGGGGAAGTTGTGAAAACCCGTATATAACTATGATAAATTATAATTAAATCATTATTATCTTATGTGATATTAATAATGTGCTATTAGTATGTCTAATGTTAAGTTATTATGTTTATTATAATCCTACTTTCATAAATCATGAAAGGTCGAATTATTTACAAACACAAAATTTTGTTGTTTTCGGTAGAAATGTTCCTGTTAGAGACTAGTTTTGACCTTTATAACATTATAAATGACTTGAGGTGAAAACTAGATAGTTGTAGAAATGTTAGTTAGGGTTGTAACACAACAAATGGATCATCAAATGGAAGCCCGACTAAAGAGTTATACCGAATTTACGAGCAAAGGGCAAAGTTGTCCATTCCCTTTAAGTGGTAATTTGTCTTTTATTAAACCAAATGGTTTAATTTGATTGGTTGGATTGGGAGGCAGACTTGGCCGACCTTATACCCTTGAAATAGATTTATCCTTCAGAAAAAATCAGCCATGAAAGGGTCTCACCTTGAGGAAAGAGAATTAGGGAGTTTTGGAAGGCAAAGTGAGGAGAAAAGGTGTAGAAAAATCCGTGGAAATTACGTAAAAGTCCCGAAGGTAATCCTAATTGCAAATCTTGTCATTTATCTTATATTACTGATTTATATGATATAAATCATCATAGGTTTACTAAAGTTTCAGCCCTTTATATGTATGTATGGTCGGATGAAAGTTTATGTTAAGTTGAATGTAGAAACCCTTAAAATTGCTTTGTATTGAAACCCCTTGCATTCAAACTTGCATATCTCTTTGTGTGATTACTGGAATTAAGAAATTCCAATTGGATATGATATTAGACTCATATATTCATATTATACCAGAAAATGAGAATTTATATCCTTGTGGTTAGTCCTTAATGATGATTTCAAGTTGGTACATGGTTTTTGTTTGTATACTTGATTTCGGTATGCCCTAAGTTTAGTCAAGCTTTTGAGATAGTAAATGATGTCAAAAAATTATGAAACTTTTATTCTGCACTATTAAGTATGTTTTATGAAAATTTGTGGAAAATCATGGAAATTTATGTTGGATAAAAATTATGAAAATTCTTGAAAGTTGAAGGAACAATAGAGGAGCTTGTAGGGCAGATTTCTTGTGTTGTAAAGAAATGGTCATAACTTGCTCTAGGAAGCTTGAAAAATTACACACCACTTGTACTGGAAATTATATTTACATATGTTTTCATATTGATAAGGTTGGATCCCTGTATTTATACAATTTAGGAATATAGGATGGTTAAGTATGTACGACAATAATTTGAGGCCATACTGGATACCCCTTGAATGAATGTTTATATTTCGTCCTTACAAAGGGTAATTTGAGTACATGTTTCATGTGTATATACATTGATAAGTATAATTTCATGTTTACTGAGCTTTTGTTATAAATTCCTTATGAGGTATTTCCTATAGTTGAATGTTTATAACTTCATCAACATGTGTATCATTGTTTTGTCTTTCCTCATATTTCATGGAATGGGATTGAAGTGGAATTATATTATTATTGTATAGTCATGGAAAGTTACATAATTATGTTAGAATAATACTTATGATTGAGATTCAGTACTGATTTAGTTGGATGGACATGTGTAAGGTCTAATCAACCCAGTTCAGCTCCACCCGAAGGAAACATAAATACATAGTTGACAACCTAAGGTGAGTGTACTCACTAGAAAGAGATATTTGTATCGTGTTGTTGATATGATCAGAATTAAATTAATATGAAATTGTTCATTTCGGTTTACCAAAATGAGAGGTTACTCCTTGAACCGGAATCGGGGAGATTTGTCTATTAATGACAAGGGGTTACTCCTCGACCAGGAATGGGGGAGAATTGTCTATTTAGACAGGATATATGAATCATGATTCGAAAAAGTTAGTCATTCATTATGAATGAGCTGGATAAGTTAATACATAATTATATGGACATTATTTAGTGCATTTAAATTTATGCAGTAGTATAGTAGTGATGCATTCACTGGGCTATTTTGCTCATAGTTCCTATGTTCACATTTTTCAGGTAACGCGATGTCACTGCCAAATCTAGGAAGTTGGGTTGGGTTAGCAAGGAATGGAAGAAATAATGATTTTGTTTAAATGCAAATGATGTATTTAAGTTAAATTTTCCTTCAAGCAAGTTTGTATAAGTGTGACTACTCTGATGTTGTAAAATTTTTTTCAGTTATATGGATTTACATTGATGGCTCTGAAATTAAAACTCTTGTGTATGGTTTGGTTAAATTAATCATGGTTTGACTCACTTTGACTTTCAAACTTAATTATAAGCAACTGGGTTGGGGTGTGTCATAGACTTTCTTTTCAGTCATATTTCATTATGAGACGTCATTTGGGTTTTTTATTGGGCCATTCGGTTTCATAGTTGGTAGAGGTTTTCATTTGGATTTTTTTCCACAGTTGGTTACATTTAGTTTTTAATTAAATCATGATTGGAGATTGGATTTATTCGAAGTTTTAGAATGTGATGGATCTTTTATCGTTTTGCTGTTATTATCATTTGGGATTGATTCAATTATTGATCTTGTGGATGGATTTTTTTATGTCTCATAACTATCTCATGCTAAGAATGGTACTTATGTAGTTCACGCTCGGCATAGTTTTGGTGGAGGCCGACGCCAGAATTATGCGGGGTGTGACAGATGGAATTAGTGCATGGTCTTAAATCTCGTAGGTAGTTAGTCGTCTTTAGTTTTTTGTGTTGCAGATCTTTTGTTCTCTTTGTTAATTCGTATTCCTTATGGTAGAGGGTCTAGCATATGTGTATGATGTGTTTCTTGGAGATATATAATTTTCTTTTACAGACATTGTAGGCATTAAGTTTAGAATTAGTAAGCTAGATGTGAGGATCCTTAGAGTTGATTTTGGAAACGTTAATTATTTGGAAGATCATTAGTATAAATTTTGGGTATGTCTTATATCGATGCAACGATGTGATTTGATTTGAGGATTTATGTGTTGCGAAGATTAGCAGAAATAGAATCAAGTGGTGATTTGCGAGAGCACGTGGTGTGCCATTACTTTCTTATATATATATACATCGATTTATATTATTTTATTGTTTATGGTGTAGGTCCATGTAGGAATGTGTGTATGGGCGCCTAATCATTATACTTTACGGGTAGGCGTTTATAAGCCTAATTTTTTGTTGCGAGAATTTACGTTTGATGAGTATGCTTCGTCTAATTTTGAGGACGAAATTCCTTCGCTAGTGGGGAAGTATGTGACAACCCGTGCTTTTAATAGTTAATTTATTTTATTAATTCGGAAATTTGGGAAAAATAAGATTTTGGAATTTAATTATTCTTAGTAATTAAATATGTTGCCTTTTATATATAAAAATAAGGTTTTAAAGGGAATTTATATCGGGATTAAAATTTGGAAATTATAACATTTTGTATAAAAATCGGGGGAGGATCCTAGCTAAGTAGGATAAAAATAATATTTTTAGAAATTCGAACGTCGGATGGAGCTGAATTTTTGACAACAGCTCCGTCTCGCCGTTCGCTACAACATTTTTAAATTTCAAGCCATTCTGACAATCCGATCGTCCGTAAATTAATTTGAATTATGATGTATTAATGATGAAATCTGGGTGTATTTAATTTAAAATAATTAAATGGGCTTAATTTGGTGTTTATGACGGTGTGAAAATTGAATTTAGATTTAATTGAATTGGACTATCATGTGTAGTTTGGTACATTGATTAATTATGCTTGTTTGTGTGATTTTTTGGTATTATTGAATTGCCATTGTGACGATGGGTTGCTGGGTATTTTTGCTCTCCCAATAGTTTAAGATGCCTTCTAGGTATGGGACTAGTTGGTAGGCCTTTTGATTATTTACATCCTCTAGGTATGGGACTAGTGAGGGTAGATTATCACGATTTTATCATATCGGGGGTGGACTGATTTTCGGCATCGTTACACTAGTCTAGGTAAGTGACTAGGTTGAGATTTATGTTAGCAATTAATCCTATACATAAGGTAGGATGTATTGATAACTTGGGGACGCTTAGGTATGGGACTAATGGGTATTTTGAGGATCTGACATCGATAATAAGGGTGGGGGAAATTTAGAAATTGTGAAATTAAGAAAATTGAGAATTTATTACCTAAGATAATAAAACGGGCATTAAAATAAATTGGCTTCGTTAATAACGTACATGACTAACAGTTTGAATGGGTTGGATGGGTATTGCGACGTGTGGATGTGTGACATCTGAATAACTTGCAAGGATAACAGTTTAATCGGGTGGGCTGGCTATGAAGACATGTCGCGTGTGGAACCTTGCGCATAAACTTCTGGGTTGACAGTTTAAAAGGGCTAGCTGGCTATGGCGAAGGGAATTATGGGCGGTGTAGAATTTATTCCGTAAGTACCGTAATGGATAATAAAATTTAGATAAAGGATAACATTGGGTTAAATAAAATCAATTAATACTTTGGTGTAGTGGGATAATTAAAATATATTGGTGTGATTTTTACAAGAATCTCTGGGGGAGGGGGTAGTTAGTAATTTATCTTTCCAACATTTAAATTACTCGTCTAATTAAAATACTCTATTGTCATATTATTGCGTATAATGTTATTGTTTGGGTTCACGTGGCCTATTTGAGAGGAGTAGTGTGTATTCATGCTCGAGGCTCTGACCTCGAGCGTTGACTATCATTTTCAGGTAATGGTACTGGAGTAGCTACATAGGATTTTCGGAGTCATCATTTGGAGGTACAGCTGGAGTCTACTTTATTTTTATTGCTTTATATAGCTTAGAATTTCTTTTCAGTCTTATTTCATGATGAGACATCATTTCGATTTTTTATTGGTCCATTCGGTTCCAAAGTTATTAGAGAATTTCCGTTTGATTTTTTTCACAGTTGGTTATATTTAGTTTTTAATTAAATCATGATTGGAGATTGGATTTATTCGAAGTTTTAGCATGTGATGGATCTTTTATTATTTAGTTTTTAATATAATTTAGGATTTATTAAATTATTGATCTTGTGGATGGATTTCTTTATGTATCATACCTGTCTCATGCTAAAAATCGTATTTATTTAGTTTATGCTTGGCATAGTTTTGGTGGCAGCTGATGTCATAATTATGTGGGGTATGACACAGTGTTTGATGTACCTTGCCCAATCGAAATCATATATGAATCCCATCAACTATACTTAATAGTAGGAGAATTTAATCCATATACATAGAAGAATACAATAATCCTATGATAGGGCTTTATATAAATCAAACGATACGCTTAAAACATATTAAGCCATACAAATCCTAAGGACACTAGAACCTGGTGCTCTGATACCATCTGTGACACCCTGCCTAATTAAATATTGGGTGATTAAGATTTTATGAAATTAAAAATGATTGATCATATCGTTCATTCTTGGAATCACTGTCGAAAAACCAAATTAATTCATAGTTAATTAAACTGGTGCCAAACTTTATCTTTGAATTAAACAAGATAAATAAATCGTTCGAAAACTAAAACAACATCCACAATGTACTAGAATCCAAACCATCATGATATGTAAATGAATTAAAGTCATACCGAATAAACCATCAGCTAAAACAACCAAAACCAAGTAATCCAAGTCTAAACTGCAAAGTAAAACTGATACAAAACTAAAACTATAATACCGACAACATGTCCAATGCAAGATATAAGAATTAGACCATATTCTAGATCTGAATGGAAGAAATGTCTACTCAAATCATGTTAGCATCCACAATGCTACAACTCTGAGTCCTTGAAATGAAATTATCAAGTATGGCGCCCCTGTGGTTGGACACCTAAAAAGTTTTGAAAATATTTTATAACAAGATTTAGTACTCAAAACATTTTAAAAATATTTAACAAATAATTTATCGCATATAAAAAAATCGGTTATTAATTACACATGTTAGGTTCACGCACACTCTCTTGAGTTTCCTCACCTCTCATCTAATGTGCACGACTAACGTTATATATGTAGCCCACCTAGATATACTACCCAAGCTATCTCGACTAAGTCTCCCATTATTATGTTCACAAAGGTCTTAATGTTTGTTCACAGCCTCTATTTAGGATTGTTAGGAAAACGAGGAAAATTTCAGATTTTTAGGATACCGGACCGACCCGACCTTCCCTGGACCAAACTGGTTAGCCATTTTGTTATGACTGAACCGAACCGAACCGAACCTTTCTGGGCCAGACAGGTTCGTTTTGTCTACAGTTTATCCACCTAGTTATTAGATGCATTTCACCATTTTTTTCCACAATACTTTGCCAAAATAGAAATCAATAATACCAACCATTTTCTACATATCTTAGGATGGTTTCTAACATTTCAAGTAAAATTAAGACTTTACTGGAATCAATCAAGAAAGAATAAATGCTCAATACTCTTTCACAATTCTAGTTTTGTGTTCTTCTCTTTCATTTAATCTAGAACCTAGATTTACATCCGTAGCAAGAATCATAATTCTTCTGATTTTTCATCCTCTACGGATGTAAATACAAACTACATGTAATTCTACCCAAACATGTAATCAATTCATAGTTTTCATTTAAGATTTTTCAATAAAATCAATCTATTCATGAAAACCCTACACATGGGTATTATAACATCAAATTAGTTTGCAATAAACACTTAACTTTGTTTGATTAATCTGATTTCTTGGTTCTTGATTGATGATTGATTGATTCCTTACCAAATCTCCCTTTCCAATTTCCTTGAGATGCAAGATTTCTTCACTATCTTCAAAATCCCGCTTTAAGCTTTGAAAATTGATTCTCTCTTCTCTCTAATGGACTCGCTAATCTTTTTGTGTTATGAGCCCTAACCCCCGATCTCTAATTATCAGGTATAGGAAATTAAATTTTGTAGGTCCATTAACGTCTTTTCATAAAATGACAAAAACATCCTCAATATGTGCTAGTTTTATAAAAAATTGATCCGGGACCTAAATCTATCCGTATTCGTTCGTGACCTCTAAATTATCATCTGAGTCACTAAAAGATATTTCTCATTTAATACCTCAAAATAGTCTACGCGCGACTTCCGGTGAGATAAAATAAAAATACACACATATCGCACGCTATGCCGTATAACCATAATTATCAATTATTTACTATTCGCACTTAGTAAATCATACTGCAATATTAATTAGTATCTATCTCTTGATCAATATTTGATACTCACAATTATTATCTAGTCACATTAAATTACTTCGCTCGCGTAATTTAATTAAAACATATTTTTCTTAATTAATTCCTCAAATTAATTAAATAAAAATACACAAAAATACCTCAAAATAGCAACTACGGCATAGCCGACTAGGGTTGGATGAACCGAGATCCACCCCACTGACAGGGTTATGAAAAACCTGGAGGTGGGTGTTTTCGATAAAAGCTAGCCGAAGAGGAAATTTTTTATCACGACAACACTTAACAACCATGAAATAAAAGAGTTGGTCACCTTCTCGAAGAAAAAATTAAATGTATTTTCATGGTAGACACATGACATTTTAGGAATTGATCCTACGATAACCTACCATTGTCTCCATGTAAATCAGACATTCAGGTTGCTTATACAAATGGCTTACCAAAACACTCTGAAGGAGGTAAGGGCAGTGGAAGGTGAGGCAGGGAGACTTCTGCAAGAAAGGTCTATCATAGAAGTTAAATTCCAAAAGTATCTCTCAAATTCGATCGTAGTCTGCAAATTCTATAGTCGCTAAAGAGTCTATATAGACTTCATTAACCTTAATAGGGCGTGTCCTAAGGACAATTTCCCCTTGACAAAGATAGATCAGCTGGTTGACACCACCGCAACCCATGGACGGATGTGTTTTTTAGACGCTTACTCTAGGTATCACCAAATTCCTTCATTCAACCCCGATCAAGACATAACTTAATTCATAACACCATTCGTTGTACTGTTACAAGGTCATGCCATTCGGCCTTAAGAACGCTAGAGCCACTTACCAGAGACTAGTCACAAAGATGTTCAAATAACAACTGGGAGAAATAATGGATGTATACATTGACGATATGCTCATCAAAATAATAAGTAAGGGAGACCATCTCAAAAACCTGACAAAAACCTTTAAAAACCTTAGGCGCTATCGAATGAAGCTCAACACGAGCTAATGCTCATTCGTGGTCCAGTGAGGAAAATTTCTAGGTTACCTAGTCAGTAAGAGGGTAATTGACGAAAATCCAAATAAGATAGAGGCTAACGATAATATCTAGCCGCCTAAGACATTATGTGAGATCATTAGGATGCTGCTAGTGCTCAATCGCTTCATTTCTAAGTCATCAGAGTGTTACTAGCCATTCTTCTAGCTCCTTAAGAAAGAGAAAGGTCTCACCTGGAATGAAGAATGATCAAAATCTCTTGAAGGAAATAAGTCCTACTCGAGCAGACCTCATTTTCTAGAAACTTCCAATTAGGGGACCCCCTCTACCTCTAACTTGTAGAATCAAGCTACTCGGTCAGCTTAACCTTGGTCTATGAGAAAGAAGTAAAATAGTTTCATTTTTGCTATGGCTATAAAACCCTATTGGATGCTGAGCATACCCTATTACCGCTAGAAAAGTTATTTTGTGCATTGGTGATAACTTTTCAAAAACTTAAGCAACACTTCTAAGCCCACAATATTACTGTCACTAATTCTTTACCCTTTAAGGCAACCCTTCATAAATTTGATCTATCATAGTGAATATTAAAATTATCAGTAAAACTTGGGAGGTTTGAAATTCACTTTCAACCAAGGAAAATTCACACGAGATGGTCCAATCGACCAACATGTGACCTAGTAATCAAAAGTCCATTAATAGATCGGTCCAAGAATTAGATATTATATGTCCATGGAGCCTCTAATTCTAAAGGAGCAAGCATAGGAATTGTACTCGTAACACTAGAAGATGCAATGATCGAATAGGGGATCAAGTTGGGCTTTAAAGCCTCTAACAACAAGATTGAGTGTGAAGGACTTATACCTGACCTTTGCATATACCATTTACTAAGGGCAAGTTGGATCAAAGTATAACTGACTCAAAACTATTTTCCAACAAAGTCAGTGGTGACTTCAATGCTAATGATGATACGATGGGAGCCTATCTCACAGTGGTACACAAGGTGGTGACAAAATTTAAGGAAGTCCACATTCAATAGTTCCCCCAGGGGCAGTCATGTGGATGACTTAGAAGCCCTAAGCTCATCAGTAGACTTCCATCTTAGGCGAACGATTGAAGTGAAATTCCTCGCCAATCCTAGCATTAAAAAATGATTGCCTAAGAGCACATTCTCTATATTGAAAAGAATTTAAGTTGAATGGATCCAATCATCGTATACATATAAAATGAGATACTACAATTTGATAAGAAACATGCTCTTTAAGTCAGGGTAAAATTTTCTCACTTTTACTTGGGTTCTAAGGGAAAAATTTACAATAGGTCTTTTACGAGCCCCTGCCTTCAATGTGTACACCAAAAAGATGTTGACCAAGTGTACTATGAACATCATGATGAGATTTGTGGCAGTCCACATGACTAGGGTCTTTGGCATTGTGAGTAATAAAACAAGGCTACTGGTGACCATACATGTATATAAACATAAGTATTCGTGCTTGAAAGGGTGATAAGTGCCAAAAATTCTCCCCCATGATCCATTAAGCGTCAAGTGTCCAGAATCCATTCACTAGTGCATGCTTGTTCGTGCAACGGGGGATGGATACTGAATCGCAAGGGAATCGCAAGTACTTATTGGTTGGTATATACTATTTCACTAAGTATATTGAGGAAGAAAACATTAGAGATGTCGACTTGATCAGGTTCATTCGGAGAAACATTATAACTCGTTTGGTGTGCCTAGGACCATTATAATAGATAGCGGTACATAATTTGAGAGTGGACCTTTTCAAGGCTTCTACAAAGAGCACGAAATCAATACCCACTTCAGCTCTGTGTCATACCCCCACAGTAATGCCTAAGCAGAGGCTTGTAATAACATAGTGCCTGATGTCTGAAAGAAAAATATGGAAAGAGTAAAGGGTTATTTGGTGGATGAGCTTTCTTATGTCCTTTAGGAAAATCACACCACACCGAGACGACCTAGTGGAGAAACACCCTTCACCCTCATATGGAATGGGAGATATAATTCCACTCGAAGTTGGCCTTTCGACCATGAGAACAATCGATGCTGAGCAAAGATTGAACAATGATGACCTTCGCATTAAACTTCACCTAGAAGATGAATAGAGATACCAAGCTATGATCAAGCTGGACTCCTAATAGAAATGGTTGGAAAAACAATACAATAGAGGGGTCAATCTGAGAGAATTCTACGTTAGGGATTATGTCCTTAGGAAGGTCGTCGACAATCCCAAAAGGCCATCAGATGGGAAGTTAAGACCCATCTAGGAGTGTACGTTCAAATTATGCAGGTATGAATTTAAAGAGCCTATCATTTGAAAAAATGGAGCGAAGAGGGATTCCCCAAGCATTGAATGCAGCCAAACTCAAGAAGTTATTCTTCTGGTATTATTTTCAACACCTTAATTTTATTACCAAATTTTCATTTCAAATTCATGTTGCTCAAAATTTATTATTCAAGTCATGAATAAAGGTCATTCCTCATTCTCTCAATCTTTTAGATACTCAATTGATTTAAATTATTCCTAAGTAACAAGATAACAGTTAGCATTAATCTTCTTAAGTGTCAACAAGCTTTAACTTAATTACAATGACATCTTTACTAATTACAATTAAATTCAAAGTCTTAAAGTTCTTGTCACCACCAATGCCAATGACCTCATAAATTACCAAAGAATTAAAAGCCTTACGGGGGACCCTAGGTAAAAAAATGAACTTAGCTTGGTCGAAAAAAATCCTAAATGGGTGGACTGCCCATACAACAAGTGCATTTTTTCCATTATCTATTATAGGACTAAGGAAGTGTGACGACATGACCATAAAGGTAAGATAGACAAATATAAAACATGCTTGGCATAAAGGAATGGATAAAAGTGCCAAAATTGGTATTAGTTTAACGTTTTAGGAATGTTCGATTACAAAAGGATACTAATTATAATACAATTAAAAAAATTATTACACCAATTTATGGTCGGTTGGATAAGAACTTCGTGATCGTCCTCTTAGGACTATCATTAGGATCAGGTTGGTATTCATCATCATTATTGTGACCTTCCAAGTAACTCTCCAATAACTTAAAGGGGAATGGAGTCTAGGGGGACCAACTTCTCATCACTCTCAAAAGGAGGTCACCTGTATGCTTGGCACTGAACGTTGTATGTGTACTAAAGTTGAGAATCCTTGGACTCTTTGACTACCTTAAGGGAATTTAACTAGCCATACTTATAGGCTAGGCCCTGATCCTCATTCATCCTCACTTCAACATTACTCCATCCTTCGTCATATTTTATCGACCAGGCTGCTCAAGAGACCATTTTGAATAAGTATCAAAGCGTCATCACATCATGACTGAGACCCATCACTATGACATTACCTCTTCGAACACTCTTCTTGAAATCAGTAAGCTTCGTCTTGAGATCATCATTCTCCTACTGTATTAGGGTGTCAACCTCACCTATATTCTCAGCTTCAATAAGTTGGGCCTTTAAATAACTTATGTCCTTTTGTATGGGGAAACTGACATCTTATAACTCCTTCAGGTTATCCTTTAGCTTAGAAAATAAGGTAGACCAATCCTTATATGACTTGGTCATCTTCTTTAATTAACTTATGAACAGAAAAAAATTCTATGCGAGACTGAGCACTTGTACCTTTGCCAAGAAAGATATAAAGGCTATCAGAAAAGGAGGGAATCTCCTTGGCAACATGATATAAAAGTAAACAAACACATAACAAAAAGGATTCATCAAGGACATTCAAGATAATGCAAACATTTATAATAATAACTTTTTAATGATATCTATAACAAAGTGCGCATATCCCTTACAATTCAACCAAGAGAGAGAAAAAGTATAAAATCCAACAAAACATAATATAAGAGGCCTTATTCCTTCACTTGTTACTCGATCCCAGCATCTTTATCCTTATTCGCCACTTCCTTGTCCTGGGTGGCTAGGATGTTGGTGGATGCTTCCTTATCAATCTTTGGTGGGATCCAGGAGAGTGATCACCGAAGAAATCGAACTCAACAGGGACCTTTCCTTTATTAGGGCTACATCCCAACCCTTTTTGAAGCTAGCCTTCTGATTGTAGGCTAGCTGGACCTTGGCGTAAGTACAAGCCTCCTCCCAGACTTTTCCCAAAGCTGGCATCTTTGGCTATAGGAAAATTGATAGTCTCTTTCACCAACAGATCGTTTTAGCCTTTTGTTTAGTGTTGTCCACATTCAGTAAGCTATTCTCTATCTTTAGCGAAGCCATAACCTCAATAGCGGACTTCTTCTCCCGTTTTAAGGCCTTATCCACGGCCTCTTATGATTTGTTGAGGTTTAATCTATGTTCATCATTCACTTTGGATAGGTCTTAGTGACCATCCAAAAGTTGGGTAAACTCTTTCATAAATTGCAAATAAAAACACATGGCTGGTGTTAGACCAATTCACACTCACAAATGAAAAGGTAAAATGGAAACAAATTGTACTAAAATTGTCATCATGACACAGTTTAGGAATGGCGAATATAAATCTAGTTAGGAGCCAACAACTTTAGTTGCTCACAATTAGTAGGGAGCACGACCCCCCTTATTATACCATAGGCTAAGGATATATTCTATGCCACAAACATGGCCTAGGAGGAAGTGGGGAGGGGAGGAGGACCATCATTCTTCTTAAGGAGGGACCATAAGGGTCTTTTCCTTCCTTTTCTCTTTAATGACCAAAATTCAATCATCACCCCCAGGGCTTTCAGAATCAGTACTCTTCTTGGACTTTGCCTTGGGGGTGAGGTGGACATCATCATCATCTTCTATCCAAAGTACTCTCTTCCTTGGAGGCACTATTAAATCCTCTTTATTGGAAATAATGGAACTAATGTTAAGAGATTCGAAGGAGGAACAAACAAAAGCCTCCTCGTCTGGAATGGGAAGGTTCAGAATATCATCTACCAGACAAGCAGTGAAGATTCTAGTAGTATAGGTAAATTTGAAAAGGAATGAGGTTAATCATGGGCGATCACTACTAGTAAGATATTTCTTCACCCTCAAAGCCTTTAAAATATCAACACCATTTTTATTATCAATAGAGGGATCTTTGTTCTTCCTGGGATCTTCTAAAAAAAATAACCAGAAGAATTATAAACAATAATAATTCAAAATAGCTAGGAAAAGATAAATAAGAATGAGAAAGAAATACATATGTCACACCCTTTGATCTGGGCACAACAACCCAACATATTATTCTCCCTCGAGGAGTGGTCGATGTGGCTAATTTTTTTAAATAAACCCTTGATCTAAATATCCCTTATTAGAATCAGAGAGGTTTATGACCAAAAATATTTTGGCCTTCCTTACTTTTTAATAAACAAAGTAATAGTCCCATAAAGTTAATTGATTCTTTGCACCCTCTTAGCAATACGCCACGTATTTGGGGAAAATTTAGCCTGAACCAACCTAAAAAACTCACAAAATTATAAGAAGAGAGGGTTTGGGGGGAAGCCAATCCCTATCTGAACCACAACCAATGTTTGAATCCAGTGCCCTCCTTCCACAACATTGACATTTCTTAACTCAGGGGCACAGTCGATTGTAACCTATAGAGGAATTGAATAAGAATTCCTAAAATCCTCTAAGATTTTCCCATGAAGAGTATTCACCATTTTCGAAGAAATAAAGCGCGAATACTAAAGAAAACAAAGGAAATGAAGGAGAATGAAGCAATGATGAATAATACTTGACAAAGATGAAGATAATGGCTTAAAAATTAAATGAATAAGAATTATGAAGCTCTGAAGTGCTTTTAACAAAAAAGAGGAATTTAAGTGATAGTTTGAGTTGATGTGTGAAAGTAAACAATGCTTGAGAAGAGTGAACAACAATAATCTGGAACAAGTATAGAAATCGATTTTGGTGCTTCACTTCTCCTCAAGACGTGTACCCTTGCAAGTTGTCACATATTTACAAAATTAACTAGCTGACAAAATTTATTACAACTGACCACTTTATTATACCTTTAACAAATGTAAAATTCTCTGGCCCAATTCTAGCCTAAACATGTCCAGGAATTTTAGGGAAAATTATTGTGGCAAAACAACAGTTGAGCCAAACTATAGCCTATCCGAGCAATCCTAGTAATGCATAATGCAAGTCAAGACCGATCTATTAATAAGGAGGATCAACACAAGCATTTATCACATGGATAATTATGAAGTAGTTATCCTTCAAATGAGCTAATATCGGTTACCAAAAATCACAAGCGAGATAATTAGGGAATCACCACACGAGCTAATAGTAAGATATTGGAGTTCCTTGATCAATTCAACCCCTGTAGTTCTACATGACTATAAATACATACCACACCTCAGGGCCAGGGGTTATATAATTTATACACATTGAGAGATACTAATAAAAATTCTGTGACCTCTCCATGGAGAAAGGAAATTTGCCGAACTATGTATATTTGTGTGCTATGTGTGACATTTTAATTCTCTTTCGTTAATTGGTTTCTAGAATATATTTGTTGGGATTAATTTCACTCACACTTGATATTTACAAATTTTGAATTCTGATGAACTAATTACATAAATATCAGTTTCTGAGTTAATTAAATCTTAGTTTTTGAAAGATGTTAAGTCTTAAAACACTCTACAATATTCTGATCCTATATAATAGCCGAACGTTATGATGCTAATCCGTTTGCAGCTAAAGAAGAAGTTACCCCATTTGTGTCATTTTCCATGACATATAATGTGAATACATTTTTCGGTAGATATTTAATTTTTTCTCCTCTGAATTTTTAGATATGATGTGCTAATTATTGGTTTATATGAAACTGTTATTGTGGGTTGTGTGCTTTTGTACCTAAAATATTTGGAGTTTATTTAATGTAATATCTATCAAACCTACTTGTTATCCATTAATGAACTGAAATTTAAGGGGTTGGATTAACAACATAACTACTAAATGAAAGAATTTTAAAAGGAAAAATTCTACTAGCGTGACTTAATTGCCCAAACCGCTTCTCCAGTTTCTCTATCGGTGTTGATACCAAATTTAGTCTGCTGACATGGCCCAATTGAGTGAAGACACGTGGCAATCTACGTGGAAACAACAAACACTTCCGAGAAACTCAGACGCTCCTAGGAACTATACTACAACGAGGAACACTGTTTCCCCGAGGAACTCTGACGCTTCGACTAACAAGATTTATACGAGGAACTTCTGAGTACCGATCAACTTTTGAGTATCGAGCAGCTTAGGTGGTACGAGTAGCTTAGGCGGTTCGAGCTGCACCTCGAATAAAGCATTAATAGCAGGATAACCAACAGTTTGACTGTTCATTAAATGCTTATCATTCAGATGTATACACTTAAGGGGCATTGAATGTATTACCCTTTCACATTACAACCTTAGGGCTATAAATACATTGTATTACCCTCATTGTAAGGGGACCGGAATTTCTTGAGAAAACTTGTAATCGAGAATTCCCAAACAGTCAACAATAACAAAAACCATGGACGTTGGCCATTCTTATTAGGCTGAACCACTTTAAAAGTTCTTTGTATCATTTTATTTATCTGTGATTAAATAATTAGATATAATCTAATTTTTTACATCAACAGATTGGCGCCGTCTGTGGGAAACGACTGGTAATATCATTTTTCATCAATAACAATTCATCACAAATGGCTACTATTCCAGAACCCAGCAATCGAAACGCTAGAAGCCCTCTAAATCCATCTGCTCCGCCAAATATTCCAGATCTGGCTGGAATAATAACAAATCTGGATTAGGGCAAAAACAATCATGCAAGAAACTATGCGACAACTCATACAAACCCTCCATGGCGGTGCACCAACCCATTCAGGAATGCGAAGTATTCAAAGAAATACCCGTTTACCTTCTTCACGTACTAGGCGTACTGATTCATATCGTACTGAGGAATCTGAAGATTTTTCTTATCAACCTGGACGAACTTCGTCTGTGCGGGCCACACGTATCACTCTCTCTCCAGAAAGGACTAGTGCGCTAGAGAGGTTAAGCAGGGTATCACCTTTTAATCGATTAATACCTAGAAGGAGTAGAAGTCCTCCTAAAGTCGCATCGGGGAGTTTTCGACGACCATCAGATTTAAGGGAAGGATCTGCCCAGTCGCGACCAGCTGCTTGTCAAGATAGATCCCAGGAAGCCACATCAACGTGATCAGTTGCTCGAACCAACATGCCCGAGGAAAGAAACGATGAGTGGAAAGGCTCTATTTAGAGGCTGGAGGATAGATTAGGGGAAATGGCTAAGGCCAAGAACCCTCTAAAATGAACTTTTGTTCAAGGAACACCTTTTGTCAAGGCCATTATAGATTTTTCAACACCATCGAAGTTTAAAGCACCTATTGTGACCCCCAAATATGATGGAAAGAACGGCCTTGTCCTTCATATAGAATAATACCAAGTTGCAGCCAACATCTATGCTGTTCCAGATGAGATGAGATGCGGAGCATTCTCGGGAACTATTACCGGATCTGCTCAAATGTGGTATAATAATCTTCCTCGGGGTAAGATCTCAACTTTTCTTCAACTGGCCGAGTTATTCATTGGGAATTTCTATTTTGGGGCAAAGCCTGTTAAACGAGTAGCACATTTGTTAAGTGTTAGACCAAAAGGTGGTGAAAGTACCAGAGATTATATAACTCGTTTTAATAGAGAGAAACTCGAAGTCATTGATTATGAGGAAAAGACAGCGATTACTTCCTTGATGAGTGGACTACTGGCCAACAAGTTGTACTACACTTTGGCCAAAGATCCACCTAGAACCATGTCAGATCTGATGGGAAAAGCGGCCAAGATTATGAATGCCGAGGAGGCTATGGATGCGAAGAAGAATATGGATGCCAAAGAAACCAAGGTGGAAGGTGATAAAGCTAAGAAGAAATAGCATAAGAACAATAGTAATGACAAACACTCAAAAATATGGTTGTCTTGGGAAGTATTGAGGAAATTTGATAATTATACTCCTTTGAAGAAAGACATCAACCACGTTCTAGAAAAAATCAAGAACAACGAGGAATTAAATTGGCCAAAAAAAATGAAGGCAGACCCTGAAAGGAGAAATAAGGCAAAATATTACGAGTTTCACAAAGATCATGTCCATATGACTAAAAATTGTATAGCTATTCAGAATGAGATTGAAACACTCATCAGACGAGGAAAACTGGCAAAGTATGTTGATCGGAGGAATGATAGAAAAAAGAATGACCGAGCAAGAGAGAAGTCTAGATCTCCTCGTCGAGCAGAAGAGAACAAGAAGAGAGACCATGAAGTTGATCCAGAAGACGACCCCGATCTTCCCAAGAGACCAAGGCAGCCAGAAAGTGAGGTATTTTTAATACGCTTTGGATCATTTGACTGTAATGTTATTACAGGTGGAGATGCAGGAGGAAGATACCTTACTGCCGAGAGAAAAGCTTACCTCTGTGAGGGTCAAGCTAGCTCATACATTCAATGAATAAATCTAGCTGAGGAGGATCGCCCGAGAAAGGTGAACAAAGAGAAATTGGTCATTGGTTTCTCAAAGAACGACCTCGCAGGTGTTCTATATCCTCATGATGACCCATTGGTGATAAAAATGAGGATGAAGGAGGTAATGATTTAAAGAGTACTAGTAGATAATGGTAGCTCGGCAGACATCATGTTCTACTCGTGCTTCGACAGTTTAAATCTAAAGTTATCTCCACTAGAACCTTATCATAGACCCCTCCTCGGTTTTGCTGGGGAGAAAGTATTTCCACTTGGGACGATCAAATTGGATATATTCATTGGTACGTGGTCTGCTTGTCGAAATAAAAGAATACGCTTCTTCGTGATGGATACGAATGTTCAATAATCATACAATATCATCATGGGAAGAGTAGGATTGAAGAAGTTCGAGGATGTACCATCTACGTTACATCAATGCCTAAAATTTCCAATAAATTTTAGAGTAGGATTTGTGAAAGGTGATCAGAAAGTAGCTCGGGAATGCTATTATTCATCTGCCGAGCAAGAGGAACTGGAGGAATCAAGGAAAAAGACTACTACCTATCAAGTGGATGAAGGTGCAGAAATTGAAACATTGGATCCTAGAGATGAGTCGCTACTTGTGAAAGGTTAAGTGGTGGAAGCTACTGAAAACATCATTCTGGACGACGAGCACCCTGAACGAACTACTCAAGTAGGTTCATCGTTGGAAGCCTCACTAAAACAGGAATTGATAACTTTCCTAAGAAGCAGAAAGCAAACTTTTGCGTGGAGTTATGAGGATATTCCCGGGATAGATCCAAATTTCTTATTGCACGAACTCAATGTGAATAAGGAAATCAAGCCTGTGAAGCAGAGAAGAAGAGTATTCAGTCCCGAGAAGAATCAAGCTATACAAGAGGAAGTCGAGAAGCTCCAGAAAGCTTGTTTTATTGAAGATGCTAAATATCCAGACTGGTTAGCAAATGTGGTAATGGTGAAGAAGAACAACAAATGGAGGATGTGTGTAGACTTCACCGACCTCAAGAAAGCATGCCCAAAGGATCATTTTTCGCTGCCCCGAATTGATCAACTAGTGGATGCTACCTCGGGACACGAGCTGCTGAGCTTTATGGATTCTTATTCTAGTTACAATCAGATTAAAATGAAACCTGAAGACAGGGAGAGTACTTCTTTCATTACCCCTAGGGGAACTTATTGTTATAATGTTATGCCTTTTGGTTTGAAAAATGCAGGTGCAACATATCAGCGGCTGATGAACAAAGTGTTTGCAGAACAAATCAGTTGCAATATGGAAGTATATGTTGACGATATGCTGACAAAGAGCAAGAAAGCTGCTGATCATCTAGTTGACTTAAGCCAGACCTTTGATCAACTAGATAAATATCAAATGAAGTTGAACCCAACGAAGTGCATATTTGGAGTACGAGAAGGAATGTTTCTCGGGTACATTATCAATCAACGAGGCATTGAAGCTAACCCTGAAAAGATCAAAGCTCTGTTAGGGCTGCGATCCCTAATGACGAAGAAAGAAGTACAAAGTCTTATAAGACGAGTAACAACACTCAACGGATTTGTATCGCGAGCAACTGATCGATGCCTCCCATTCTTCAAGACGCTCCAAAAAACTTTTGAGTGGAATGATGAATGTGAAAAGGCTTTCCAAGACTTGAAGAGATATTTGGGAACACCTCCACTATTATCCAGGCCAGTGATGGGAGAAAAATTATACTTGTATCTGGCAGTGTCTGAGAATGCAGTTAGTTCAACATTGATAAGAGTGGAGAATGGAGTACAAAAACCAATCTACTACACAAGTAAGGCCTTCCGAGGAGCAGAGATTAGATATCCAAGGCTGGAAAAATTGGCACTAGCATTGATCGAGGCAAGTAGAAGAATGAAGCCATACTTTAAGGCTCATACCATAGTAGTATATACTGATATGTCGTTGAGGAAAGCCCTTCATAAACCTGAAAAGTCAGGAAGATTGATGTGATGGGAAATAGAACTCGGTGAATATGATATAGTTTATGAACCCAGATCATTGCTAAAAGGGCAAGCGGTAGCAAATTTTATAGTAGAGTTCACCTATCCTGATACCCCCGAGGAATAAAAGTTGCTCGCTGATCAACCTGTGGATGTTACAGGATCATCAAATGCCAGCCCAGGCCAACTTAGCTTGGTAAAAGGGAAAGTAGATATTACAGGATCATCACATTCAATCCCAGACCAGCTCAGGTTGGTAAAAGGTCAAGAAAAGATGATCGACGAACAGCAAGAAAAATTAGGAGATGGTGAAAGAAAGCAACAAATTTTCCACCGAGGAACTCTGTCAAATCAGAAATTTGAAGACGAGCTATCTATATGGAATCTGTATGTGGATGGTTCATCTTGCACTAGAGGATGTGGCACAGGGATAGTTTTGAGCAGTCCGGATGAGGTCAACATGGAATACGCCCTACATTTTCAATTCAAAGCTTCGAATAATGAGGCTGAATATGAAGCCATGATGGCAGGTGTTAGTTTGGTAAAAACTATGGGGGCAGAACAAGTTATTGTCTTCAGTGATTCACAACTGGTCATAAATCAAATGATGGGAGTATATGCAGCCAAAGGAGAATTAATGATCAGATATCATGCAAAGGCAAAGGAACTGGTGTCAGAATTTGCTGCTATTCAGGTGGTCAGAATCCCAAGAATGGAGAATGCGAGAGCAGACGCCCTAGCTCGATTAGCATCATCTACTCGTACTGATCTACGAAGAACAATCCCAATTGAAGTATTAGCTAGTCGGAGTATAGATGAAGATCTAACGATGAACTTTATTACCCTCGATTTAGGATCATCATGGATGGATCCCATCAGGGCATATATTGAGAAGGGGGAATTACCAACTGAAAAACTTGCAGCTAAGAAACTGAAGTTTAAGGCTGCTCATTATGTACTGACCAACGGTATTCTATACAAACGAGGAGTTATAGAAGGTTTACAGAGATGTGTGCATCCCACTGAGGTGAAAGATTTAATTAAAGAGGTCCATGAAGGGTCCTATGGAGCCCATGTAGTAGGTCAGACTCTTTTGCAAAGGGTGATGACGCAAGGATACTACTGGCTAACGATGAGGGATGATTGTATATCTTATGCTAAAAAATGTTACAAGTGTCACTGCTTCTCTTCCATTCGAAGAACTCCCCAAGCATTATTGACACCCATTACTTCCTCTTGGCCATTTTCCATAAGGGGAATAGATTTGGTCGGGCCACTGCCGATGACCAGGGTAAGATATAAGTATCTCGCGGTCGCTGTGGATTATTTTGCTAAATGGGTTGAAGCTGAGCCTCTCATTGATATGACATACGACAAGGTGTACTAATTTATTTGGAAGAACATCATTTGTCGATATGGTCTTCCTCATGCCTTCATCACAGACCATGGAACACAATTTGACAACGAGGAGTTCACTACCTATTGTCATTAGTCAAATATTTTGAAGATCCACTCAGCACCAGGCCATCCTCAAAGCAATGGACAAACTGAAGTGACAAACAGAACGCTGCTGAATGGCTTGAAGAAAAGATTGGATGATGCGAAAGCAAATTGGATCAACGAACTACAATCAGTACTATGGGCTTACCGAACTACTCCCCGAGTAGCAACAGGGGAATCTCCATATATGCTAGCATTTGGAAGTGAAGCTGTTATACCCGCCGAATTGGGTCTCCCAACACACAAAATACTGAATTTCAATTCCCCTGTCAGCGATTTAATGAGAAGGTTAGACTTGGACATGCTCGAGGAGGTTAGAGAAGAAGCAACCATTAGAAATTCTTCTTACCAGCAGCGAACAACTTTGTTCTACAACAAGAGAGTGAAGAAGTGTGACTTAAAAGAAGGAGACTATGTGCTAAAGAAGGTGATTCAAAAGCACAACAAACTGGAAGCAAACTGGCATGGACCCTACCGAGTTAAAGAAGTTGTTCGACCAGGGACATACATAATAGAAACTTTAGAGGGGGAGGAGTTTAAGAATGCATGGAATGCTGAACACTTGTGCAAATATTATCAGTAACGTAAACTCTCATGTAATACAGTTTCATCATTATGAATAAAGGGACAATGCTCTGCCCAGTTCTTTCCTTTTATTGGATTTTTTTGCGGAATACTAGTGCTACACACTACTCAGCAACACTCGGACTACTCTACTCAAATGTATTCCTATGGGAAGTAAAACTATTCCTAAAAATGCCAACTTATGTTTGTTAGGAAGTAAATGTATTCCTACGGGAAGTAAAACGATTCCTAAAAATGCCAACTTATGTTGGTTAGGAAATGTATTCCTAAAAATGCCAACTTATGTTGGTTAGGAAGTAAATGTATTCCTACGTGAAGTAAAACTATTCCTAAAAATTCCAACTTATGTTGGTTAGGAAATGTATTCCTAAAAATTCCAACTTATGTTGGTTAGGAAGTAAATGTATTCCTACGGGAAGTAAAACTATTCCTAAAAATGCCAACTTAAGTTGGTTAGGAAATGTATTCCTAAAAATGCCAACTTATGTTGGTTAGGAAGTAAATGTATTCTCGAAAACGCTAACTAAAATTGGTCGGGAGGTAAAATTATTCTAAAAAGTGCTAAAGCTGCTCGTAGAGGAAACATCCACAAACTGTAGTTGGTAGAAAAGGAAAATTTACCGACCTTGGTTCGTCGGAAACATTTTATGAATACGAGAAAGTGATCGAGCAGAATTTTTGATACTCGTAACTTTTTAAATTACTACTAAGTTGGTCGAGAAACAAAACATCATTTTTTCCAAGTGACTACCACAAATTCAAATTACTCGACAATAAGTTGATCGACAAATAACACAATATTGTTATCTTTTTAACAGATACACATGCACAGATGTAAAGTGTTACAAGACAATGGAAATCAAGATTTGCAAATAACATTATTTTATTAAATGTAGAACAAAATACATCAGGAATGAAATACAAATTTATCACATCAATATTCCTATTCTATTGGTTTCTTCCCCTCTACTTTTGAAACAGGTTCCTCGCCAGCAGGTGGATCATTTAAAGCAAGAGGGGAATTTATGAAGTTAAGATCTTCAAACATCCTGATATTCATCACAGATGGTCGATCTAGGAGGTGATCGGGACGAGATATCTCGACATTGGAATCGAGATTGTAATCGCCGAGGTATTTGGAAATCAAACATCGATGGATAGCCCGAGAAGGAATCCAACTCATATCAATCTTGAATGGTGGTACTGGTAGGTCGAGCAGCCGAGGATTATGGTAATCCCACAGGTAATGACCCTTTTCCAGTTGTATCACACCTAAGGCATTCAACCATCCCTGTTTGTAGCCCTCATTATTTGCATTTTGGATACGATTGTCCAAGTGGTGAAGAGCCTCGTTGTAGCCAGCCATCCATAACTCCCTGGGCTACTTGTGGAATTAATATGACAATCTTTCGAATTTCTCATGGAGATTTTTTATGAAGAGTTCTTTATTCTCTAAGATAGATTTCTACTCAGAAAGCTGCTCTTCCATACCCCTGATCTTCTTAGACATCTCAGCCAATGCCTGGTTCTTCGCTATCAGTTGGAAGGTTGGTTCTCTAAAGCATATTGAGTCCTCTGTTCCTCGACAGGAATCCGAGCATCTCTTGCTCGTCCCCGAGGAGCTCTTGCTCGTCCACGAGAAGATGTAAAAGGGCCAACTCTTTTCAAGGTTTCCAACTCATCCCTCAGGTTGGCTTTCTCGATCTCTAAGAACGAGAATCCCTCGTCAGTCACTAGGATCAAAGCATTTGAGGTGGAAGCTGCAGACTTCAACTGAGACACCTCTCTTTGCAGGTTATTAATTTCGTGCTCTAATAACTCATCTATCTGTCTATGCTCTTCGACCTCAACCTTCAACGTTCTCTCCCGCACGTCGTAAGCAGCAAAACGCTTATCATATCCCTTTCAACACTGATTTGCTGATACTTCTTCTCGTACCCCTCGTGCAAAAGGGAAATGGATTCCTTATATTGTTACTGAAGTTCTTCAAGAGTGCCTTGGAGATCCTCAATCATATCATAATAAGCTACATTATTGGCCACTGCACGATCAAGCAGACACTTCAAATATTGGTAGGCTTCAATTGCCTATTCCGAAACATCTTGGCCGAGGATGTCGACGATTTGTGCTGCACTCAGATCCGTGTTACCAGCCTTAAAATATTCATTGCATTGCCGTAACAGCTTTATATCATGAGCAGACAATAATTCCATCCTGGCCAGAAACTAGTAGAGGAAGAAAAAGCAATAATCAATAAGAGTACCAAAAAAGCATGAAGAGGAGAAACAACAGTATGCATAAACAAAAGTTCAAATTTTATTATATCACAAAGTTCAAAGTTACATGTTCAGGGTTACATTTGACAAAGAAAAATAAAATAAAGAGAAACCCGAACAACTCTACACCTTTTTCTTGTCTCCCAAAACTTTCTCGGGAGGCTGGGACGAGGAGGTAGGTTACTCGAAGGGAATAGAGAGTTGCTCGGGGAGCGCTGACAGTTGCTCGGATGAAGTAACGAGTTATTGAAGTTCTTCGTTAGTAGGCTAGATGGATGGGGGATGAGAAACTTGATCTCCTATCACCATGGAAGGCTCCTCAGAGGAAGCTGCGTCCTCTTCTTCGTCTTCAGGAGTTGGAGGGGGGCCAGGGATGTGTCGTTGAAATAATTCAAAAGTTTCATCAACTTTAATTTCTTGTAAAGCAGCGACCCATCCATATCTAAAGTATTTGAGGCTGCCATATTCGACTTGCAACATCATGGAAGCCAAGCCTTTGTTCCACCCTTTATCCCAGCCAGCGCTAAAAGATTTCTTTACAGCAAACTTCCTCTTTGTCTTCTCTGAGGAAATCTTCTCGGAAAGAAGGTCATCAGCAGCTTTCAATTTATTCTCAACCTCCTTATTCTTACCGCTTACTTCCCGAAGTTGACCCACCTCCTCTTCAGCAGCCTTGAGCTTATTTTCAGGCTCCCCAGCATTTTTGAGCTTCTCTTCGAGCTCTTTATTCTTCTCCTCCAGACTAATTAATTTTTTCTCCAACCCCTTGGAAACCTCAATAACCTGAGCTTTTTCCTACTCGATCGAAGCAAGCTTCTTCTCCCAAGTTCCCTTATCATCAGTATATTTCTGACAAGAATCTTTCAGAGACTGCGTCAAGCCCATCAAAGCTTCCTCTACACCAGGCGAGGAGCTTAAAGCTTTAATAGCTTCATCTTTCTTTAAAATTGTGTTAAAATAGCTCACCAACTGTGAAAAGAAAATGAAAGCAAATCAGTGCACATATACAAAAAGGAAAGAATGAAAATTTAAGACTATAGGACTTACAGAAGCAATGTGGCGAGCTGCCAATGTGGTAACTGTGTCCCGAGAAAGGTTTTCCTCAATACCTTGGATCTAAGGAAAGATCCAAGTCTTCACCGAGCTCATGGCAGAGCTCGGGGGAATGAAAGTAGGAATACCAGTTCCAGTAGTTGGGGGCTGAGAGATGGTTTCAGCCAAATTGACCGAGGAGCTCTTCTTCAGCTTCCTCGGGGAAACAGGAATAGTTTCAACCAATGAGGAACTCTTGGTCGGTGATATGACAATCACTTCTTTTGGAGCATCAGTCTTGCTAGGGGCCACTGGAGGCTTCTCTGCAACCTTCACAAGAGCAGCCGGAGGGGCTGCATCAACTTTCTTTGTCCTTTCTGGGACATCATGTTTACTTCTTTTTGCCTCTCCAGCACGAGAGGCAGGTTTCTCAAAAAGGGTAGGAGGTCTTCTTTTCTTCATCCTTTCATTCAGAGGAATATGTGATTCAGGCGAAGAACTTGTAGAGGCTGGTATTATTCTGTGTCTCTTATCACCGGACGAGCAGTGAAAGAGGAGGTGTAACTCTTGTACTGCAGCAAATATGAAGCTGACCTAATGTGCTCATCGGAAACAGTTTGATGCAAACTCCAGATAAGTTTTAAATGCCTTATATTAACGCCTACCTCTTTTGGGGATTTTCTTTTACTGTCAACTACAAATAAATAAACATTAAAATATCAGTGAAACATTTTATCAAACATAAAGGAAGCATAATCTCAAAATAAATAAAATGAAATAAAAACAACATATCCCATTGCCATAGGGAGGGCATCTGGGACCCTGATACACTTCATCTCCAGATAAATGAGCATGTTGCCAATTTTTTATAACAACCCCGTGCTCAAAATAGTCCCTATTGGCATTCGAGAGATTGAACACTAAAACCCTATTTAAAAATATAGTTTTTAAATAAAAAGTACTATCACCAACAGCCCATCTATAACAAAACATGATTTCTGGAATTCCTATGGGAGTTCCATGAATTTGATTTAGTCTATGAACCCCATTAACTTCTCCATGTATTGGGGGCGATTCTTGCAGGAACAACGTCAAAATATTGACAGAATTCCAGACATAAAGGATTTGGTGGAAAATAAAAGCCACATTCAGCAATAAAGAGACTGGGGAACCAATGTCCCTCAGCCAAACGAAAATAATCGGAAGGTTCAGAAAGTTCCTCCAGAACAACCCATGAAGGAATAGAAAAATCAGAAAGAAATTTATCAAGAGATTCAACAAGGTAAACCATGATGAATAAAGGAAATGAAGAAGGAGGAAGAAGATCTTACAGAAAAAGAGTGGATCTGTTGACAACGAACGATGAAAAGGATGAACGCACAAGAGAGTAAGATAATGGAAAACTCGAAGATACAAATTTGAAATAGTAGAAGATCATGGGATTGTCTGTGACGCTTAAAACCTTATCTTGAGAAACGGTAAAGTTAATGATTACAAAAAGAAACGATTACGCTACTAGCGGCTAGAAGGACAAAAAGTACGCGGAGATCGGGCGGTTATAAAAATTCAAAAAAGCCTGATTCTACGAATTTGGAAGGAAAAATAAATACAAAGGAAACACTCCTAAAAATCAGGAGGACCATTTAAAACTACCATATTTCGAGAAAGAATGTTCCACACTCCTTAAATTTCGAACTATGAAACATTGGGGGCTTCTGTTGATACCAAATTTAGTGTTCTGACATGGACCAATTGAGTGAAGACACGTGGCAATCTATGTGGCAACAACAAACACTTCCGAGAAACTGAGGCGCTCCGAGGAACCATAGTACAACGAGGAACACTATTTTCCCGAGGAACTCAGACGCTCCGACCAACAAGAACTCTACGAGGAAATTCTGAGTATCGATCAACTTTTGAGTACCGAGAAGCTTAGGTGGTACGAGCAGCTTAGGCGGTCCGAGATGCACCTCAAACAAAGCATTAATAGCAGGATAACCAACAGTTTGACTGTTCATTAAATGCTTATCATTCAGATGTATACACTTAAGGGGCATTGAATGTATTACCCTTTCACATGTACAGTATTGAATGTATTACCCTTTCATATTACAGCCTTAGGGCTATAAATACATTGTATTACCCTCATTGTAAGGGGACCGGAATTTCTTGAGAAAACTTGTAATCGAGAATTCCCAAACAGTCAACAGTAACAAAAACCGTGGACGTAGGCCATTCTTATAAGGTTGAACCACTTTAAAAGTTCTTTGTCTCATTTTATTTATCCGTGATTAAATAATTAGATATAATCTAATTTTTTACATCAACAATCGGTATACAAAACAATAAAAAACAATAGCACACAATAATCCTCCTATCTGGTCTCTCTCTATCTATTTTCACTCTCACACACACACAGATACACACCCACACCTACACCCACTTACGCGCACACACACATGCACATAAACTGCATACTTTATTTATACCTCAAATTTTCCTTTATTCTCTATCACAGATTTGTATTTAGTCATTATTAAAATATGATAGAATTTTAGGGTTTAATTTTTTTCCATTCTTTCAATCCAACTCAAATTTAAAATTCTAGGTGATTAATTATTTCAAGGTTTTATTTATAAAATTATATCTAGTTATTTTAGTGTTTTCTTCTGCAATTACATTAAAATGTTTTAGGATTCTATTTAGCAATTATATAAAATTGTCTCAGGTCTTTAATTTTTCAATTACAATTTATCAAATTACGCTTTCTCTCTCTCTCTCTCTCTATCTCTCTCTCTCTCTCTCTCTCTCTCTCTCTCTCTATATATATATATATATATATATATATATATATATATATATATATATATATATATATATATATACATATTAGTTTTGCCCCAGCATGTCAATACATATGGTATTCCCAAATGGTAATTATTACAACCCATATGGTATCCCCATTGATCTATTTTCATGAACTATAAGTTTAATATTGCAAATGATGTAATGAGATATATTCAGTTAGACCATAAGTAACAAAAATAACAAATAACAAAATAGACTCAAAGCGTTCTTTTCATATCATAAATTGGTAGGTTAGTATCTTTTTTTTAGTTCGTGATGTATTGGTTAGAAAATTATATTTTTTTCATACTTTATATTGTTACTAATATGTGTTTTAAAGATATCATAGTTGTTTTTACTATGATGTGAGTTTTAAATCCCCATTTTTTTTATTTATGGAAGTGTTAGTAAATATTTGAACCCACTGCTTCTTAATCAATTTTTGCGTACAAGAATTGAACTTGTCTGTGAAACGTGATTTTTTTGGTAGTGTGGAATGTCACTAATATTGAACAAATATTGGATGAATGTGAGGAAGGGAGTAATAGAGGTGAACATAAATTGATTTAAATATTTTCTTAACACGACAATTAGAAACAATGGACATTAGTTCTTAGTATTTCCTTTTCCTTATTCAAAGTGTAAAAATTAAAATCATTTCAGTGCATCAAATATCATAAGTCATTTGATTAGGCATGGTATAAATAGGACATATACTACGTGCGTTTTACGTGGTGAAAAATGATCCTTGATTATAATAAAATATCTCAAACTAGAACTTAATGAATGCGAAGGAGATGTTGAATAAGAGAACAATCAAAATTCAAGGCTATAAAAGAAAATATTCACGATGTAAGGCTTCAGAACATCCAAAATGAAAGTCTTTAGAACATTTTGAATAGTGAGAAGGAGTTTATGAATAATCTTATGTTAATAAGGACAAGTATAGCGAGTATAAGAGATTAGGGACCAAAAAATTATACCCTTAATATGAGAAACCTAAGACTCCCTTTGAAATTGTGTAATTGCATAATTTTAAGAGACAACTTAGTTTGTTTGTAAATAGTGTGACCACTATTTTGTTTGTCTTGAACAGGTGGAATCCAAAAAAAAAGAACATTACTAGAAAAGTATATGTACATGAAGAGAATGATAAATAATTTGGGATGAAGTGAACTAAATCCATTCTTGATTAACATCTAATCTATATTGGAAAAAAATTAAGATTTAAATTAATGTACCTGATGTGGACAACTAAGATATGCATTGACCTAGAGAAAAAAGGGAAAGGAAAAGTTCATGCAAATAATTGATGAAAGTCTTAAGGCATGTCCACTTAATTCTAATGCTAGTGAGATTGTATAATACACCTTGGATATTGAAAAAAATGAAATAAAACCATCGAGCAATTTGTTCATGGTATAATCAACAACATACCTATGATTCTTCCCAATGGATCATAATAAAAGGTATATGGCCCCATTTTTCTGAATAAGAGAGAAATGTCTGGCTTCCAATAGCAACAGATAGGTTCAATCCCATGTTATTCATTCTAGTAGTTATTGTTGATGTCTTGTCATGATTGTGCCTTACTATTGGGTATGTTTATTCTTCGTGAAGGGTGAGTTCAAAATCATATCTCTCTTGGTTTTGCATAAAAGGCATCAATCAAGATAGTTATGTTTTTATCCAACCACTAGTAGATGAATCCTTGAGATATATGTTAATGTGGGGGAATTATGGGTTTCCCACATATGGGAACTTATTTGGGTAAAAAGATATGGTTATAAAGCATGTCCTTTTTTATGGTGATGACACTCCACCCATTCAACTAGAACATAACACGAAGATAGTTTTCACAAACTATTATATATATTTTTAGTAATTATTATCCATTTTGGAATGGTTGAGGTTTTGCACATAGGACACAAGAACTTGGATATCCAATTATTCGACTTAATGGATATGAAATTGTGGATGAGTTTAGAAACACCAGGTATGTACCTATGAATGTCCCAAAAGTTCCTAGTAAGAAGACAAAGTCTAATAATATGAATAAGAGTGGCAATGTTGAAGTTAAAGAATCTTGATATAAAAGATCCATTTTCTTTGACATAAAATATTGACTTTACTATAAAGTTTGACATGTCATTAATGTGATACACATTGAGATGAATATTGAGATTGTTTAATAAACACAATTCTTGATTTTAATAGAACAAATGATACTAAAAATGGTCAGTTGGATATGAAGAACATGGTCATAAAGAAGGGTCAATGGGTGTAAGTTGATGGAGACGGTAGAAAAAAGATAAAACTAACAATTCCATTTATATTGGACGAGGAAGAAAAAAGACTAGTCCACCAAATTTTAAAAGACTTAAAGATTCCTACCAATTTATGTCTAACTTTATCAATATAGCAAGTCTTTGTCCACCTTATTCGCACTCATTGATGTCTTATGACTATCATTTCATAATGGCATATTTAGTACCCCTGATGATCCAACACGCCTTTTTGAAACACCGAGATTTAAGAAGAGGCGATCCAATAATTAATTTTGTTCTTTAACATGTAACACTCTAATGGTTTGATTCAGGTACATGTTTGTAGACATATTGTGCATGTTGGATAAATATTTTCAACCTACGTTTTTGGCATATTAGCATTAACCTAACTGTGCATCTTGTAGATGAAGCCTTAGTTTGTGGACCAATTGAACCCTTAGTTTTTGGACCAATTGACGATCATTTAATATATCCATTCGAAAGGTGACCTATTTTATTGATTAATATAATAAATTATTCACCAATGAGGTTAATATTTCATGTCATTATTTTTTACTACCTCAAATAAATAGGACGATGAAAGTTTTCAAAGATATACCTAGTAATAACTTATATGTTTATGGCTCCATGAGGGAATCCTATGCTGTTGCTGCATTTATTAGATATTTCACGGAGTACATGAGAAATTGACTTGATGGAAATCATAAATGTTCATGTAGACACCACAATCTAAGACTCCCTAAGTCTCTCCTTAGGTCCTTAGCAACTCCCTATTTCACTAGAAACCCTAGGTCATATTGTGAGTACTAATCTAGAGGCCATCAAGCGATCCCTGGCCCTATTTGACTCCAGTCAACTCTATTGTCAGAGAAAAATCTCAATAAATCTTCGAAGGGATTTGAATTCACTTTCCAACAATCCTCTTCATGCACAAAATAGCAAAATTGTTCAGATGAACGAACCATTTTACCACTGAAAATCGATTTGGAGGCTACCAGGCACTCCCGGTGTAATGTGCCGCCCCAGTAAATTAATTAAATTATATTCTAATTATAATTGAAGAGGATTCAAGTATATGGAAGAATTTTGGGTAAAAGTTGGAGAAAAATATAAATAAAAGGAATCAGGGTCGCTCAAATGACTTGGTGATGTCGTTCGAATTACATTTAAAGTTGCCAGATGACAATATTCTAACGACGTGCTACAAATTTATAGTAGCATGTTGCACGAAGGGTAGTGCGATGAAGATATCAAGTGACGAGAGATTTAGTTAAAGTGACATGGACTTGTCATTCGAATAACACACATCGAGTTTCTGGATCTGATTGCCCTTGTGTGTTGTCTCATTTTGGAGCCTTGATTTTATGTGTTGCCAATCTCAGATCATTCCAGGAAGGGGAAAATGAGTATTTGTCTATTAAGAGGTGTTTTATAAAGTGTTTTTGGGTTTATTTTTTTGGGAAAAATAGAAGAAGAAGAAGAAGAAGAAGAAGAAGAAGAAGAAGAAGAAGAAGAAGAAGAAGAAGAAGAAGAAGAAGAAGGAGAAGGAGAAAAATAAAAAGAAGAAGAAGAAGAATCGTGAGAGTGTGAGAGAGAAATGGAAGAGGTGGGTGGTCTTCCACCACCTTCCACCACCAAACCATCACCCCTATACTATATACCACCAGTAAAACACCACTTTTATGATGTCTTCCACCATATTTGAACCAAAAACACCCATTTCCACCATGTTCAAGGTAGATATACAAATTTTGGAGTTGTATTTGGGGGTTTTCCTTGAAGAATATAAAGTGGGTTTTACATTGGATCTTAGGAGGAAGGATTTGTCAACCCCTTGAGGTCACATTTGAAGGTGGGGGTTGCTCCTCCTACACCAATGCCACCATTAGAGCCATTAGAGGTGGGTGACCTTAATCTTGGTGTAAGAATGCCAATTTTACATTGTAGCCTTGTTTTAGACTATTTGAGTAGGGAGTATTTAGTTAATGGTATATTTATTGTGTAAGAAAATAATGAATATTTTTATGGAATAAAAATGTTCTGAAAAATGTTATTTTGTTAAAAATAAAGAATGGATAATTATTTCAATGTTTTGAAATAATGAAAGTTGGTGTTTTATGAAAATAGTGTATTTTTTAATAATTTTGATGAAAAACATTTTATGGAATACAATGTTCGCAGATAATGTGATTTTGTTGAAAATAAGGAATAAGTAAATATTTTAAAATTTTGGAATATTGAAAGATAATATATTTTGTGAAAATGAACATTTCTATGAATATTGGTATTAAATATTTTGTGGAATAAAATGTTTGGAAATAAACACCTTTTCGGCAAAAAATTGGGGAAAAGTAGGTTTAAACCATGTTCTAGGATTTGGGGTCTAAAATACTTTTTCTTATGCGTATAAACTTGTAGTATTTTGACGTAGAACATATAAACAAGTTTAAAGAAGATTTTGTTGGGTTAAAACAAGAAATAATAAAAGTTGGAATTTTAGACTTCAAAGTATGTGTAGTGGGGACTAAAAGAAATAGTGGGTATGAAGTTAAAAGACTACATGTTAAATATAAAAAATGACAATTTTCTTATAAAAGTAGTCTTAAGGGTGAATGTATTTCTTGAATAATGAAGTAAAGAAATATGAAGGTTGATAAAACTTATTAATTAAGTCTTAATGGGCAAACATGAAATGGTTAGTGAGTTTAACTTACTAATGTTGTGAAAGGTTAACACTTATGGAATTAAAAGGAAGTAAAGTTGTATAATGTGTTTCCAATCAAGTAAAAGATTAATCCGAGTATGAAAAGGTGTTAGAGGGTTAAAAGCACTTAAGAATTTGGTATAAGTAACTTAATAGTTTTTTGGTGAAAATAACAACTGTGAAAATGGAGTAAAAGTATGATTTGGAAACAAATAGGTAAAATGGTAAGCTTACTTAAAGTGGAATATTTTTTTAAATAAAAATATTACAAAGGGCGTTACACAAAGTAGTCCTAAATGAATATGATTTTTGGAATAAAAATCAAGGTTGAAATATAAAGGACACAAAAGGAAAAAAATTTCAAGTGTAACACAAATTGGGGGGGGGGGGGGTAAAGTCTCCAATTTTTCCCTCGATTGGGTAAAAAGGAGAAGAAAATATTGTGGACATTTATAAATTGTTGAAACATATTAAAAAGAACTCGAATGACACTGGGCTAAATCAAGAAGGGCTAAGATCCACTTGGTGAAAATCCCTAAATCACTGGCAAGAGCATATGGTGCCATAGCTAATGGTGTGGAGCCCGTGGAAATATGCAGTATAAGAAGATTTTGAGAAAAAAGTTAAATTAAATATGGAACATATCAAGAAATGAGTTGTGTGATAAATGTGTTAATACAACCTAGCTTGAATGAATATAATAAATGATCTGGTAAATGTGAAATGGACAAGTTAATGCGTAAATCTACTAATGTCCTTAAGATAAGGAAAAAGGTTAAAGAAAGTGGGTAATTTGGTGGTTAAGCAACCTAAATGGTTAACCCATATTTAACACAAGAATGTGTTTTAAAATGGATTTTCAACGACTAAATAAGTATTTTCTAATACGGTGAATGCGTGAGTTGAAATGGTGATTTTCAATGGAAATACTAAAGTGGATTGAAATTAATGAAAAATTAATTTCGGTAAAGGAATGGGTTTAGATAAATTAAGTGAAAGGGTTTCAAACATCGAACCATATGCGTTAAATAAAGTGGTAAAGCTAAGTGTTAATAGGTAAAGATGTTAATAAGATTAAGGTCAATTAATCTGGATAAGTAAGGTTTTGGGAAGTAAAATTGTTAATACATTGGCATGTGTACTTTCAATGGTACACGTATGTAGATATATGCATATTTTCACATGAATGTGTTTGTATCGTGTGAATATTCCTTTATGTCCTCCGTTTCTATACTGTTTGTATAAGTTCCACCGGACATAAGCTCACATCCCCACTTTGTTATGGCAGGTTGAGAGCTGTTCTATATTTTTAGGGCGTTTTATTGTTAAGTATAATATATTTGTATCGTGTTAGTATCTCTGTTTACTTAGACTTTATGGTGCTCCCCATAGTTCCCTCATGTAGTTTTTCTTGAAACTGAAATTGCATGATAACAACTGAAATGTTAATTAAAATAAAACTGTACTAGGAACATTATATAGGTTATTCCATTGCACTTCACACATAATGCTTGGGTCAGATCGAGTTGACTCATGAGTAACCCATAAATCTGGATCGGGGCATTACAAATGGTATCAGAGCTCTAGGTTCAAGGTTCCTATCGGGTGTGATGTGGTGAGGCCGATGTTGGATCATTCGACATCACTGTGGTTTGGGTCAGTAATGCTAGTTTGATGACGGTTTAGTTCCTGTCCTCGACGATAAAGTCTAGGAGGTTTTCATGATACGTTAGATGACGGTTAGATTGATGGTTAATAATCACTTCTACATTTATGATTAGAATTGTAGTAATTTATCGATGTCCATGTAAGCCTATAGTGGTGAGACCGTAGTTCTTAGTGTTAGGTGCATGTGTTATATTTTCGTGACATATAATCAATTGATGTATAGATAGGGTAAAATGATGCCCAAATTGAAAGTGGCACGAGTTGCACATAATCAATGATAGAGGTTGATGGTTAGGGTGTCTCGATTAGGCACAAATGATTTGTAATTGAAGGATATGTGTATCACCGTTAGGTGCGACGCTTATAAGTAATTAACACCAGAGATGTAATTAGGCAAATTTGATCTTTGGGGTGATATTGCAAGTGATAGTATTTCGGTGTACAGATGAAGTTGTGTAGGCTAATAGTGACAACTTTGTAATCTTTTGTGTGAGAGGTGTCATGAGATAATGTGGATGATAAGAGTTGCCTTGCTAGTTGCATTGGTCAGTAGTGTTCACGGCAACCTAATAGGTATCTAAATAGCATTCACAAGTGTTGATTTGTGGTGAGAAAGTACTGCCCATTGGTTGAAAACATAGATTGGGTGTCCCTTGATTATGATATGATATTTAGTAATAGGATATTGTGTGGCATCCGTGGTGAAGGCCTTGGTGTTTGTAGGCAATACCCGATGCCCGTATCCTACCAAAACATATATGTTTGTGTTAACTCGTGGATTGGAACATGGTGTAATATTCATGTAGCAAGGCAATTTAGTTACCACAGTTTAATATTTATTATGGAAGACCTTGATATTTATAAACTACAGGAGACGTCTAGTATCCCGTTATTACCCGTAGTAGCATCAATTATATTATATACGTGTCTTATAGTCGCACTCATTTGGAAGGAGGGTGATGTTAGCATCTAAGTGTTGGGACTCATTTAGCCGTCGAGGTAATAGCTAGGTGCAAGAAAATTCTAGTGTGTAGATAGTCCATAGGCACATGGAGGTGCCCATGAGATGAATTTGTGGGTGGCATCATTGAGGATAAATATTGAATTTTTTGATCTATTAATGTGTTCTAGGATTAAGGTGAACTATGGTTAGAAGCTCGTGGACTAGTGTCCTTGCAAGCACCAAGTAATATCGACGTGAGTAACGAAGAGTTTGAACAATTCATCTAAGATGATAAACATGTAGACAATGAAATCTCATCAAATTTAGGGATTTCATGTTGGGTGTTCTTAGGAGACCAATTTATTACGACAAGAAGAGGCAATAGCATTATAGTAATGACAATATTGAGGTCAGGTGATGATCCCATATTAACGATCGTATACTGTATGTGCTCGATATGGTTTCCCTATCCACACATAAGGGTGATGTGAACCCTAAGGAAAGGTGATAGTCGTATGCTTTATGAGTGATTCTCAAATGTTATGGAATGACTAGTATGAGTGTGATGATATTTGGTTTTGAGGCACACTAGGAAATATATTCGAGGTTTAGAGTGATAACTCCATGTGGAGACATGCTAATGGAGACTAAGGTGGGGTAGCATCGAGACATGATTGTTATGTTGGGGTGTCGACAACATATGCTAGAAGAACCTTAGAAATGCAAGGATTAATTACTGGCACATCTTGCCAAGTGGGTACGCATTAGAGATGTACCTCGGTATGATGTCAGCTACCCTTAGGGTGCTAATGATGGCGGGTGTGGTCATCATAATGATACCGTTTGTATAAAATTGTTAAGGTAAATTGATGGAAATCTTATGGTCAAAGGGACATGGTTATTTGCGTGCCTTTTTTGACTAAGTAATAAATATGGGAGTTTAGGATTCAATCACAATATGTTAAATCAGACAATAACCTAGGTGTAATAGGTTGGTGATGTTGTCACTTATTTTTGGATGACTTAGATATAGGCAAGGAAGAAGTATCCGCTAGTTTGAATGGTGCGCTTACGCCAAGGGTGTGAAAAGTAGGGCCTTGATCCTAAGGAGGGAAGTATGGCATTGATTTTCTCAATGACTACTGATTTGTAAATTACGATCGCAATATGAAAATGAATAGTCATGATTCGATTCGTCATGGCTAGTGATCCGGGCTAGGGTGTATCCATAGAAATATTACTTGGTGAGAGTTTTATGAATGAGTAGTGTAACTTCCAGTATATGATATAGGTTATCTTCTGTGAGTCAAAATCGGATGCCTATGGATAAAATTCCTCGGGACGGTTTCATGTCCCTCTGACTCTAGTGTGTTCCTTTTGGCTTTGGCAATCAGAAATCGGTATTCTCACCTACTTGGTGACTCAGATTGGTTCCATGGCATGGTACGGTTCGATTGAGCTCGAGAGAAGGTGTTGGATCGGGTTTGGTCAATAAAGCTCGGCAATTGGGTTCTCTCATTTGAGGTATTCTTGATATTTCACAAAACTTTGTGTAGGGGTGGCTATACTTTTAGCTATTTCTTTTTTTCGTAATATCAATCTCCCATAGACTAGTGGACTTTAAACTGGCCAGTTCAATAGTGAGTGGATCGAATTGTGACGACCATGATAGTGGGTTGAGGACATGGTACAATTTTGTAAATCAAGGGAAACTTAACATACGATATTTCTTTGCCATAGTGAGTGGATTCAAATTAGGTACGAGTGAGTACTCGAGGATGAGTCACCTAAGCAACATTTGGATTCATTAGAATGACGCAGTGGAAGGTATAAACCGGGTGTATAATAATGATTTGATGGATTATCACTCTATGGAGTGAGATAATGATATGGTGTGACTATCAAAAAATTCATGCGAGTTATGTAGTTAGGATAACCTGGGAATTTATGAGATGCAGGGTGTGTGATCCTAAGCTGGATATTTATTTTGTGATATATATAATGGATGATCATACCATGAATTGCTTTGGGTGATCATTACTCTCTAGAAGATGATTATTCCCTAATGGTGCCAGTATGCCGTAGGTACTAGCATGGGTAGTTCTAGGTATTATATAAACTATATTATAAGGCTCATGAAGACTTGGAGTCAAGTAGGTAGTGTATTGGTTGACAAATGGTGATCATTAGGTCATGGGGCATTCTAAATACTCGATGACATTAGTGTTGAGGACATCGATAGTGTTGCTTTACAATATTTTATTTCTTAGAATAAAAGTTAGTGTACCACATGAGTTTGAGGATTGATGGTACGAGAATTTCAAAGACAAAATTCCCCAAGGAGGGAAGTTTGTAATTTCCTATCCCAGTAAATTAATTAAATTATATTCTAACAATAATTGAAGAGGTGTTAAGTATAAATATGGAAGAATTGTGGGAAAAAATTGGAGAAAAATAAAAATAAAAAGAATCAGGGTCGCTCAAACGACTTTGGGATGTTGTACGAGCGACATTTGAAGTCGCGAGATACATCACGCGAAGGTCTCTAGATGAATAGATTCTAACGATGTGCTACTGACTTATAGTAGCATATCGCACAAAGGGTCGCACGATGAGGAGATCAAGCGATAAGAGATTTCGTTCGAGCAACATGGACTTGTTGTTCGAACGACACACGTTGAGTTTTTATATCTAATTGCCCATGTGCATTGTCTCATTTTGGAGCTTTGATCTTTTGTGTTGCCAAGATCTAATCATTCGAGGAATGGAAAAATGAGTATTTGGCTATTAAGGTTTTTTTTATAAGGTGTGATTGGGTGGTTTGGGGTTTATTTTGTTGGGAGAATTAGAAGAAGAAGAAGAAGAAGAAGAAGAAGAAGAAGAAGAAGAAGAAGAAGAAGAGTGAGATAGTGAGAGAGAAATGGAATAGGTGGGTGATCTTCCACCACCTTACATTACAAAACGACCACCCCACCACCATAGACCACCACCGAAACAATCCTTTCAAGATGTCTTCCACCATTTTTGAAACCAAAACACCAATTTTCACCATGGTCAATGTAGGGGGGATTGAAGATAATCTCGAGATTAGAGATAATCCCTCCTAGCTAATACAAAAGACTTAAGGGACTAAGGCAACGAGGCAGCTCAGTGTGGAAGCCCAGGGAGATCTTCCAACGAAGTAACTGATCGAGAGGGCTCAACCTTTAGCTTTATTGTCTTACTTTGTCATGTTGTATCTTTTTATATTGTCTACAGCTATAATGACTGTAATGATGCAACGATTATAATGCTATTCAATGTGAGGTCAGACGGTACTCGCGAGAGTCCAGGCCTGGTAAGGCCTGGGAGAGATTTCATGCTCTATCGGGAGACCTAGTTGTGGGAACTTAAGAGGGAATTGGTTTGGAGGTTTGAGAAGTGAGGTAGCATTGGGGCTTGTCTTGACCATCTTAGATACACCTGGTAAAACACCGAAAGACTTTTGATTGTGGAATATTGGATAGAGCATCCTTGAGTTCCATCGTGCGTTGAGTTATGAACCAAACATCCCTATACTTAATGTCACATCTACTTTAGGTGATGTTACTAGACATTTAAGCATTGTCAAATAGGTACTTGGGTAAACCACCACGGTATTTGGGGACGTCTAACAGTTGGTGAGCCACCTCTGTGTTGACAGCCCCATAATGCACAATGATTAGGCAAAAGGCATGTCTTGGCATTTAATGTTTATGACGTGGATATGACTAGTCCATCAAGCATTTAATGAATGTGACATAAAGTATGAGGGATGTCTTTCACAACAGTAAAGACAGAGGAACCCCAAGAGTGGTGTGGAGGGGCTATTTATGGGCCTCAACCACTTTTGAGGGGGATGATGTTTTTTAAGGGTTCTTTTCTAGAGATTTATTGGATAGAGAGAAAATAGACCAGAGAGAAGTTATTGCAAACCAGAGATCTTACTCACCCACCATTGTCATTTGTTGTGAAGATTTTAATAGCTAACCAGAGATCTTTCAGAGGTTGTTGGTGCGTTTGGCTGCCTATCAAGGTGTATATAGGGTGCTTACTCCTCTCTCCCTCTGAACGAGCTGTTTATGAGTTTTCCTTATTGTTGTTTGGGCTATACTCGAATGTATTGTGAGTCCAATTTGTGTGTTGATCAAATAAAATATTATGTGTTTATTTGTATCCATTGAAGAGTTTTTGGATTATCATTTATCACCATACTTATAGGGGTTACACCTCAACTAGTATTACTATACTCCCAGGATACAAGGGGACTACCCTCTTACATTTGGCGACTTCGTTGGGGTATTATTATTTTAGAAATTTAGCTCATGATAATGTTAATCGCGCTATATATTTGATTTTATTCAACGCCAAGAAGTGCAAGATGCGAGAGAGCTTAAAGAATCTAAGGATAGGGTCCCTTAGTTGGATGTGCGTCCAGTTCAAACGACGAAGGGCATCCCAGGGATAATACAAGCTTCCACGAACATTGTGACGGGGTAAGCTCAAGTGTCCCTCCTCATGAGTAAGTTTTATGAGTTTTTACAGACTCCTGTTGCTTCAACGATGCTGGGGTAATTTGATGCCAATTCCTTCGTGATGCCAATGGTGGCTCCAATATCCCTAATAAGTGCACCTATAACGGGAACTTACCCATTAAACACAATACCCACTCCTATTCCAATAGTGGGTGACCCAGATGTGATGGGAATTCCACCCGTTGGGGTTACTCCAGGTGTAATGACTGTCCCACTAGTGGTCCATCTAGAAATTCCTCCAATGATCGAGAAAACACCAGCATCTGCTTTGGACGTGATGAGGAAAGAGATACAAAAAGAAATGCTAAATATGTAGAAGCTTCCTCATAATCAGCTAGCGAAGTGGCATCGGTATATGATGAATTTCGTACGTGCTATCCTCAAGAATATAATAATGAGACATACTGGAAGGACTACATTCCTCCCATCTTCGAAAAATACATTGGGAAGGGGGGAAACCCAAAGGAATATATTAAATGCTTCATCGGACACTCTGAAGATCATTGTAATAACAATAATATCAAGTTGAGGGAGTTCTCCAAATCCTTTACCGATAAAGCCTATAACCGGTACTCCCATTTGGTGTCGAAAAGTGTTTCAATGTGGGAAGAGATGCATGTGCTATTTGTTCAGAAGTTCTATATAGTAGAAGATGAGTTACATTGACTCGGTTAGGTAGGAAGAAACAATGATCGGGGGAGGATGTGGTGGCATATGTGCAAAGATTCAGGGAGAGGTTGTTCAGTGTGAGGGAGGAAGATAAAGAGTCCAAACTATTGAATCTTTGCGCTGAAGGTTTGCTCTGAGAATATATCTCTCACCTTATTAATGAAACACACAAAGGAACTTTTGTAGTATTTTTTAAAGAAGCAAGAAATATATAATTGGTGGTTCGACCAAACCCCGTTATAGTATCGGGGTTGTTTAGGAAGACAATACAACCCATTGAAACATGTGCCCAACACCCATGGATAGGATGCACCGATGGAGGTGAAGGGGCTAAGTAGTCAAAGAAAACTAGCAGGGAAAAGTCTAGAAGAAATAGAGAAGACCCACCACCACTTCCTTTCATCGTTGAAGAGGCTGTTAGTTGCAACAACACCATGGTTCAAGGAGGAATGATGTATGAACCAAAGTCCATTTCGGCCATGGATCCAGATGCAGTAACGAGAGTTAATCTTAAGTACTGTTAGGTCCATCAAAAATTGGGTCACCCAATAAAGACTTATTTCATGCCGAGAAAAATCATTAGTAAACATATGAAGACAGGAAATTTGCAGATCCCTCAAGAGTGTGTAAATGTTAATCCCCTCCCACCAGATAGGGAAAATTTGGTGGTTGCCTATGATGGGGAGGTCGAACGAGAAGAGAAGGAACTGGAGTTCTAAGGGGAAGACTCCGAAGACGCTTTGGAATATTGTATAAGGGGTGTAGCCAATGTGGTCATAGCCTATGAAGAAGCAAGTGCGAGGGATGTGTAGGAGGTATACAATTTGGAAGGAGAAGAAGTGGACCCAACTTTAGAGTACCAAGTTGTTTTGCAATCTCCCATGTTCTCCTGGTTCTATGACCAAGTGGGGATACCTAAGGAAATTTATTTGGAGATAACGTAAGTAATTTTAGATATTATAAGGAAGAAAATAGTACCTTCATTGAGATGGAAGGGGCCCATGGCCAGGCTGGTGAGAAAGTTCCTGTTCGATGTAACTTTTAGTGATGCTAACAGGGCTATGACATTCCCACATAACAGACCCCTGTACATGACGCAAAGTATCAATGGGGTAAGGTTTGCAAGAGCCTTGATGGATGGGGGAGAATCAATAAATATCATGCCTATAAATTCCTTCTGGATAAAAAACATTCTGGAGGAAAGATTAATACCAATGCCTTTGGTGATTTTTAGCTACTGACCGGGCGGAAAAAGTGTGTTCGTGTGAGGACACAGTCGTCGTGTGTTTCGCCACCGCGATACAAAAGAAAACCTAAACTACAACTACACTTGACAAGCAAGCACAGCGGTAAGTCGGGTATCGTAAGAAATCCACAGGGAGTTATTGAATTTTAGATGTTAATTGTTTTAATTACTTCAGGAATAAAAGTGTAAAATAAATAAATGAAAAGGTGATGTGTGGGAATGGTGACTAAAGAAAAGAACAAGTTAACGCTAAATTAAAGGAAAGCGAGGATCGGGATCGCATCCTACCATACGGATCGAAACACATACTAACTAGAGTAAAGGCTCGAAAGCAATTTAATCTATCATTTTCAATTAAGCATAAACATCACACAATAAAGAATTTAAGCCAAAGTTGCGAGATTAAACATTTAATGGAAAATGGTCGCACGCGGATTAAATTCGGATTGTAGCTATAAACACTAAAGTTGCGTGACAAATAAATTTAAACGCATAACAATCCAACTTTAATACACGCGGTTTCAATTAAACGCGATTTTGCACGAAACCTAGTTTTCGGAGCTCGGGGCCCGAAAATGGCGGAAATGAAATTCCGACCCTATTTATCTAAGGGTGGTTGGTGAGTTAGACTAAATTATGTTAATTAGACTAGGAAAGCAAGAATTAAAGCAAGTAAACTAGTTAGAAAGCATGGAAACTAAATTACAAGGCAAGGAACATGGAGGTGATTATATATATATATAATGATTTTCATCAATGATTCTCAAGCTGGGTATTATAATTCGTCAAACTAAATTTTCATCAATGATTTTGAAATACAAATCAATTTATTCATGAAATCCCTACCCTTGGGTATTATAATTTCAATTCGATTTGCAATAAACACTTGCCTTTGATTGATTGATATGAATTCGTGGTTCTTGGTTGATAATTGATTGCTTCTCCTCCAATCTTCCTTTCCAATTGCCTTAAGGTACAAGAAACCCTTCACCACCTTCACAATTCTCTCCTTAGACTTGGGGAAAATGGTTCTTTCTTTTATATAATGGCCTCTCTAATCTTTTTTGTTATGAGAAATAACCCCAATCTCTAAATATCAGTATATGGACCTAAATTTCATACGTCCCTTGACCTCGTTTTGAAAAATGATCGAAACATCCTTAATAGGCCTTAATAAACCCAAACTATACTCCCAGGTACACTATTCCAACTATTTCGACCCATACGGAATCATTCGTGACCTCTAAATTTCCATCCAAGTCATTTAAAATATATTTCACATTCCTCACCTCAAAATAGTCTACACGCGACTCCTGGTGAGATAAAATAAAATATGCACATATCTCTCGCTATGTCGTAACCATACTCATCACTTATTTACTAACTTTACTTAGTAAACATTATAATGTAATATTAATCAGTACCAATCTCTCGATTAATATTTAATTAGTACATTTGCCTTATAATTGTATGAAATAACTTAACTCACGTAATTTAAAAAAGTGTATTTTCCCCAAATAAATTTCCCAATCTAATTAAACAAAAATACACAGAAATATGAGGTATTAAATACTTCCCCCTTACAAAGGAATTTTTTCCTCAAAATTAGGACATACTTGCGGTAAATAACTCTGGATACTACTCTCGTACTCTCGCATGTCATCCTCCCGCTCCCAATGGTACCACCTTGGATCGTAGTTTATGCTCACCATTATCTAGAATAGCCACATGCCTTTCTTTATATGAGACATCTGGATGTAAGTCAATATCCTCAAATGGAACGTTCCAGAAAGCTCTATTTATCCTCTTATACCTCTTCAGTGAAGACACATGGAACACATCGTGTATCTTCTAAAGATGCTCTAGAAGTCCCAGTCTGTATGGTATCGGTCTTACTATTTCTATAATAGAAAATGAACCCACATATTTTAGGGCTAATTTCCCTCTCTTGAAAAATCTCATAATCCCCTTCATAGGAGATACTCGAACCAATACCTGGTCTCCAACCTCTAACTCCATATATCTTCGGTCGACATTTGCATAACTCTTCTACCTATCCTGAGTTATCCGAATATGTCCTCGAATTAACTCAATCTTGGTACTAGTCTCCTGGATCATCTCGGGTCCCCATAACTTTCTTTCCCCACCTATAACAAGCATGGGGGCAAACGATAAGGTCTCCCATACAATACCTCAAATGGTTCCATCCCGATAGTAAATTAGAAAGAGTTGTTATACAGAAACTCTATCAATGGAAGGTATCTCTCCCAACCTCCCCCAAAATCCAGGATACACATCCTCAGCATGTCCTCCAGCATCTAATTCACCCTTTATGTCTGTCCGTCAGTCTCGGGGTGATATGCCGTACTCAATATCAAGTCAGTACCCATAACCTCCTTAAAGCTCTTCCAGAAATGGGATATAAATATCTTGTCTTTGTCAGACACAATATTGATCAGCACCCTGTGCAGCTTAATAATCTCGGCAATAAATAGTTGCGTATACTGCATTGTCTCAAAATTAGTACGAATCGATAAGAAATGAGATACATTAGTCAATTAATCCACTATCACCCAAATGGAATCATGACCCCTCTGCAACGTCGGTAGTCCCGTAATAAAATCCATAAATATTCTTTCCTATTTGCACATGTTAATCTCTAACTGTTGTTGCATATCTGAATGTCTCTGATGGTAAACTTTTACGAGCTGGAAAATAACACACTTTGAGATAAACTCTGCTGTGTCTCTCTTCATACCGGCCCACTAGTAATGTATCCTCATATCCTGGTATATGTTGTCCCCACCGAGATGTACTGTAAATCTTGAAGAGCGAGACTCATTCATAACTGCATGTCTCAAATACTCATCCTCGGGTACTACTAACCTTCCATTAAAGCGCGAGCCTCCATCGAAGCTGATTGAGTAAGACATTTCACCATCTGCTAATAATTATCGTATCCTATCCTGACAGAATTGATCCTCTACCCATGCCTTCACTATCCGCATAAAATTTTTGGAGTGATAGTCATAACTTCCATGTATGCTTTGACAAACTCATCATCCTACTAGAGTTCACTCCACTTTTCTTTCCACGCCTTCGCTAAATCTTCAGTAGGTCATTGGCTCAATGCGTCTACCACCATGTTTGCCTTGCCAGGATGATATTGTATATCAAACTGGTAGTCCTTCACGAATTCTAGCCATCGCCTCTGCCTCATGTTCAGGTCCTTCTTTGTGAAGAGATACTGAAGTGACTTATGATCTTTGAATAATGTGAATTGCTCCCCTAATAGTTAATGTCTCCATACCCTTAACACAAAAATAATCTCTACCAACTCTTGGTCATGGGTGGGGTAATTCTTCTCATGGGGCTTTATCTTTCGAGATGCATAAGTTATCTCCCTCTCTTCTTGTTGCAACACACCCCCAAGTCCCTGTAAGGATGCATAAGTGTAGACTCGAGACTCCATCCCACTCCTAGGCAATGCAAGTATGGGTACTGATGTCAATCTATCCTTCAGCTCATCGAAAATGAACTGACATTGGTCTCTCCACACAAATGGTACTCCCTTATGAGTCAAGTTCGTCAAAGACCAAGTAATCTTTATGAACCCCTTGATGAAGCGACAGTAATACCTAGCTAACCCCAAGAAGCTTTAAATCTAGGTCAGTGTCGTGGGATACCACCACTCCCTCACCACAAATAGCTTACTTAGATCAACATCTATGCCCCTATCAAACACAATGTGGCCAACAAACTGTACCTCCCAAAGCCAGAATCCACACTTACTAAATTTGGCGTACAACTGATGGTCTCATAACGTCTGAAAAACTATACGCAGGTACTCGGCATGCTCCTCCTTCGTTCGTGAGTAAATCAGGATGTCATCAATGAATACTATCAAAAACTGATCCAGAAACTCCTCGAATACTATGTTCATGAGGTCCATGAAAAATAAAGGTGCGTTGGTGAGCCGAAATGGTATCATCCTGAACTCGTAGGATCCATACCGCGACAGGAAAGTGGTCTTAGGGATATACTCCTCCCGAGTACTCAACTCCTGAGAGACTGACCTCAAATCGATCTCAGAGAATTACGCCGCCCCTCTTAACTTCTCAAATAAATCGTCAATCCTAGGTAATGGATACTTGTTCCGTATCGTCACGTTGTTCAGCTCCATGTAATCCGCGTACAAGAGAAGTGAACCATCCCTTTCTTCATAAATAACACCGGAGCACCCCAAGTTGATGTACTCCACCAAATGAAATCTTTACTTACGAGGTGTCTGTTCTCTTAGCTACCGTATCTCACAAGGAGCTATGTGATACAGTGCTCTGGCAATCAGTTTTGTCCCTAATGCTAAGTCAATGAAAAACTCTATTTTTTGGCTCGATGGCAACCCGGTATTTCCTGGAACACATCCTCAAAATCCTTCAATACAAGAATCGAATCTAAGGGAATAGCTATAATACCATGTATTTCTCTGTATTTTTATTAAATTAATTTGAGAAATTAATTAAGAAAAATATGTTTTTAATTAAATTACGGGAGTGAAGTAATTTAATGAGATTAAATAATAATTGTGGCCATTATATATTAATCGAGATATACATACAGATTAATATTGTATTAGGATATTTACTAAGTGCGTATAGTAAACAATTTGAGAATTGTGGTTATACGACATAGCGAGTCATATGTGCGTATTTTATTTTATCTCACCGGAATTCGTGTGTAGAATATTTTGAGGTAAAAAATGAGAAATATATTTTAAGTTACTCGGATGATAATTTAGAGGTCACGAATGATTCCGTATGGGTAAAAAATAGTCAGAATGGGGTACTCGGGGGTATAGTTTGTGTCTCGGGTCAATTTTGGACCAAATCGACATCTATTTAAGGTGTTTCGATCATTTTTTAAAAGAGGTAAAGGGACCTATGGAATTTAGAGCCATATATCTAATATTTAGAGATTGGTCTTAGGGATCATAACACAAAAAGGTTAGATAGGACATTAGAGAGAGAGAGAGAGAGAGAGAGAGAGAGAGAGAGAGAGAGAGAGAGAGAGAGAGAGAGAGAGAGAGAGAGAGAGAGAGAGAGAGAGAACATATTTTGAATGCTTAAAGAGGGATTTGGAAGATGGTGAAGAAATCTAGAATCCCAATGCAATTAGAAAGGAAGATTGGAGAAGGAAACAATCAATCATCACAAAAGAACCAAGAAATTAGATCAATAAATCAAAGGAAAGTGTTTATTGAAAATCAAATTGATGTTATAATACCCATGTGTAGGGATTTCATAATTTTAATTATTTCTATTAAAATCTTTAATGAAAAGTATAAATTAATTACATGTTTGGGTAGAATTCCATGTAGTTAGTGTTTAGATCTGTGGAGAATTATAAATCAGATGAGTTTTGATTGTTACGACGGATTTTAATCTGGTTTTTAAATTGAATGACATGGATGAACAAAAAACTGATTTATAAAAGAGTTTTGGGGGTTAATTCATTCTTGTTTGATTTCGGTGAAGTTTTAATGTGTTTAAAACATTATAAATCATCCTAAATCATGTAGAAATAGTTAGGAATAATTCGATGTGAATTTGGAGAAGAATTATGTGCATTGGCTAAATCATATGGTGTAAACTTTGCTGCAAAACAGAGAGAGAAAATTGCAGAAAAATGGATCGGTCCAGTCCTGGGAAGCTAGATCAGTTCGTTTCTCTGAAATTTGGAAATTTCCATTTTTTCTTGTATTCCTAAATGGAAAAGGTGGAAAAACCTTAGGAACTTGTGAAAATAATATTGGTAGACTTATTATGTTATAATCGCCCTACAATAGGAGTACGACTTCGTGTTAGAGAGAGAGAATTAAGACGGGAATGGGATTAGTTAAAGAAATCCGTAATTAATCTGAGAAATGGATAAATAATTATGGAAATCAAATGAATTAAGGTATAGACTAGTAGGGTAAGTTAGGCTTAATTACTGAAATTGGTAAAGGGGTAACATGGACCCTTATAATTGTGTGAACACTCCTATATATACGATAGAGATATAAATCGTAAAGTAAATAGTATGGCAAGTATGTGAGAGATATATACTACGTACCAATATGTATTATCGGGTTGTGTAAATACCTATTTATGCATACTAATACATAAGTTGTGTGAATACCAAGAGTATATTAAATAAATATTGGTGATCGAGGGAGGATTCCGAGCCAATAACCCTTAAAATGTGATACATGGAGGTGATTATATATATATATATATATAAGTGTGCTTAATTCTGTATTGGGGTCGACGATTATCTGGACCAATGCATGAAAGCTCGATTTGGGGTCGATGAGTATCCGGACCAAATCGAAGATGAAAGATATTGAGGTCGAGGAGTATCCAGACCAATATACATATGCATAACTTTTACCTTGGGGTCAACAGATATCCGAACCAATGTAAATGATAGGATGATTGGGGTCGATGAGTATTCGAACCATTATCCTTATAGTCTATATTGTGTGTGAAATATATACTTCATTATACTTATGTGCGATAGTTGACATGTAGATGATATATATATATATATATATATATATATATATATATATATATATATATATATATATATATATATATATATATATATACATCTAAATGATAAATTAAGTAGAGAGAGACTAAATTTCAATATTTAAAATAGATTGGGAATATCTATAATAAATTAAGTAGTGAAACTTCATTATGGAAGTTGAATGATGATTAGATGTGAAATGCTATATGAATTAAGCAGTGTGACTTAATTATGACGATTAAGCATAACATATGTGAATGTTATATGAAAACTGAATAACATGAGAGAAATGTTAATGAGGAAGTGTGATGTATGGGCAGTACGGGGGAGTACACTTGATAAGATTGGTTATATACTTTAGTGGAGATAACTTGGGTATGATAAATAGGTGGGCTATGTATAGAATGTCAGGTGTGCAAATTAGATGAGAGGTGAGGAAGCTCAAGGGAGTGTGTGTGAACCTATCATGTGTAGTCAATAACCGAATTTAATTGCGATAAATTACTTGCTAAATGTTTTCAAACTATTTTGAGTACTAACTCTTTCTATAAAAATATTTTTAAAACCTTTTGGTGTCCAGCCACTAGGACGCCATGCTTGAAGGTTTCATTCCAGGGACTCGAAGCTGTAGTATTATGGATGCTAAAAGGATTTTGAGTAGCCGATTCTTTCATTCAGATCTAGCATAGGACCTCACTCTTGTTTATCATGTTTGGACATGTGATCCGTTGTTAGGATTATAGTTTCATTTTTGTATCAGTTTTAATTTATTATTTCTTTTTTTGTTTATTTTTGGCCGATAGTTTTTTTATGGCATGACTTTGATTCATTTACATATAATGATGGCCTGGTCTCCAGAATATTGTGAATGTTGTTTTGTTTTTCACACTAGTTATTTATCATCTTTAATTGAAAGATAAAATTTGGTACCGTGTCTTTTGAATACTAGTTGGTTAGTAAGTTCTAAAAAGTTTTCGACAGTGACGCTAAGAATGAACCAAATGAGATTCTAGTTTAATTTGAGAAATGACAAATCACCCAGTATTTTATTAAGCGGGGTGTCACAGATAGTATCAGATCTAGGTTTTAGTGTCCTTAGGATCTATACTGCTTACTACCGTTTTCTGCATATCGTTTCATTAATATAAAGCGCTATCATAGGATTGTTGTATTCTTCTACATATGTGGATTACATTCTCCTGCTATAGTGTATAAAGATTAGTTAATATTTTATGTGGATGGGTTTTCTTCGTATGATGATTGCATAGAGGACGACCAGTGAGGGCCGTTGGAACGGAAGCAGGAGGCAAGGATCAATTAGATTTGAGGAATATTTTGGGTTTGATGACCATAGTAGAGGTTACCCCTATTGTTACTCAATATGATGGAGCTGTAATGAATGCTAGAGTGTAACACGTATATTGTTGTACCATTTTAGCAGAGAGTGGTGCTAAATTAGACTGACCCAGTGTGGTTAGGATGGGAGAGAGTCAGAAGGGTCTTTGAAACGGACCACCCGTTGGAATTTTGTTAGATACAGAGATTGTGTGTGTAGGCAATGGATATATAATACCCAGAGCCTTTGGCATATAGAAAGAAGTAATATATATATATGGAAATAAATTGGGGTAATATTTCGCTTGGCTCATAGGAGCAATGTTATAATGGTGGGAGTAAATTACCATATTTCGTACAATGGAGAAAAGAGCCTTTAATGTAAGTAATGGACTCACGAAAGGAGTGACCAACACTTAAAAGGAAATTCTTCTTGGACTATTGATGCAGATGATCATGATGTTGTGCTTTTGGCAACGTTGATATTAATGCTCCTTGTGAGGGGAGCTAAATGAATTAGAGGACTTAGTCAGGGAGTAAGACTGGATGTAATGGTGCTAGCAAAACTCCATAAGGAGGAGACTCATCAGGGAACCCATTTAAATAATTCAAATAGCTAAATTCTTAACGAGTGTTGATGGATTCATTTTAGACTGGTACGGCCAGTAGTGTGTTCCTTCGGACCAGTGAGGCTAAGGGAACAATGAGGGTGGCCGTATGGGTCGAGGCTACCAAGGTTCGAGCGAAGGATGACACTAGTATGGACAGTATGGCGAAGGAATAGGGAATTATATGAAGAGGCATTTTATGTGGAGAGTAGGAACACATGCATTGATTTTTCCCGAAGTGAGTAAAAAGGACAAGAGTATGATGCCTAGCTGGGGAAATGATTAAGTCAGTTTTGGTTCAGTTTGAATAGGCGTGTCATGTCCAAAAACCATTTGATACACCAACATTATTGACAATTGGAAGTATGAGTTTTATCCTCGGGTTAGTGGGGGAAGTTTTATGTGACACGAGCGGGTCGTAATAGTCCGTTAGCACTTGATTCACGTGTGAGACGAGTTTAGTGGGAATATCATTGATAGCACTATAATGTGTATATAATTTCCTTTGTATAACAGGGATCTCTTTAGTACTATCCGTAGGGAGAGCGAATGCGGGCAAAGGGAGTATATGCATGATGAAATTACTCGTCCTAATGACAGATCATGCGAGTATGATTTTATCTTGGGGATGGACTGATTAACATTTTGGGTGGAATGATAGAGGGCTATAATTACAAGGCCATCGTGTTTAATGTTCCAGGGCAGGATGTGTTTTTTGATGAGGCCTCACCTGAAAGCGGGTCGGGCTCGCATCTATCATATTATGATAGAAACATTGGAGAGTATTATTGTCTTGAGATATTTGATCGAAGTGTGTAGGGACGTTTTTTTATGTGAATGGAGGTATATTGGATTTACCGTTGATCGAAGTGATTTATCTCATTATTATGTTTAGCGCTCAGAACTTGGTGATAGGGAGAACACATTGTTATATCAGTACTTTAGAGACGTGGGAGTTAAGATTTATATTTATATGTCTGGGGACAGGAGTTTGAGAGTCCAGATTAGGAGATTGAGGTTTATGGAATTTGATTACCACCAATGCTGAGTGATAGAGGACTGGGGAAGTTCCTTTTTTGAATGTTGTTATATGATGAGATATTCATGGACTTTGATGAACGTCGTGAGTAGAGAGAAGTTATTGGATGCTAGGGAATCAGTTTCGAATGATAATCAATGGATGTGTAGAGAAAACACTCTGAAGGGTGGAAATATATCAAAGAGAAATAAAATTCAATTTATGGGGTGATTAAGAATAGCCATGAGTTACAGCCACATCTAGAATGCGAGGCTAGTTTTAAGGAAAGTGTGTGTGACATTTCCAGTGTTATAGGAATTAATGTGTGTAACATATGCCTGAGGGAAATCCTAGATAAAGTCAGAATGGTATGATGGATTGCAAGTCATGTGAGAATGACGATAATCCAAGTACATGTGTGCAATATTAGTAGCACACCAAGATGGGTTGAATGGCTGTGGTAATCCATTCAAAAGATATCTCTAGATAAAGAGGAGTTCGAACTGTTATGGAAAAATAGATGAGAGCCTTACTCAGTCGAATGTTGAGAGTGGCTTGCGCGTCAATAGAATGTTGATGACTACGGGGCAAAAAAAGCCCAAGAAGTTTTCCAGTTGTGAAAAGTGCACGGGCCGTGACTTTTGGCATACCGGGGGAAGGAAGGGAGTATAAAGTACCCCTTAATATGAGATATTATAAGTGGTTCTGGTCTTGGGTAAGACATAGTGATATTGTCTCTGGATGCACCACTCATAGACGGAAGAAAATTAACTCATGATGATCAACAAAAATTTAGTAACAACCCTACGTTGCCAGTGATAGAATGGGTAAGTAGACTCAAAAAATTCATGATGGGCTGCAAACACCGTGACAAGATTAAGAATTCCTCCAGGTGTATGGAATGGATTAACTGAGATGAATTAATTGTTATTCTTTCTTTGAAAATAAGGATTGCACCGTGTAAATTGACTCTCAATATTGTTGTGTATTAGGATGAGATCCGAGAATCCCACCTCTGACAGGGATTATCAAGAAACGATGGGGCCAAACATTTATTTTGGGCATATTATATCACCTATAGCCCGATGGTTAGACGAGAGGTGGTTTATTATACTGGCTAATGCAAGTAGTGAGTGTGGTGCCTTGTAGGGTAACCGATGGGAGAAATTACCGATTAGCAGAGTTTTGTGTAATAACTTGTACCAGTTTATTAGGGACAAGGTACGTATTAAGGTTTTGTGTGGAAAGCATTAATGTTCACCCTCTGGATGATTATAGGGGAGAGGATAACTGGACGTGATTTAGAGTCCGTTGAATAATAGTGTAGTGAACCCCAAACTATTTTTGGTGACTTTTGAATGTCATAAGAGTTACATCACCATGAACTGAAGTTCTATATACTGACAAGAGTGGTCAGATGTTAGCGTTATTCCTACCATAAAGGAAGCTGTGAGTTATGGTAAATAAGGAGAGTTGGCATTTAAGGCTGTGCAACCTTTTCCCAATATGGAGACGATAGAGCCAGTATTGAGATCACATGACTAATAGAGTGTATCGGTAAGTAGTGAATTTAGAAAGTGTTGATAAACTTGGGGTAGAGTGATTAAGCATTTTGATAGGTGGGCACCACTAGCAAGTGTATTTTGGAGTGACCCTTATGTTATTATGATTAGAATTTTGGTACCAGAGGATGTTGTGATGTTAAAGATCCTATGTTTTAGTACCAGTCTTGTCCTAATTTTGAGGAAGAAATTTCTTTATAAGGGGAGGAGTATGACATACCCCATATTTTTGTGTATTTTCATTTAATTAATTTGAGGAATTAATGAGGAAAAATACATTTTAATTCAATTACGCGAGTGAAGTAATTTAATGTGATTAAATAATAATTGTGGCTATTATATATTAATCTAGAGATAGATACTGATTAATACTGTATTATGATATATACTAAGTGCGTATAGTAAATAATTGATACTTGTGGTTATACAGCATATCGAGTGATACGTGCATATTTTATTTTTTCTGACTAAGAGTCGCGTGTAAACTATTTTGAGGTGAGAAATGAGAAATATATTTTAAGTGATTTGGATGATAATTTAGAGGTCAGGATTGATTCAGTATGGGTCAAAATAGGGTATGCGGGGGTATAGTTTGGGTCCCGGGTCAATTTTGGACCGAACTAGCACCTATTAAGGGTACTTCGGTCATTTTTCAAAAAGAGGTGAAGGGAACTACGAAATTTAGAGCCATATATCTGATATTTAGAGATTGGGTTTAGGGATCATAACACAAAAAGGTTAGAGAGTCCATTAGAGAAGAGAGAGAGAACCTATTTTCAAATATTAAAGAGGGATTTTGAAGATGGTGAAGAAACCTAGAATCCCAAGGCAATTGGAAAGGAAGACTGAAGACATAAATAATGATTAATCAACAAAGAACCAATAAATTATATCAATCAATCAAAGGAAAGTATTTATTGCAAATTGAATTGATGTTATAATACCCATGTGTAGGGATTTCATGATTTTAATTGTTTCTATTTAAAATCTTTGATGAAAAGTATCAATTGATCACATGTTTGGGTAGAATTGCAAGTAGTTAGTGTTTAGATATGTAGAGAATCATAAATTCAAGGAGTCTTGATTGCTAGTACAAATTTTAATCTGGGTTTTAAATTGAATGACATGGATGAACACAAAACTATATTTATAAAAGAGTTTTGGGGGTTGATAAATTCTTGTATGATTTTGGTGAAGTTTTAACGTGTTTGAAACAAAAGAAATCATCCTAACTCATGTAGAAATAGTTAGGAATAATCGAATGTCAATTTGGTGAAGAATTATGTGGTTTGGGTGAAACATATGGTGTAAACTCTTCTGCGAAACAGAGAGAAAAAATTGTGGAAAAATGGACAGGTTCGGTCTTGGGTAGTCGGATCGGTTCGTTTCTCTGAAATTTTGAAATTTCCCTTTTTATCTTATATTCCTAAATGTACAAGGTGGAAAACCCTTAGGCACTTGTGAAAATACTATTAGGAGACTTATTATGTGATAGTCGGCCTACGATGGGAGTATGACTTCGTCTTAGAGAGAGAGAATTAAGATGTGAATGTGATTGGTTAAAGAAATCCATAATTAATCTAATATATGGAGAAAGAATTATAGAAATCAAATGAATTAAGGAATAAAATATTAAGGAAAGTTAAACTTAACTACTGAAATTGGTAAAGGGGTAATTTGGACCCATAGAGTTGTGTGAACACTCCTATATATACGGTATAGATATAATCGTAAAGTAAATAGTACAACAAGTATGCGAGAGATATATACTATATACTAACATGTATTACCGGGTTGTGTAAATACCTATTGATACATAGTAATGCCTAGGTTGTGTGAATACCTATAGTATACTAAATAAATATTCGTGATATTTCGAGCCAACAACCCCAAAAATGTGATACAGGGAGGTGATTATATAGTATGTCTATATAGTATATATTTTGTGTCTGATATATATATATATATATATATACATAAAGTGTGCTTAATTATATATTGGGGTCGACGATTATCCAGACCAATACATGAAAGCTCGATTTGGGGTCGATGAGTATCCGAACTAAATAGAAGATGAAAGATATTGGGGTCAAGGAGTATCCGGACCAATATACATATGCATGAAATTTTCCTTGGGGTCGATGATTTTTCAGACAAATATCCTTATAGTCATTGTGTGTGAAATATATACTTCATGATATTCTACTTATATGTGAGAGTAGACATGTATATATATATATATATATATATATGATAAATTAAGTAAAGAGAAACTTAATTTCAAGATTTAAAATAGATTGGGAATATCAATAATAAATTAAGTAGTGAAACTTGATTTTTGATGTTGAATGGTAACTTTGAAATGATTTATGAATTAAATAGTGAAACTTAATTATGGAAGTTGAATGATGATTAGACGTGAAATGATGTATGATTTAAGTAGTGAGACTTAATTCTGATGATTAAACATAACATATGTGAATGTTATGTGAAAACTGAATAATATGCGAGAAATTTTAATAAGGAAGCGTGCTGTATGGGCGGTATGGGAGAGTACACTTGATAAGATCGGTTATATACTTTAGTCGAGATAACTTGGGTATCATAGATAGTTGGGATAGGTATAGAACATTAGGTGTGAACATTAGATGAGAGGTAAGGAAACTCAAGGGAGTGTGCGTGAACCTATCATGTCTAGGCAATAACAGAATTTAATTACAATAAATTACTTGCTAAGTGTTTTCAAAATATTTTGAGTACTAACTCTTTATATAAAAATATTTAAAAAGCCTTTTAGGTGTCCAGCCACTGGGACGCCATGCTTGATGGTTTCATTTGAGGGACTCAGAGTTTTAGCACTGTGGATGGTGACAGGATTTTGAGTAGCCAATTCTTTCATTCAGATCTAGCATAGGATATCACTCTTGTATATCATGTTTGGACATGTGGTATGTTATCGGTATTATAATTTCAGTTTTTTATCAGTTTTACTTTGCAGTTTGGACTTGTATTATTTATTGGTTTTGTTATGTGTGGCCGATAGTTTTTTTTTACATGACTTTGATTCATTTACATATCTTTATGGTTTGGACTCTAGTATATTGTGAATGTTGTTTTATTTTTTGGGCTAGTTATTTATCCTATTTAATTTAAAGATAAAATTTAGTACCGTGCCTTTTGAATATTAGGTGGTTAGTAAGTTTTAAAAAGTTTTCGACAGTGACGCTAAGAATGAACCAAATCAGATTCCTATTTAATTTGGGATATGCCTGATCACCCAATATTTTATTAGGCGGGGTGTCACAATAACTACCTCCTGTGATGTCTCCTCCTTGGTGTAATAAAAATGAGTGCACGATCCTCCCTCAGGAAGAGGCATCACTACAAGGAGCATTTCTTATGCCGGAATCGAAAACACTATAGTCCTCTCATAGCAATCTACCTTGATTTATAGCTTGCTAACCAATCCCTACCTAGAATCACATCATACCCCTCCATGTCTAACACTAGGAGGTCTGCCGCTAGACTTAGTCTCCCAATCATAATATTGAATCATCTGCAGATCACATAAATCGAGGAACCACTCCCCATCGTTGACTCTACGCACATAAGGAGATAATTAGTTGTCTCTAATAAACTGACGACTCGTGAAAATACAATTTTAATAAAGGAATGAGATGCTCCATTATCAAAAAGTACTCTACCCTTAGATCCATGAATAGAAATTGTACCTTTTATTACAGGTGGCGCCTGAGGTGATCGAGGTACAGGCACATCCTGAACACTGAATACACTCCCGTAATGCATATAACCCTACTGCTGGGGTGGGGCTAGCGCTGGTGCTGGAGTTGGAGCCTGCTACCCCTAATGAGCACCCTGACGGTGCACCCCAATAAGCTGTGAACAAGCCCTACTCTTATGCCCCTACTGGATAAATGCGAAACACTGTCCCTGAAACTACCTCTGATCCTAGCCATGCAGGCCCTGATGTTGGCCTTGGTGGCCTTGGACTTACTGGCCACCCCTTGGTTCCGGTGACCTTAACGACCCTGAGGAACCTTCTACTGTTGGGGACCCTACTGGCCCTATTTATCCAATTCGTATTTGTGAAAATCTAAATCTCTTGGCAGAGTTCCCTTGCCATGAGTTCTGCCCTGTGTGCCCACTGTCTGCTGTTAGGGTGGTGCCCCACTAACACTTATCCATCAGTCTTGCTCTGCTGCATAGACTATGCTCCCCTCTTAGTTTCCTTCCCATGGAAATGAAATTTCTGACAATGAAAAAGTTTCGCGCTAACAACATCAGTATTCATCATCAACGTTGGATTACCAATGAAATGTTGCCTGACGCTCCAGGCCAAACCATCCATAAATTTTTCCTTCTTCCTCTCTTCGTTGCTCACCTCGTCTAGCACAAAATTTTCCAGATGGGAGAACTCCTCCTCAAAATCAGTAACTGAGTGGTCACCCTGACATACCTCATCAAACTTATTCATCATCTCTGCCACCACTGCAGGTGGGAAGTACTTACGATCAAAATAGACCCAAAACTTTAAAATAGTCATCGAGTTTCTCTCCTCAGTGGTGGTCACTAACTCCCACTACTGAAGGGATGACCCTACTAACATGAAGGTGGCCAACATCTATCACTAAACCTCATTGCAATCTAACAAGCTCCGATGTCGCTGAATGTTCTTCTTCCATTGGTATGCCACTACTACATCCATGCCACCCCGAATTATTAAAAGAATTCGTGGATGTCTTCGCATGGTCCTATGACGATATTCCCGGTATTGATCCTGAAATAGCTCAACATGAGATCCCCACTCTTTCAGATTACAAGACGATTAAACAAAGGTTAAGAAATCTCCGCACCAAATGGTCGCTCAAAGTCAAAGAAGAGGTGGTCAAACAGTGGAACGTGGGCTTCATTCGCCTGATCGAGTATACCACATGGCTAGCCAATATAGTGCTTGGGATTAATGGTCACTGAGAAGGGGATAGAAGCAGATCCTGCCAGGATGAAAGCCATACTTGAGATGCCACCTCCTCGAATGGAAAAAGAAGTTTGTGGATTCCTTGGGAAATTGCAATACATCCTCCCGGTTTATCATCCAACTAACTTCCATTTGTGAACCTATTTTCAAGATCCTCCAAAAGGATTCAACCTAGGTTTAGAACGAGGCCTGCCAAGAAGCCTTTGACCGAATCAAATAATATTTTACCCAACCTTTAGTACTCATAACACCACATCCTGGTCTCCCCTTTCTCCTATACCTAACCATAACCGACACTCCAGCTGGGGCTTTGCTAGCACAATACCTTAAAGATTCCCAGAAAGAAAGAGCCATCTATTTTTCCAGTCACAAATTGATCGGGTACGAAGCTAACTACACTACTTTGGAGAAGGCATGTGTTTCACTTGTTTGGGTCACCCAAAAGTTGTGACACTACATGCTCACCTTCCCCATCAAACTTATATCCTGAATGGACCCCATCAAGTACCTGCTTGAGAAACTCTCCTTATCCAGATGAATGGCTTGATGGTTGATGCTCCTAGATGAGTTGATATCATGTACGTCACGTAGAAAGCCATGAAAGGAAGAGCCATCTATAACTACCTCGCTGACTACCTCATGGAAGAAAATGATGTCTGGATCTCTGAATTCCGAGATGAAAACATTCTCTTTGCTTCTCAAAATGACATTCGATGGAAAATGTTCTTCGATGGCACTGCCAACAAAAAGGGATATGGCATTGGAATACTTCTGATTGCCCCAGATGACTCCCACACTCCTATCGCTATCAATTTGGATTTCCCCTGCAGCAAGAACATGACCGAATATGAGGCGTGTACGGTAGGTCTCAAAGTTGCTCTCAAGAAAGGAATTCAATGCCTAGATGTCTACGAGGATTCCACCCTCATCATTGGTCAATTGCTTAGAAAATGGAATGTTAAGGACGAAAAACTCCAACCCTTCCATTCCCACTTAAAATAACTAGCCTCCCAATTCTAAGATATGACCTTCCGCTATCTACCTCAAGCAAAGAATAATTTAGCCGACGCCCTTGTTACCCTGGCCTCCATGGTCGACATATCCGAAGGAATAACAACGCCCCCTTACTAGTTCAAAAGCAATATAAACCAACCCATTTCTACCACATTGAGCTCATCACCAAAAAAGATCTTGACCTAGCCAATTGCTGGTATTATGATATATCGCATCTCTTCAAGCATGGTAGGTATCCCAAGAGTTCCAATAAGAAAGACCAAGAAACCCTTCGAAGACTGGTCGCCCAGTACATCATCTGTCACAAAGCACTGTTCAAAAGGAAGTTCGATGGAACTCATCTACACTGCATTGCAGGGATGACATTGAAGAGGTAATGCAAAAAATTCATAGTGGGGAATGCGGTCCCCACATGAACGGTCACATGCTTGCCAAGAAGATCATACGACAAGGCTACTACTGGACCACCATGATCCAGGATTGCACCGCCTATGTTCGGAGATGCCTTGAATGTCAACATTTTTCCAACCTTCAACACCTGCCTCCGCGAGAGTTATACAACATTACTTCTCCCTGGACGTTCTCCACCCGGGGCATCGACATTATAGGGAAGGTTACACTCAAGGCTTCCAACGGGCATGAGTTCATCCTAATTTACATTGATTACTTCACCAAATGGGTCAAAGATGAGTCATACACAGTTCTGAATGCCAAGAAAGTGTCCCAATTAATCAATAAAAATGTCATGTTCGATATGAGGTCCCGTACGAGCTAGTGTTAGATAACGAGTTGCATTTCGAGGAAGAAGTCACATAAGTGGTCAAGGATTATGGGATTTAGAGACACAAGTCTTCTCCCTACCGACATCAGACCAATGGTGCAGTCGAAGACAAAAATAAAATCATGAAAGCAATCAGCATTAAGATGACCAAAAGCTATCGAGATTGGGCTGGCCGAATCCCTTACACCCTATGGGGCTACCGAACCTCAATCCGAACCTATACTGGGGCTACCCCTTACTCTCTAGTCTATGACATGGAATTAGTCCAACCCATGGAGCTAAAAATACCCTCGTTGTGCATCATGCCTGAAAGCATGGTGAATGAAGAAGACTGGTACCAAAGCTGTCCTGACGAGTTGACCCTCCTGGATGAGAGGAGACTGAAAGCGCTGTATCACATGCCAGGGTACCATTGCCGAATAACGCATTTATTCAATAAGAGAGTCAAGGAATGCGTTATCGAAGAAGGGAATTTAGCCCTAAAAGAAATGGTAGAGCCCATCTGGGACCCCAGAGGTAAATTCAAGGCCAATTGGAGCGGCCCATACATTATAAAGAAAATCTTATTCGGCGGTGATGCCATGGTCATCGACCAACATGGAGAAGAGATGACTCATCCAGTCAACCTGGACCGTATCAAGAAATTTTACCCTTGGTCCAAAATCTCGACGCGCTATGACGCTTCTCATCTCCCTTCTATTCTAAAAAAAAAAGATCTTCATTTCCCTCTACCCAGAACTACGTGGGCCTGATCCTTTGTTTATTTCACTAATAAGAGATTATAATGCAATTTCATAAGAAAAGGAATGGATGACTCCCTTCCCCCTACCTTCCTAAGAAGCCAAATAAAATTCCCAAATTTATTCTCCATTACAAAAACAAACTCTCCAAGAGCCCTACCCACAGCTACCAGAGAAGACCGCTCCGTCATCATCTACATTCTATGGTCCCCAAGCTTCCCATTCCTGAATAGAGTGCCACAGACGCTTCATAGACCGATAGGCTTGAACCATCCTCGGAAAAACTACCACACTTACCTCCTTAGTATTAGATAAGACAAGCCACCATTGTCCAGTCTCCACTTCCAACATCTTACTAATTACTCTTCTCTATAAACACTTCATATAATCCCCAAGGATGTGCCAAACTCTCCCAACAGACTGAAAGCGACGGGTCGACGGACGCCGACTCTCCCACAAAGAACCAAGCCACATGACTAGACGTTCTGTCAAATCTTATACCAAAAATAAATCCAGTGTCCGAGGAGGCAAAATCTGCTCCCAGCCAAATTGGCACAAAAGCAGCCAAGGGAAATAGAAAGAGGTCTGTCTGAAACCAACCATCCGAATGTACAGGTATTCTCCCAATTCCAAAATAGGCAGCAACTATCCACACCAAGGCACTGACCAATACAGATTTAGAACCCCATATTCCACAAACCAGTTCTACCAGCTCTCGATATCCACATCCACACTGATGAAATGGCATGAAAAGAAGTTGGGTACAACCGACAAAGGGTATTCCAGCGGAGTCACCAGGCAAAATCTTAAAGACAGCGACATGAACCCCATCACAGGGCTACCCCTTAGAAAGTCGGAATAACCTTCTCGCCAGCCATCCAGGTCATTCAGAGTCTCTACTAGTATCACCGCCATAAGATTACGACAATATGACATCCATAAAGTAATAGCTGCAAGTTATGGGTCCACCTGCAGCTCCCCGATCACCAATAACAATTTCGAAACGATGCCCAGAATGACAGCTCTGGCATATCCAGCATCACCAGCCTCCTATAAGTGCACAGATCGTAGCATCATCGAAAGGCAAATTATTCCTCCAGTAATTAAGGATCTACCTGCAGAGGGCGAGACGTAGAGAAGTCAAACCAAAATATCTCGAGGAGACCGGGAAAACTCTGGCATAACATCCGCCACATTAGGATTTACCCCCAACCTGGCAGAAAATTCTTCATAAGTTGGACAGACTTCTTCCAAGCCAAAGCAGAATACATGGTCTTCGGGTACCACAATTGCACCATCGCCATTAGCATGTTCTATTATTTGGGCCGATTACGCCATAAAGAGACTCGACACATGTTGAAAGCATTGTAGTGGACGTTATAGGAGCACATCGCCTACAAAGTCTTGAGGTAGTTGGCAAACTCAACCATACCAGGGAGAGCCATCTAACAGAATAAGAAAGATAGAATGTGAAGGTGTGATGAAAACACTCCACCCTTACACCTTTTTTATACTTGAAAACCCTTACAAAAGACATAACCCCTGCATAAACTGGAGGAAATCCTGCCCCATAAGGTAGCAAAGGCTGAAGAGGGTACCAATCAAAGCTTTGATTTGATGGGACTGTACTGACCTGCCGATAGGCAGGAGAAGGTGCTTGCCGATCAATAACCCCCTATTTTTAGAAACTTACTTTTTTTCTTTTTTTGTCAAAATAAGAAAACTCAATATAAATAAATTGATATTCACAACAGAATTTCAAAAGTCCCCTTTCCATCTTTATATAATTTCTCATTATGAATAAAACTTTCTTTCAAAATTCCAAAAATATTTTACGGTCTCAGCAGCAAAGTAAAAAGAGAATCAGCATGCATGCATTCATTCATTTATCATTAAAAAGAAGATAATCAAAAAACTTTATTGCATTGCATAGATATTTTTCTGTCTTACATCAACCTGGAAGGAAATAAAAAAAGGAAAAACAACGGGACTCAGCCCGAACCCGCATTCTCTCTCACTTAACCTTCCCCATCTCTCTCCTAAGAGCTTCCATCCCTGTGATGCGCTTTCTTTCCCCTGTGGTGAGATGACGTACCACCGCTACCTAAACAAAACTCCTCCCCAGATTAGGCAGACGACACCATGCAAGAAGGATAAGGAACCGTATCCCGAATATGGGCAGTTGTCGAAGATATCCAACCCTGATATCCCTCATCCAAGGGGTGGACACCCGAACTTGCTGGAAGAAAAGGAAAAATTAGTATCAACCAGAAAAAATCAAAAGAAACCAAAAAAAAAGGAAAAGATAAAAACATAAAGATATACCAAAGGACTAAGAACCTCCTCTATCAAGCCCAATTCCTCCGGGTCCCTCGCATGAGGACGATGCAACATATGAACCATCCCTCCATCAGCCCGCCGGATGTTGTATGAAGGGGTATGAAACCACACAAAGGGGACCTCCGAAGTCACCACTATCGCAGATGTCGATGGACCACCACCGTTGTGCGAGAACCCCACTGGCCGACTCGAACTCACTGGAGGAAAAGGCAGTGCATCATATATGTTGGGCGCTATCAGCCAACTCATTATAAAGTCCATATAATTATACGGCACAGCCGTATAGATGTACAATAGATATTACTCACTAATCATCACTGAAATCCTCCCATCCTCCAGCAGCAGTAGCTCACGCCTCATAGAAATAGGGGGCCTCGTAGGTGACACCACCTCCTCCTTCTCCTCAGTAATCTGCCGAACCACCCTCTCCCCGAGATACCAAGAGTGGCCAAACTCATGCGCCAACAATTGCCTCATCTGCACATTCACTCTAGTTAACCCCGTGTTCGGAATGGTCATCCCCCAAGGGTAAAAAGTCACCTGAAAAATCCCCAGTAAGATATAAGGAAATATGGAATCAGAGCACACAAAGGTCTTAGACTTAAGGAAGGAAAAGTCTTACCCTATCACTGGTCAGGACATTATAGACCTGACACATATACTTCAAAGAGAGACCTCCTCGATTACTGATTGACCTTCTGATTAGGCATAAATTCTTCCTAATTTATCCCTTGATTTAGTTACTTTTAGCACCTCTAACAACGTAATTTAGTTGACTTTATCTCATAATCTTGCTACTGACTGATCCTAATGAGTACACCGAGTTTCTGGTATTTTGTAGTGATTTTACAGGTATTTGATGTCAAGAAATGAAAGAAGAAAACCGGAAGAATCAAGAAAGAAAGAAGGAAAAGTCTCAAGGGCAAAAGCATAATTTCCACTCAGAATTCGGATGAGGTATTTAAAGAGAAGCTGAAGATATCACATTCACGAGCACGTAGGAAGAAACGACGCCTCAATCGGAATCCCGGAACAAAAGTTATGAGCAGTCAAAGTTGAGCCAAAAAGTCAAATAGGCAGAGCGGTCCGCCCTTACCTCGGACCGGTCCGCTTTGCCATACTCCAGAAGCCCCCGGATCGCATGCAACCGAAGAAGGAAAAAATAAAAAGAACTGGTCTGGGGTCGGACTGGTCCGCCCCAAAATAAAGAGAATCGATCCGCCTTGGGGGCAGACCTATCCGCCTAAGGCCCGGACCGGTCCGGGATTCGAGATTTGAAAATTCTATCTCCTCCTAAAAAGGCTCCTATCTGATCTGAACCTCCGAAATTGTTGTAGGGTATAAAAGACCCAATTTATTATTGTTATGAGGACGGAGAATTAGTAGGATTTTCCTCTCTTTTTCCAGAAACCCTAGTTTAGTTAATAATTTCAGATTTAATTCAAGGATTGAAGATTTTATTAAGTGATTTTTGTGAGTATCAGTTTCTTTAATTGTTTCACTTATTGCTTGGATAATTTTAGTGAGTAATTCTTAATTCTAATTCTTTTCTGCATCTAATTACTATTTTCCTTAGAGTAATTATGAATTCCTGCACATTAATCCTTGTTTCCATTCTTTTCAACATGTTAGGCTAGATTTCCCAAGGCCGGGATGCATGAACCCGGCCTGATGTGTTAGTGCGTGTGTATAAAGTTAATCCACTAAATTTAATGATTGACCATGATCGTATTGCGTAGTTACACAACATTTGTAGATCTTTATATCTCGTTTGCCTCTGGGTACTCGTGATGATTTAGAGTGCAATTTGAGTACTACTATCGCGATACTGATTTACTCATCCTCATATTAGGTATGACGCGGGATTGAACCTCGTATACATAATGCTTGGGAGTCCTAAATTCCGGGTCAAATCAATCAGATAAATTTAAGATTAATATTATATCCGCAATATACTAGGGTTGGGGGATTGTATTCCCGTCCTACTTTTCTCATCATTTAAACAAAAAGTTTCAAATCATCATTCATTCTGAATTTAGGTAGATTAGTATAGTTGCATTTCTTCATAATTTCATAATTTCATTAGCTGTAATCAATCTCAAAACCAAATCATTTTTCTTATTCTTTTTAGAGTCAAACTTAGGATAACTCCATCTTTTCCCGTCGTAACAACTCCGTTGTCCTTTTTCCCTAAGGATCGATACCCAACTTACTGGGATTATTACTTGAGTGACCGGCTTACACTTGAGCCTAGAGTGAGCGCATTTCTGAGACACATTTTCAGTCGCGTCACCTTCCACCACCAATACAACCGACAAAAGTCCCCAACAGTCTCGTCCTTTAGGGAAATCAGCTGGGTATTACACCCAATCACCTATTACAACCACGTCTACCAAAGATAAAAATCCACAATAAAAAAGAGACGCATAAGGAAAATGCGAATGCATGAAAGGAAAATGCACAAATTAAAGATTACCATAGTTAAAGACTACCAACAACACTAGCTGAATGCATCCAGTGAAAAACAAACGGTCGCCAAAGATAGGCTCCCCCGATCATAGAGAGGGATGTTTGAAAACATCCTCAAGTATGGAAAAAACCATAAGTGTACAACGTCGCCGTTCGACGCCACTAAAAATCCCCCCAACACCAACAAGATAAACAATCGTTCCATCTGCCTCACCTGCAACCCATCCTCCACATCAATCACCCTGCCCAGCAAAACATCCCTTAGTAGGGACAGATGAATAGAATCCCCAGATATTATCCTCCCCATATCACCTAGCGCCGCCCGCACCGCCTCTGGCCTCACCTGCAAAGAGTGATCCACCTCTATTTTCTCTCCATCGTAATCCAACCCTAGCAACTATTGCACGTCTATGGGAGTCACAGTCATCTCCCCGAAGCCAAAATGGAAGGTGTGGATAGTGTCCCACCACCTCTCCCACAGAGCGCATAAGACCGTCATCGAACGAGGTGTCTCATCCAACACAGATGCCAGCCTCCCAAAACATGTTGACGATACTACCCAATGCACCATAGGTGGAAGGTGCTCCGAGACATCATTAAGCCCTGTCGTCCTGCGGGCAAGCATAGTCGACAAAGAAACATCCGACTGTCAAAGAAAAATCTTGTCAGAATCTAATAAAAAAGGAAATCACCAAACGAGAAATCCAAAAGTCATTTTACTTACAGAACCACTAGGGTTCACCACCCTCGAAGAGTGATGATGCGGCGTCTCCCGCAGTAAGGTCCGCTCATCTACAACCTGCTCGAATGCATCAAAAGAGTTCTCACTACCCAAAGCAAGAGGTGCCCTGGCCCTCCATTCCACACTCGCCTAGTCGTCAACAACTAACCACTACCTGTGTACCACAGTGCTCATAAAATAGGCCATTTTTTAGATTGCGGAATGCTTGAATGATTTGCAAAAGAAAATTACAGAGAGAGAGAAGGCAAGAAGAAATAAAAAAGACCCGCCCCTTTTTATAGGATTCCAAGGGTCATGCCGATCGGCACTGACCCCAAACCTTTACCTTCTCAAGGTAGTCCAAAAGTTCGTGCCACTGTCAAATGGCACCGTCCACACCATGCCGATCAGCACCCCACTTAAATTTTCAGAAAAAAACTCCTAAAAAATACCCAAAAACCCTGAAAAATCCTAAGAAAATTCCTAAAAATCCCAGAAGGGATTTAGAACCTTTTCACTAAGAAAATTTCACTCCCTTAAGCGGAACCCCTATTTCCCCAGCAGAACTCCCCAAAGCCAAGTGAATCTCCTCCCGACAACGTTCCTGGAGAACCTCTAAAGTATCCCAAATTCCCCAAATGTCCCAAGTCTCCCCGAGCAAAGCATGGACCACCTAATTTCTTCCTTAGTGGAATTTACAACATCAAATTGGCTATTACATGGAAAAATCTCCAAAAGATATGAGGATTTCCCCAGCAATCAGCTCCTCAGCTCAAGTCAAAATCATGAGGTAATTTCCCTGGTAGATTTCCCCGAGAACATCTCAAATTAAGCCCTCAGAATTGGCTTCGACCCATAGAATTTTTCATCTCAACTTAATCCCTCAGAATTGGCTTTGACCCTTAGAATTGGTCATCTCAGCTTAAGTCCTCAGAATCGACTTCGACCTGCAGAATTGGTCATCTCAACTTAAGCCCTCAGAATTGGCTTTGACCCGCCGAATCGGTCACCATCATCTTGAAGCCCTTAGAATTGGCTTCAACTCACAGAATCAGTCATCTAAATTTAAGCCCTTAAAATCGGCTTTGACCCACAGAATTGGTCATCTCAACTAAAGCCCTCAGAATTTGCTTCAACCCATAGAATTGGTCATCTTAATTTAAGCCCTCAGAATTGACTTCGAACCGCAGAAGTGGTCATCTTAATTTAAGCCCTCAGAATTGTCTTCAACCCGCAAAATTGGTCATCTCAATTTAAACCCTCAGAATTGGCTTCGACCCGCAAAATTTGTCATATTAATTTAAGCCCTTAGAATTGGCTTCAACCCACAGAATTGGTCATCTCAATTTAAGCCCTCAAAATTGGCTTCGACCCATAGAATCGGTCACCCTCATCTTCAAGCCCTCAGAATTGGCTTCGACCTGCAGAATCGGTCATCTCAATTTAAGCCCTCAGAATCGACTTCAACCCGCAAAATTGGTCATCTCAACTTAAGCCTTCAGAAATGGCTTCGCCCCGCAGAATTGGTCATCTCAATTTAAGCCCCCAGAATTGGCTTCGACCCGTAGAATTTCTCATCTCAATTTAAGCCCTTAGAATTGGCTTCGACCCGCAGAATCGGTCACCCTCATCTTCAAGCCCTCATATTTGGCTTTGACCCGCATAATCGATCATATCAATTTAAGCCCTCAGAATCGGCTTTGACCCACAAAATTGGTCATCTCAACTTAACCCCTCAGAATTGGCTTCAACCCGCAGAATTGGTCATCTTAATTTAAGCCCCCAGAATTAGATTTGACCCATAAAATTGGTCATCCCAATTTAAGCCCTCAGAATTGGCTTCGACCCGCAGAATTGGTCATCTCAATTTAAGCCCTCAGAATTGGCTTCAACCCGTAGAATCGGTCACCCTCAACCCTCAGAATTAGCTTCGACCTGCAGAATTGGTCATCTTAATTTAAGCCCTCAAAATTGCCTTCGACCTATAGAATTGGCTTTGACCCGTAGAATTGTTCATCTTAATTCAATCCCTCAAAATTGGCTTCGATCCGCAGAATTGATCATCACGACTTAAGCCGTCAGAATTGGCTTCGACCTGCAGAATCGAACACCCTCATCTTTAAGCCCTCTAAATTGGGTTCGACCCACAAAATCGGTCACCCTCATCTTCAAGCCCCCAGAATCGGCCTTGTGGTGACAATTATTATTCAACACAAAGAGATAAAAGAAGCACAATCACCAAGCAGAATAAGGAATACAAAATGCCAATCACACAACAAGAGATATACGTGGTTCAACAAAGGTGCCTACGTCCATGGTGGTGCAGTCAATATTATTTCTATATACACCGGAGAGTGATTACAGAGAATACAATGTGTCCTCTGCCCCAGACCTAGGGTTTATTATATACATGTTCATTTCAGGGAGTGGGGGTGTTGGACTCCCCCACGTTTTCCATCTTCTCCTAGAACACCCCTTAATGGGATTATGGGAGGAGACTAAATCACAGTCGGTTAAGATATGGGGGGTCTAAACTTTAGGCCTCTATAATTGGGCTACTCGTCCAAGCCTATCATTCTATTTTCGGGTACCCAGAATTGCCCCTAAGTTTGTTGGGCCATACTTTGGGCTCAATAAATTTAAATGATTTGTCATAATGGCTAATTTGTACACCGTGCAACTCTTCCCAAGGTTCGAGGATGTTTAGGCGGCACTTGCTTCGTGGTCTGTGCATTATGATTAGTAGCACTCAAAAGCTATCCTGAGCAGCCATTGCTCGACCGTCATTTCAACCTTCTCAGTACTTTCCCATTTTCTGTGAGCTCTAACGATTCACGTTTTCTTCTCCCGGTCTCCATTCTCATTGCCTTTGATCTTCTTTGTCATTTGGGTTCGTAATTCTTCATCGTTCGAGTTGAACTTTCATCTTATAAGTTTTCTGTGCCTTCTCTCTGTATTTTCTCTTTGAATTTGTAGTTTTTTAGGGTTTCCCAATGGCAAAGATTGGTAATAGGTCGGTGTCTGAGTTTAGGAAGTTTTATAATATCCTAGAATGTGTAGAGATTGAGTGTGTCCCTCCCCTTAGAAATGTTAGAGAGATAGAGGGTGCCCATTGGATCCATGTCTTGATGCTTTCCCAGGGGGGACTTATTTTTCCTCCTAACAACCTATTCTCGCACTTCTTTGGTTATTTCAAAATTGTTCCTGCACAGTGTTCACCCAATGTGTGGAAGATAATCAATGGTGTCCATAGAATAAATCAGTTATATAGTACCAAGTTAGGGCTCGCCGATGTCTATTTTTGCTATTCTTTTTCTCGAACTAGTTTTGGTGTTCTCTATCTCAAATCCAAGAGTCCTGACAAGGTGTTGGTAGTAAACCTACCTGATTCCCATAAGGACTATTGGCAAGAGGGCTTTCTTGCTAGAAATTGGCAGTTTTCTCCCCAGTCTGAGGGGTCGAGGTCTGATAGGTTCTCCGTTCCCTTTTCTGGGTAAGAATACATAGGTAGACTTTGCTCTATTCCTTCAATTTGTTTACTGATTGGTGATCTTTCTGACTTTTTCTATTTTTTGTTCAACGAGGTAGAAGAACTTGGAACCTGCTCTCAGTGAGGTTCGTCTTTCTGAATTGATCAAGGCCTAGAATATCAGGGAGCCTTTAGCCGATGACGAACATCCCCGGTCTGCTACTTTCTTTCTCGAATATAAAAATGTCAGTTCTAGCTTTATAGCGAGGCCTGTAGACAGTATCCCTGAATTTGACACCTCTGAAGAGACTGCTGCTGATCCTATCTAGTTGGACGAGGAGGAGAGTAGTTGTGAGAGTGACATTATAGGCGATGCTGAAGGCAATTTTGGTGAGGAGAGCTCCAATGGTGATAGTTCTTCTCACTCAGAGGAGGCTTCTGAAGCCCGAGGATCTTTGAGCACGTCCAGCAGTTCAAGCGAGGAGATGGTTCCTCTAAGGAAAAATTTAATTCGGGATGATGATGATGATGATCATATGATCCTCGCTCAGAGGTCGAAGAAGCAGAAGTCCAGCTCTGGGGCTGTAGCTACTGGCTCTCGGTCTTCTGCTCAGGAGCAGGAGAAGAAGAGGAAAGAAGAAGAACAGATTAGAGAGAGAAAGAGAAAAAAGGAAGAGTAAAGAAAGAAGATGTAGGAGAAGAAAAGGATGGAGTTGAAGAGTAGGATGGAGAAATAGAGAGAGAAGGAGAGGAGAAAGATGGAGTCGAGGATGAAGGTTAGGCAGGCCTTAGTCCCGATATCCGCATTGCCCGAGGGGGTTTTAGTTTCCATTTCTCCTCAATTGGCCCCCGCGCTACTCGAGAGGGAAGTTCTTCCTACTGATTGCCAAAGGGCGCTGGGGTCTAATCAATTGGACCTACAGGCTAGCCAGAGGCTAGCTTTGGTAAGACCTTTTCTTTTCTCCAATGCTCTATTAAGCATTAGCTATTTCTTTTTCTTGATGTCTTCTTTGTTTTTACAGTTTGTGACTGACTTTGCGGTTCTCTATCGCTCTCGCGACGAGCTGATGAACAAGAACAGTGAGCTGGAGCAGTAGAGTGCTGCCTTGAAAGTGAGGGTCACTCAAATGGAGGTTGATCTAAAGACTGCTAATGCTGCCCGAGCTTCTTCTGAGCTGGCCCTCATCAATTCCAACTGGGAGAGGGATACGGCGGTTAAATATCACATCGAGCTGAGCCAACCCTATGATCTGGTCTGCTCGAGTAAGTTGGCCATTATAGAGGAGAATAAGGTACTAGCCGAGCATCTGAAGGAGAAAGAGTCCCAGGCAGCCACCATCAAGGGGGATTCATATAACTTCGGGTGGGCTGCTGCATATGAAGACGCCGAGGTTCAGATAGGCTACATCATCCGTCTGAACTTCAAGAAGGGTTGGATCAAGGCCCTCCTAGCTGCTGGTGTCGATGCTGACTCTCCTCTTTTTGATGAGCATGACCCGGGCCCGAAGCCAACTATAGATGAAGAAGCCCCTGCCCCAACCATCGAAGGCGTTGATTCTGTCTCTCAGACAATTCCTACCGATTCTCATCCTGCCCAGGCGACTGAGGTTATCCTTATAGAGGGGGATGCCTCTACTGCTGCTGACAAGGGGAAGCAGCTAACTACCTCTGAGAAGCCTGAGGTTGCCAGTTAATTTACTTCTAGGACTACTTTTGTATCTTTTCTTGTAATTTTTCTTTTTTCTGCTTGATGTACTTTGACCCTTATTAATGAATTTTTTTTTTTTTTTTTTTTTTTTTTAAGAAACTAGAACTTTATTAATAAAGAGAGAAATAGCCTCTCTCATGGCCTTTACAAAGCAGAAGAGAAATAGCCTCTCTCATGAACTTTATTAATGAAATGAAAAAGTTTCTCATTCCCTTAGTGTGCTGAATGATTCTGTCTTTCCTTTCTCTTTTTTGTCTTGTAGTCGATTGATGTAGAAGAGTATATTCCTACCATATCTCAATTGGGCAGGACCCTTGGTCCCAATGCAAGTCCTCAGGTTTGCCAAGCCTTTGTCAAGCATTGAAAATATCTTAGATCAAGGAATCAGAAGTATAAGGATCAGTCTGAGCTTGTGGCCAAGCTGAAAGACAGGCTTCAAGAGATGGAAGAAGTTGGTGCTTCAGTCCAAGCGGAGGTGAATACATTGAGAGCAAGGCTCCTGGATGCCACTGAGATCAATCAGGTCGGGGAGATTCTTCAGCGGGAGAATGATTCTTTGAGTAGGGAAGTCTCATGACTCAGGGAACATGCGTCGAGCACTGTTCCTGGGGTATTATGAGGTTCTTCCTCTTCACGAGTTGGAGAAAAATCAAGCGATGTTCCTCCGGTGCTGCAAAGTTCTACCCCGTCAACTGTTCCACGAGCTACTACAAGTGCTAGGGGCCCAACTAGGGAAATGGAAGAGATCTGTGATGATGCCCGACGAGCATACGTGATTGCTGCCGGGCTTCAAAGGGACGTTACTCGATTGCGACACCTATTTAACAAAAGACCTCGACAAGTATGGGCCGACGGTTATGAACAGGGTTGGTTAGATGCTCCAACGAGGCTGACAGAGTTTGAGGATCTCGCCTTCATCAGGGGGTGGTTGAGTGGCTTGAGGGAGATGCAAGTTTCAAGGAACTCAATGCTCTGGTATCTCCGTGAAATATCTCCTTCGACTCAGATGCCTAACCCCTTCCGGAGAGATGATCAGTGGATACCCATTGATGCCATCCCTAGGCAGCTAATGGAGTCGGATGTTAACAAAGTAGAGGAAGAGTTAGTTCCCCCTCCCGATGATGGTCGAAGAGATCAAGTGGCTGATTATCTTGCTTTGAGGCCTCAACCTCACTAAGATTTTGCCAGTAGTAATTCTATATATTTTGTATTAAAGTGATGTAATCTCGATGTTTTAGGCGAGCTCGTCGCCTAAACATGTATTTGTTGTAAATGTGATGAATTAATATAAAATTTATGCTTTGGGCAAATTTGTCGACTAAACAAGTGTCTTATATTTTCCACATTTTTGTTCAAAAATCTTGATCCTATCTTGGCTGACTAGATTTGTATGTTTGCATTATCAAGTAAGTGTCCTCCCAGTCCAGTATGCCAACGAGATACCATTCTGCCTCACTTTACCTTTTAGGTTGTGTCGTCACACTCCCTTAGGCCTAAGTGTGTCAATTGACGAGGACATACCTGCTGTTGGATGCTCTATCCGATCAGGATTTTATTCAACCAAACATTGTTTGGTGACCAATCCTAACTTGGTCATATTGCCTAAGGATCTCCTATAGGGCTTCATATATTACCAAGGGCAATGCTTATGAGGTCTTTCATACTTCATAATGAAAACCTGAGGAGGGTCATTTCCCTGCTATAGTGTAATGATCAGTGTGCCTGTTACTTGGAAATGGTGTGTGGGTTATAAAGTTTGTACATTGAAACCTCGTAAAATGCAAATTAATTAACTGATACTTCATAGAATGCAATTGCCAAACAACTTTTCATTAATGATAAGGAAATGAACTTTCGGTTTAATAATTTAAAGATCAAAGGGAGAATCTAGAAATAGAATTTCTTAAGGTTGGCTTCATTCAACGCTCGGGGTATCTCTCTGCCTTCCGTCGTTTCCAAGTGATAGGCTCCCTGTAGATCATCTCTAGTTATCTTGAATGGTCCTTCCCAGTTTGGCCTTAGCTTTCCTTCTCATGGTTTTACTGCGCTGCCTAGGACTTTCCTCGGGACATAGTCCAAAATATGGAATGCCCTTGGGTTGACCTTCTTGTTATAATGCCTTGCGAGCTATTGCTGATAGCTTGCTAGTTTTACTAGGGCTAGCTCTCTGCGTTGATCGGCTAGGTCAAGCTCAGCGAGCAATGCTGCATCGTTATGGCCCTGGTTGACAAGGCTGGACCTCATTGTTGGCAAGCCTGCTTCTAATGGGATGACTGATTCCATTCCATATGTCAGTAAAAATGGGGTTTCCCCCATTGCTCGTCGTGGAGTGGTTCGGTAGGCCCATAGAATATGTGGTAATTCATTTATCCATATGCCTTTGGCTCGCTCTAATCATTTCTTTAATTCGTCGATCACTGTCTTGTTGGAAGCCTCAGCTTGGCCATTGCTCTGTGGATAGGCCACCGAGATAAAATGATGTCTAATTCCATGCTCGTCGTAGAAACTCTGAAAGAAGCCGCTCTCGAACTGCATTCCATTGTCAGTGATGATGGTTTTGGGGATGCCAAAACGAGTGATTATATTTCTCCATATGAACCTTATCATATCCTCATCTCGGATGTTCGCTAGGGGTTCCACCTCGATCCATTTGGTGAAGTAGTCGGTTGTGACCAACAGATATTTATGATTACCGGTGGTGGTAGGAAGTGGTCCTATGATGTCCATTCCCCATTGGGCGAATGGCCATGGGCTGGACAGTGATTTTAGGTCGCTAGCAGGTTAGTGAACCATAGGAGCGTGAAGTTGGCATTTCAGGCACTTGCGAACATACATCGTAGAGTCCTTTTGCATATATAGCCACCAATATCCTTCCTTCATTGCTCGAAAAGCCAGAGACCTTCCTCCAATATGGCTTCCATAGATTCCCTCGTGAAGCTCATGTAGGACCTGCTCGACATTCCTTTGGTGAACGCATTGAAGGTATGGACCGAAAAAAGATCTCTTATATAGCTTGCCCTCTGGTGATAAGTGAAAGAAAGCAACTTTGACTCTTATTTGGTGGGCAATCTTTTCGTCGTCTGGGAGCGTGCCATCCTTCAAATAGTTTTTAAAGGGTCCATCCAGCTGGGTGCTGACTCCACTTGGAGCATCTTCTCCACGCCTGGTGGCTTGCTTCTACGGTTAATGCTCGGATGAGCGAGGAAATCTATGGGGATTGTTCTTTTTAGGTCAGAATCGACTGCTGAACTTAGGGCTGCTAAGGCGTTAGCATGGCTATTTTGTCCTCTGGGAAATTGCTGGACATTGATCTCTTCAAAGCTACCCATTAGTCTTTTCACTAAGGCGAGGTAAGCTGCCATTATTTTATCTTTTCCATTGTAGTCCCCACTTATCTGATTGGAGACTAACTGAGAATCACCGAACACCTGTAAATGTTTTGCTCCCAAAGTGTGTGCCTTTTGTAGGACGGGTATTAAGGCTTCGTATTCTGCTTCGTTGTTGGAGGCTGCAAATCAAAGCCTGAATCCTTGTTCAAGGATTGTATCCTCTGGAGTAATGAGGACAATGCCTACTCCAGCCCCCTTTGAGTTGGAGGCTCCATCAACGAACAACTTCCAGGTTTCCTCCGTCACATCGTTCCCCTTTTGTCTTGCTTGTTGAGGTTGGTTGAAAGGTTGCTCGCCTGTGAATTCGTTTATGAAATCAGCAAGGAACTGCCTCTTGATTGCGTTCCTTGGTTGAAATTGGATGTCAAATCATCCGAGCTCGACTAACCATTTAGACAGTCTGCTCGACAAGTTCGCCTTCCTTAGGATTGCTTTAAGAGGGTGCGATGTAAGGATAATTATAGTGTGGGCTTCGAAATAGTGCTTCAGCTTCCTCAAATCCACTACTAGTGCAAAGGCGGGCTTCCCCAGTGGTAGGTACCTTTGCTTGGTGTCTAGTAAGGTCTTGCTCACGTAATCAACGGGGTGCTGGATTCCTGTAACTTTGCACATTAATGCAGAACTGACAGCATGGTTGGAAACGAAGATGTACAAGTACAAGGAATTTGTTTCCTGTGGTATGACGAGCAGTGGTGGGGAACTGAGGTAAGACTTGAGCTCATCCAATGCCCGCGAGAAATCTTGGTTCCATTCTACTGTTTTGTTTCCCTTTAGAAGCTGGAAGAAAGGCTTGTACTTCTCGGAGGACTTAGAGATAAAGCGGTTTAAGGAAGCGAGCAAACCGGTGATCTTCTATATGTCCCGAATTGTTCAAGGAGGTTGTACCCTATTTATTGCATCGATCTGGTCTGGGTTAGCCTCGATGCCTCTCTTACTAACCAAGTACCCAAGAAATTTTCCTGACTGGACACCGAAGGAACACTTGCTCGCATTAAGTTTCATTTGGTACTTCCTGAGGATTTCGAAGGTGTTTGACAGGTCTGAGAGGTGGTCTTCTTTCTTCTTTCTTTTAACTAGCATATCATCGATGTAGACCTCCATAGTGTCTCCCATTTGGTTCTTGAACATCTTGGTGACCAGCTGCTGGTAGATTGCCCCTACTTTTTTGAGCCCGAAGGGCATGACTTTATAGCAGTATAACCCAACCGTGGTGATAAATGTTGTTTTGTCCTGGTCTGGGGTATACAGAGGGGTCTGATGATACCCTGAGTATGCGCTCAGAAAACTCATCCTCTCATGAGGTGCAGTGGCATCTACCAGTTGATCAATTTTTAGGAGGGGGAAATTGTCTTTACGACACGCTCTATTGAGGTCAGTGAAGTCGATGCAAACTCTCCACCTCCCATTGCTTTTTGGAACTACTACTGGGTTGGATAACCATTTGGGGAATTGTACCTCCCTTAGGGATCCTGTATCCAACAGTTTTTCTACTTCTTTTTCCACGGATTTTGCCTTCTCGGGTGTAGTTCTCCGTGCCTTCTGTGCAATTGGTTTGAAGGGGGGATCGATGTGCAGATGATGACAGACCATACTAGGATCAATTTCAGGAAGTTCGTATGGCTCCCACACAAAGACGTCTATATTGTTCCTTAGTAGGGTCGTAAATTCCATCTTCTCCTGATCTGTGAGAGAATATCCAATTAAGAAGATCCTGTTGTCGTCACTATCTCTAGCTGCGACTTCCTCCAAGTTCTCGACGACCCGTTCGGAGGGGAGGAGCCTGGTCTCCTCTACTCCGGGTGTTCTGTACTTTAATTGCTATTTCGAAGGTATCTGACCTTCTTGTTCTTCAACTCTTTCATTGGGCTTGTCGGCCTTCTTCTCTGGTTTTGGCCGGATGGCCGCTATGAAACATCTTATCGCCATCGCTTGATCGCCAAGGATCTCCATTACTCCTCACTCAATCACATACTTGAGCTTCTAGTGGTAGGTTGAGGACTGCCTTCATTGCATGTAGCCATCCTCGACCAAGGATATCCTGGTATGGAGAGTCAATGTCGACCACTAAAAACTCGATCATTTTAGAAACATTTCCGATCCTTACTGGCAGTACGATCTTCCCCAAGGGCATAGTCACCTTTCTAGCGAAACCAACCAAAGGTACAGTAGCTTCCTTTAGGTCGACGAAGCTCAATTTCAATCTTCTGAACAGGTCGAGATACATGACCTCGAACGAGCTTCCTTGGTCAACGAGCAACTTGTCGACATCATAGTTCGCTATTCTTAGAGTAATGATCAAAGTATCGTGATGTGGGGTTCTCACTCCCACCAGATTTTCATCTGTAAACACGATATGCTTACTAAAGTCAACGTCGTTTTCTCGTCGATGCTTTCCTGACTGTGTTTTCGCTGGATCAATTTGAAAAGCTTGCATCACTGCTGTAAGCTTTTTTACCTCCATACGAGCTGAATTTCCCTGAATCTGTTTCTCATCGGATGCCCCATGAATTACTGCGAATTCATAGCTGGCATCATCGTCGAGTACGTTGTCAGGCCTTGATTCTCTATGGGCAGTAACTTTCTCTACCTTTTTCTCCACGAATTTATTCAGGTGCCCGGACTGGTCCAGCTCTTCGAGGTGGGACTTACGGGCTTTGCAATGCTCAGTCTTATGTCCTCCCTCTTTGTGAAAAGCGCATCTCAGCGCATTGTTCCTCTTCGAGGGATCTCCTCCCATCTTCCTAGGCCACTTAATAAATGGCTCGTCTTTGATTTTTGTGAGAATTTTGTAAATTGGTTCACTAAAGACGGTGTTGACCTCCTGAAATGCTTTTGACACACTACACCAAATCCTACGAATGGTCACGCCCAGTTGGTCACGGCCCAAGTCCGCGACCAAGTCAATTTTTGGCGTGACCATTTCCATTATTACACTGAGTTATGGATGCTTTGAAAGTGGTCACGACCCAAGTCCCTAACCATTGTGGGTCACGGACTTTGGTCGCGACCAAAGCGTGACCATGTTGGCGCCAAGATCGAGACAAAATTCCCTCCAACTTGGTCACGAATGGGTCACGGACTTGGGTCGTGACCATAGGCAGGGCTCGCACAAAATATACACACTGAGGGTCACGGCTAGGGGTCGTGACCATTTTTTTTCTGTGGGTCACGGCTATGGGCCGTGACCATATGGAAATTGATGAGGGGGTTTCATTTAAGGGTTTCGCTGGTGGTGGGTCTTGGCTAAAAGCCGTGACCAGGTTCAAGCTGTAGAAAGAAAAAAAAATGTCGGTCGCTGCCTTCATTTCCTTAATACCTGACCCTCTCATTTATTTCTCCCATACGCTGCCCTCGCTTTGCAAACGGCGGTGGACAACTTTGTAAATGGAGGTCATCCCAGGAAATGGCGGTGTACGACTTTGCAAACGGCGGTGTAAGACTTTTGTTGGTCGATTGTCCGACTGTCATAGTTGAGGGGCCGTCCGGGGAGGTGGACGGGTGGGATTACTCGTTTCCACCATTCTCTTCTCAACAAAATTGGAACTTAGTGTAAGCTTGTAATATCAAAATCCTAGACCTATTTTGTTATAATTTCTCCTCTATTTCTACACACAAAAATATATTCTGATATCCACTTTTATTTTAAGTTCTTCATTTCATTTGCGGTTTATGTGTCATTATTCAGTATATGCATTTTCATTTTTTTGGTACACCAATGTCATATATTTTTTCCACTGTTCTGATCTTTAAACGAAAGGATTTTTTTGGATTTGTTTTTTCACCGTGCATTAAGATATGTAAATGCATCACGTTTGGAGGTGTACGTTATGTGCGAAAGGGATGGACAGGATGGATCAATAATTGAAGCCGTGCAAATGTGGTTATCAGGTTTGTGTTTTTCAGCCCTAGAGGAGTTTGTGTGATAACAACCATATTTGAGCCATTATATTATACTACTCCATATTTTTATTGATGATACTTTGTTGAGGCCAACTGCTATTGTATAATTATATGACAAGGATGAAGTTAATTAATATTAATTTATGACATACATTGTGATTTATGACTTTGATGTAAAAAGTTTATTTAATTTTCTGAAAGTAATGTTATGTTAATTGCATTTGGATCTACGAATAATGTTTTGGAAAGTGAGTAGCTTCAATCATGTGCATAATAATGAGAGTTTAACAAATTTCAGGTCCACGTGGGTCTGGAAAAGGTACCCAATTAGCTATCATCAAGGACGTGTACAACTTATGCCATTTGGCAACATGTGATATACTGAGGGCATACAATTATGTTTGTTTTTTACAGTATGAATTGAATGATATTGTTTGTTCTTTTTTTGTTTACATGTTGCAACAACTTCTTCTTATCGGTTCTAATATTGACATTTGTCTATCTATTCATTTTTAGGGATAACTCGTCTATGATGTCTTGGCTGTTGGCATAATTGATGAAGCAATGAATCCACCATTCAAGTGGTCAGTTCCACAAAAAATTTACACTTCCCAAAGTTCATGGTGTTGATGATGTAAGTTGAAAGTTCTAGATTAATCAATAATATTAGCCAGTGTCCCCCAATTGGACCTACTTAATGCTTTTTTTTGCACTTAAAAAAATATATATCATAAGCACTCGTGATATATACATTCTGCTTCCGCATATTTATATCATAAGCACTCGTGATATTCTCGATCTCTGCTAATAAACTGATGTATTGATAGTGTAATAGGTAATAAGCTGGGTTGGTTCTTATATATACATTATGGTAATCCAATGTGCTTATACATAGTTGTTTATTTGGGACTTGAATATGTTGACACAATTGGTATTGAAAGTGTTGGCACAGTTAAATACACTAGTATTGGATAAAAAATATGTTATGGTATCATTTGAGTAGTTTCTAGCTAATTTTGTGTCATTCAACATATTTTTGTAGCCTACCAATACTTTGGTTTGGCATTGATATGTGTAGTCTCCTGATAAACCGATTTGTGAATCCTGGTGATAAACTAGTGTGTTGATATGCCCTAATAATAAACTAGCATACTAATGATCATACATAGTGTGTTGAGAATACGACGATAATTTACATAATTCTAGACTTAGGGTTAAAAACATGGCGTTAGTGGGTGAAAACTTGAAACAACCCCCGAATGGCCCCGTGAGTGGCACTAAACCTCGCACGGGACCAATATAACTCGTAAGAACTTACCGTGCGATCACGGGACTCTCGGTTTAAGGATACAACATTAATTTTCAAATTTCTAAACTTAAGAAAAACATGGCGTTAGTGGGTGAAAACTCAAAACATCCCCCGAACGGCCCCGTGGGAGGCACCAACAGCTCCCACGGGACCAATGTAATATGTAAGAACTGACCGCGCTATCACGGGACTCTCGATTTGAGTATACTACGATAATTTGCATAATTCTAAACTTAGGCTTAAAAACATGGCATTAGTGGGTGAAAACCCGAAACAACCCCCGAACGGCCTCGTGACTGGCACCAACACCTCTCACGGGACCAATATAACTCGTAAGAACTTACCATGTGATCAGGGGACTCTCGGTTGACAATACGCCCATAATTTGCATATTTTTAGACTTAAGCAAAGCATGGCGTTAGTGGGTGAAAACTCAAAATAGCCCCCGAACAGTCCTGTGCGAGGCACCAACAGCTCCCACAGGACTAATGTAACTCGTACGAATTGACCGTGCAGCCACGGGACACTCGATTTGAGAATACAACGGTAATTTGAAAATATGAGGACTTGGGCATAAAAACATGGCGTTGGAGGGTGAAAATCCAAAACATCCCCGTGGGAGGCACCAACACCTCTCATGGGACCAATGTAACTCGTAGGAACTGACCGCGCTATCACGGGACTCCCGATTTGATAATACAACGATAATTTGTACAATTCTAGACTTAGGCTTATAAACATGGCGTTAGAGGGTGAAAACCAAAAACAGCCCCCGAACGGCCCCATGGGAGGCACCAACACCTCCCACGGGAGTAATGTAACTCGTAGGAATTGACCGCGCTATAACGGGACTCCCGATTTGAGAATATGATGATAATTTGCAAAATTCTAGACTTAGACTTAAAAACATGGCGTTAGTGGGTGAAAAATCTAAATAACCCCCGAACGGCCCCATGAGTGGCACCAACACCTCGCACGGGACCAATATAACTTGTAAAAACTTAACGTGCGATCAAGGGACTCCTGATTTGAGAATACGCTGATAATTTGCATATTTATAGACTTAAGAAAAACATGGCGTTAGTGGGTGAAAACTCGATACAGCCCCCGAACGGCCCCGTGGGAGGCACTAACGGCTCCCACGGGACCAATGTAGCTCGTACGAACTGACCGTGCATCCACGGGACTCCCGATTTGAGAATACGCTAATAATTTGAAAATATGAGGACTTATGCTTAAAAATAAGGCGTTAGAGAGTGAAATCCCAAAACAGTTCCTGAACGGCCCCGTGGGAGGCACTAACACTTCCCATGGGACCAATGTAACTCGTAGGAACTGACCGCGCAATCACGGGACTCCCGGTTTGAAAATACGATGATAATTTACATAATTCTAGACTTAGGCTTAAAAACATGGCGTTAGTGGGTGAAAACCCAAAACAACCCCCGAACGACCCCGTGAGTGGCACCAACACCTTGCACGGGACAATATAACTCGTAAGAACATATCGTGCCATCACGGGACTCTTTGTTTGAGAATACGATGTTAATTTTCATATTTCTAGACTTAAGCAAAACATGACGTTAGTGGGTGAAAACTCGAAACTGTCCCCGAACGGCACCGTGGGAGGCACCAACAGCTCTACGGGACCAATGTAACTCGTACGAACTAACCGTGCATCCACGGGACTCCCGGTTTGAGAATACGAAAGTAATTTGAAAAAATGAGGACTTAGTCTTAAAAACATGGCGTTAGAGGGTGAAAACCCAAAACATCCCCCGAACGGCTCCGTGGGAGGCACCTACACCTCCCACGGGACTAATGTAACTCGTAGGAACTGACCTCACTATCACGGGACTCTCGGTTTGAGTATACGATGATAATTTGCATAATTCTAAACTTAGGCTTAAAAATATTGCGTTAGTGGGTGAAATCCCGAAACAACCCCCGAACGGCCTCGAGACGGACACCAACACCTCGCGCGGGACCAATATAACTCCTAAAAACTTACCGTGCCATCACGGGACTCCCAGTTTGAGAATACGGAGATAATTTGCATATTTCTAGACTTAAGCAAAACATGGCGTTAGTGGATGAAAACTCTAAACAACCCCCGAACGGCCCCGTGGGAGGCACCAACACCTCCCACGGGAGTAATGTAACTCGTAGGAACTGACCGCGCTATAACGGGACTCTCGGTTTGAGAATACGATGATAATTTACATAATTCTAGACTTAGGGTTAAAAACATGGCGTTAGTGGGTGAAAACCCGAAATAACCCCCGAACGCCCCCGTGTGTGGCACCAACACCTCGTACGGGACCAATATAATTCGTAAGAACTTACTGTGCGATCATGTGACTCTCGGTTTGAGAATACGTCGATAATTTGCATATTTTTAGACTTAAGCAAAACACGGTGTTAGTGGGTGAAAACTCAAAACAGTCCCCGAACGGCCCCATGAGAGGCACCAATAGCTCCCACGGGACCAATGTAACTCGTACGAGCTGACCGTGCAGCCACGGGATTCCCAGTTTGAGAATACGATGATAATTTGAAAATATGAGGACTTAGGCTTAGAAACATGGCGTTAGAGGGTGAAAACCAAAAATAGCCCCCGAACGGCCCCTTGGGATGCACCAATACCTCCCACGAGACTAATATAACTCGTAGGAATTGACTGCGCTATAATGGGACTTCCGGTTTGAGAATACGATGATAATATGCATAATTCTAGAATTAGGATTAAAAACATGGCGTTAGTGGGTGAAAACCCGAAACAACCCCCGAACGGCCCCGTGAGTGGCACCAACATCTCTCACGGGACCAATATACTTCGTAAGAACTTACCGTGAGATCATGGGACTCCCGGTTTGAGAATAAGCTGATAATTTGCATAGTTCTAAACTTAAGCAAAATATGGTGTTAGTGGGTGAAAACTCGACACAGCCCCCGAACGGTCTCGTGGGAGGCACTAACAGCTCCCACGGGACCAACGTAACTCGCACGAACTGACCGTGCAGCCACGGGACTCCCGATTTGAGAATACGATGATATTTTGAAAATATGAGGACTTAGGCTTAAAAACATGGGGTTAGAGGGTGAAAACCAAAAACAGCCCCCGAACGACCCCGTGGGAGGCACCAACACCTCCAACAGGACCAATGTAACTCGTAGGAACTGACCGCGCTATCACGGAACTCCCGGTTTTAGAATACGATGATAATTTGCATAATTATAGACTTAGGCTTAAAAACATGGCGTTAGTGGGTGAAAACCCGAAACAACCCCAGAACGGCCCCATGAGTTGCACTAACACCTTGCATGGGACCAGTATAACTCGTAAGAACTTACCGTGCGATCATGGGACTCCCAGTTTGAGAATACGTCGATAATTTTCATATTTATAGACTTAAGCAAAACATGGCGTTAGTGGGTGAAAATTCAAAACAACCCCCGAACTGTCCCGTGAGGGGTACTAACAACTCCCACGAGACCAATGTAACTCGTACGAACTGACCGTGCAGCCACGGGACTCCTGGTTTGATAATACAATGTTAATTTGAAAATATGAGGACTTAGGCTTAAAAACATGGCGTTAGAGGGTGAAAACCCATAACAACCCCCGAACGGTCCCGTAGGAGGCCCCAACACCTCCCAGGAGACCAATGTAACTCATAGGAACTGACCGCGCTATCACAGGACTCCCGGTTTGAGAATACGATGATAATTTACATAATTCTAGACTTAGGCTTAAAAACATGGCGTTAGTGGGTGAAAACCTGAAACAACTCCCGAGCGGCCCCGTGAGTGGCACCAACACCTCGCACGGGACCAATATAGCTCGTAAGAACTTACCGTGCGATCATGGGACTCCCGGTTTGAGAATACGCTGATAATTTGCATATATATAGACTTAGGCATAAAAACATTGATATGTTGATAATTATAACTCATATATGCAATTTTTCAGCTTGAATAATTTTTTTGTAAAACTACTTGGTTACTAATATCATTTTTTTTGTATCCTATCATTTGTAGGATTTTTTCACGTGGAACAAATGAAGGAGGCAATGGTTTACGACATGAAGAATGTTTATATAATGTCGTGGACATTCAGGGTTATGTTTTTTATGTGTTACAGCCGTGCGGGCTTTTATTACTTAGTTTTATGGCCATGCGGGCTTTATTATAAGCAGGTTTTACATTTACAGGGTTTGGAATGTCCCGAAAATAGAGGGAAATTTGCCCAATTTTTTTTGGGTCTGTTAATTATTAAGACGTGTAATATTTTTAAGTTTGTCGATATATTAGTTTATTAACAACGTTCTCGATTTATAATTTTTGATTTTTTTTATTGTTTTGCCAATAATAAATATTTGTAACACATCGTACTCGTCCAATGTTACACGTAGCAACCGACAGTACACTAACAGGACCCCCAATTTTAGTATTGGACAAAAAAAAGACATTTTTTTTAATTATAGTTAAATATGGTCATGGACTTTGTCCATGACCATTTTTATTTTTTCCGTCGTGCATAAAAATGGTCGTGGCCAAAGTCCATGACCCCAACTGTGACCAAAAACGGTCGCGGTCAAAGTCCGCGACCATTTTTTCCCTTTTTTTCGTCACGGTATGGGTCACGGACTTTGTCCGCAACCATTTTTGGTCACGGTTGTGGGTCATAGATTTGGGTCGCGATCATTTTTTTTCTTTTTTTGTCACGGTTGTGGGTCACGGACTTAGGCCGCAACCATTTTTTTTTATTTTTTTTTCACGGTTGTGGGTCGCGGTCAAAGTCCGCGACCAATTTGTCACGATTGTGGGTCACGGACTTGGGCCGCGACCATTTTTTTCTTTTTTTTTTGTCACGGTTGTTGGTCGCGGACTTGGGCCACGACCATTTTGTCACGGTTGTGGGTCACAGACGAGGACCACGACCCGTCACGGCATGGGTCACGGTCCAAGTCCGCGACCATCTGCCGTGACCCCATGCGAGCCGTGACTATTTTTTGGTTACCGACTTGGGCCGCGACCCACGAAATTGGTCACGCCCAAAATGGTCACGGCCAAAGTTCGCGACCCACAGTCTTGGTCAGGGATTTTGGCCTTGACCAATCGCCAATTTTGGTGTAGTGACACATCATTGTTGCCTCCGTTATTGGAGCCATTTTTTCCCCCGTTCTTTCATCCTTTCTTCTGGTCTTCAGTTTTGTCACTGCCCTTGACATCGAGCTTAGCTCGACCATTTTCCCCTGTGCTGAGGCGAGTGACATCTTCCACTTTGTCATACTTCTCAATGCGGGCCATTAGGTCGTCGATGGTCATGGCTTCCTTCTTCATCAAGGACTGGTACAGAAGGGAAGAGCTGGGTAGCCCAATTTTGAAAGAGGCCACTGCCACTTGCTCCGAGTAGTCCTCAACCTCATTGAATAACTCCCAGTACCTCTTCGCGTAGTCTTAGAGGGTCTCTTAAGGCGTATTTTTCATTGTCAGCAAAGCATCCATCCTTTTGGTATGGGAGCTACTAGTAATGAACCGGGCCGTAAAGAGCTCGGCCAGGGACTTGAAACTCCTGATGGACCGATGGGGGAGCCTTTCGAACCATTTTTGTGCCATGTCATACAGGGTCGAGGGAAAAATTCAACACATTAGTGCGTCTCGATTATTCCAGAGAGTCATGGACTATCTGTACTGCCTGACGTGATCAATGGGATCAGTTTTACCATCATAAATCTTGAGCCTTGGAATATCAAACTTCTTGGGGGCTTCTTCTTCTTGTAGTTCTCTCAAGAAGGGTGATTTCATCTGAGTTTTAAAATCTCGCCTGGTGAGTTCTTGGGTTGATCTGGCACCGCGATATACAGGATGTTGGTCCATCTCCCTTCGGACCATACTTCGTATGTTCTCGTTGCTACGATTCGAGCTCCTGTGATGGCGAGCTAGTCATAGTTGCTTGAGCAGGTCGTCCTCTGACTCATTTTCCTTAGATTTTTGGGATCCGTGCCTGGGACTCCTTCCTCGGCTGCGAGACTTGCTCGTTTGAGGGCTAGGAGTGCGGTATGGACATCTCTTAGTACCATAATGGAGTTCTCTCTCCATTCTTTTTAATCTTATTTTGAGGCGAGCATTCTCAGCTTCGTGCCTGCGAGAAGACTCCCTCTGCTCGTGGAGCCTCGCCTCATATGCATCAATCAGCCTGGATATTTGTGTGGACCTCGTTGGTCCTTGGCTTTATTCTGAGGCTGGCCTTTCTAGGCGAGTCCTCTGATCTGAACGCCAAACTTCAGATCTAACCATGTGAGGAGTAGGAGGTTCTTGGATGTCTCCTGGCTGGGGAGCATTACTACTGTGACCAGACATTTTGAACTATTTTCTTGGTGTGGGATTTCTTAGGGAAGATAAACGTTCCCACAGACGACGCCAATTGTGGTGACAATTATTATTCAACACAAAAATATAAGAGAAGCACAATCACCAAGCAGAATAAGGAATACAAAATTCCAATCACACAACAAGAGATATACGTGGTTCAACAAAGGTGCCTACGTCCACGGTGGTGCAGTCAGTATAATTTCTATATACTCTGAAGAGTGATTACAGAGAATACAGTGTGTCTTTTTCCCCAGACCTAGGGTTTATTATATACATGTTCATTTCAGGGAGTGGGGGTGTTGGACTCCCCCACGTTTTCCATCTTCTCCTAGAACCCCCCTTAATGGGATCATGGGAGGAGACTAAATCATAGTTGGTTAAGATATGGGTGGTCTGGACTTTAGGCCGCTACAATTGGGCTACTCATCCAATCCTATCATTCTATTTTCGAGTACCCACAGGCCTCAATCCATAAAACAGGTCATCCTCATCCATAGGTCCTCAGAATCAGCTTCGACCCTTTGAATTTGTCTTACTCTTTCAAAAGTCATCATGCGGTGTCTATTCGATGGCTATCATATGTTCCAAAATCACCTGTTGATGGCCTCTGTAGACACCCAATTCTAACACCCCCTAACATCTTCATAGGTCCCCAGGACCTCCCATCATTGCTACAAACCTAAGGCATACCTCGGGTACTGGCCTAGAGGATATCGGGCACTCTCGGGTTCTATTTGCCCAAAAGTCAAACTCTTTAGCTCGACCGAGACTGAATGAATATTCAAAGGGCACTAAATCCCCTTTCCAATGATTCACCCCGTGGTCGATTATGACTTACGGTGCGGACAAATGACCCATTTTCCGTCGAAACTTGATTAAGAGGTCATCAGATGCTCTGAGGCTCCGTTTGATCAAAGTCAACTCCTCAGCTCGATTGAGACTGAATGAATCTTCGAAGGGCACTGAAACCCCTTTCCAACGGTCCACTCCGAGTCCAATTCTGACTTATGGTGCAGACGAACGATCCGTTTTACTCGAAAAGGTCACTAAACATTTCCAGGCCCCGGTTGATCGAAGTAAACTCCCCAACCAAGTCAATATCTTTGTAATGTTGAAGTAAATCTCCTAACCTTTCCCTCAATCCGCCCCGTGCATGATTCTGACTTACCATGCAGATGAACGATGCGTTATCGTCAGATAATTCCTCGTCCAAAAGACTGACGATCGCTTTCGAGCCACTTTTGACCCAAAATCAACTCCCGGATACAGGATCAGTCCAAATACTTTCAAAGTTCTCTAAAGTAACGTTCTAACGGTTTGCCCCATGCACGATTCGGATCAACAATTTGTGCTCTACGACTGATTTTTCGAAGGAACCTGAAAGAGACTGCCAAACAGCAGGTTCCAAACCCTGCCTATCGGTAGTGGGCCTAAAAACACTGGCCGATTGGCAGGGCCAGTACTATGATGATCTGCAATGCTCTGATCCTATAAAAAGGAGGGCCTTATCTCATTGCAAAAAGATAAGATCTGAAATCCATCACTCTCAGCAAGCTCAGAAAACCCCTCTCGAAGTCAGCGTGGTTTACACATCCAAATTCCCTTCCAACCTTCACCTTTCATTTTCTTTTTCATCAAACTTGGTGAATTAACTACCCTCCATCATCACCCAAGTGCAAGGGCTGCTCTCCAAACTCTAAGATCAAGCTTATGATCTTCAAGAAGGTCCAACTTTCTTAACTCTCCATTTAAATTCTCCTAAATTCGCATTAATTTGTTTTATTACTTAGAACTTTTATTCTCTCCATCTCACATATCCTAATATAATTTTTATTTAGTATTATTCCACATCTATTATTTTCATATAAATAAAACCCCCAAAACAAGAAAAAGAGGGTTTGCTCATAAATTCCTAACAGGTATTCTCACACATTTCTCACAACTAAAACACTTTTTTACACACACATATAAGAGAAGTCCTCGATTGCATTTATGGGATAAATCCCACCCCTAATTTTTTTTCTATCTTTCTATATTCTTTGAACTTAATTGTCCTAAAATCTATATATTTACATACACATATATTTGTTCTTAATGGCGTATTATTCCACATACATTATCGTTCCATTATAACGATCAACGCAAGGATAATCACATAAATCCTATTTTATAATATTATTTTTTAGGAACATTCCTATGGATGACTCACTTTATCTCTTCCATGATAAAACTCGATGATTCCTATATCCACTATATATACACATGCAAAATTATCACGAAGAAATAAAGGAAAATAGCAATAACCCATGAGAGACCATAAGGGTGGAATGGGTGCTTAACACCTTCCCATTTCGTAACTTAGCCTCCGAAACCTTTTTGAATCATTTTGGTTTCGTATGTATCAGTATGTCTTTGGATGTTGCCCTTTGAGACGACTCCTTTTTTTTTGTCTGTTTTGAGTAAAATAGACTGGCGACTCCATCTCTCTACATTTTTCACCTTAGCACCGACGCCAATCGAAGCGCTTTCGAGAGGGATGCGCAGGACCAAGATCCTCTCGACATAGAAGATAACCTCTTCTTTGTCCCTCCCTCCGCAAGGATTAGGGGATGTCCACCCAAACCATCATGATATGTAAATGAATCAAAATCATACCGAATAAACAATTGGCTAAAACAACCAAAACCATGTAATCCAATTCCAAACTATAAAGTAAAACTAATACAAAACTGAAACTGTAATATCTATAACAGGTCCATTTATGAGATACATGAATGATATCCTATTCTAGATCTAAATGGAACAATCGTCTACTAAAATCCTATTAGCATCCACTATGCTACAACTCCGAGTCTCTGAAATGAAATCATCAAGTATGGCGCCCCTGTGTCTGGACACCTAAAAGATTTTTAAAATATTTTATAGCAAGATTTAGTACTCAAAGCATTTTGAAAATATTTACCAAGTACTTTATCGCAAATTAAAAAAACCAATTATTGATTACACATGTTAGGTTCACGCACACACTCTTGAGTTTCCTCACCTCTCATCTAATGTGCAGGCCTAATGTTCTATACATAGCCCACCTAGCTATACTACCCAAGCTATCTCGACTAAAGTATATAACCGATCTTACCAATAGTCAAATCTCCCGTACCTCGCATACAACACGATACATTATTAACATCTCTTCGCATGTTATTCATTTCTCATATAACATTCACATATGTTATGTTCAATCATTAAAATTAAGTCTCACTACTTAATTCATATAGATTTTCACATTTTTTATCTTTCAACTTCCATAATTAAGTTTCACTACTTAATTTACCATAGACATTCCCAATCTATTTTTAATCTCGTAATTAAGTTTCTCTCTACTTAATTTACCATTTAGATGTATATCTACAAATACATCATCTACAAGTCTACTATCGCACATAAGTAGTATATGAAGAGGTATATATTTCACACACAATATATACTATAACAATTATTGGTCCAGAGGTGCCATCGACCCCAATTATCCTATCATTTACATTGGTCCGTAAATCCATCGACCCCAATGTAAATGTCATGCATATGTATATTGGTCCGCAATATCATCAACCCCAATATTATTCATCCTCGACTTTGGTTTGGATAATCATCGACACCAATACAGAATTAAGCACACTTATATATATATATATATATATATATATATATATATATATATATATATATATATATATATATATATATATATATTTCGCATGAAACACATACTATAAACACATACTATATAATCACCTCCCTGTATCATCCTTTAGAGGTTATTAACTTGGAATCATACCTCGATCAACAGTAGTGATTTATATCACTTGGCTCGAAATCATACCTCGAGAAATATTTATTTAGTATACTATAGGTATTCACATAACCCATGTATTACTGTGGATCAATAGGTATTCACACAGCCCGATAATACGTGTTAGTAAATAATATATATCTCTTGCATACTCATTGTACTATTTAATTTACGATTTATCTCACTATCGTATATATAGGAGTGTTCACACAACTCTACAGGTCCAATTTACCCCTTTAATAATTTAAGTAGATAAGCCTAACTTATCCTATTGGTCTATACATTAATTTATTTGAGTCCCGTAATTCTTTATCCGTCTCTCATATTAATTAGGAAATACTACACCTCGAATTCATTCTCATCTTAAATTTCTCAATAAGACTAATTCAAATTTCTATCAAAAGCCTACAATAAATAATAAGTCTCCCATTATTATACTAACAAGGTCTTAAAGTTTGTTCACCACCTCTATTTCGGACTACTAGGAAAAAGTGGAAAATTTCACATTTTCAGGATACTGGACCGATCCGACCTTCCCAGGACCCAATCAGTTCACCGTTCTATTAAGGTCGAATCGAATTGAACCCCTCTGGGCCAGACTGGTTCATTTTTATCTGCAATTTACCCTCCAAGTTATCAGAAGTTTTTTCACCATTTTCTTCCACAATCCTCTACCAAATTAAAGTCAACAATACCAACACTTTTCTACATATCATAGAATGGTTTCTAACATTTCAAACACATTAAGACTTTACCGGAATAAATCAAGAATGAATCAATCCTCAAAACTCTTTCAAAATTATAGTTTTGTGTTCTTCTCTTTCATTCAATCTAGAAACCAGATTGAGATCCGTAGCAACAATCATAATTTTTAAAAAATTTCATCCTCTACGGATATAAATACAAACTACATGCAATTCTACCCGAACGTGTAATCAATTCATACTTTTCATTCACGATTTTTCAATAAAATCATTATATTCATGAAAACCCTACACATGGGTATTATAACATCAATTTAATTTGTAATAAACACTTACTTTTGTTTGACTAATCTGATTTTGTGCTTCTTGGTTGATGATTGATTGATTCCTTCTCAAATCTTCCTTTCCAATTGCCTTGAGATGCAAGATTTCTTCACCTTCTTCAAAATCCCTCTTTAAGCTTTGAAAATTGCTTCTCTCTTCTCTCTAATGGCCTCTCTAATATTTTTATGTTATGAGACCTAACCCCCATCTCTAATTATCAATTATAGGACACTAAATTTCATAGGTCCATTAACGTCTTTTCATAAAATGATCGAAATGTCATCAATAGATGTCAGTTTGCTAAAAAATTGACCAGGGACCCAAACGATACCCCCGGGTACCTTATTCTGACTATTTCACCGCATTCGAAATCATTCGTGACCTCTAACTTATCATCCGAGTCACTAAAATATATTTCTCATTTCTCACCTCAGATTAGTCTACACGCAACTCTTGGTAAGATAAAAAAAAATACGCACGTATCACTCGCTATGCCGTATAACCATAATTATCAATTATTTACTATTTCTGCTTAGTAAATGATAATGCAATATTAATAAGTATTTTATCTCTCGATTAATATTTAATATACACAATTATTTTCTAGTCACATTAAATTACTTCACTTGTGTAATTTAATTAAAATGTATTTTTTCGAATTATTTCCTCAAATTAATTAAATAAAAATACACAGAAATATGGTGTATTACATACTTCCCCCTGCAAAGGAATTTTTACCTCGAAATTAGGGCAAAATCGGAACTAAAACTTAGGATCTATAACTTCAGGACATCCTCTAGTACCCAGATTCAAATCATGATAACATAAGGGTCATTCCACTATACACCTGCTAGTGGTACCCACCTATCAAAAGGCTTAATCACTCTAGCTCAAGTTTATTAACACTTTCTCTCAATTCACTACATACTGATATGCTTTATCAGTCATGTAATCTCAATACTGGATCTTTCGTCTCCATATTAAGAAAAGTTCACACAACCCTAAATATCAATTCTCTTTATTCACACAACTTAAAACACCCTTAATGGGAGAATTCATGATAACACTTGACAACTCATGTCAGTATTCAAAATGTCCGTTCACGGTGATGTAATCCTTAGGACATTAAAAAGTCTCCAAAAATAGTTTGTGGTTCACTCCACTTGTAACAACGAAATATCTAGTTATCCCCTCACCTTTAATCAACCTGATGGTGAACAATAAGGCTTTCCACACAAAACCTTAAAAGGTACCTCGTGCCTGATAAATAGGTAAAATTTATTACACATAACTTTACCAACGATAATTTCTCCCCTTAATTACCCCACAAGGCCCCACATGTACTACTCACATTAGCCAACATAATAAACTACCTCTCATCTAACCATCGGGCTATAGGTGATATAATATGACAAAATAAAACTTCACCCCATCGCTTCCAGATAATACCAATTAGAGGTTGGATTGCAAGATCTCATCCTGATTCACAACAATATTGGGAGCCATCTTGCATTGGTGCAATCCTTCTTCTTAATAAAAGAATAAAAATTACTTCATCTCAGCTAATCCATTCCATAAACTCTGAGGAATTCTTGACCTAGTCATGATGTTGGCATCCCATCATAAATTTTATCAGTCTACCTACCCATTTTGTTACTGGCAACATACGCATGTTACTAAATTCTTGTTGATCATCTTGAGCTAACCATTTTCCATATATGAGTGGTGCATCAGGAGATAATCTCACTATGTCTCACCCAAGACCAATTCCCACTGATAATATCTCAGATTAAGTGGTACTTTATACTCCATTTCTTCCGTCGGTATGCCAAAAGTCACGACCTGTGCACTTTTTGCAACTGACACACTTCTTGGTTTTTTTTCCTCATAGTCATCAACATTCTATTTATGCGCAATCCACTCTCAACATTTGACTAGCTCTATTTTCCCATAGAAGTTGGGCCTCCTCTTTACCAAGAGATATCCTTTCATGGCTTCCCCCAACCTTTCAACTTATCTCTAGTGTGCTAGACCTATTTGCACATATATACTTAGATTATCGTCTTTCTCACACAACGTTCAATCCATCATCCCACTCCATCTTAATTAATAACTGCCCCACATGTATACTTTATAGGCATTAATTTCCACGCCCTTCTATCCTAGACGATTTATAAATTAACTAACCTGAGCGTTTATACACCCTTTAACTTGCGCATATCTGTACAAACATTTCAAACATCACACACGTAACACACTTTTCTCAAAATTAGCCTTAAATTCTCGGCCTAGTTATAGCAAATGGGTCTTCTCAATCAACCCATATACCATAAATTTAATTCCTCCCTAGATTGTCCCACCCTTCAACTCATGGTGAAAAGAAAATTTAAATTATTTTTCATATCACTACCATTTCCACTGGACTTCTACCATATTATAACTCTCAACTCAAAGTGTTTCCTCAACACGTTCAAGGATTTATATTCAAAAGTGATGCCGTGGAATTCATCAACGTCTCTTTACTCTCGACGTTTATAAAAGTTCAAGAATATTTCATCCCGCATCAGAGCCCAAATAAGGAACTTCCCCCAATGCAATATCACTTAGTATTGGCGACAATCGAGTTCCATAAGCCTCAAACATACAATCGAAACACTCAGATTCTACCTCGAACCATATACTTATAAATCTCAACTCTCGTATCTCTAATTGAGTTAACTAACACTAAGATGTTACCATTACTAGGGATTAGCACTAATCACAATAACAAGCTTAATCTATCCTCTCGATGGTAAACCCAATATTCCTTAAATCCTATCATAAAGTCCCTATGCACCAGGATTAAATACAACGAGATATATATGCTCTCCGAAGTCTCCACCATAATATAATATAAATGCAAACTTGACTCTCTTTCAGGTAAGGCTTCGTCAAGTAACATATTCTTCCTTGGAACATGAAACACGATGGCCTTGCTATCACAACCCTCTATCGTTCCACCCACATCGCTAATCAGTCCATACCTAGGATAATATCACACTCATATGATACATCACCAGAACGAGTAATTCCAACATACATATACTCCCTGTGCCAGCTCCCGATCCCCATGCGGATAGTACTAAAGAGATCCTCGCTATATAAAGCCAACTATATATGCAGTATAGATCTATAAATTATATACCCACTAAACTCGTCTCACACGCGAATCTAATACTAATAGAATAATGTGACTCGCTGATGTCACATAAAACTTACCCCACTAAACTGAGGATAAAACTCATACTTCCAATTCTCAATAATACTAGCCGATCAAATTGTTTCTGGACATCACACTCTCATTCCAATCGAACCAAAACTTCTATAATTTACTACCCAGGTTGGCATCTTATTCTTGTCCCTAAACTCGTTGTGGAAAAGAGTCATACATGTGCTCCTATTCTTTATCCATAAGACACCTCTCTGTGTCATTCCCATTTCTTTATCCTTGCTAGCTATTTCATGATGATTCTTCTCATGGACCTGGTAGTCTTAACCGAGGCTGCTACCTTTGGTGTTCCTTGGGTCCCACTAGTCCTATGGAACTCGTCGTTGGCCTTTCCTGTCCTGACTAAACCTACCATCACTTAGTAGTAAATTCCATTGATCTGAAATATTTCAATGGATCCCTAGCATTTATGTAAGCTTAAAAATCAAGTATCTTGAAGATATCAACATTGGTCATCCTAACTGGAGTTCTCATTCACTCCTGTGTATTCTTATTGCGGTTCCAATGTCAGCTTACGGGTCCCTTTATCAAGTCCCCGTATCCCTTCATCTGTTACGAAGTTCACTAAGCTAATCCCCGTCTCCCTACCTACAATGTTGGGTGAGTTTGAAGTTATGCCATTATTTTCTACTATTGTGTTTGGGAAATTACGATCCCCAAAAGATTATCCTACTCGTCATCTACTCGAATGACATTATAATGATCTCTAATGAGATTACCTTTTCCTGGATACTCCAAGACTTATGCTAAGCCCCTCACCCCTTCCGTCTTTCTAATGCCCTTCGCTTGCTGCCTTACATTGTGTAACAACCCATGCTTTTAATATTTAATTAAATTAATTAATTGGAAAATTTGAGAAAACAATAAGATTTTGGATTTAATTATTCTTAGTAATTAAATATGTTGATTTTTATACATAAAAATAAGGTTTTAAGTGGAATTTGAATCGGGATTAAAATTTGGAAATTGTAAAATTTTGTATAAAAATTAGGGGAGGATCTGAGCTAAGGAAGATGAAAATAATATTTTTAGAAATCCAACCGTCTGATCGAGTTGAATTTTCCACATAAGCTCCGTCTTGCCCTTTGCTACAACATATTAGAGTTTCTAGTCATTCTGACAGCTCGACCGTCCGTAATGATTGTTTGAGTGTTTGTATTTGATTAGGAATAAAATTCTTTTTGGTATATAAAAAAAGTGATGGGGTTAGGACTTTTAAAAACACTTTCTTCTAAACCTTATGAGCAACAATCTCCTCTTTTACATCTTCTTCCTCCCTCAAAACCTTAACTCCATTGGAGAGTTATTTTCAAATTAAGTTTTGAAGCATTAAATCGGGTTTTCTCAAGATTGTTCTTTGCTAATTTTTCGAGAGGAATCCAACCATGTAGTCAAAATTTCTTCATCTTAATCTCATACATGAATACTCTATTCCTTTCCTTTAGTATTATGCGTTTTAAGTGTCACTTAAAACCTTAATCATGTTTTTTCTTAAAAGAGATTAGTAACTTAATTAGGAATAATGATAACAATTTTCGGGACTACTTTTATAAAATCTTTCAATGTGAATAACATTCATGACCCTTGGGGACGTAGGATTTATGAGTGGATTTTGGGGTTTATTGGTGTAGGTTGCATATAGAAAAATCTTAGTTTTGATTTAAATGAATTTAGGGCCGTATAACTCATATAATTTGTGTTGAGATAATGAAATTGGAATTATGATGTATTAATGATGAAATATCGACGTATTAATTTAAAATAATTAAATGGGATTAATTTGGTGTTTATGACGTTGTGAAAATTTAATTTAGATTTACTTGAATTGGACTATCATGTGTACTTTGGTACATTGATTAATTATGCTTGTTTGTGTGACTTGTTAGTATTGTTAAATTGACATTTTGATGATGGGTTGATGGATATTTTTGCTCTCCCTATATTTTAGGATGCCTTCTTGGTATGGGACTAGTGGGTAGGCCTTTTGATGATTTACGCCATCTAGGTGTGGGACTAGTGCGGGTAGATTATCGTGCTTTTATTACATCGAGGGTGGGTTGGTTTTCGATATTTTATTGTCGTTACAGTAGTCTATGTACGGGACTAGGTAGAGATTTATGTTAGAAATTCATCCTATACATAGGGTAAGACGTATTGATTACTTAGGGACCCTTAGGTATGGGACTAAGGGGTATTTTAAGGATCTCACATCGATAATAAGGGTGGGGAAAATTTGTAAATTGCGAAAATTGTGAATTTAATATCTAAGATAATAAAATGGGTATTAAAATAAATTGGCTTCCTTAATAACGTGAAAGACTGATAGGTTAAACGGATTGACTGGCTATTGCGACGTGTGGGTGAGTGACGTCTGAATAATGTTCTGGGATGAAAGTTAAATGGGTTGGTTGGCTATGAAGATGTCGTGTGTGGAACCTCATGCATAACGTGCAGGGTTGACAGTTTAAAAGGGCTCGGTGGCTATTGTCACGACCCCAACCCAATAGTAGTAGGGAATGAGTGTCTTGACATGCCACCAAGGCATTCAATGTTATGGACTTAAAATATTTCTTAAAATAAATGCAACGGAAATACATTCACATGGTCATGAATCGTAAACTATTGAAAAAATGGAATTACGTCATCAGAGCTTTCTAAAAGGGAACTTCGTATATATTAAAGTATGAATGGATTACAACTTATGCCAAAATTAAAAACTTATTACTAAAGAGCCAAACATGCTCTATCTCCTAAAAACAAACGTTATATTTAAAATTATAACAAAAGAGCTCCTCAAGCTAGATCTTCAACATAGTCCTTCTACACTCCATCTTCCCGTTTAATTATTTCTTGAAAAATTGTTATTTATACAACGTCAGCTAAAAGCTGAATAAGATTTCATCTCCCGACATTCCAAGGTTTTCAGAATATAGATACCTATTCAAGTCAAAAGAGAAGGCATATACATATATGGATAGGAACTTGCAGTAAATAGATATATATTTTGAAATGATAGTATATATATCACAATTGGATAGCTCAGAATAAGAAGAATGCAATAATTCAAATGTGATATCTTTTTCTTTCAATCATATCATTTTAATGGCCAAGTACACTCTAATATCGTATTCTTCTATCGTATTATACCCCGATAATTGAGGGTCAATCGAACTAGTTCGTCACAACGCCTTATTTAGGGCACACCAGCGATAACCCAGCTGGGAAGGTCAGTCAGTAAAGAGGTCCCTTAGGCCGAATCATATTTTCAATATTCAATATCCTTTTCAATAATTATTTTAATCGGTATGCTTATATGGACAAATATAAACATATCACAAATGGATCAATCATCGGTATCACATGAATTGTGAGAATAAAAGCAGTTCACAAAATATATATAGTTTCCATAATATCATATAATCAAAATACACAAGGAATGTCAGAGTACTCACCTAAAATAGAGGCTCGAAAATATAGATATTGTGTCTTGGATCACACGTTAATCTAATAAATACAACAAAGGTTTAATTATGTATTCTAAATAAAGCCCAATTCTAAATATTGTGTTTTAATCCTAAAATATCTTGCTGAAAAAGGTTACTAAAACCATTTTCTCAATTTTTAATATTCATTAATCGCATTTAAAGAATTTCAATTCATAGTTCTTCCTAATCAGTCGGTTCCCAGTAGAGATGGAGGGTCACAGGGGCACCACTTAAATACCATCTCATCTAGACAGAATATTTCCGGATTTATTCCCAGTAGAGATGGAGGGTCACAGGGGCACCACTTAAATACCATCTCAACTAGACAGAATTTCACCGGGACCGACTTTGGAATTACTTAAATGAGATTCCATAATACGAGCAATTGCTTATAAAAATCATTTTAAAAAGAGTATATCTATATTTTTCAAACAAGTTGACATATTTTGAAAATAAAATCAATTTAGATTGTTTCCAAATTTTAAGTTTTGATTAGTAAAGTCTTTAGTGTATTTTACCAGCATAACTACTAAGTAAAGCTATAAAATACGAAATTAAAACTACAAAAATGAATTATAACATTTAAATAAAATCATACCTACGAAATGAATTCTTTCTTCGAAATTATAGAACTCCTTCTTAATATATTTCCCAAGCTTTCTATCACTCTTTCTTACTATAATTATCAAGGAATTGGTGTGAGTTTCAAATGAACCCTAAGGCCCTATTTATAGGTTTGAAAAAGTCTTACGGTGTTGACATGTGTCTAGGTGATCAAGCATTACGGTGGCAAGTCATCGTTTGGGTGTCGCATTCCGGGGTGGTCTTGCAGTCTAACATCACCAAATGATGACAAGTGTTTTAGCTTTCTCTCTGAAGATGACATGTGTAAGGTGGAGGTGACCAGCACGTGGTGGAAAGGTGATAAGGGTATAAGGGTCATTTCACACATGAAGGGTATTTTTGTAATTTCACACTATATATTTTTAATATTTCTTAGAGGTCCTTGAAAATATTTTATTTAAAAAATGGCCCTTTTTGTATTTTTATTTTAGTCCCTACAGTTTCATAAAATTATATTTTCTACCATAAAACTTATTATATACCTTAAGATATGTCATAAGACTTCGATTTCATCCTATTTACGATTGATTCTTCATATTTAAAAATGGAGTTTGTTATATTGATAGCCAATAACATCACATATCTAATAATATGACATTTATAAGATAGTAAGTAACACATGAGTGTAAAAACAAACTATATACATATGAGCACATAAAAGTGGGGTCATTACATCCTACCCTCCTTATGAAAAGTTTGGTCCCCAAACTTGACTCATATTAATTTACAAACAAGTATGGATATCTCTCCTTTATTTCATCTTCCCGCTCCCACGTTGCTTCTTCAACTGAATGACTTTGCCCTAATACTTTGACCAGTGGAATTGTCTTGGTCCGTAATATTTGATCTTTGTGGTCCAAAATTTCTACCGGATGCTCAATGTATGACAAGTCTTCTCTAACTTGAAGAGGTTTGCGACTTAAGATATGTGTTGGATCTGGGACATATTTATTTACCATTGATATGTGAAACACATTATGTACACTAGAGAGTTCAGGTGGTAAGGCTATTCTACACGCAACAGCTCCTATCTTTTCAAGGATTTCAAAAGGTCCTATGTATCTTGGGCTCAAATTCCCTTTCTTCCCGAATCATATTACTCCCTTTGAAGGCGATACTCGTAAGAACACATAATCTCCTTTTTGAAATTCTAACTGTCGGTGTTGATTGTCAAAATAACTCTTTTGACGGCTTTAAGAAATTCGAAGTCCGTCTTGTATTAATTTCACTTTCTCTGTTGTGATCTGAATCAATTCTGGTCCCAACAGTTTTCTTTCTCCAACTTCTACCCAACATGCAGGAGAACGACACCTTCTACCGTATAGTGCTTCATATGGAGCCATTTGAATAGTTGCTTGATGACTATTATTATAGGCAAACTCCACTAATGGTAAATGATCATCCCAATTCCCCTTCAAATCAAGTACACAAGACCTGAGCATATCCTCCAATATTTGAATGGTTCTCTCATATTGACCATCTGTTTGAGGATAAAAAGCAGTGCTAAAATTCTAGGGTCACGATGGCTACTTGTAGGATTTTCCAAAATCGAGAAACGAATCTAGGGTCACGATCAGAAATAATTGAAATTGGGGTTCCATGAAGCCTAATAATTTCCCTCACATACAACTTGGCTAACTTTTCTAATGAATGGGTAATTTTAATGGCAAGAAAATGAGCAGATTTAGTTAACCTATCAATAATTACCTAAATAGAATCATTACCATTTGAACTCCTTGGTAAACCTGTCACAAAATCCATGGTAATATGCTCCCATTTCCATTCAGGGATAGGTAGTGGTTGTAATAATCTTGATGGTTTTTGATGTTCAGCTTTTACTTGTTGACAAACCAAACAGTGAGATACAAATTCCGCTATCTCCCTTTTCATATTATTCCACCAAAACACTTCTCAAAGATCTCTATACATCTTGGTATTTCCAGGATGAAATGTAAATCTCGAGCAATGAGTTTCCTCCAAAATTTGTCTCTTTAGTTGGGCATCACGTGGAACACACACTCTATTTACAAACCTCAATATATCATCCCGTATCGAGAATTCAAATCTCTTCCCTTCAATAACCTCTTCTCTGATCTTCTTCAGTTGTGGGTCATTTACTTGTGCAATTTTGATCCTTTCCATCAACGTGGGTTGTACTTGTAAGGTTGCGACTATTCCTCCTTTGCTATAGATACGTACATCTATTTCCATACTTCTTAAATCCGCTAACAAAGGTTCCTGATTTGTAATGAGACATGCTAAATTTGTTGTAGACTTCCTACTTAAAGCATCAACTACTACATTTGCTTTCCCTGGGTGATAATGAATATTTAAATCATAATCCTTCATCAATTCTAACCACCTCCCTTGTCTCATGTTCAATTCTTTCTGAGTAAATATATATTTCAAACTCTTATGATCGGTATATATCTCACAAGTCTCACTATATAAATAATGTCTCCAAATCATAAGAGCAAAAATTATAGCAGCTAATTCTAAGTCATGGGTTGGATAATTCTGTTCATGTGGTTTTTATTATCTCGAGGCATAAGCTACTAATTTCCCATTTTGCATTAGCACACATCCGAAACCATTTTTTGAAGCATCACTGTAAATCACCAATCCTCATGTCCCTGAAGGAATAGTCAAAATTGGGGCAGTTACTAATAGATTCTTAAGTTCTTGGAAACTATTCTCAACTTCCTCGGACCATTCATATTTTACTTTCTTTTGTGTTAACCTGGATAGAGGTTTGGCAATGCTAGAAAATCCTTCAACAAATCTTCGATAATAACCTGCTAATCCAAGGAAACTACGAATCCCTGTTACATTAGTTGGTCTAGACTAATCTAGTATAGCCTCGATCTTTTGAGGGTCAACCGACAGTCCTGCTTTGGAAATGACAAGTCCTAGAAAAGAAATGCTAGGCAATCAAAACTCACACTTCTTTAATTTTGCATATGATTTCTCCTTCCTAAGGATTTGTAATACTATCTCTAAATGCTTCTCGTGTTCTTCAATACTCTTGGAATAAATAAGGATGTCATCAATGAAAACAACTACACATTGATCCAAATATTTTCTAAACACTCTATTCATCATATCCATAAAAATGACTGGTGCATTAGTAAGTCCAAATGGCATCACAAGAAATTCATAGTGACCATATCTAGTACGAAAAGCTGATTTTGAAATATTATCTTCCTTAATCTTCAATTGGTGCTATCCTGACCTAAGGTCAATCTTAGAAAATACTTTCGCACCTTGTAGTTGGTCAAATAAATCATCTATACGAGGTAAGGGGTATTTATTCTTAATGGTTACCTTGTTCAGTTCACGATAATCTATACATAACCTCATCGTCCCGTCCTTCTTTTTAACAAATAACACCGGAGCACCCCAAGGGGATATACTTGATCTAATAAAACCCTTGTCTAATAGATCTTGTAATTTAACTTTTAATTCCATTAATTCTAAAGGTGCCATGCGATAAGGTGATTTTGAGATTGGTGTGGCTCCAGGAAGAAGGTCAATCGTAAACTCTATTTCTCTACTAGGAGGTAGACTGGGTAAATCATCCGGAAAAACATCTGGAAAATGTTTTGCTATAGGGATCTCTTCTAAACTAGGATCCTTCATCTGCAAATCAATAACACTTTCAAGAAATCCTTGACATCCTTTCTCAAGAAAACTATAGGCTTGCATTGCAGAGACAATACATATGGGAGATAGAACACTAGTTCCTTCAAAATTGAATTTTGGTTGGTTAGGAATTTGGAAAGTAACTCTTTTCTCAAAACAATCTACATTAGCATGATATGATGCTAACCAATCCATCCCCAAAATGACTTCGAAATCTCTTATGTCTAAAACTATCAAATTGACAAATAGTTTATGACTACTGACATCTATAGGGCAAGATTTATATACTAATGTACCAGTCAATAAATCACCAGAAGGAGTAGAAACGTGTATGTTATGATTCAAGGGTTCGGGAATATTAAGAAAGCGATTAACGAAACATAAAGACACAAATGAATGGGTAGAACCAGGATCTATTAAAACTTGAAAAGGATGTGCACATATAGAAAGTATACCTGACACTACTTCATTAGAAGCCCTTGCATCAGAAAGATTAGAAATTCTACATTGTCTGCCATGATCTTTATTGTCATTAAAAGTCTTCGTTGGTGCCTTCCCTTTGTTAGGGCAATCTCTCATTTTATGTCCCTTTTGGCCACACCCAAAGAAATTTCATGTTTCCAAGTAACATGGTTGCCCTCTATGAATATTACCACATCGTTATCAACATTAAAGGGTTTATTCACAAAAGGTCGCACTGTATTGGGTATAGTCCTAAAGGGTTTATTATTGGGGTTCCTTCCTCTTTGTTCCCCAAACTTCCTCTTCCCTTCTCTAATCTGATTATATTCTTCACTGTCCTTCTCAGCTATCGTTGCTCTAGTCACCACGTCAGTAAATGATGTCAACTTCAGGATGGAAATTAAACTACGAATGTTTAACCTTAACCCACGTTCAAACTTCTTGGCCTTTAAAGTATCGGTTATCACAACATGAGGTGCAAAACAGGATAACTCGGTAAACTTCGCCTCGTATTGACTAACCGTCATATTTCCTTGAACTAAACTCATGAAGTCGGCTGCTTTTTGGTCTTGTACCATTTCAGGAAAGTATTTCTCGTAGAATATCACTAGGAAATCATTCCAACCTATGGTATTATTCCTTTCCTCGTATATTCTCTTAGTCATTCTCCACCAACGTTCGGCTTCACCTTCTAACATAAACGTTCCAAATGATACTCTTTGTTCATCAGTACACTTAAGAACATCGAGTATCTTTTCTATTTGCATCACCCAACTTTCTGCTTCAGTGGGGTTAGGAGTACCTTTAAAAGATGAAGGAATCAACTTCTTGAACTGTTCAATAGTACATTTACTTAGTTCAGGATTCCTTGGTACTCCATTATTTACTTGATGCTCCACAATCTTTGCTAGACTTTCGATCGCCTTGTATGCACCTTCCAGTCCTTCAATACTTGAATCACTAGTTCCCATAGATGATCTTCTCTTGGTCATTTTCTACAGTCATGACAAAACGTAAGATCTACTATACTATATCAAGATTGAAAACTAAAATACCAGTTATAAATAATATAACACATAGGGAAGGTTATCACGTAAATCAAATATTTAATAGTTTCTCCTAAGGATTGAAACATGAAATCTATAACGTTCGAAACCTATGTTCATTAGTCTACGGGTTCATGACCTATGCTCTGATACCACCTCTGTCACGACCCCAACCCAATAGTAGTAGGGAATGAGTGTCTTGACATGCCACCAAGGCATTCAATGTTATGGACTTAAAATATTTCTTAAAATAAATGCAATGGAAATACATTCACATGGTCATGAATCGTAAACTATTGAAAAAATGGAATTACGTCATCAGAGCTTTCTAAAAGGGAACTTCGTATATATTAAAGTATGAACGGATTACAACTTATGCCAAAATTAAAAACTTATTACTAAAGAGCCAAACATGCTCTATCTCCTAAAAACAAACGTTATATTTAAAATTATAACAAAAGAGCTCCTCAAGCTAGATCTTCAACATAGTCCTTCTACACTCCATCCTCCTGTCTAATTATTTCTTGAAAACTCGTTATTTATACAACGTCAGCTAAAAGCTGAATAAGATTTAATCTCCCGACATTCCAAGGTTTTCAGAATATAGATACCTATTCAAGTCAAAAGAGAAGGCATATACATATATGGATAGGAACTTGCAGTAAATAGATATATATTTTGAAATGATAGTATATATATCACAATTGGATAGCTCAGAATAAGAAGAATGCAATAATTCAAATGTGATATCTTTTTCTTTCAATCATATCATTTTAATGGCCAAGTACACTCTAATACCGTATTCTTCTACCGTATTATACCCCGGTAATTGAGGGTCAATCGAACTAGTTCGTCACAACTCCTTATTTAGGGCACACCAGCGATAACCCAGCTGGGAAGGTCAGTCAGTAAAGAGGTCCCTTAGGCCGAATCATATTTTCAATATTCAATATCCTTTTCAATAATTATTTTAATCAGTATGTTTATATGGACAAATATAAACATATCACAAATGGATCAATCATCGGTATCACATGAATTTTGAGAATAAAAGCAGTTCACAAAATATATATAGTTTCCATAATATCATATAATCAAAATACACAAGGAATGTCAGAGTACTCACCTAAAATAGAGGCTCGAAAATATAGATATTGCGTCTTGGATCACACGTTAATCTAATAAATACAACAAAGGTTTAATTATGTATTCTAAATAAAGCCCAATTCTAAATATTGTGTTTTAATCCTAAAATATCTTGCTGAAAAAGGTTACTAAAACCATTTTCTCAATTTTTAATATTCATTAATCGCATTTAAAGAATTTCAATTCATAGTTCTTCCTAATCAGTCGGTTCCCAGTAGAGATGGAGGGTCACAGGGGCACGACTTAAATACCATCTCATCTAGACAGAATATTTCCGGATTTATTCCCAGTAGAGATGGAGGGTCACAGGGGCACCACTTAAATACCATCTCAACTAGACAGAATTTCACCGGGACCGACTTTGGAATTACTTAAATGAGATTCCATAATACGAGCAATTGCTTATAAAAATCATTTTAAAAAGAGTATATATATATTTTTCAAACAAGTTGACATATTTTGAAAATAAAATCAATTTAGATTGTTTCCAAATTTTAAGTTTTGATTAGTAAAGTCTTTAGTGTATTTTACCAGCATAACTACTAAGTAAAGCTATAAAATACGAAATTAAAACTACAAAAATGAATTATAACATTTAAATAAAATCATACCTATGAAATGAATTCTTTCTTCAAAATTATAGAACTCCTTCTTAAGATATTTCCCAAGCTTTCTATCACTCTTTCTTACTATAATTCTCAAGGAATTGGTGTGAGTTTCAAATGAACCCTAAGGCCCTATTTATAGGTTTGAAAAAGTCTTACGGTGTTGACATGTGTCTAGGTGATCAAGCATTACGGTGGCAAGTCATCGTTTGGGTGTCGCATTCTGGGGTGGTCTTGCAGTCTAACATCACCAAATGATGACAAGTGTTTTAGCTTTCTCTCTGAAGATGATATGTGTAAGGTGGAGGTGACCAGCACGTGGTGGAAAGGTGATAAGGGTATAAGGGTCATTTCACACATGAAGGGTATTTTGGTAATTTCACACTATATATTTTTAATATTTCTTAGAGGTCCTTTAAAATATTTTATTTACAAAATGGCCCTTTTTGTATTTTTATTTTAGTCCCTAAAGTTTCATAAAATTATATTTTCTACCACAAAACTTTTTATATACCTTAAGATATGTCATAAGACTTCGATTTCATCCTATTTACGATTGATTCTTCATATTTAAAAATGGAGTTTGTTATATTGATAGCAAATAACATCACATATCTAATGATACAACATTTATAAGATAGTAAGTAACACATGAGTGTAAAAAGAAACTATATACATATGAGCACATAAAAGTGGGGTCATTACAGCTATGATGAGGAGAATTGCAGGTGGTGTAGAATTAATTGCAGAAGTACTGTAATGGATAATAAAATTGAGTTAAATGATAATTTTGGGTCAATTGAATTCAATTAATACTTTGGGGTAGTGGGATAGTTAGAATATATTGGTGTGATTTTTATAAGAATATCAGGGGGGAAGTTAGTAATTTATCTTTCCTGAGTTTAAATTACTCGTCTAATTAAAATAATCAATTGTGATATTTATTACATATAATGCTATTTTTTAAGTTCCCGAGGCCTATTTGAGTGGAGTAGTGTGTATTCATGCTTGGGGCTCTGACCTCGTGCATTGACTAACATTTTCATGTATTAGTACTGGATTAGCTACATAGGATTTTTGGAGTTATCATTTGGAGGCGCAGCTGGAGTTTACTTCATTTTTTTGCTTTATTTAGCTTAGACTTTCTTTTCACTCGTATTTCATTACGAGACATCATTTGATTTTTTTATTGGGCCATTCGGTTCCAAAGTTGATAGAAGATTTCAGTTGGATATTTTTTCACAGTTGGTTATATTTAGTTTTTAATTAAATCATGATTGGAAATTGGATTTTTTTGAAGTTTTATCATGTGAGCGATCTTTTATCGTTTAGTTGTTATTATCATTTGGGATTGATTCAATTATTGATCTCTTGGATGGATTTTTGTATTTCTCATATCAGTCTTATGTAAAGAATGATATTTATTTCGTTCACGTTCGACAGATTTTTGGTGGCGCCCGACGCCAGAATTACGCGGGGTGTGGCAGATGGTATCAGAGCATGGTCTTAGGTCTTGTAGGTTATGATTCCGCTTTAGTTTTTTGCGTTACCGATCTTTGATGTGTAACCCTTGTAGTAGAGGGTCTAGCATACGTCTTAGATGTGTTTCTTGGAGATATATAATTTTGTTTTACGTACGTTGTAGGCAATAAGTTTAGAATTAGTAAGCTTGATGTGAGAATCCTTAGAGTTGATTTTGGAGAAGTTAATTATTTAAAAGATCATTAGTGTAAATTTTGGGTATGTCTTATATGGATGCAGTGATGTGATTTGATTTGAGGATTTATGTGTTACGAAGATTAGCAGAAATAGAATCGAGTGGTGATTTGCGAGAGCGCATGATATGCCGTTACTTACATAGTTATGTATATATATATGTATATATATATATTACCCAAAAAAAAAAAAGTATATATATATATATTGAGATTTATATTATTTTCTTATTTGTGGGGTAGGTTCGCATGGGAATGGGTGTATGGGTGCCTAATCATGATACTTTACGGGTAGGCATATATGAGCCTTATTTTGCATTGCGGGAATTTACGTTTAATGTGTATGCTTAGTCTAATTTCGAGGAAGAAATTCCTTTGCCAGGGGGAAGTATCTAACAACCCATGCTTTTAGTAGTTAATTAAATTAATTAATTAGGAAATTCGAGAAAAAAGTAAGATTTTGGATTTCATTATTCTTAGTAATTAAATATGTTAGTTTTTATATATATAAATAAGGTTTTAAGTGTAATTTAAGTCGGGATTAAAATTTGGAAATTATTACATGTTGTATAAAACTCGGGGGAGGACCCTAGCTAAGGAGGATAAAAATAATAGTTTTAGAAATCCGACCGTCCGATCGAGCTAAATTTCTCAAAGCAGCTCCGTCTCGCCGTTCGCTAAAACATGTTTAAACTTTAAGACACTATGACTATCCGATCGTCCCTAATGATTTTTCAAGTGTTTGTATTTGATTCGGACTGAAATTCTTTTTGGTATATAAACAAAGTGATTGGTTTATGTCTTTTAAAAAGACTTTCTTCTTACTCCCTCAAAACCCTAACTCCGTTGGAGAGGTATTTTCAATCAAAGTTTTGAAGCTTTAAATCGAGTTTTCTCAAGATGTTCAAGAACGTCTCTTTGCTAATTTTTTCAGAGGAATCCAACCGTGTAGTCATAATTTCTTCATCTTAATCTCAGGCATGAATACTATATTCCTTTCCTTTAGTATTATGAGTTTTAAGTGTCGCCTAATTCCTTAATCATGCTTTTTCTATAAAACATTAGTGACTTAATTAGGAATAATGATAACAATTTTTGGGATTGTTTTTATTAAATCTTTCAATATGAATAATATTCATAACCCTTGGGGATGTAGGATTTACGAGTGGATTTTGGGTTTTATTGGTATGAATTGCATGTAGAAAAACCTTAGATTTGATTTAAATGAATTTGGGGGAGTATAACTCATGTAATTTGTGTTGAGATAATGAAATTGGAATTATGATGTGTTAATGATGAAATCTCGATGTATTTAATTTAAAATAATTAAATGGGATTAATTGGTTGTTTATGACGATGTGAAAATTTAATTTAGATTTAATTGAATTGGACTATCATGTGTAGTTTGGTACATTGATTAATTATGCTTATTTGTGTGACTTATTAGTATAATTAAATTGTAATTGTGACGACAGGTTGTTGGGTATTTTTTTCTCCCTATAGTTTAGGATGCCTTCTAGGTATGGGACTAGTGGGCAGGACTTTTAATGATTTACACCTTCTAAGTTTGGGACTAGTGAAGGTAGATTATCGTGATTTTATCATATCGGAGGTGGTCTGATTTTTGATATTTTATCATGGTTAAAGTAGTCTAGGTACATGACTAGGTCAAGATTTATGTTAAAAATTCATCCTATACATAGGGTAAGACGTATTGATAACTTGGGGACCCTTAGGTATGGGACTAAGGGGTAATTTTAGGATCTCATATCGATAATAAGGGGAGGGGGGATTTATAAATTGTGAAATTTAGAAAATTGTGAATTTAATACATAAGATAATAAAATGGGTATTAAAATAAATTGGCCTCGTTAATAATGTGTAGGACTGACAGTTTGAATGGGTTGACTAGCTATTGCGACGTGTGGGTGTGTGACTTATGAATAACGTGCAGGACTGACAGTTTAAATGGTCTAGCTGGCTATAAAGACGTGTCGCGTGGGGAACCTCGTGCATAACGTGAGGGTTGATAGTTTAAGCGGGTTGGCTCGCTATGGCGAGGAGAGTTGCGGGTGGTGTAGAATTTATTGCTGAAGTACCGTAATGGATAATAATAATAATGAGATAAATGATAACTTTGGGTTAGTTGAATTAAAATATTTTGGGGTAGTGGGATAATTAAAATATATTGGTGTGATTTTTATAAGAATCTATGGGTGGGTAGTTAGTAAATTATCTTCCCCACGTTTAAATTACTCGTTTAATTAAAATACTTTATTGTGATATTGATTGCATATAATGCTATTGTCTGGGTTCATGGGGCCTATTTGAGAGGAGTAGTGTGTATTCATTCTCGGGGTTCTAACCTCGTGCGTTGACTAACATTTTTAGTTATTAGTACTGGAGTAGTTGCATAGGATTTTCGAAGTTATCATTTGGGGGTGCTGCTAGAGTCTACTTCATTTTTATTGCTTTATTTAGCTTAGATTTTCTTTTCAGTCGTATTTCATTATGAGACATCATTTGGTTTTTTTATTATGCCATTCAGTTCCAAAGTTGTTAAAGGATTTTAGTTGGATATTTTTTGACAGTTGGTTATATTTAGTTTTTAATTAAATCATGATTGGATATTTGATTTATTCGAAGTTTTAGCATGTGATGGATCTTTTATCGTTTAGTTGTTATTCTCATTTGGGATTGATCCAATTATTGATCTTGTGGGAGGATTTTTTTATGTCTCCTGCTAAGAATGGTAATTATTTAGTTCACGCTCAGCAGAGTTTTGGTGGCGGTCAACGCCATAATTATGCTAGGTATGACAGATGGTATCAGATCATGGTCTTAGTTCTCATAGGTTATGAGTCTTCTTTAGGTTTCCACGTTACCGTTCTTTGATTAATATTCCTTATGGTAGAGGGTATAGCATACGTGTTATATGTGTTTCTTGGAGATATATAATTTGGTTTTACGGACGTTGTAGTCAATAAGTTTAGAGTTAGTAAGCTTGATGTGAGGATCCTTAGAGTTGATTTTGGAGACGCTAATTATTTGGATGATAATTAGTATAAATTTTGGGTATGTTTTATATCGATGCAATGATGTGATTTGATTTGAGGATTTATGTGTTGCGAAGATTAACAGAAATAAAATCGAGTGGTGATTTACGAGAGCATGTGGTTTGCCGTTACTTTTATCGTTATGTATATATACCGCGATTTATATTATTTTGTTGTTTGTGGGGTAGGGCCGTGTAGGATTGGGTGTATGGGAGCTTAATCATGATACTTTACGGGTAGGCATATGTGAGCCTTATTTTATGTTGCAAGAATTTACGTTTGATGTGTATTCTTTGTCTAATTTTGAGGACGAAATTCCTTTGCTAGTGGGGAACTATGTAAAATAGTTAATTAAATCCATTAATTGGGAAATTCGGTAAAAAAATTAAAATTTTGGATTTAATTATTCTTATTAATTAAATATGTTTGTTTTTATATGTAAATAAGGTTTTAAGTGGAATTTAAATAGGGATTAAAATTTGGAAATTATTACATTTTATATAAAAATCGGGGGAGGATCCGAGATAAGGAGGATATAAATAATATTTTTGGAAATCCAAATGTCCGATCGAGCTAAATTTTTCACAGAAGTACCGTCTCGCTGTTCGCTACAACATATTTATATTTAAATCCATTCTGACTGTCCGATCGCCCGTAATGATTTTTCGAGTGTTTGTATTTGATTAGGACTCAAATTGTTTTTGGTATATAAATAAAGTGACGGGTTTAGGACTTTTAAAAACAATTTCCTATTTTACATCTTATTCCTCCCTTAAAACCTTAACACCATTGGAGAGCTATTTTCAATCCAAGTTTTGAATCTTTAATCCGGGTTTTCTCAAGATTGTTCAAGAACGTCTCTTTGCTAATATTTTTAGAGGAATCCAACCGTGTAGTAAGAATTTCTTCATCTTAATCTCAGATATGAATACTCTATTCCTTTCCTTTAGTATTATGCATTTTAAGTGTCGTCTAAAGCCTTAATTATGTTTTTTCTTAAAAGAGATTAGTGACTTAATTGGGAATAATGATAACAATTTTTGGGACTGTTTTTATAAAATCTATCAATGTGAATAATATTCACAACCCTTGGGGACGTAGGACTTATGAGTGGATTTTGGATTTTATTTGTATATGTTACATGTACAAAAACCTTAGCATTGATTTAAATGAATTTGGGGGCATATAACTCATGTAATTTGTGTTGAGATGATGAAATTGGAATTATGATGTATTAATGATGAAATCTCGATGTATTTAATTTGAAATAATTAAATGGGATTAATTGGGTGTTTATGACGATGTGAAAATTTAATTTAGATTTAATTGAATTCGACTATCATGTGTAGTTTGGTACATTGATTAATTCTACTTGTTTATGTGACTTGCTGGTATTATTGAATTGCCATCGTGACGACGGGTTATTGGGTATTTTTTCTCTCACTATAGTTTAGGATGACTTCTAGGTATGGGACTAGTGGGTCGGCCTTTTGATGATTTATGCCCTCTAGGTATGGGACTAGTGAGGGTAGATTATCATGATTTTATCACATCAGGGGTGGGCTGATTTTCTGTATTTTATCTTCATGACACTAGTCTAGGTACGTGACTAGGTTGAGATTTATGTTCGAAATTAATCCTATACATAAGCTAAGATGTATTGATAACTCGTGGATCCTTAGGTATGTGACTAAGGGGTATTTTGAGGATCTGACATCGATAATAAGGGTGGGGGAAATTTAAAAATTGTAAAATTGAGAATTTATTACCTAAGATAATAAAACGGGTATTAAAATAAAAATGCATCCTTAATAACGTACAAGACTAACATTTTGAACGGGTTGGATGGCTATTGCGACGTGTGGATGTGTGACGTCTGAATAATGTGCAGGGCAGTCAGTTTAAACTGTCAGGCTAGCTATAAAGACGTGTCGTGTGTGGAATCTCGTGCGTAACTTGCATTGTTTATAGTTTAACGGGATGGCTGGCTATTGCAAGGGGAATTATGGGTGGTGGTAAATTTATTGCGGAAGTACCGTAATGGATAATAAAATTAAGATAAATGATAACTTTGGGTTAACTGAATTCAATTTATACTCTAGGGCAGTGAGGTAATTAAAATATATTGGTGTGATTTTTATAATAATCTCTTGGGCTAGTTAGTAATTTATATTTCCCGTGTTTAAATTATTCGTCTAATTAAAATACTCTATTTTGATATTTATAGTATATAATTCTATTGTCTGGGTTCACGAGGCCTATTGGAGATGAGTAGTGTGTATTCTTGTTCGGGGATCTGACCTCTTGCGTTGACTAACATTTTCAGGTAATAGTTTGGATTGGCTGCATAGGATTTTCGGAGTTATTATTTGGAGGTGCAACTGGAGTCTACTTCATTTTTATTTCTTTATTTATCTTAGACTTTCTTTTCAGTCATATTTCATTATGAGATGTCATTTGATTTTTTTATTGGGTCATTCGGTTCCAAAGTTGTTAGAGGATTTCAGTTGGATTTTTTTTCACAGTTGGTTATATTTAGTTTTTAATTAAATCATGATTGGAGATTGGATTTATTCGAAGTTTTAGAATGTGATGGATCTTTTATCGTTTTGTTGTTATTATCATTTGGGATTGATTCAATTATTGATCTTGGGGATTGATTTTTGTATGTCTCATAACTGTCTCATGCTAAGAATGGTATATATGTAGTTCACGCTCGGCATAGTTTTGGTGGCGGCCGACGCCAGAATTACACGGGGTGTGACAGATGGTATCAGAGCATGGTCTTAGGTCTCGTAGGTTGTGAGTCCGCTTTAGTTTTCCGCGTTACAAATCTTTGATTCTCTTTGTTGATTCTTATTCCTTATGGTAGAGGGTCTAGCATATGTGTTAGATGTGTTTCTTGGAGATATATAATTTTCTTTTAGAGACATTGTAGGCATTAAGTTTAGAATTAGTAAGCTTGATGTGAGGATCCTTAGAGTTGATTTTAGAAACGTTAATTATTTGGAAGATCATTAGTATAAATTTTGGGTATGCCTTATATTGATGCAGCGATGTGATTTGATTTGAGGATTTATCTATTCCGAAGATTAGCAGAAATAGAATCGAGTGGTGATTTTCAAGAGCGCGTGGTATGCCGTTACTTTCATATATATATATAGAGATTTGTATTATTTTGTTGTTTGTGGTGTAGGTCCATGTAGGATTGGGTGTATGGGCGCCTAATCATTATACTTTATGGGTAGGCATATGTGAGCCTAATTTTACGTTGCGGGAGTTTACGTTTGATGTGTATGCTTCGTCGAATTTTGAGGACTAAAGTCCTTTGCTAGTGGGGAAGTATGTGACAACCCGTGCTTTTAATAGTTAATTAATTTAATTAATTATGAAATTCGGGAAAAATAAGATTTTGGATTTAATTATTCTTAGTAATTAAATATGTTGCTTTTTATATGTAAAAATAAGGTTTTAAATGGAATTTAAATCGGGATCAAAGTTTGGAAATTATAACATTTTGTATAAAAATCGGGGGAGGATCCGAGCTAAGTAGGATAAAAATAGTATTTTTAGAAATCCGAACGTCCGATGGAGCTGAATTTTTCACAGAAGCTCCGTCTTGCCATTCTCTACACCATGTTTAAATTTCAAGCCATTCTGACCATTTGATCGTCCGTAATGGTTTTTGGAGTACTTGTATTTAATTAAGACTCAAATTCCTTTTGGTATATAAACAAAGTGACGGGTTTAGGACTTTAAAAAAAAATTCTTCTAAATCCTAAGAGCAACAATCTCCTCTTTTACATTTTCTTCCTCCCTCAAAACCTTATCTCCATTGGAGAGCTATTTTAATTCCAAATTTTGATGCTTGAAACCGAGTTTTCTCAAGATTGTTCAGGAACGTCTCTTTGCTAATTTTTCGAGAGGAATCCATCCGTCCAGTCAAAATTTCTTCATCTTAATCTTAGTCATGAATACTCTATGCCTTTACTTTAGTAATATGCATTTTATGTGTTGCTTAAACCCTTAATCATATTTTTTCTTAAAAGAGATTAGTGACTTGATTAGGAAAAATGATAACAATTTGTGGAACCGTTTTTATAAAATCTTTCAATGTGAATAATATTCATAACCCTTGGGGACGTAGGATTTATTAGTGGATTTTTGGTTTTATTGGTGTAGGTTGCATGTAGAAAAACCTTAGTTTTGATTTAAATGAATTTGGGGGTGTATAACTCATGTAATTTGTGATGAGATAATGAAATTGGAATTATGATGTATTAATGATGAAATCTAGGTGTATTTAATTTAAAATAATTAAATGGGATTAGTTTAGTGATTATGATGACGTGAAAATTTGATTTAGATTTAATTGAATTCCACTATCATGTGTAGTTTGGTACATTGATTAATTCTGCTTGTTTGTGTGACTTGTTGGTATTATTAAATTGCTATTGTGACGATGGGTTGCTGGGTATTGTTGCTCTCCCTATAGTTTAGGATGCCTTCTAGGAATGGGACTAGTGGGTAGGACTTTTGATGATTTACGCCCTCTAGGTATGTGACTAGTGATGGTAGATTATCACGATTTTATAATATCGGGGGTGGACTGATTTTCAGTATTTTATCGTCGTTACACTAGTCTAGGTACGTGACTAAGTTGAGATTTATGTTAGAAATTAATCCTATACATAAGGTAGGATGTATTGACAACTTGGGGACGCTTAGGTACGGGACTCAGGGGTATTTTGAGGATCTGACATCGATAATAAGGGTGGGGGAAATTTAAAAATTGTGAAATTAAGAAAATTGAGAATTTATTACCTAAGATAATAAAACGGGCATTAAAATAAATTGGCATCGTTAATAACGTACATGACTAACAGTTTGAACGGGTTGGATGGGTATTGTGACGTGTCGATGTGTGAAATCTGAATAATGTGGAGTGCTGACAGTTTAAATGGTATGGCTGGCTATGAAGACGTGTCGTGTGTGGAACCTTATGCGTAACATTCATTGTTGATAGTTTAACGGCCTGGTTTGATATGGCAAGGGGAATTACGGGTGGTGTTAAATTTATTGCAGAAGTACCGTAATGGATAATAAAATTGAGAGAAATGATAACTTTGGGTTAACTGAATTTAATTTATACTTCGGGCCAATGGGATAATTAAAATATATTGGTATGATTTTTATAAGAATCTCTTGGTCTAGTTAGTAATTTATCTTTCCCGTGTTTAAATTATTTGTCTAAATAAAATACTATATTGTGATATTTATTGCATATAATGCTATTGTCTCGGTTCACGGGGTCTATTGGAGAGGAGTAGTGTGTATTCATGCTCAGAGCTCTGACCTCGTGTGTTGAATAATATTTTCAGTTATTAGTACCGGATTAGCTGCATAGCATTTTCGGAGTTATCATTTGGAGGTGCAGCTGGAGTCTACTTCATTTTTATTGCTTTATTTAGTTTAGACTATGACAACCTGTATATAGCTATGATAAATTATAATTAAATCATGCTTATCTTATGTGATATGAATAATGTGCTATTAGTATGTCTAATGTTAAGTGATTATGTTTATTATAATCCTACTTTCATAAATCATGAAAGGTCGAATTATTTACAAACACAAAATTTTGTTGTTTTCGGTAGAAATATTCCTGTTATAGACTAGTTTTGACCTTTATAACATTATAAATGACTTGAGGTGAAAACTAGATAGTTGTATACATGTGAGTTATGGTTGTAACAAAACAAACGGATCATCAAATGGATGCCCGAGTAACGAGTTATACCGAATTTACAAACAAAGGGCAAAGCTGTCCATTCCCTTTAAGTTGTAATTTGTCTTTCATTAAACCAAATGGTTTAATTTGATTGGTTGGCTTGGGAGGCAGACTTGGACGACCTTATACCCTTGAAATAGCTTTATCCTTCATCCAAAATCAGCCATGAAAGGGTCTCACCTTGAGGAAAGAGAATTAGGGGGTTTAGGAAGGCAAACTGAGGAGAAAAGGTGTAGAAAAATCCGTGGAAATTACGTAAAAGTCCCGAAGGTAATCCTAATTGCAAATCTTGTCATTTATCTTATATTACTGATTTATATGATATAAATCATCATAGGTTTACGAAAGTTTCATCCCTTTATATGTATGTATGGTTGGATGAAAGTTTATGTTAAGTTGAATGTAGAAACCCTTAAAATTGCTTTGTATTGAAACCCCTTGCATTCAAACTTTCATATCTCTTTTTGTACTTACTGGAATTCATAAATTCTAATTGGATACCAAAGTAGACTCATATATTCATATCATATCCGAAAATGAGAATTTTTCTCCATGTGGTTAGGCCGTAATGATGATTTCGAGTTGTTACATGGTTGTTGTTTGTATACTTGATTTCAGTATGCCCTAAGTTTAGTCGAGCTTCTGAGATAGTAAATGAAGTCAAAAAATTATGAAACTTTTACTCTGTACATTCAGTATGTGTACTGAAAATGAGTTTAAAATCATGAAAAGTTATACTGGAGAAAAATTATGAAAATTCTTGAAAGTTGAAGGAACAATAGAGGAGCTTCTAGGGAAAATTTCTTGTATTGTAAAGTAATGGTCATAACTTGCTCTAGGAAGCTTGAAAAATTACACCGTCACTTGTACTGGAAATTATATTTACATATGTTTTCAAATTGATAAGGTTGGATCCCTGTATTTATATAATTTAGGAATATAGGATGGTTAAGTATGTAGGACAATAATTTCAGGCCATACTGGATACCCCTTGAATGAATGTTTGTATTTCGTCCTTACAAAGGGTACTTTGAGTACATGTTTCACGTGTATATACATTGAGAAGTATAATTTCATTTTTACTTCGGTTTGGTTCTGAATTCCTTATGAGGTATTTCCTATAGTTGAATGTTCATAACTTTATCAACATGTGTACCATTGTTTTCTCTTTACTAATGTTTCATGGAATGGGACTGAAGTGGAATTATATTATTTTTGTATAGTCATGGAAAGTTACATAATTATGTAAGAATAATACTTATGATTGAGATTCAGCACTGATTTAGTTGGATGGACAGGTGTAAGGTCTAATCAACCCAGTTTATCTCCACCCGAAGGAAATATAAATACATAGTTGACAACCCATGGTGAGTGTACGCACTAGAAAGAGATATTTGTATCGTGTTGTTGATATGATTAGAATTAAATGAATATGAAATTATTCATTTCAGTTTACCGAAATGAGAGTTTACTCCTCGACCAGGAATGGGGGATAATTGTCTATTTAGACAGGATATGTGAATCATGATTCGGAAATGTTGGTCATTCATTATGAATGAGTCGGATAAGTTAATACATAATTATATGGACGTTATTTAGTGCATTTAAATTTATACAGTAGTATAGTAGTGATGCATTCACTGGGCTATTTTTCTCATGGTTCCTATGTTCACATTTTTCAGGTAACGCGATGTCACTGCCAAATCTAGGAAGTCGGGTTAGGTTAGCCAGGAATGGGAGAAATAAAGATTTTGTTTAAATGCAAATCATGTAATTAAGTTAAATTTTACTCCAAGCAAGTTTGTATAAGTGTGACTACTCTGATGTTGTAAAAAGTTTTTTAGTTATATCGATTTACAATGATGACTCTGAAATTAAAACTCTTGTGTATGGTTTGGTTAAATTAATCATGGTTTGACTCACTTTGACTTTCAAACTGAATTATAAGTAATTGGGTTGGGATGTGTCAGCTTTTGGTATCAGAGCCTAGGTTTTTAGAGGTTCTGGAGTGAGAAGAGTCTAGATTTGGCAGTGAATGTTAGAAATATATTTTATTTGATACTAACGATTATGTTAGGAAATATATGTATATCTGCATGTTGTTATATCTTTGATTCATTTCAGATATAAGAGAATGGAACGAGGGAATGGAAATGTGAGACTAGAAGATGAGGCTTCAAATATTCCAGCAGAAGCGGAGGTTGAGCAACCCGTTCAGATAAATGTGGAACCCGAGCCAGAACAACTGACAGATATGCAAAAAAGGACACGTGTTGTGACTCTAATGGCAGAGCAACAAGCTAGATCTATGGCTCATGTGGAAGAACAACAGACCAGGCAACTCGAGGCACAAGAATTGGCTAGGGCTGAGGAGGTGATACATAGGGAAGAAAGGAGTACTTCACATGAGAAATTTGTTAAGATGAACCCACCATCGTTTGAAGGAGCAGTTGATCCAGCAGAGGCAAAAGAATGGGTTAAAGAGATTGAACTTATTTTCGGGGTGATGAGAATGCCTGAAAATCAACGAGTGACCTTGGCGACGTATATGCTGAAAGGAGAAGCTAAATATTTGTGGGATGCCACAAAACATTTGTTGATTACTCCAGAAGGTGGGAATGTGATCTCATGGGATGCTTTTGTCAAAGCATTGTATGATAAGTATTTCCCCCCAATGTATCAAAAACAAAAGGAGAAGGAATATTTTATGTTGAATCAGGGGAGTATGACAGTTAGAGAATACGAAGCTAAAATTACAGCATTATCTCGATTTTCTTCGAGGTTTATACGGAATGAGGAAGATATGTGCAGCCGATTTCTCGATGGGCTTGAGTTAGTCATTAAATCTAGATTGTTGGCTTAAGAGACTTCTAACTATTCAGCCTTGGTTAATAAAGCCATGCTAGTAGAAAGGGATGTGAATGACCCTAGAGGGAATCGAGAACGAGGTGTAAAGAGAAGCAGATTCGATCCAAATTATCCAAAGAGTAGTGGTACGGAATATTCGAGGTTTGGAGGGCAGAAATTCCAACAGGGTAGAGGTGGAAGTAGTTTGCAAACGGGTGAGTCTAGTAGTGGGAGAGGTTCAGCAGTTTCAGTACAAGGAGATCCAAATGTTTGTTTCTTTTGTGGGACATCGGGTAATGTAAAGAGAAATTTCCCAAAGCTACTAAATATAGAATGTTTCAACTGTCACCAGAAGGGAAAATTGAGAAAGAATTATCATATGTTATCAAAAGCGGTTTCAGTTAGTAGTGTGGGGCCTCATAAAGGATCCTCTCCAGGCAGTGCCACCAGGGGGAGAGGTACATAACAAGCAACTGGATCGAAGGCAGGAGCAAGGGTCTTTGCGATGACATTACAAGATGCCCATGCTACACCAGAAGTGGTTACAGGTAAACTTTCTATTGCAAATAAAGATCTATATGCACTCATTGATCATGGATCTATGCATTCATTTGTAGCATTGCATATTATTTCATATTTAGGTAGACCATGTTCATTTCTCAATTGTGCCTTATATATTTCTACCTAATGGAAAGTGTAATTCTGGTGGAGCATGTTTATAAAGAATGTGTGTTACGAATGGGTGAGCGAGATTTCTATGTTGATTTGATACTGTTGCCCATTCGAGATTTTGATATTATATTGGGGATGGATTGGTTATCATCGTATCATGCTTCCATTGATTGTTTTCGAAAAGAAGTTACATTTCATTTACCTGGTGAACGTGAGTTCCAGTTTATAGGGGAAATGCATGTTGTCCCTAATTGTCTTATCTCAGCAATTAAGAGCAGAAAGTTATTGAGTAAAGGCTGTACAGGGTATTTAGCTTATGTTGTTGATACTAATAAAGAGACAGCTAAAATTCAAGATATACCCGTGGTTAGATAGTTTTCTGATGTCTTCCCAGAGGAATTGCCAGGATTGCCAGCCGATAGGGAAGTAGAGTTTTCTATTGAATTAGTTCCAGGTACTGATCCAATTTCCCTTGCTCCATATAGAATGGCACTGACGGAGTTGAAAGAATTAAAAGTACAATTACAAGATCTGATAAGCAAAGGTTTCATTCGGCCTAGTGTTTCGCCATGGGGAGCACCAGTGTTATTTGTGAAAAAGAAAGATGGGACAATGCGATTATGCATTGATTATCGGCAGTTGAATAAGGTGACCATTAGAAATAAGTACCCTCTACCTCGTATCGATGACTTGTTTGACCAATTACAGGGGGCCATAGTATTTTCGAAGATTGATTTGAGATCAGGTCACCACTAACTGAAAGTGAAGGATAGTGATATTTCCAAAATAGCTTTTCGGACTCGATATGGGCACTATGAGTTTTTGGTGATGCCATTTGGATTAACTAATGCTCCAGCAGTTTTTATGGATTTGATGAACCGGATATTCCACCCTTTCATTAATTCATTTGTGATTGTATTCATAGACGATGTGTTGATTTGCTCGCGTAGCATGAAGGAACATGAGAAACATTTGAGACTTGTATTGCAGATTTTGAGAGATAAGAAATTATTTTCTAAATTTAGCAAGTGTGAGTTTTGGTTGAATGAAATTGTGTTTTTAGGGCATGTTGTCTTGGGAAATGGGATATATATTGATCCAAAGAAGGTGGAAGCAATCGTTGAATGGGAAAGTCCTAAGAACGTGAAAGAAATTAGGAGTTTCCTAGGATTGGTAGGTTACTATTGCAGATTCATTAAGGGATTTTCAGCTATAGCATTACCATTGATAAAGTTGACTCGTAAAGAAGTGAAGTTTGTATGGGATGAAGAATGCGAGAGGAGTTTTAAAGAATTAAAGTATCGGTTGGTTTCAGCCCCTATACTTACTATTCCATGTGGGAATGAGTCTTTTATGATCTATCTAGGCGCTTCATTTCAGGGTTTAGGATGTGTTCTTATGAGAATGGGAAGGTAATAGCATATGCTTCCAGACAATTAAAGATGCATGAACGAAACTACCCTACACACGATTTGGAGCTAGCGGCCATTGTTTTTTCTTTAAAGTTGTGGCGACATTACTTGTATGGAGAAACTTGTGAGATATTTACGGATCATCAAAGTTTGAAATACTTATTTACACAGAAAGAAATTAATTTGAGACAGAGGTGTTGGATAGAGTTGATTAAAGACTATGACTATACCATTCATCATCATCTTGGGAAGGCCAATGTAGTAGCAGATGCTTTGAGTAAAAAATCATCATTGATTATTGGTTGCATACAGTGTGCCCGTGTTGGAAATATTACTGACTTGGCATCGATGGGGATTGAATTGAAGTTTTCAAAAAGCAAAGGATTATTAGCACATGTCACAGTGAGACCTTTATTGGCCGAACGCATATGAAATTTGCAGACCAGTGATCCATTCCTTGAGAAGAAGAAACAATATGTCCTGGATGGTAAGGAGAGTGACTTTAAAATTAAGAATGATGAATCGTTGTGTTTTAAAAATAGGATTTGTGTACCGAATTATTTACCCTTAAAGAAAGATATATTAGAAGAGGCACAGAGTTCTATTTACTCTATGCATTCGGGAGGTACCAAAATGTACAGAGATTTGAAAGAATATTACTGGTGGAACAATATGAAACGTGAGATTACAGAGTTCGCAACTAAATGTTTAGTATGCCAACAAGTGAAAGCAGAGCATCAGAAGCCGACAGGATTACTGTAGTCTTTGCCTATTCCGGAATGGAAGTGGGAGCATATAACGATGGACTTTGTTATAGGATTACCCCGGTCATCAAAGGGGCATGATTATATTTGGGTGATAGAAGACCGATTGATGAAGTCAACTCATTTTCTTCCAGTTAAGACCACCTACACTGTTGACACGTATGTACGTTGATGAGATTATCCTTTTACACGGGGCACCAGTGTCAATTGTATCAGATAGAGATCCAACGTTCACTTCTAAGTTTTGGCCTCGTCTCCAAAATTCCATGGGCACAAGTTTGAAGTTTAACACTGCGTTTCATCCACAAACTAATGGGCAATCAGAAAGGACGATTCAAATATTATAAGACATGTTACGAGCCTGTGTATTTGACTCCAAAGGTAGTTGGGATGATCATTTGCCATTAATGGAATTTTCATATAATAATAGTTATCAGTTGACTATTGGTATGGATCCTTATGAAGCTTTATAGGGGAGGAGATGTAGAACGCCTTTGTGTTGGGATGAAGTGGGTGAAAGGAAAATATTGCGTCCTGAATTAATGAATGTGACGACTGACAAGATCAAAATTATTCTGGAATGGATAAAGATAGCGCAAAGCAGGCATAAATTTTGTGAAGATAAGAGAAAGCATCCATTGGAATTTCAAAAGGGGGATTTTGTATTCCTGCATATTTCACCATGGAAAGGCGTTACGAGATTTGGGAAAAAGGGGAAACTAAGTCCAAGATACATTGGACCATATGAGGTGTTGGAAAGAATTGGGAACCTTGCATATAGATTATCATTAACTCCAGATTTATCCCGTTTACATGATTTATTTCACGTATCTATGCTTCGTAAGTATTTGGCGAATCCATCTCATCAGTTGAAAACTCAACCAATTGAACTGAAGGAAGACTTATCGTACATCGAGGAACCAATGGAAATTATTGATCGTAAGGACCAGGTATTGAGGAATAAAGTTATTCACTTAGTTAAAGTTATGTGGATGAGCCATGGAGTTAAAGAAGAAACATTGGAAATAGAGGATAGCATGAAGATACAGTATCCCCATTTGTTTGGTAAGTGAACTTCATATTAAATTTCGGGGACAAAATTTTCTAAGGGGGGGAAGTTGTGAAAACCCGTATATAACTATGATAAATTATAATTAAATCATTATTATCTTATGTGATATTAATAATGTGCTATTAGTATGTATAATGTTAAGTTATTATGTTTATTATAATCCTACTTTCATAAATCATGAAAGGTCGAATTATTTACAAACACAAAATTTTGTTGTTTTCGGTAGAAATGTTCCTGTTAGAGACTAGTTTTGACCTTTATAACATTATAAATGACTTGAGGTGAAAACTAGATAGTTGTAGACATGTCAGTTAGGGTTGTAACACAACAAATGGATCGTCAAATGGAAGCCCGACTAAAGAGTTATACCGAATTTACGAGCAAAGGGCAAAGTTGTCCATTCCCTTTAAGTGGTAATTTGTCTTTTATTAAACCAAATGGTTTAATTTGATTGGTTGGATTGGGAGGCAGACTTGGCCGACCTTATACCCTTGAAATATATTTATCCTTCAGCAAAAATCATCCATGAAAGGGTCTCACCTTGAGGAAAGAGAATTAGGGAGTTTTGGAAGGAAAAGTGAGGAGAAAAGGTGTAGAAAAATCAGTGGAAATTACGTAAAAGTCCCGAAGGTAATCCTAATTGCAAATCTTGTCATTTATCTTATATTACTGATTTATATGATATAAATCATCATAGGTTTACTAAAGTTTCAGCCCTTTATATGTATGTATGGTTGGATGAAAGTTTATGTTAAGTTGAATGTAGAAACCCTTAAAATTGCTTTGTATTGAAACCCCTTGCATTCAAACTTGCATATCTCTTTGTGTGATTACTGGAATTGAGAAATTCCAATTGGATATGATATTAGACTCATATATTCATATTATACCAGAAAATGAGAATTTATATCCTTGTGGTTAGGCCTTAATGATGATTTCAAGTTGGTACATGGTTTTTGTTTGTATACTTGATTTCGGTATGCCCTAAGTTTAGTCAAGCTTTTGAGATAGTAAATGATGTCAAAAAATTATGAAACTTTTATTCTGCACTATTAAGTATGTTTTATGAAAATTTGTGTAAAATCATGGAAAGTTATGTTGGATAAAAATTATGAAAATTCTTGAAAGTTGAAGGAACAATAGAGGAGCTTGTAGGGCAGATTTCTTGTGTTGTAAAGAAATGGTCATAACTTGCTCTAGGAAGCTTGAAAATTACACACCACTTGTACTGGAAATTATATTTACATATGTTTTCATATTGATAAGGTTGGATCCCTGTATTTATACAATTTAGGAATATAGGATGGTTAAGTATGTACGACAATAATTTGAGGCCATACTGGATACCCCTTGAATGAATGTTTATATTTCGTCCTTACAAAGGGTAATTTGAGTACATGTTTCATGTGTATATACATTGATAAGTATAATTTCATGTTTACTAAGCTTTTGTTATAAATTCCTTATGAGGTATTTCCTATAGTTGAATGTTTATAACTTCATCAACATGTGTATCATTGTTTTGTCTTTCCTCATATTTCATGGAATGGGATTGAAGTGGAATTATATTATTGTTGTATAGTCATGGAAAGTTACATAATTATGTTAGAATAATACTTATGATTGAGATTCAGTACTGATTTAGTTGGATGGACATGTGTAAGGTCTAATCAACCCAGTTCAGCTCCACCCGAAGGAAACATAAATACATAGTTGACAACCTAAGGTGAGTGTACTCACTAGAAAGAGATATTTGTATCGTGTTGTTGATATGATCAGAATTAAATGAATATGAAATTGTTCATTTCGGTTTACCGAAATGAGAGGTTACTCCTTGAACCGGAATCGGGGAGATTTGTCTATTAATGACAAGGGGTTACTCCTCGATCAGGAATGGGGGAGAATTGTCTATTTAGACAGGATATATGAATCATGATTCAAAAAAGTTAGTCATTCATTATGAATGAGCCGGATAAGTTAATACATAATTATATGGACATTATTTAGTGCATTTAAATTTATGCAGTAGTATAGTAGTGATGCATTCACTGGGCTATTTTGCTCATAGTTCCTATGTTCACATTTTTCAGGTAACGCGATGTCACTGCCAAATCTAGGAAGTCGGGTTGGGTTAGCAAGGAATGGAAGAAATAAAGATTTTGTTTAAATGCAAATGATGTATTTAAGTTAAATTTTCCTTCAAGCAAGTTTGTATAAGTGTGACTACTGTGATGTTGTAAAAAGTTTTTCAGTTATATGGATTTACATTGATGGCTCTGAAATTAAAACTCTTGTGTATGGTTTGGTTAAATTAATCATGGTTTGACTCACTTTGACTTTCAAACTTAATTATAAGCAACTGGGTTGGGGTGTGTCATAGACTTTCTTTTCAGTCATATTTCATTATGAGACGTCATTTGGGTTTTTTATTGGTCCATTCGGTTTCATAGTTGTTAGAGGTTTTCATTTGGATTTTTTTCCACAGTTGGTTACATTTAGTTTTTAATTAAATCATGATTGGAGATTGGATTTATTCGAAGTTTTAGAATGTGATGGATGTTTTATCGTTTTGCTGTTATTATCATTTGGGATTGATTCAATTATTGATCTTGTGGATGGATTTTTTTATGTCTCATAACTGTCTCATGCTAAGAATGGTACTTATGTAGTTCACGCTCGGCATAGTTTTGGTGGAGGCCGACGCCAGAATTATGCGGGGTGTGACAGATGGAATTAGTGCATGGTCTTAAATCTCGTAGGTTGTGAGTCGTCTTTAGTTTTTTGTGTTGCAGATCTTTTGTTCTCTTTGTTAATTCGTATTCTTAATGGTAGAGGGTCTAGCATATGTGTATGATGTGTTTCTTGGAGATATATAATTTTCTTTTACAGACATTGTAGGCATTAAGTTTAGAATTAGTAAGCTAGATGTGAGGATCCTTAGAGTTGATTTTGGAAACGTTAATTATTTGGAAGATCATTAGTATAAATTTTGGGTATGTCTTATATCGATGCAGCGATGTGATTTGATTTGAGGATTTATGTGTTGCGAAGATTAGCAGAAATAGAATCAAGTGGTGATTTGCGAGAGCACGTGGTGTGCCATTACTTTCTTTTATATATATATACATCGATTTATATTATTTTATTGTTTATGGTGTAGGTCCATGTAGGAATGTGTGTATGGGCGCCTAATCATTATACTTTACGGGTAGGCGTTTATAAGCCTAATTTTTTGTTGCGAGAATTTATGTTTGATGAGTATGCTTCGTCTAATTTTGAGGACGAAATTCCTTCGCTAGTGGGGAAGTATGTGACAACCCGTGCTTTTAATAGTTAATTTATTTAATTAATTCGGAAATTTGGGAAAAATAAGATTTTGGAATTTAATTATTCTTAGTAATTAAATATGTTGCCTTTTATATATAAAAATAAGGTTTTAAAGGGAATTTATATCGGGATTAAAATTTGGAAATTATAACATTTTGTATAAAAATCGGGGGAGGATCCTAGCTAAGTAGGATAAAAATAATATTTTTAGAAATTCGAACGTCCGATGGAGCTGAATTTTTAACAACAGCTCCGTCTCGCCGTTCGCTACAACATTTTTAAATTTCAAGCCATTCTGACAATCCGATCGTCCGTAAATTAATTTGAATTATGATGTATTAATGATGAAATCTGGTGTATTTAATTTAAAATAATTAAATGGGCTTAATTTGGTGTTTATGACGGTGTGAAAATTGAATTTAGATTTAATTGAATTGGACTATCATGTGTAGTTTGGTACATTGATTAATTATGCTTGTTTGTGTGATTTTTTGGTATTATTGAATTGCCATTGTGACGATGGGTTGCTGGGTATTTTTGCTCTCCCAATAGTTTAAGATGCCTTCTAGGTATGGGACTAGTTGGTAGGCCTTTTGATTATTTACATCCTCTAGGTATGGGACTAGTGAGGGTAGATTATCACGATTTTATCATATTGGGGGTGGACTGATTTTCGGCATCGTTACACTAGTCTAGGTAAGTGACTAGGTTGAGATTTATGTTAGCAATTAATCCTATACATAAGGTAGGATGTATTGATAACTTGGGGACGCTTAGGTATGGGACTAATGGGTATTTTGAGGATCTGACATCGATAATAAGGGTGGGGGAAATTTAGAAATTGTGAAATTAAGAAAATTGAGAATTTATTACCTAAGATAATAAAACGGGCATTAAAATAAATTGGCTTCGTTAATAACGTACATGACAAACAGTTTGAACGGGTTGGATGGGTATTGCGACGTGTGGATGTGTGACATCTGAATAACTTGCAAGAATAACAGTTTAATCGGGTGGGCTGGCTATGAAGACATGTCGCGTGTGGAACCTTGCGCATAAAGTTCTGGGTTGACAGTTTAAAAGGGCTAGCTGGCTATGGCGAAGGGAACTATGGGCGGTGTAGAATTTATTGCGTAAGTACCGTAATGGATAATAAAATTTAGATAAAGGATAACATTGGGTTAAATAAAATCAATTAATACTTTGGTGTAGTGGGATAATTAAAATATATTGGTGTGATTTTTACAAGAATCTCTGGGGGAGGGGGTAGTTAGTATTTTATCTTTCTAACATTTAAATTACTCGTCTAATTAAAATACTCTATTGTCATATTATTGCGTATAATGTTATTGTCTGGGTTCACGGGGCCTATTTGAGAGGAGTAGTGTGTATTCATGCTCGAGGCTCTGACCTCGAGCGTTGACTATCATTTTCAGGTAATGGTACTGGAGTAGCTACATAGGATTTTCGGAGTCATCATTTGGAGGTACAGCTGGAGTCTACTTTATTTTTATTGCTTTATATAGCTTAGAATTTCTTTTCAGTCTTATTTCATGATGAGACATCATTTCGATTTTTTATTGGTCCATTCGGTTCCAAAGTTATTAGAGAATTTCCGTTTGATTTTTTTCACAGTTGGTTATATTTAGTTTTTAATTAAATCATGATTGGAGATTGGATTTATTCGAAGTTTTAGCATGTGATGGATCTTTTATTATTTAGTTTTTAATATAATTTAAGATTTATTAAATTATTGATCTTGTGGATGGATTTCTTTATGTATCATATCTGTCTCATGCTAAAAATCGTATTTATTTAGTTTATGCTTAGCATAGTTTTGGTGGCAGCTGATGTCATAATTATGTGGGGTATGACACAGTGTTTGATGTACCTTGCCCAATCGAACTCATATATGAATCCCATCAACTATACTTAATAGTAGGAGAATTTAATCCATATACATAGAAGAATACAATAATCCTATGATAGGGCTTTATATAAATCAAACGATACGCTTAAAACATATTAAGCCATACAAATCCTAAGGACACTAGAACCTGGTGCTCTGATACCATCTGTGACACCCTGCCTAATTAAATATTGGGTGATTAAGATTTTATGAAATTAAAAATGATTGATCATATCGTTCATTCTTGGAATCACTGTCGAAAAACCAAATTAATTCATAGTTAATTAAACTGGTGCCAAACTTTATCTTTGAATTAAACAAGATAAATAAATCGTTCGAAAACTAAAACAACATCCACAATGTACTAGAATCCAAACCATCATGATATGTAAATGAATTAAAGTCATACCGAATAAACCATCAGCTAAAACAACCAAAACCAAGTAATCCAAGTCTAAACTTCAAAGTAAAACTGATACAAAACTAAAACTATAATACCGACAACATGTCCAATGCAAGATATAAGAATTAGACCATATTCTAGATCTGAATGGAAGAAATGTCTACTCAAATCATGTTAGCATCCACAATGCTACAACTCTGAGTCCTTGAAATGAAATTATCAAGTATGGCGCCCCTGTGGTTGGACACCTAAAAAGTTTTGAAAATATTTTATAACAAGATTTAGTACTCAAAACATTTTAAAAATATTTAACAAATAATTTAACGCATATAAAAAAATCGGTTATTAATTACACATGTTAGGTTCACGCACACTCTCTTGAGTTTCCTCACCTCTCATCTAATGTGCACGACTAACGTTATATATGTAGCCCACCTAGATATACTACCCAAGCTATCTCGACTAAGTCTCCCATTATTATGTTCACAAAGGTCTTAATGTTTGTTCACAGCCTCTATTTAGGATTGTTAGGAAAACGAGGAAAATTTCAGATTTTTAGGATACCGGACCGACCCGACCTTCCCTGGACCAAACTGGTTAGCCATTTTGTTATGACTGAACCGAACCGAACCGAACCTTTCTGGGCCGGACAGGTTCGTTTTGTCTACAGTTTATCCACCTAGTTATTAGATGCATTTCACCATTTTTTTCCACAATACTTTGCCAAAATAGAAATCAATAATACCAACCATTTTCTACATATCTTAGGATGGTTTCTAACATTTCAAGTAAAATTAAGACTTTACTGGAATCAATCAAGAAAGAATAAATGCTCAATACTCTTTCACAATTCTAGTTTTGTGTTCTTCTCTTTCATTTAATCTAGAACCTAGATTTAGATCCGTAGCAAGAATCATAATTCTTCTGATTTTTCATCCTCTACGGATGTAAATACAAACTACATGTAATTCTACCCAAACATGTAATCAATTCATAGTTTTCATTTAAGATTTTTCAATAAAATCAATCTATTCATGAAAACCCTACACATGGGTATTATAACATCAAATTAGTTTGCAATAAACACTTAACTTTGTTTGATTAATCTGATTTCTTGGCTCTTGATTGATGATTGATTGATTCCTTACCAAATCTCCCTTTCCAATTTCCTTGAGATGCAAGATTTCTTCACTATCTTCAAAATCCCGCTTTAAGCTTTGAAAATTGATTCTCTCTTCTCTCTAATGGACTCGCTAATCTTTTTGTGTTATGAGCCCTAATCCCCGATCTCTAATTATCAGGTATAGGAAATTAAATTTTGTAGGTCCATTAACGTCTTTTCATAAAATGACAAAAACGTCCTCAATAGGTGCTAGTTTTATAAAAAATTGATCCGGGACCTAAATCTATCCGTATTCGTTCGTGACCTCTAAATTATCATATGAGTCACTAAAAGATATTTCTCATTTAATACCTCAAAATAGTCTACGCGCGACTTCCGGTGAGATAAAATAAAAATACACACATATCGCACGCTATGCCGTATAACCATAATTATCAATTATTTACTATTCGCACTTAGTAAATCATACTGCAATATTAATTAGTATCTATCTCTTGATCAATATTTGATACTCACAATTATTATCTAGTCACATTAAATTACTTCGCTCGCGTAATTTAATTAAAACATATTTTTCTTAATTAATTCCTCAAATTAATTAAATAAAAATACACAAAAATACCTCAAAATAGCAACTACGGCATAGCCGACTAGGGTTGGATGAACCGAGATCCACCCCACTGACAGGGTTATGAAAAACCTGGAGGTGGGTGTTTTCGATAAAAGCTAGCCGAAGAGGAAATTTTTTATCAGGACAACACTTAACAACCATGAAATAAAAGAGTTGGTCACCTTCTCGAAGAAAAAATTAAATGTATTTTCATGGTAAACACATGACATTTTAGGAATTGATCCTACGATAACCTACCATTGTCTCCATGTAAATCAGACATTCAGGTTGCTTATACAAATGGCTTACCAAAACACTCTGAAGGAGGTAAGGGCAGTGGAAGGTGAGGCAGGGAGACTTCTGCAAGAAAGGTCTATCATAGAAGTTAAATTCCAAAAGTATCTCTCAAATTCGATCGTAGTCTGCAAATTCTATAGTCGCTAAAGAGTCTATATAGACTTCATTAACCTTAATAGGGCATGTCCTAAGGACAATTTCCCCTTGACAAAGATAGATCAGCTGGTTGACACCACCGCAACCCATGGACGGATGTGTTTTTTAGACGCTTACTCTAGGTATCACAAAATTCCTTCATTCAGCCCCGATCAAGACATAACTTAATTCATAACACCATTCGTTGTACTGTTACAAGGTCATGCCATTCGGCCTTAAGAACGCTAGAGCCACTTACCAGAGACTAGTCACAAAGATGTTCAAATAACAACTGGGAGAAATAATGGATGTATACATTGACGATATGCTCATCAAAATAATAAGTAAGGGAGACCATCTCAAAAACCTGACAAAAACCTTTAAAAACCTTAGGCGCTATCGAATGAAGCTCAACACGAGCTAATGCTCATTCGTGGTCCAGTGAGGAAAATTTCTAGGTTACCTAGTCAGTAAGAGGGGAATTGACGAAAATCCAAATAAGATAGAGGCTAACGATAATATCTAGCCGCCTAAGACATTATGTGAGATCATTAGGATGCTGCTAGTGCTCAATCGCTTCATTTCTAAGTCATCAGAGTGTTACTAGCCATTCTTCTAGCTCCTTAAGAAAGAGAAAGGTCTCACCTGAAATGAAGAATGATCAAAATCTCTTGAAGGAAATAAGTCCTACTCGAGCAGACCTCATTTGCTAGAAACTTCCAATTAGGGGACCCCCTCTACCTCTAACTTGTAGAATCAAGCTACGCGGTCAGCTTAACCTTGGTCTATGAGAAAGAAGTAAAATAGTTTCCTTTTTGTTATGGCTATAAAACCCTATTGGATGCTGAGCATACCCTATTACCGCTAGAAAAGTTATTTTATGCATTGGTGATAACTTTTCAAAAACTTAAGCAACACTTCTAAGCCCACAATATTACTGTCACTGATTCTTTACCCTTTAAGGCAACCCTTCATAAATTTGATCTATCATAGTGAATATTAAAATTATCAGTAAAACTTGGGAGGTTTGAAATTCACTTTCAACCAAGGAAAATTCACACGAGATGGTCCAATCGACCAACATGTGACCTAGTAATCAAAAGTCCATTAATAGAATCGGTCCATGAATTAGATATTATATGTCCATGGAGCCTCTAATTCTAAAGGAGCAAGCATAGGAATTGTACTCGTAACACTAGAAGATGCAATGATCGAATAGGGGATCAAGTTGGGCTTTAAAGCCTCTAACAACAAGATTGAGTGTGAAGGACTTATACCTGACCTTTGCATATACCATTTGCTAAGGGCAAGTTGGATCAAAGTATAACTGACTCAAAACTATTTTCCAACAAAGTCAGTGGTGACTTCAATGCTAATGATGATACGATGGGAGCCTATCTCACAGTGGTACACAAGGTGGTGACAAAATTTAAGGAAGTCCACATTCAATAGTTCCCCCAGGGGCAGTCATGTGGATGACTTAGAAGCCCTGAGCTCATCAATAGACTTCCATCTTAGGCGAACGATTGAAGTGAAATTCCTCGCCAATCCTAGCATTAAAAAATGATTGCCTAAGAGCACATTCTCTATATTGAAAAGAATTTAAGTTGAATGGATCCAATCATCGTATACATATAAAATGAGATACTACAATTCGATAAGAAACATGCTCTTTAAGTCAGGGTAAAATTTTCTCACTTTTACTTGGGTTCTAAGGGAAAAATTTACAATAGGTCTTTTACGAGCCCCTGCCTTCAATGTGTACACCAAAAAGATGTTGACCAAGTCTACTATGAACATCATGATGAGATTTGTGGCAGTCCACATGAGTAGGGTCTTTGGCATTGTGAGTAATAAAACAAGGCTACTGGTGACCATACATGTATATAAACATAAGTATTCGTGCTTGAAAGGGTGATAAGTGCCAAAAATTCTCCCCCATGATCCATTAAGCGTCAAGTGTCCAGAATCCATTCACTAGTGCATGCTTGTTCGTGCAACGGGGGATGGATACTGAATCGCAAGGGAATCGCAAATACTTATTGGTTGGTATATACTATTTCACTAAGTATATTGAGGAAGAAAACATTAGAGATGTCGACTTGATCAGGTTCATTCGGAGAAACATTATAACTCGTTTGGTGTGCCTAGGACCATTATAATAGAAAGCGGTACACAATTTGAGAGTGGACCTTTTCGAGGCTTCTACAAAGAGCACGAAATCAATACCCATTTCAGCTCTATGTCATACCCCCACAGTAATGCCTAGGGAGAGGCTTGTAATAACATAGTGCCTGATGTCTGAAAGAAAAAGATGGAAAGAGTAAAGGGTTATTAGGTGGATGAGCTTTCTTATGTCCTTTAGGAAAATCACACCACACCGAGACGACCTAGTGGAGAAACACCCTTCACCCTCATATGGAATGGGAGATATAATTCCACTCGAAGTTGGCCTTTCGACCATGAGAACAATCGATGCTGAGCAAAGATTGAACAATGATGACCTTCGCATTAAACTTCACCTAAAAGATGAATAGAGATACCAAGCTATGATCAAGCTGGACTCCTAATAGAAATGGTTGGAAAAATAATACAATAGAGGGGTCAATCTGAGAGAATTCTACGTTAGGGATTATGTCCTTAGGAAGGTCGTCGACAATCCCAAAAGGCCATCAGATGGGAATTTAAGACCCATCTAGGAGTGTACGTTCAAATTACGCAGGTATGAATTTAAAGAGCCTATCATTTGAAAAAATGGAGCGAAGAGGGATTCCCCAAGCATTGAATGCAGCCAAACTCAAGAAGTTATTCTTCTGGTATTATTTTCAACACCTTAATTTTATTACAAAATTTTCATTTCAAATTCATGTTGCTCAAAATTTATTATTCAAGTCATGAATAAAGGTCATTCCTCATTCTCTCAATCTTTTAGATACTCAATTGATTTAAATTATTCCTAAGTAACAAGATAACAGTTAGCATTAATCTTCTTAAGTGTCAACAAGCTTTAACTTAATTACAATGACATCTTTACTAATTACAATTAAATTCAAAGTCTTAAAGTTCTTGTCACCACCAATGCCAATGACCTCATAAATTACCAAGGAATTAAAAGCCTTACGGGGGACCCTAGGTAAAAAAATGAACTTAGCTTGGTCGAAAAAAATCCTAAATGGGTGGACTGCCCATACAACAAGTGCATTTTTTCCATTATCTATTATAGGACTAAGGAAGTGTGACGACATGACCATAAAGGTAAGATAGACAAATATAAAACATGCTTGGCATAAAGGAATGGATAAAAGTGCCAAAATTGGTATTAGTTTAACGTTTTAGGAATGTTCGATTACAAAAGGATACTAATTATAATACAATTAAAAAAATTATTACACCAATTTATGGTCGGTTGGATAAGAACTTCGTGATCGTCCTCTTAGGACTATCATTAGGATCAGGCTGGTATTCATCATCATTATTGTGACCTTCCAAGTAACTCTCCAATAACTTAAAGGGGAATGGAGTCTAGGGGGACCAACTTCTCATCACTCTCAAAAGGAGGTCACCTGTATGCTTGGCACTGAACGTTGTATGTGTACTAAAGTTGAGAATCCTTGGACTCTTTGACTACCTTAAGGGAATTTAACTAGCCATACTTATAGGCTAGGCCCTGATCCTCATTCATCCTCACTTCAACATTACTCCATCCTTCGTCATATTTTATCGACCAGGCTGCTCAAGCGACCTTTTTGAATAAGTATCAAAGCGTCATCACATCATGACTGAGACCCATCACTATGACATTACCTCTTCGAACACTCTTCTTGAAATCAGTAAGCTTCGTCTTGAGATCATCATTCTCCTACTGTATTAGGGTGTCAACCTCACCTATATTCTCAGCTTCAATAAGTTGGGCCTTTAAATAACTTATGTCCTTTTGTATGGGGAAACTGACATCTTATAACTCCTTCAGGTTATCCTTTAGCTTAGAAAATAAGGTAGACCAATCCTTATATGACTTGGTCATCTTCTTTAATTAACTTATGAACAGAAAAAAATTCTATGCGAGACTGAGCACTTGTACCTTTGCCAAGAAAGATATAAAGGCTATCAGAAAAGGAGGGAATCTCCTTGGCAACATGATATAAAAGTAAACAAACACATAACAAAAAGGATTCATCAAGGACATTCAAGATAATGCAAACATTTATAATAATAACTTTTTAATGATATCTATAACAAAGTGCGCATATCCCTTACAATTCAACCAAGAGAGAGAAAAAGTATAAAATCCAACAAAACATAATCTAAGAGGCCTTATTCCTTCACTTGTTACTCGATCCCAGCATCTTTATCCTTATTCGCCACTTCCTTGTCCTGGGTGGCTAGGATGTTGGTGGATGCTTCCTTATCAATCTTTGGTGGGATCCAGGAGAGTGATCACCAAAGAAATCGAACTCAACAGGAACCTTTCCTTTATTAGGGCTACATCCCAACCCTTTTTGAAGCTAGCCTTCTGATTGTAGGCTAGCTGGACCTTGGCGTAAGTACAAGCCTCCTCCCAGACTTTTCCCAAAGCTGGCATCTTTGGCTATAGGAAAATTGATAGTCTCTTTCACCAACAGATCGTTTTAGCCTTTTGTTTAGTGTTGTCCACATTCAGTAAGCTATTCTCTATCTTTAGCGAAGCCATAACCTCAATAGCGGACTTCTTCTCCCGTTTTAAGGCCTTATCCACGGCCTCTTATGATTTGTTGAGGTTTAATCTATGTTCATCATTCACTTTGGATAGGTCTTAGTGACCATCCAAAAGTTGGGTAAACTCTTTCATAAATTGCAAATAAAAACAAATGGCTGGTGTTAGACCAATTCACACTCACAAATGAAAAGATAAAATGGAAACAAATTGTACTAAAATTGTCATCATGACACAGTTTAGGAAGGGCGAATATAAATCTAGTTAGGAGCCAACAACTTTAGTTGCTCACAATTAGTAGGGAGCACGACCCCCCTTATTATACCATAGGCTAAGGATATATTCTATGCCACAAACATGGCCTAGGAGGAAGTGGGGAGGGGAGGAGGACCATCATTCTTCTTAAGGAGGGACCATAAGGGTCTTTTCCTTCCTTTTCTCTTTAATGACCAAAATTCAATCATCACCCCCAGGGCTTTCAGAATCAGTACTCTTCTTGGACTTTGCCTTGGGGGTGAGGTGGACATCATCATCATCTTCTATCCGAAGTACTCTCTTCCTTGGAGGCACTATTAAATCCTCTTTATTGGAAATAATGGAACTAATGTTAAGAGATTCGAAGGAGGAACAAACAAAAGCCTCCTCGTCTGGAATGGGAAGGTTCAGAATATCATCTACCAGACAAGCAGTGAAGATTCGGGTAGTATAGGTAAATTTGAAAAGGAATGAGGTTAATCATGGGCGATCACTACTAGTAAGATATTTCTTCACCCTCAAAGCCTTTAAAATATCAACACCATTTTTATTATCAATAGAGGGATCTTTGTTCTTCCTGGGATCTTCTAAAAAAAATAACCAGAAGAATTATAAACAATAATAATTCAAAATAGCTAGGAAAAGATAAATAAGAATGAGAAATAAATACATATGTCACACCCTTTGATCTGGGCACAACAACCCAACATATTATTCTCCCTCGAGGAGTGGTCGATGTGGCTAATTTTTTTAAATAAACCCTTGATCTAAATATCCCTTATTAGAATCAGAGAGGTTTATGACCAAAAATATTTTGGCCTTCCTTACTTTTTAATAAACAAAGTAATAGTCCCATAAAGTTAATTGATTCTTTGCACCCTCTTAGCAATACGCCACGTATTTGGGGAAAATTTAGCCTGAACCAACCTAAAAAACTCACAAAATTATAAGAAGAGAGGGTTTGGGGGGAAGCCAATCCCTATCTGAACCACAACCAATGTATGAATCCAGTGCCCTCCTTCCACAACATTGACATTTCTTAACTCAGGGGCACAGTCGATTGTAACCTATAGAGGAATTGAATAAGAATTCCTAAAATCCTCTAAGATTTTCCCATGAAGAGTATTCACCATTTTCGAAGAAATAAAGCGCGAATACTAAAGAAAACAAAGGAAATGAAGGAGAATGAAGCAATGATGAATAATACTTGACAAAGATGAAGATAATGGCTTAAAAATTAAATGAATAAGAATTATGAAGCTCTAAAGTCCTTTTAACAAAAAAGAGGAATTTAAGTGATAGTTTGAGTTGATGTGTGAAAGTAAACAATGCTTGAGAAGAGTGAACAACAATAATCTGGAACAAGTATAGAAATCGATTTTGGTGCTTCACTTCTCCTCAAGACGTGTACCCTTGCAAGTTGTTACATATTTACAAAATTAACTAGCTGACAAAATTTATTACAATTGACCACTTTATTATACCTTTAACAAATGTAAAATTCTCTGGCCCAATTCTAGCCTAAACATGTCCAGGAATTTTAGGGAAAATTATTGTGGCAAAACAACAGTTGAGCCAAACTATAGCCTATCCGAGCAATCCTAGTAATGCATAATGCAAGTCAAGACCGATCTATTAATAAGGAGGATCAACACAAGCATTTATCACATGGATAATTATGAAGTAGTTATCCTTCAAATGAGCTAATATCGGTTACCAAAAATCACAAGCGAGATAATTAGGGAATCACCACACGAGCTAATAGTAAGATAATGGAGTTCCTTGATCAATTCAACCCCTGTAGTTCTACACGACTATAAATACATACCACACCTCAGGGCCAGGGGTTATATAATTTATACACATTGAGAGATACTAATAAAAATTCTGTGACCTCTCCATGGAGAAAGGAAATTTGCCGAACTATGTATATTTGTGTGCTATGTGTGACATTTTAATTCTCTTTCGTTAATTGGTTTCTAGAATATATTTTTTGGGATTAATTTCACTCACACTTGATATTTACAAATTTTGAATTCTGATGAACTAATTACATAAATATCAGTTTCTGAGTTAATTAAATCTTAGTTTTTGAAAGATGTTAAGTCTTAAAACACTCTACAATATTCTGATCCTATATAATAGCCGAACGTTATGATGCTAATCCATTTGCAGCTAAAGAAGAAGTTACCCCATTTGTGTCATTTTCCATGACATATAATGTGAATACATTTTTTGGTAGATATTTAATTTTTTCTCCTCTGAATTTTTAGATATGATGTGCTAATTATTGGTTTATATGAAACTGTTATTGTGGGTTGTGTGCTTTTGTACCTAAAATATTTGGAGTTTATTTAATGTAATATCTATCAAACCTACTTGTTATCCATTAATGAACTGAAATTTAAGGGGTTGGATTGAACAACATAACTACTAAATGAAAGAATTTTAAAAGGAAAAAGTCTACTAGCGTGACTTAATTGCCCAAACCGCTTCTCCAGTTTCTCTATCGGTGTTGATACCAAATTTAGTCTGCTGACATGGCCCAATTGAGTGAAGACACGTGGCAATCTACGGGGCAACAACAAACACTTCCGAGAAACTCAGACGCTCCTAGGAACCATACTACAACGAGGAACACTGTTTCCCCGAGGAACTCTGACGCTTCGACTAACAAGATTTATACGAGGAACTTCTGAGTACCGATCAACTTTTGAGTATCGAGCAGCTTAGGTGGTACGAGTAGCTTAGGTGGTTCGAGCTGCACCTCGAATAAAGCATTAATAGCAGGATAACCAACAGTTTGACTGTTCATTAAATGCTTATCATTCAGATGTATACACTTAAGGGGCATTGAATGTATTACCCTTTCACATTACAACCTTAGGGCTATAAATACATTGTATTACCCTCATTGTAAGGGGACCGGAATTTCTGGAGAAAACTTGTAATCGAGAATTCCCAAACAGTCAACAATAACAAAAACCATGGACGTTGGCCATTCTTATAAGGCTGAACCACTTTAAAAGTTCTTTGTCTCATTTTATTTATCTGTGATTAAATAATTAGATATAATCTAATTTTTTACATCAACAGATTGGCGCCGTCTGTGGGAAACGACTGGTAATATCATTTTTCATCAATAACAATTCATCACAAATGGCTGCTATTCCAGAACCCAGCAATCGAAACGCTAGAAGCCCTCTAAATCCATCTGCTTCGCCAAATATTCCAGATCTGGCTGGAATAATAACAAATCTGGATTAGGGCCAGACAATCATGCAAGAAACTATGCGACAACTCATACAAACCCTCCATGGCGGTGCACCAACCCATTCAGGACTGCGAAGTATTTAAAGAAATACCCGTTTACCTTCTTCACGTACTAGGCGTACTGATTCATATCGTACTGAGGAATGTGAAGATTTTTCTTATCAACCTGGACGAACTTCGTCAGTGCGGGCCACAGATACTGAACAACGTATCACTCTCTCTCCATAAAGGACTAGTGCGCTAGAGAGGTTAAGCAGGGTATCACCTTTTAATCGATTAATAACTAGAAGGAGTAGAAGTCCTCCTAAAGTCGCATCGAGGAGTTTTCGACGACCATCAGATTTAAGGGAAGGATCTGCCCAGTCGCGACCAGCTGCTTGTCAAGATAGATCCCAGGAAGCCACATCAACGTGATCAGTTGCTCGAACCAACATGCCCGAGGAAAGAAACGATGAGTGGAAAGGCTCTATTCAGAGGCTGGAGGATAGATTAGGGGAAATGGCTAAGGCCAAGAACCCTCTAAAATGAACTTTTGTTCAAAGAACACCTTTTGTCAAGGCCATTGTAGATTTTTCAACACCATCGAAGTTTAAATCACCTGTTGTGACCCCCAAATATGATGGAAAGAACGACCTTGTCCTTCATATAGAATAATACCAAGCTGCAGCCAACATCTATGCTGTTCCAGATGAGATGAGATGCGGAGCATTCTCGAGAACTATTACCGAATCTGCTCAAATGTGGTATAATAATCTTCCTCGGGGTAAGATCTCAACTTTTCTTCAACTGGCCGAGTTATTCATCGGGAATTTCTATTTTGGGGCAAAGCCTGTTAAACGAGTAGCGCATTTGTTAAGTGTTAGACCAAAAGGTGGTGAAAGTACCAGAGATTATATAACTCGTTTTAATAGAGAGAAACTCGAAGTCATTGATTATGAGGAAAAGACAGCGATTACTTCCTTAATGAGTGGACTACTGCCCAACAAGTTGTACTACACTTTGGCCAAAGATCAACCTAGAACCATGTCAGATCTGATGGGAAAAGCGGCCAAGATTATGAATGTCGAGGAGGCTATGGATGCGAAGAAGAATATGGATGCCAAAGAAACCAAGGTGGAAGGTGATAAAGCTAAGAAGAAAGAGCATAAGAATAATAGTAATGACAAACACTCAAAAATATGGTTGTCTTGGGAAGTATTGAGGAAATTTGATAATTATACTCCTTTGAAGAAAGACATCAACCACGTTCTAGAAGAAATCAAGAACAATGAGGAATTAAATTGGCCAAAAAAAATGAAGGCAGACCCTGAAAGGAAAAATAAGGCAAAATATTACGAGTTTCACAAAGATCATGTCCATATGACTAAAAATTGTATAGCTATTCAGAATGAGATTGAAACACTCATCAAACGAGGAAAACTGGAAAAGTATGTTGATCGGAGGAATGATAGAAGAAACAACGACCGAGCAAGAGAGAAGTCTAGATCTCCTCGTCGAGCAGAAGAGAACAAGAAGAGAGACCATGAAGTTGATCCAGAAGACGACCCCGATCTTCCCAAGAGACCAAGGCAGCCAGAAAGTGAGGTATTTTTAATACGCTTTGGATCATTTGACTGTAATGTTATTATAGGTGGAGATGCAGGAGGAAGATACCTTACTGCCGAGAGAAAAGCTTACCTCTGTGAGGGTCAAGCTAGCTCATACATTCAATGAATAAATCTAGCTGAGGAGGATCACCCGAGAAAGGTGAACAAAGAGAAATTGGTCATTGGTTTCTCAAAGAACGACCTCGCAGGTGTTCTATATCCTCATGATGACCCATTGGTGATAAAAATGAGGATGAAGGAGGTAATGATTTAAAGAGTACTAGTAGATAATGGTAGCTCGGCAGACATCATGTTCTACTCGTGCTTCGGCAGTTTAAATCTAAAGTTATCTCCACTGGAACCTTATCATAGACCCCTCCTCGGTTTTGCTGGGGAGAAAGTATTTCCACTTGGGATGATCAAATTGGATATATTCATTGGTACGTGGTCTTCTTGTCGAAATAAAAGAATACGCTTCTTCGTGATGGATAAGAATGTTCAATAATCATACAATATCATCATGGGAAGAGTAGGATTGAAGAAGTTCGAGGATGTACCATCTACGTTACATCATTGCCTAAAATTTCCAATAAATTTTAGAGTAGGATTTGTGAAAGGTGATCAGAAAGTAGCTCGAGAATGCTATTATTCATCCGCCGAGCAAGAGGAACTGGAGGAATCAAGGAAAAAGACTACTACCTATCAAGTGGATGAAGGTGCAGAAATTGAAACATTGGATCCTAGAGATGAGTCGCAACTTGTGAAAGGTTAAGTGGTGGAAGCTACTGAAAACATCATTCTAGACGACGAGCACCCTGAACGAACTACTCAAGTAGGTTCATCGTTGGAAGCCTCACTAAAACAGGAATTGATAACTTTCCTAAGAAGCAAAAAGCAAACTTTTGTGTGGAGTTATGAGGATATTCCCGGGATAGATCCAAATTTCTTATTGCACGAACTCAATGTGAATAAGGAAATCAAGCCTGTGAAGCAGAGAAGAAGAGTATTCAGTCCCGAGAAGAATCAAGCTATACAAGAGGAAGTCGAGAAGCTCCAGAAAGCTTGTTTTATTGAAGATGTTAAATATCCAGACTGGTTAGCAAATGTGGTAATGGTGAAGAAGAACAACAAATGGAGGATGTGTGTAGACTTCACCGACCTCAACAAAGCATGCCCAAAGGATCATTTTTCGCTGCCCCGAATTGATCAACTAGTGGATGCTACCTCGGGACACGAGCTGCTGAGCTTTATGGATGCTTATTCTAGTTACAATCAGATTAAAATGAAACCTGAAGACAGGGAGAGTACTTCTTTCATTACCCCTGGGGGAACTTATTGTTATAATGTTATGCCTATTGGTTTGAAAAATGCAGGTGCAACATATCAGCGGCTGATGAACAAAGTGTTTGCAGAACAAATCAGTTGCAATATGGAAGTATATGTTGACGATATGCTGACAAAGAGCAAGAAAGCTGTTAATCATCTAGTTGACTTAAGCCAGACCTTTGATCAACTAGATAAATATCAAATGAAGTTGAACCCAACGAAGTGCATATTTGGAGTACGAGAAGGAATGTTTCTCGGGTACATTGTCAATCAACGAGGCATTGAAGCTAACCCTGAAAAGATCAAAGCTCTGTTAGGGCTGCGATCCCTAATGACGAAGAAAGAAGTACAAAGTCTTATAAGACGAGTAACAACACTCAACGGATTTGTATCGCGAGCAACTGATCGATGCCTCCCATTCTTCAAGACGCTCCAAAAAACTTTTGAGTGGAATGATGAATGTGAAAAGGCTTTCCAAGACTTGAAGAGATATTTGGGAACACCTCCACTATTATCCAGGCCAGTGATGGGAGAAAAATTATACTTGTATCTGGCAGTGTCTGAGAATGCAGTTAGTTCAACATTGATAAGAGTGGAGAATGGAGTACAAAAACCAATCTACTACACAAGTAAGGCCTTCCGAGGTGCAGAGATTAGATATCCAAGGCTGGAAAAATTGGCACTAGCATTGATCGAGGCAAGTAGAATAATGAAGCCATACTTTAAGGCTCATACCATAGTAGTATATACTGATATGTCGTTGAGGAAAGCCCTTCATAAACCAGAAAAGTCAGGAAGATTGATGTGATGGGAAATAGAACTCGGTGAATATGATATAGTTTATGAACCCAGATCATTGCTAAAAGGGCAAGCGGTAGCAAATTTTATAGTAGAGTTCACCTATCCTGATACCCCCGAGGAATAAAAGTTGCTCGCTGATCAACCTGTGGATGTTACAGGATCATCAAATGCCAGCCCAGGCCAACTTAGCTTGGTAAAAGGGAAAGTAGATATTACAGGATCATCAAATTCAATCCCAGACCAGCTCAGGTTGGTAAAAGGTCAAGAAAAGATGATCGACGAACAGCAAGAAAAATTAGGAGATGGTGAAAGAAAGCAACAAATTTTCCACCGAGGAACTCTGTCAAATCAGAAATTTGAAGACGAGTTATCTATATGGAATCTGTATGTGGATGGTTCATCTTGCACTACAGGATGTGGCACAGGAATAGTTTTGAGCAGTCCGGATGAGGTCAACATGGAATACGCCCTACATTTTCAATTCAAAGCTTCGAATAATGAGGCTGAATATGAAGCCATGATGGCAGGTGTTAGTTTGGTAAAAACTATGGGGGCAGAACAAGTTATTGTCTTCAGTGATTCACAACTGGTCATAAATCAAATGATGGGAGTATATGCAGCCAAAGGAGAATTAATGATCAGATATCATGCAAAGGCAAAGGAACTGGTGTCAGAATTTGCTGCTATTCAGGTGGTCAGAATCCCAAGAATGGAGAATGCGAGAGCAGACGCCCTGGCTCGATTAGCATCATCTACTCGTACTGATCTACGAAGAACAATCCCAATTGAAGTATTAGCTGGTCGGAGTATAGATGAAGATCTAACGATGAACTTTATTTCCCTCGATTTAGGATCATCATGGATGGATCCCATCAGGGCATATATTGAGAAAGGGGAATTACCAACTGACAAACTTGCAGCTAAGAAACTGAAGTTTAAGGCTGCTCATTATGTACTGACCAACGGTATTCTATACAGACGAGGAGTTATAGAAGGTTTACAGAGATGTGTGCATCCCACTGAGGTGAAAGATTTAATTAAAGAGGTCCATGAAGGGTCCTATGGAGCCCATGTAGCAGGTCAGACTCTTTTGCAAAGGGTGATGACGCAAGGATACTACTGGCTAACGATGAGGGATGATTGTATATCTTATGCTAAAAAATGTTACAAGGGTCAGTGCTTCTCTTCCATTCGAAGAACTCCCCAAGCATTATTGACACCCATTACTTCCTCTTGGCCATTTTCCATATGGGGAATAGATTTGGTCGGGCCACTGCCGATGACCAGGGTAAGATATAAGTATCTCGCGGTCGCTGTGGATTATTTTGCTAAATGGGTTGAAGCTGAGCCTCTCATTGATATGACATACGACAAGGTGTACTAATTTATTTGGAAGAACATCATTTGTCGATATGGTCTTCCTCATGCCTTCATCACAGACCATGGAACACAATTTGACAACGAGGAGTTCACTACCTATTGTCATTAGTCAAATATTTTGAAGATCCACTCAGCACCAGGCCATCCTCAAAGCAATGGACAAACTGAAGTGACAAACAGAACGCTGCTGAATGGCTTGAAGAAAAGATTGGATGATGCGAAAGCAAATTGGATCAACGAACTACAATCAGTACTATGGGCTTACCGAACTACTCCCCGAGTAGCAACAGGGGAATCTCCATATATGCTAGCATTTGGAAGTGAAGATGTTATACCCGCCGAATTGGGTCTCCCAACACACAAAATACTGAATTTCAATTCCCCTGTCAGCGATTTAATGAGAAGGTTAGACTTGGACATGCTCGAGGAGGTTAGAGAAGAAGCAACCATTAGAAATGCTTCTTACCAGCAGCGAACAACTTTGTTCTACAAAAAGAGAGTGAAGAAGTGTGACTTGAAAGAAGGAGACTATGTGCTAAAGAAGGTGATTCAAAAGCACAACAAACTGGAAGCAAACTGGCATGGAGCCTACCGAGTTAAAGAAGTTGTTCGACCAGGGACATACAGAATAGAAACTTTAGAGGGGGAGGAGTTTAAGAATGCATGGAATGCTGAACACTTATGCAAATATTATCAGTAACGTAAACTCTCATGTAATACAGTTTCATCAGTATGAATAAAGGGACAATGCTCTGCCCAGTTCTTTCCTTTTATTGGATTATTTTTGCGGAATACTAGTGCTACACACTACTCAGCAACACTCGGACTACTCTACTCAAATGTATTCCTATGGGAAGTAAAACTATTCCTAAAAATGCCAACTTATGTTTGTTAGGAAGTAAATGTATTCCTACGGGAAGTAAAACGATTCCTAAAAATGCCAACTTATGTTGGTTAGGAAATGTATTCCTAAAAATGTCAACTTATGTTGGTTAGGAAGTAAATGTATTCCTACGTGAAGTAAAACTATTCCTAAAAATTCCAACTTATGTTGGTTAGGAAATGTATTCCTAAAAATGCCAACTTATGTTGGTTAGGAAGTAAATGTATTCCTACGGGAAGTAAAACTATTCCTAAAAATGCCAACTTAAGTTGGTTAGGAAATGTATTCCTAAAAATGCCAACTTATGTTGGTTAGGAAGTAAATGTATTCTCGAAAACGCTAACTAAAATTGGTCGGGAGGTAAAATTATTCTAGAAAGTGCTAAAGCTGCTCGTAGAGGAAACATCCACAAACTGTAGTTGGTAGAAAAGGAAAATTTACCGACCTTGGTTCGTCGGAAACATTTTATGAATACGAGAAAGTGATCGAGCAGAATTTTTGATACTCGTAACTTTTTAAATTACTACTAAGTTGGTCGAGAAACAAAACTTCATTTTTTCCAAGTGACTACCACAAATTCAAATTACTCGACAATAAGTTGATCGACAAATAACACAATATTGTTATCTTTTTAACAGATACACATGCACAGATGTAAAGTGTTACAAGACAATAGCAATCAAGATTTGCAAATAACATTATTTCATTAAATGTAGAACAAAATACATCAGGAATGAAATACAAATTTATTACATCAATATTCCTATTCTATTGGTTTCTTCCCCTCTACTTTTGAAACAGGTTCCTCGCCAGCAGGTGGATCATTTAAAGCAAGAGGGGAATTTATGAAGTTAAGATCTTCAAACATCCTGATATTCATCACAGATGGTCGATCTAGGAGGTGCTCGGGATGAGATATCTCGACATTGGAATGGATATTGTAATCGCCGAGGTATTTGGAAATCAGACATCAATGGATAGCCCGAGAAGGGATCCAACTCATATCAATCTTGAATGGTGGTACGGGTAGGTCGAGCAGCCGAGGATTATGGTAATCCCACAGGTAATGACCCTGTTCCAGTTGTATCACACCTAAGGCATTCAACCATCCCTGTTTGTAGCCCTCATTATTTGCATTTTGGATACGATTGTCCAAGTGGTGAAGAGCCTCGTTGTAGCCAGCCATCCAGAACTCCCTGGGCTACTTGTGGAATTAATATGACAATCTTTCCAATTTCTCATGGAGATTTTTTATGAAGAGTTCTTTATTCTCCAAGATAGATTTCTACTCAGAAAGCTGCTCTTCCATACCCCTGATCTTCTTAGACATCTCAGCCAATGCCTGGTTCTTCGCTATCAGTCGGAAGGCTGGTTCTCTAAAGCATATTGAGTCCTCTGTTCCTCGACAGGAATCCGAGCATCTCTTGCTCGTCCCCGAGGAGCTCTTGCTCATCCACGAGAAGATGTAAAAGGGCCAACTCTTTTCAAGGTTTCCAACTCATCCCTCAGGTTGACTTTCTCGATCTCCAAGAACGAGAATCCCTCGTCAGTCACTAGGATCAAAGCATTTGAGGTGGAAGCTGCAGACTTCAACTGAGACACCTCTCTTTGCAGGTTATTAATTTCTTACTCTAATAACTCAGCTATCTGTCTATGCTCTTCGACCTCAACCTTCAACGTTCTCTCCCGCACGTCGTAAGCAGCAAAACGCTTATCGTATCCCTTTCAACACTGATTTGCTGATACTTCTTCTCGTACCCCTCGTGCAAAAGGGAAATGGATTCCTTATATTGTTACTGAAGTTCTTCAAGAGTGCCTTGGAGATCCTCAATCATATCATAATAAGCTACATTATTGGCCACTGCACGATCAAGCAGACACTTCAAATATTGGTAGGCTTCAATTGCCTATTCCGAAACATCTTGGCTGAGGATGTCGATGATTTGTGCTGCACTCAGATCCGTGTGACCAGCCTTAAAATATTCATTGCATTGCCGTAACAGCTTTGTATCATGAGCAGACAATAATTCCATCCTGGCCAGAAACTAGTAGAGGAAGAAAAAGCAATAATCAATAAGAGTACCAAAAAAGCATGAAGAGGAGAAACAACAGTATGCATAAACAAAAGTTCAAATTTTATTATATCACAAAGTTCAAAGTTACATGTTCAGGGTTACATTTGACAAAGAAAAATAAAATAAAGAGAAACCCGAACAACTCTACACCTTTTTCTTGTCTCCCAAAACTTTCTCGGGAGGCTGGGACAAGGAGGTAGGTTACTCGGAGGGAATAGAGAGTTGCTCGGGGAGCGCTGACAGTTGCTCGGATGAAGTAACGAGTTATTAAAGTTCCTCGTTAGTAGGCTGGATGGATGGGGGATGAGAAACTTGATCTCCCATCACCATGGAAGGCCCCTCAGAGGAAGCTGCGTCCTCTTCTTCGTCTTTAGGAGTTGGAGGGGGGCCAGGGATGTGTCGTTGAAATAATTCAAAAGTTTCATCAACTTTAATTTCTTGTAAAGCAGCGACCCATCCATCTCTAAAGTATTTGAGGCTGCCATATTCGACTTGCAACATCATGGCAGCCAAGCCTTTGTTCCACCCTTTATCCCAGCCAGCGCTAAAAGATTTCTTTACAGCCAACTTCCTCTTTGTCTTCTCCGAGGAAATCTTCTCGGAAAGAAGGTCATCAGCAGCTTTCAATTTATTCTCAACCTCCTCATTCTTACCGCTTACTTCCCGAAGTTGACCCACCTCCTCTTCAGCAGCCTTGAGCTTATTTTCAGGCTCCCCAGCATTTTTGAGCTTCTCTTCGAGCTCTTTATTCTTCTCCTCCAGACTAATTAATTTTTTCTCCAACCCCTTGGAAACCTCAATAACCTGAGCTTTTTCCTGCTCGATCGAAGCAAGCTTCTTCTCCCAAGTTCCCTTATCATCAGTATATTTCTGACAAGAATCTTTCAGAGACTGCGTCAAGCCCATCAAAGCTTCCTCTACACCAGGCGAGGAGCTTAAAGCTTTAATAGCTTCATCTTTCTTCAAAATTGTGTTAAAATAGCTCACCAACTGTGAAAAGAAAATGAAAGCAAATCAGTGCACAGATACAAAAAGGAAAGAATGAAAATTTAAGACTATAGGACTTACAGAAGCAATGTGGCGAGCTGCCAATGTGGTAACCGTGTCCCGAGAAAGGTTTTCCTCAATACCTTGGATCTAAGGAAAGATCCAAGTCTTCACCGAGCTCATGGCAGAGCTCGGGGGAATGAAAGTAGGAATACCAGTTCCAGTAGTTGGGGGCTGAGAGATGGTTTCACCCAAATTGACCGAGGAGATCTTCTTCAGCTTCCTCGGGGAAACAGGAATAGTTTCAACCAATGAGGAACTCTTGGTCGGTGATATGACAATCACTTCTTTTGGAGCGTCAGTCTTGCTAGGGGCCACTGGAGGCTTCTCGGCAACCTTCACTGGAGCAGCCGGAGGGGCTGCATCAACTTTCTTTGTCCTTTCTGGGACATCATGTTTACTTCTTTTTGCCTCTCCAGCACGAGAGGCAGGTTTCTCAAAAAGGGTAGGAAGTCTTCTTTTCTTCATCCTTTCATTCAGAGGAATATGTGATTCAGGCGAAGAACTTGTAGAGGCTGGTATTATTCTGTGTCGCTTATCACCGGACGAGCAGTGAAAGAGGAGGTGTAACTCTTAACTGCAGCAAATATGAAGCTGACCTAATGTGCTCGTCGGCAACAGTTTGATGCAAACTCCAGATAAGTTTTAAATGCCTTATATTAACGCCTACCTCTTTTGGGGATTTTCTTTTACTGTCAACTACAAATAAATAAACATTAAAATATCAGTGAAACATTTTATCAAACATAAAGGAAGCATAATCTCAAAATAAATAAAATGAAATAAAAACAACATATCCCATTGCCATAGGGAGGGCATCTGGGACCCTGATACACTTCATCTCCAGATAAATGAGCATGTTGCCAATTTTTTATAATAACCCCGTGCTCAAAATAGTCCCTATTGGCATCCGAGAGATTGACCACTAAAGCCCTATTTAAAAATATAGTTTTTAAATAAAAAGTACTATCACCAACAGCCCATCTATAACAAAACATGATTTCTGGAATTCATATGGGAGTTCTATGAATTTGATTTAGTCTATGAACCCCATTAACTTCTCCATGTATTGGGGGCGATTCTTGCAGGAACAACGTCAAAATATTGACAGAATTCCAGACATAAAGGATTTGGTGGAAAAGAAAAGCCACATTCAGTAATAAAGGGACTGGGGAACCAATGTCCCTCAGCCAAAAGAAAATAATCGGAAGGTTCAGAAAGTTCCTCCAGAACAACCCATGAAGGAATAGAAAAATCAGAAAGAAATTTATCAAGAGATTCAACAAGGTAAACCATGATGAATAAAGGAAATGAAGAAGAAGGAAGAAGATCTTACAGAAAAAGAGTGGATCTGTTGACAACGAACGATGAAAAGGATGAACGCACAAGAGAGTAAGATAATGGAAAACTCGAAGATACAAATTTGAAATAGTAGAAGATCATGGGATTGTCTGTGACGCTTAAATATCTTATCTTGAGAAACGGTAAAGTTAATGATTACAAAAAGAAACGATTACGCTACTAGCGGCTAGAAGGACAAAAAGTACGCAGAGATCGGGCGGTTATAAAAATTCAAAAAAGCCTGATTCTACGAATTTGGAAGGAAAAATAAATACAAAGGAAACACTCCTAAAAATCAGGAGGACCATTTAAAACTACCATATTTCGAGAAATAATGTTCCACACTCCTTAAATTTCGAACTATGAAACATTGGGGGCTTCTGTTGATACCAAATTTAGTGTTCTGACATGGACCAATTGAGTGAAGACATGTGGCAATCTATGTGGCAACAACAAACACTTCCGAGAAACTCAGGCGCTCCGAGGAACCATAGTACAACGAGGAACACTGTTTTCCCGAGGAACTCAGACGCTCCGACCAACAAGAACTCTACGAGGAACTTCTGAGTATCGATCAACTTTTGAGTACCGAGCAGCTTAGGTGGTACGAGCAGCTTAGGCGGTTCGAGATGCACCTCAAACAAAGCATTAATAGCAGGATAACCAACAGTTTGACTGTTCATTAAATGCTTATCATTCATATGTATACACTTAAGGGGCATTGAATGTATTACCCTTTCACATGTACAGTATTGAATGTATTACCCTTTCATATTACAGCCTTAGGGCTATAAATACATTGTATTACCCTCATTGTAAGGGGACCGGAATTTCTTGAGAAAACTTGTAATCGAGAATTCCCAAACAGTCAACAGTAACAAAAACCGTGGACGTAGGCCATTCTTATAAGGTTGAACCACTTTAAAAGTTCTTTGTCTCATTTTATTTATCTGTGATTAAATAATTAGATATAATCTAATTTTTTACATCAACAATCGGTATACAAAACAATAAAAAACAATAGCACACAATAATCCTCCTATCTGGTCTCTCTCTATCTATTTTCACTCTCACACACACACAGATACACACCCACACCTACACCCACTTACGCGCACACACACATGCACATAAACTGCATACTTTATTTATACCTCAAATTTTCCTTTATTCTCTATCACAGATTTGTATTTAGTCATTATTAAAATATGATAGAATTTTAGGGTTTAATTTTTTTCCATTCTTTCAATCCAACTCAAATTTAAAATTCTAGGTGATTAATTATTTCAAGGTTTTATTTATAAAATTATATCTAGTTATTTTAGTGTTTTCTTCTGCAATTACATTAAAATGTTTTAGGATTCTATTTAGCAATTATATAAAATTGTCTCAGGTCTTTAATTTTTCAATTACAATTTATCAAATTACGCTTCTCTCTCTCTCTCTCTCTCTCTCTCTCTCTCTCTCTCTCTCTCTCTCTCTCTCTCTATATATATATATATATATATATATATATATATATATATATATATATATATATATATATATATATACATATTAGTTTTGCCCCAGCATGTCAATACATATGGTATTCCCAAATGGTAATTATTACAACCCATATGGTATCCCCATTGATCTATTTTCATGAACTATAAGTTTAATATTGCAAATGATGTAATGAGATATATTCAGTTAGACCATAAGTAACAAAAATAACAAATAACAAAATAGACTCAAAGCGTTCTTTCCATATCATAAATTGGTAGGTTAGTATCTTTTTTTTAGTTCGTGATGTATTGGTTAGAAAATTATATATTTTTCATACTTTATATTGTTACTAATATGTGTTTTAAAGATCTCATAGTTGTTTTTACTATGATGTGAGTTTTAAATCCCCATTTTTTTTATTTATGGAAGTGTTAGTAAATATTTGAACCCACTGCTTCTTAATCAATTTTTGCGTACAAGAATTGAACTTGTCTGTGAAACGTGATTTTTTTGGTAGTGTGGAATGTCACTAATATTGAACAAATATTGGATAAATGTGAGGAAGGGAGTAATAGTGGTGAACATAAATTGATTTAAATATTTTCTTAACACGACAATTAGAAACAATGGACATTAGTTCTTAGTATTTCCTTTTCCTTATTCAAAGTGTAAAAATTAAAATCATTTCAGTGCATCAAATATCATAAGTCATTTTATTAGGCATGGTATAAATAGGACATATACTACGTGCGTTTTACGTGGTGAAAAATGATCCTTGATTATAATAAAATATCTCTAACTAGAACTTAATGAATGCGAAGGAGATGTTGAATAAGAGAACAATCAAAATTCAAGGCTTTAAAAGAAAATATTCACAATGTAAGGCTTCAGAACATCCAAAATGAAAGTCTTTAGAACATTTTGAATAGTGGGAAGGAGTTTATGTTAATAAGGACAAGTATAGCGAGTATAAGAGATTAGGGACCAAAAAATTATACCCTTAATATGAGAAACCTAAGACTCCCTTTGAAATTGTGTAATTGCATAATTTTAAGAGACAACTTAGTTTGTTTGGAAATAGTGTGACCACTATTTTGTTTGTCTTGAAGAGGTGGAATCCAAAAAAAAAGAACATTACTAGAAAAGTATATGTACATGAAGAGAATGATAAATAATTTGGGATGAAGTGAACTAAATCCATTCTTAATTAACATCTAATCTATATTGGAAAAAAATTAAGATTTAAATTAATGTACCTGATGTGGACAACTAAGATATGCATTGACCTAGAGAAAAAAGGGAAAGGAAAAGTTCATGCAAATAATTGATGAAAGTCTTAAGACATGTCCACTTAATTCTAATGCTAGTGAGATTGTATAATACACCTTGGATATTGAAAAAAATGAAATAAAACCATCGAGCAATTTGTTCATGGTATAATCAACAACATACCTATGATTCTTCCCAATGGATCATAATAAAAGGTATATGGCCCCATTTTTCTGAATAAGAGAGAAATGTCTGGCTTCCAATAGCAACAGATAGGTTCAATCCCATGTTATTCATTCTAGTAGTTATTGTTGATGTCTTGTCATGATTGTGCCTTACTATTGGGTATGTTTATTCTTCGTGAAGGGTGAGTTCAAAATCATATCTCTCTTGGTTTTGCATAAAAGGCATCAATCAAGATAGTTATGTTTTTATCCAACCACTAGTAGATGAATCCTTGAGATATATGTTGATGTGGGGGAATTATGGGTTTCCCACATATGGGAACTTATTTGGGTAAAAAGATATGGTTATAAAGCATGTCCTTTTTTGTGGTGATGACACTCCACCCATTCAACTAGAACATAACATGAAGATAGTTTTCACAAACTATTATATATATTTTTAGTAATTATTATCCATTTTGGAATGGTTGAGGTTTTGCACATAGGACACAAGAACTTGGATATCCAATTATTCGACTTAATGGATATGAAATTGTGGATGAGTTTAGAAACACCAGGTATGTACCTATGAATGTCCCAAAAGTTCCTAGTAAGAAGACAAAGTCTAATAATATGAATAAGAGTGGCAATGTTGAAGTTAAAGAATCTTGATATAAAAGATCCATTTTCTTTGACATAAAATATTGACTTTACTATAAAGTTTGACATGTCATTAATGTGATACACATTGAGATGAATATTGAGATTGTTTAATAAACACAATTCTTGATTTTAATAGAACAAATGATACTAAAAATGGTCAGTTGGATATGAAGAACATGGTCATAAAGAAGGGTCAATGGGTGTAAGTTGATGGAGACGGTAGAAAAAAGATAAAACTAACAATTCCATTTATATTGGACGAGGAAGAAAAAAGACTAGTCCACCAAATTTTAAAAGACTTAAAGATTCCTACCAATTTATGTCTAACTTTATCAATATAGCAAGTCTTTGTCCACCTTATTCGCACTCATTGATGTCTTATGACTATCATTTCATAATGGCATATTTAGTACCCCTGATGATCCAACACGCCTTTTTGAAACACCGAGATTTAAGAAGAGGCGATCCAATAATTAATTTTGTTCTTTAACATGTAACACTCTAAGGGTTTGATTCAGGTACATGTTTGTAGACATATTGTGCATGTTGGATAAATATTTTCAACCTACGTTTTTGGCATATTAGCATTAACCTAACTGTGCATCTTGTAGATGAAGCCTTAGTTTGTGGACCAATTGAACCCTTAGTTTTTGGACCAATTGACGATCATTTAATATATCCATTCGAAAGGTGACCTATTTTATTGATTAATATAATAAATTATTCACCAATGAGGTTAATATTTCATGTCATTATTTTTTACTACCTCAAATAAATAGGACGATGAAAGTTTTCAAAGATATACCTAGTAATAACTTATATGTTTATGGCTCCATGAGGGAATCCTATGCTGTTGCTGCATTTATTAGATATTTCAAGGAGTACATGAGAAATTGACTTGATGGAAATCATAAATGTTCATGTAGACACCACAATCTAAGACTCCCTAAGTCTCTCCTTAGGTCCCTAGCAACTCCCTATTTCACTAGAAACCCTAGGTCATATTGTGAGTACTAATCTAGAGGGCATCAAGAGATCCCTGGCCCTATTTGACTCCAGTCAACTCTATTGTCAGAGAAAAATCTCAATAAATCTTCGAAGGGATTTGAATTCACTTTCCAACAATCCTCTTCATGCACAAAATAGAAAAATTGTTCAGATGAACGAACCATTTTACCACTGAAAATCGATTTGGAGGCTACCAGGCACTCCCGGTGTAATGTGCCGCCCCAGTAAATTAATTAAATTATATTCTAATAATAATTGAAGAGGAGTCAAGTATATGGAAGAATTTTGGGTAAAAGTTGGAGAAAAATATAAATAAAAGGAATCAGGGTCGCTCAAATGACTTGGTGATGTCGTTCGAATTACATTTAAAGTTGCGAGATGACAATATTCTAACGACGTGCTACAAATTTATAGTAGCATGTTGCACGAAGGGTAGTGCAATGAAGATATCAAGTGACGAGAGATTTAGTTAAAGTGACATGGACTTGTCGTTCGAATAACACACATCGAGTTTCTGGATCTGATTGCCCTTGTGTGTTGTCTCATTTTGGAGCCTTGATTTTATGTGTTGCCAATCTCAGATCATTCCAGGAAGGGGAAAATGAGTATTTGTCTATTAAGAGGTGTTTTATAAAGTGTTTTTGGGTTTATTTTGTTGGGAAAAATAGAAGAAGTAGAAGAAGAAGAAGAAGAAGAAGAAGAAGAAGAAGAAGAAGAAGAAGAAGAAGAAGAAGAAGAAGAAGAAGAATCGTGAGAGTGTGAGAGAGAAATGGAAGAGGTGGGTGGTCTTCCACCACCTTCCACCACCAAACCATCACCCCAATACTATATACCACCAGTAAAACACCACTTTTATGATGTCTTCCACCATATTTGAACCAAAAACACCCATTTCCACCATGTTCAGGTAGATATACAAATTTTGGAGTTGTATTTGGGGGTTTTCCTTGAAGAATATAAAGTGGGTTTTACATTGGATCTTAGGAGGAAGGATTTGTCAACCTCTTGAGGTCACATTTGAAGGTGGGGGTTTCTCCTCCTACACCAATGCCACCATTAGAGCCATTAGAGGTGGGTGACCTTACTCTTGGTGTAAGAATGCCAATTTTACATTGTAGCCTTGTTTTAGACTATTTGAGTAGGGAGTATTTAGTTAATGGTATATTTATTGTGTAAGAAAATAATAAATATTTTTATGGAATAAAAATGTTCTGAAAAATGTTATTTTGTTAAAAATAAAGAATGGATAATTATTTCAATGTTTTGAAATAATGAAAGTTGGTGTTTTATGAAAATAGTGTATTTTTTAATAATTTTGATGAAAAACATTTTATGGAATACAATGTTCGCAGATAATGTGATTTTGTTGAAAATAAGGAATAAGTAAATATTTTAAAATTTTGGAATATTGAAAGATAATATATTTTGTGAAAATGAACATTTCTATGAATATTGGTATTAAATATTTTGTGGAATAAAATGTTTGGAAATAAACACCTTTTCGGCAAAAAATTGGGGAAAAGTAGGTTTAAACCATGTTCTAGGATTTGGGGTCTAAAATACTTTTTCTTATGCGTATAAACTTGTAGTATTTTGACGTAGAACATATAAACAAGTTTAAAGAAGATTTTGTTGGGTTAAAACAAGAAATAATAAAAGTTGGAATTTCAGACTTCAAAGTATGTGTAGTGGGGACTAAAAGAAATAGTGGGTATGAAGTTAAAAGACTACATGTTAAATATAAAAAATGACAATTTTCTTATAAAAGTAGTCTTAAGGGTGAATGTATTTCTTGAATAATGAAGTAAAGAAATATGAAGGTTGATAAAACTTATTAATTAAGTGTTAATGGGCAAACATGAAATGGTTAGTGAGTTTAACGTACTAATGTTGTGAAAGGTTAACACTTATGGAATTAAAAGGAAGTAAAGTTGTATAATGTGTTTCCAATCAAGTAAAAGATTAATCCGAGTATGAAAAGGTGTTAGAGGGTTAAAAGCACTTAAGAATTTGGTATAAGTAACTTAATAGTTTTTTGGTGAAAATAACAACTGTGAAAATGGAGTAAAAGTATGATTTGGAAACAAATAGGTAAAATGGTAAGTTTACTTAAAGTGGAATATTTTTTTAAATAAAAATATTACAAAGGGCGTTACACAAAGTAGTCCTAAATGAATATGATTTTTGGAATAAAAATCAAGGTTGAAATATAAAGGACACAAAAGGAAAAAAAATTCAAGTGTAACACAAATTGGGGGGGGGGGGGGTAAAGTCTCCAATTTTGCCCTCGATTGGGTAAAAAGGAGAAGAAAATATTGTGGACATTTATAAATTGTTGAAACATATTAAAAAGAACTCGAATGACACTGGGCTAAATCAAGAAGGGCTAAGATCCACTTGGTGAAAATCCCTAAATCACTGGCAAGAGCATATGGTGCCATAGCTAATGGTGTGGAGCCCGTGGAAATATGCAGTATAAGAAGATTTTGAGAAAAAAGTTAAATTAAATATGGAACATATCAAGAAATGAGTTGTGTGATAAATGTGTTAATACAACCTAGCTTGAATGAATATAATAAATGATCTGGTAAATGTGAAATGGACAAGTTAATGCGTAAATCTACTAATGTCCTTAAGATAAGGAAAAAGGTTAAAGAAAGTGGGTAATTTGGTGGTTAAGCAACCTAAATGGTTAACCCATATTTAACACAAGAATGTGTTTTAAAATGGATTTTCAACGACTAAATAAGTATTTTCTAATACGGTGAATGCGTGAGTTGAAATGGTGATTTTCAATGGAAATACTAAAGTGGATTGAAATTAATGAAAAATTAATTTCGGTAAAGGAATGGGTTTAGATAAATTAAGTGAAAGGGTTTCAAACATGGAACCATATGCGTTAAATAAAGTGGTAAAGCTAAGTGTTAATAGGTAAAGATGTTAATAAGATTAAGGTCAATTAATCTGGATAAGTAAGGTTTTGGGAAGTAAAATTGTTAATACATTGGCATGTGTACTTTCAATGGTACACGTATGTAGATATATGCATATTTTCACATGAATGTGTTTGTATCGTGTGAATATTCCTTTATGTCCTCCGTTTCTATACTGTTTGTATAAGTTCCACCGGACATAAGCTCACATCCCCACTTTGTTATGGCAGGTTGAGAGTTGTTCTATATTTTTAGGGCGTTTTATTGTTAAGTATAATATATTTGTATCGTGTTAGTATCTCTGTTTACTTAGACTTTAGGGTGCTCCCCATAGTTCCCTCATGTAGTTTTTCTTGAAACTGAAATTGCATGCTAACAACTGAAATGTTAATTAAAATAAAACTGTACTAGGAACATTATATAGGTTATTCCATTGCACTTCACACATAATGCTTGGGTCAGATCGAGTTGACTCATGAGTAACCCATAAATATGGATCGGGGCATTACAAATGGTATCAGAGCTCTAGGTTCAAGGTTCCTATCGGGTGTGAAGTGGTGAGGCCGATGTTGGATCATTCGACATCACTGTGGTTTGGGTCAGTAATGCTAGTTTGATGACGGTTTAGTTCCTGTCCTCGACGATAAAGTCTAGGAGGTTTTCATGATAAGTTAGATGACGGTTAGATTGATGGTTAATAATCACTTCTACATTTATGATTAGAATTGTAGTAATTTATCGATGTCCATGTAAGCCTATAGTGGTGACACCGTAGTTCTTAGTGTTAGGTGCATGTGTTATATTTTCGTGACATATAATCAATTGATGTATAGATAGGGTAAAATGATGCCCAAATTGAAAGTGGCACGAGTTGCACATAATCAACGATAGAGGTTGATGGTTAGGGTGTCTCGATTAGGCACAAATGATTTGTAATTGAAGGATATGTGTATCGCCGTTAGGTGCGACGCTTATAAGTAATTAACACCAGAGATGTAATTAGGCAAATTTGATCTTTGGGGTGATATTGCAAGTGATATTATTTCGGTGTACAGATGAAGTTGTGTAGGCTAATAGTGACAACTTTGTAATCTTTTGTGTGAGAGGTGTCATGAGATAATGTGGATGATAAGAGTTGCCTTGCTAGTTGCATTGGTCAGTAGTGTTCACGGCAACCTAATAGGTATCTAAATAACATTCACAAGTGTTGATTTGTGGTGAGAAAGTACTGCCCATTGGTTGAAAACATAGATTGGGTGTCCCTTGATTATGATATGATATTTAGTAATAGGATATTGTGTGGCATCCGTGGTGAAGGCCTTGGTGTTTGTAGGCAATACCCGATGCCCGTATCCTACCAAAACATATATGTTTGTGCTAACTCGTGGATTGGAACATGGTGTAATATTCATGTAGCAAGGTAATTTAGTTACCACAGTTTAATATTTATTATGGAAGACCTTGATATTTATAAACTACAGGAGACGTCTAGTATCCCGTTATTACCCGTAGTAGCATCAATTATATTATATACGTGTCTTATAGTCGCAGTCATTTGGAAGGAGGGTGATGTTAGCATCTAAGTGTTGGGACTCATTTAGACGTCGAGGTAATAGCTAGGTGCAAGAAAATTCTAGTGTGTAGATAGTCCATAGGCACGTGGAGGTGCCCATGAGATGAATTTGTGGGTGGCATCATTGAGGATAAATATTGAATTTTTTGATCTATTAATGTGTTCTAGGATTAAGGTGAACTATGGTTAGAAGCTAGTGGACTAGTGTCCTTGCAAGCACCAAGTAATATCGACGTGAGTAACGAAGAGTTTGAAGAATTCATCTAAGATGATAAACATGTAGACAATGAAATCTCGTCAAATTTAGGGATTTCATGTTGGGTGTTCTTAGGAGACCAATTTATTACGACAAGAAGAGGCAATAGCATTATAGTAATGACAATATTGAGGTCAGGTGATGATCCCATATTAACGATCGTATACTGTATGTGCTCGATATGGTTTCCCTATCCACACATAAGGGTGATGTGAACCCTAAGGAAAGGTGATAGTCGTATGCTTTATGAGTGATTCTCAAATGTTATGGAATGACTAGTATGAGTGTGATGATATTCGGTTTTGAGGCACACTAGGAAATATATTCGAGGTTTAGAGTGATAACTCCATGTGGAGACATGCTAATGGAGACTAAGGTGGGGTAGCATCGAGACATGATTGTTATGTTGGGGTGTCGACAACATATGCTAGAAGAACCTTAGAATGCAAGGATTAATTACTGGCACATCTTGCCAAGTGGGTACGCATTAGAGATGTACCTCGGTATGATGTCAGCTACCCTTAGGGTGCTAATGATGGCGGGTGTGGTCATCATAATGATACCGTTTGTATAAAATAGTTAAGGTAAATTGATGGAAATCTTATGGTCAAAGGGACATGGTTATTTGCGTGCCTTTTTTGACTAAGTAATAAATATGGGAGTTTAGGATTCAATCACAATATGTTAAATCAGATAATAACCTAGGTGTAATAAATTGGTGATGTTGTCACTTATTTTTGGATGACTTAGATATAGGCAAGGAAGAAGTATCCGCTAGTTTGAATGGTGCGCTTACGCCAAGGGTGTGAAAAGTAGGGCCTTGATCCTAAGGAGGGAAGTCTGGCATTGATTTTCTCAATGACTACTGATTTGTAAATTACGATCGCAATATGAAAATGAATAGTCATGATTCGATTCGTCATGGCTAGTGATCCGGGCTAGGGTGTATCCATAGAAATATTACTTGGTGAGAGTTTTATGAATGAGTAGTGTAACTTCCAGTATATGATATAGGTTATCTTCTGTGAGTCAAAATCGGATGCCTATGGATAAAATTCCTCGGGACGGTTTCATGTCCCTGTGACTCTAGTGTGTTCCTTTTGGCTTTGGCAATCGGAAATCGGTATTCTCACCTACTTGGTGACTCAGATTGGTTCCATGGCATGGTACGGTTCGATTGAGCTCGAGAGAAGGTGTTGGATCGGGTTTGGTCAATAAAGCTCGGCAATTGGGTTCTCTCATTTGAGGTATTCTTGATATTTCACAAAACTTTGTGTAGGGGTGGCTATACTTTTAGCTATTTCTTTTTTTCGTAATATCAATCTCCCATGGACTAGTGGACTTTAAACTGGCCAGTTCAATAGTGAGTGGATCGAATTGTGACGAGCATGATAGTGGGTTGAGGACATGGTACAATTTTGTAAATCAAGGGAAACTTAACATACGATATTTCTTTGCCATAGTGAGTGGATTCAAATTAGGTACGAGTGAGTACTCGAGGATGAGTCACCTAAGCAACATTTGGATTCATTAGAATGACGCAGTGGAAGGTATAAACCGGGCGTATAATAATGATTTGATGGATTATCACTCTATGGAGTGAGATAATGATATGGTGTGACTATCAAAAAATTCATGCGAGTTATGTAGTTAGGATAACCTGGGAATTTATGAGATGCAGGGTGTGTGATCCTAAGCTGGATATTTATTTTGTGATATATATAATGGATGATCATACCATGAATTGCTTTCGGTGAGCATTACTCTCTAGAAGATGATCATTCCCTAATGGTGCCAGTATGCCGTAGGTACTAGCATGGGTAGTTCTAGGTATTATATAAACTATATTATAAGGCTCATGAAGACTTGGAGTCAAGTAGGTAGTGTATTGGTTGACAAATGGTGATCATTAGGTCATGGGGCATTCTAAATACTCGATGACATTAGTGTTGAGGACATCGATAGTGTTGCTTTACAATATTTTATTTCTTAGAATAAAAGTTAGTGTACCACATGAGTTTGAGGATTGATGGTACGAGAATTTCAAAGACAAAATTCCCCAAGGAGGGAAGTTTGTAATTTCCTATCCCAGTAAATTAATTAAATTATATTCTAACAATAATTGAAGAGGTGTTAAGTATAAATATGGAAGAATTGTGGGAAAAAATTGGAGAAAAATAAAAATAAAAAGAATCAGGGTCGCTCAAACGACTTTGGGATGTCGTACGAGCGACATTTGAAGTCGCGAGATACATCACGCGAAGGTCTCTAGATGAATAGATTCTAACGATGTGCTACTGACTTATAGTAGCATATCGCACAAAGGGTCGCACGATGAGGAGATCAAGCGATAAGAGATTTCGTTCGAGCAACATGGACTTGTTGTTCGAACGACACACGTTGAGTTTTTATATCTGATTGCCCATGTGCATTGTCTCATTTTGGAGCTTTGATCTTTTGTGTTGCCAAGATCTAATCATTCGAGGAATGGAAAAATGAGTATTTGGCTATTAAGGTTTTTTTTATAAGGTGTGATTGGGTGGTTTGGGGTTTATTTTGTTGGGAGAAGAAGAAGAAGAAGAAGAAGAAGAAGAAGAAGAAGAAGAAGAAGAAGAAGAAGAAGAAGAAGAAGAAGAAGAAGAAGAAGAAGAAGAAGAAGAAGAAGAAGAAGAAGAAGAGTGAGATAGTGAGAGAGAAATGGAATAGGTGGGTGATCTTCCACCACCTTACATTACAAAACGACGACCCCACCACCATAGACCACCACCGAAACAATCCTTTCAAGATGTCTTCCACCATTTTTGAAACCAAAACACCAATTTTCACCATGGTCAATGTAGGGGGGATTGAAGATAATCTCGAGATTAGAGATAATCCCTCCTAGCTAATACAAAAGACTTAAGGGACTAAGGCAACGAGGCAGCTCAGTGTGAAAGCCCAGGGAGATCTTCCAACGAAGTAACTGGTCGAGAGGGCTCAACCTTTAGCTTTGTTGTCTTACTTTGTCATGTTGTATCTTTTTATATTGTCTAAAGCTATAACGACTGTAATGATGCAACGATTATAATGCTATTCAATGTGAGGTCAGACGGTACTCGCGAGAGTCCAGGCCTGGTAAGGCCTGGGAGAGATTTCATGCTCTATCGGGAGACCTAGTTGTGGGAACTTAAGAGGGAATTGGTTTGGAGGTTTGAGAAGTGAGGTAGCATTGGGGCTTGTCTTGACCATCTTAGATACACCTGGTAAAACACCGAAAGACTTTTGATTGTGGAATATTGGATAGAGCATCCTTGAGTTCCATCGTGCGTTGAGTTATGAACCAAACATCCCTATACTTAATGTCACATCTACTTTAGGTGATGTTACTAGACATTTAAGCATTGTCAAATAGGTACTTGGGTAAACCACCACGGTATTTGGGGACGTCTAACAGTTGGTGAGCCACCTCTGTGTTGACAGCCCCATAATGCACAATGATTAGGAAAAAGGCATGTCTTGGCATTTAATGTTTATGACGTGGATATGACTAGTCCATCAAGCATTTAATGAATGTGACATAAAGTATGAGGGATGTCTTTCACAACAGTAAAGACAGAGGAACCCCAAGAGTGGTGTGGAGGGGCTATTTATGGGCCTCAACCACTTTTGAGGGGGATGATGTTTTTTAAGGGTTCTTTTCTAGAGATTTATTGGATAGAGAGAAAATAGACCAGAGAGAAGTTATTGCAAACCAGAGATCTTACTCACCCACCATTGTCATTTGTTGTGAAGATTTTAATAGCTAACCAGAGATCTTTCAGAGGTTGTTGGTGCGTTTGGCTGCCTATCAAGGTGTATCTAGGGTGCTTACTCCTCTCTCCCTCTGAACGAGCTGTTTATGAGTTTTCCTTATTGTTGTTTGGGCTATACTCGAATGTATTGTGAGTCCAATTTGTGTGTTGATCAAATAAAATATTATGTGTTTATTTGTATCCATTGAAGAGTTTTTGGATTATCATTTATCACCATACTTATAGGGGTTACACCTCAACTAGTATGACTATACTCCCAGGATACAAGGGGACTACCCTCTTACATTTGGCGACTTCGTTGGGGTATTATTATTTTAGAAATTTAGCTCATGATAATGTTAATCGCGCTATATATTTGATTTTATTCAACGCCAAGAAGTGCAAGATGCGAGAGAGCTTAAAGAATCTAAGGATAGGGTCCCTTAGTTGGATGTGCGTCCAGTTCAAACGACGAAGGGCATCCCAGGGATAATACAAGCTTCCACGAACATTGTGACGGGGTAAGCTCAAGTGTCCCTCCTCATGAGTAAGTTTTATGAGTTTTTAAAGACTCCTGTTGCTTCAACGATGTTGGGGTAATTTGATGCCAATTCCTTCGTGACGCCAATGGTGGCTCCAATATCCCTAATAAGTGCACCTATAACGGGAACTTACCCATTAAACACAATACCCACTCCTATTCCAATAGTGGGTGACCCAGATGTGATGGGAATTCCACCCGTTGGGGTTACTCCAGGTGTAATGACTGTCCCACTAGTGGTCCATCTAGAAATTCCTCCAATGATCGAGAAAACACCAGCATCTGCTTTGGACGTGATGAGGAAAGAGATACAGAAAGAAATGCTAAAGATGTAGAAGCTTCCTCATAATCAGCTAGCGAAGTGTCATCGGTATATGATGAATTTCGTACGTGCTATCCTCAAGAATATAATAATGAGACATACTGGAAGGACTACATTCCTCCCATCTTCGAAAAATACATTGAGAAGGGGGGAAACCCAAAGGAATATATTAAATGCTTCATCGGACACTCTGAAGATCATTGTAATAACAATAATATCAAGTTGAGGGAGTTCTCCAAATCCTTTACCGATAAAGCCTATAACCGGTACTCCCATTTGGTGTCGAAAAGTGTTTCAATGTGGGAAGAGATGCATGTGCTATTTGTTCAGAAGTTCTATATAGTAGAAGATGAGTTACATTGACTCGGTTAGGTAGGAAGAAACAATGATCGGGGGAGGATGTGGTGGCATATGTGCAAAGATTCAGGGAGAGGTTGTTTAGTGTGAGTGAGGAAGATAAAGAGTCCAAACTATTGAATCTTTGCGCTGAAGGTTTGCTCTGAGAATATATCTCTCACCTTATTAATGAAACACACAAAGGAACTTTTGTAGTATTTTTTAAAGAAGCAAGAAATATATAATTGGTGGTTCGACCAAACCCCGTTATAGTATCGGGGTTGTTTAGGAAGACAATACAACCCATTGAAACATGTGCCCAACACCCATGGATAGGATGCACCGATGGAGGTGAAGGGGCTAAGTAGTCAAAGAAAACTAGCAGGGAAAAGTCTAGAAGAAATAGAGAAGACCCACCACCACTTCCTTTCATCGTTGAAGAGGCTGTTAGTTGCAACAACACCATGGTTCAAGGAGGAATGATGTATGAACCAAAGTCCATTTCGGCCATGGATCCAGATGCAGTAACGAGAGTTAATCTTAAGTACTGTTAGGTCCATCAAAAATTGGGTCACCCAATAAAGACTTATTTCATGCCGAGAAAAATCATTAGTAAACATATGAAGACAGGAAATTTGCAGATCCCTCAAGAGTGTGTAAATGTTAATCCCCTCCCACCAGATAGGGAAAATTTGGTGGTTGCCTATGATGGGGAGGTCGAACGAGAAGAGAAGGAACTGGAGTTCTAAGGGGAAGACTCCGAAGACGCTTTGGAATATTGTATAAGGGGTGTAGCCAATGTGGTCATAGCCTATGAAGAAGCAAGTGCGAGGGATGTGTAGGAGGTATACAATTTGGAAGGAGAAGAAGTGGACCCAACTTTAGAGTACCAAGTTGTTTTGCAATCTCCCATGTTCTCCTGGTTCTATGACCAAGTGGGGATACCTAAGGAAAGTTATTTGGAGATAACGTAAGTAATTTTAGATATTATAAGGAAGAAAATAGTACCTTCATTGAGATGGAAGGGGCCCATGGCCAGGCTAGTGAGAAAGTTCCTGTTCGATGTAACTTTTAGTGATGCTAACAGGGCTATGACATTCCAACATAACAGACCCCTGTACATGACGCAAAGTATCAATGGGGTAAGGTTTGCAAGAGCCTTGATGGATGGGGGAGAATCAATAAATATCATGCCTATAAATTCCTTCTGGATAGAAAACATTCTGGAGGAAAGATTAATACCAATGCCTTTGGTGATTTTTAGCTACTGGCCGGGCGGAAAAAGTGTGTTCGTGTGAGGACACAGTCGTCGTGTGTTTCGCCACCGCGATACAAAAGAAAACCTAAACTACAACTACACTTGACAAGCAAGCACAGCGGTAAGTCGGGTATCGTAAGAAATCCACAGGGAGTTATTGAATTTTAGATGTTAATTGTTTTAATTACTTCAGGAATAAAAGTGTAAAATAAATAAATGAAAAGGTGATGTGTGGGAATGGTGACTAAAGAAAAGAACAAGTTAACGCTAAATTAAAGGAAAGCGAGGATCGGGATCGCATCCTACCATACGGATCGAAACACATACTAACTAGAGTAAAGGCTCGAAAGCAATTTAATCGATCATTTTCAATTAGGCATAAACATCACACAATAAAGAATTTAAGCCAAAGTTGCGAGATTAAACATTTAATGGAAAATGGTCGCACGCGGATTAAATTCGGATTGTAGCTATAAACACTAAAGTTGCGTGACAAATAACTTTAAACGCATAACAATCCAACTTTAATACACGCGGTTTCAATTAAACGCGATTTTGCACGAAACCTAGTTTTCGGAGCTCGGGGCCCGAAAATGGCGGAAATGAAATTCCGACCCTATTTATCTAAGGGTGGTTGGTGAGTTAAACTAAATTATGTTAATTAGACTAGGAAAGCAAGAATTAAAGCATGTAAACTAGTTAGAAAGCATGGAAACTAAATTACAAGGCAAGGAAAGATGAAGAACAAACTATATTAATGGAGAGGAAGTGAATAGTTCAATCTTACAAAACCACATGGGTTGTCAATCCAAGAAGAAGAGAAAATGAACTCTCCAAACCAAACCCTAACTAAAACTATCTAAATCAGAATATGAGAGTCTCCCTTTTATTACAACAAAAACTAGCTTATATAGTAAGTTGGAATAAATGAAAAGAAGAAAGAAAAGAAAGAAAATATCTGCAGGGGAAAAATAGGGGATCGATCGATCGACCCCTGTAGTCGATCGATCGACAGTGTAAAACATGGCAAAAATAATAAGTCTCGATCGATCGACCCTCAGGCTCGATCGATCGATCAAGCAGTGGCAGCCTGCAATTTCCCCTGCATTGGCATACAATCCATCTCCGCACAAATCACCGTAACTATGTCATACGGACTCGGAATCACGCACCGTTCACGGTCACGCGAAGCTAGCGAGGAGAGCTACAACTTCCATCTAGATGTCAGGCCAGGTGCCCAATCTGTGAAATGACCGGATTGCCCTTGAACGTGCGGTTGCGTACAGAAATTGCACGGAATGCGTCCGGATCCCATACTAAGCATCCAAATACCTACAAAAGCTGAATTAACCCCTACAAAACATGTTAACATAAAAATCCGAGGTTGTCTGGTTAACGATCATAAATATAGGGATTAAGATACCCGAGGATGCTAATAACGCGTAGGTTAACAGGTGAAATACGCAATATTTATGCCGTATCAGCTACGATAATTAGTCGACCAAGTCTATTGGGTATGCAAATGTGGGGATTATAATAGGGAACCTTACCTCACATATCAAGTTCCATGTTATTAAAGGTTACAATTCATACCACCTAATGATACGGAGGGTATGGATGCACAACCGATGCCTAATCCCTTCGATGTATCACTAGTGGGCAAAGGCAAATGTTAAATGGAATGAGATCATTATACGTGCCATGAAGAAGCCTTTCTCCACTGAAGAAGCTCATTTAGTTGACGCAACTTTCTACATGGAGTTGTAGGAAGATTCCAGGGTGCTAACAAGAAGGATGGAAGGTATAATAGTTCCTTCAATTAAAAAAGGATGGGTCCCATGAACGACTAAAGAAGCGAAGAGACAAAAAGAAAAGCAGTAGCGGAAGAAGTTCACTTGGCTGCATTTAAGAGGTAAAATCTCTCCAAGCAGCCCAGGGATTGAATGAAGCCCAGGATAGATCCGATAGAACATCAAGTCCAACGATAGAGCATGCTGAGTAAATATTCAAGAGATAGACAAGAACAAGCTTTGAGGGAAATGAAGAGAAAAGAAGTTGTAACGATGAGTAGGTAATGCAAAAAGAAGATCACGGGGGATAAGAGAGTCATGTACCTCCTCTGAGGGGGTAAGCGAGAAGTCAAAGGAGCTAATTTAGGGGATGATGAAGAGGTTGACCCGATATATGAATGTTTCCTGGTGGACCAGCAGGGGAAATGCATGGTTATTGACAACTCAAATATATAAGAGTTTATGGATATCTTAGCCAAAGAACCAGACTAGATAATGGATTGCCAAAGGCCCCAGATACAAGAGTTATAATAGTTGAACCTGACTGAAGAAGGAAACAATGCAAGGCCCATTTTTATTTCGAAGGACCTGAGCACAGGGAAAATAGGGACCTTAATAGAGTTAATTCGAGAGTTTAGAGATGTCTTAGCATGGAAATACAAAGAGATAGAGGGGCTAAATGAAGGTATGAGTTACCATAAGCTAAACATTATGCCTCCAGCCATACTAGTGAAGTTATCCATAATAACCTACAAGTCAGAGGTGGATTTGGATATTATGGAAAAGGTCCAATAGTTGATAGCAATAGGATTCATTGAGCCGATACAATACCTACTTTGGCTGTCAAGCATTGTCTTAGTGGGGAAGAAAGACAAAAGCCAGATAAGGATCTGTGTGGACTTTAGAGATCTGAATAGAGCCTACCCAAAAGATGATTTCCCTCTACCCTCCATTTATAGCTTGATTGATGAAATGGTGGGTCATGAAATGTACAGTTTCATGGATGGGCATGTGGGATATAACCAGATCAAGATGGAGCGAGCTGACACGGAGAAGACAACATTCAGGACCCTGTTGGGCAACTTCATGCATAAGGTGATAACCTTTGGGTTAAAGAATGTCGGGGCAATATATAAAAGTATAATGATGCCCATTATCTGTGATTTCTTTCACAAGTATATAGAATTCTATGTGGATGATCTGGTCATCAAGTCAAAGAATGAAGAGTCACATCTAGATGACCTGAGGAGGATGTTCATTCACTACAGAAGATACAAGCTGAAGATGAACCCACTGAAGTGTTCTTTTGGGGTCACAAGTGGGAAGTTCATAGGGTTAGTTGGGGATCAATAGGGAGTACATATGGACTAGGACAAGCAACAAGAAATCCTTTGAAATGTCATGTCTAAGGACGATCAAATAGCTTAACAGTTTCCTCGATAAAGTCTCTTACCTTAGGAGATTTGTACCAGGACTAGACAAAATAACTCACCCATTGATGGAACTACTAAGAAAGGGCACAAAGTTCAAATGGGAAGAATTTTATCAGGAGTCTTTGGCCAAGCTAAAGAAAATGCTGACCTCTCCATAAATGATGATTCTTCCAAAAGGAGTATTGTTGTAGCTATACCTCACGTCTACAACCAAGCCCATCAGAGCACTTTTGTCATATAAAGTCGATGGGAAAGAAAGGCCAGTCTACTACTTGAGATGAATAATACATGGACCAAAGGCAAGGTACAGTAGTGTAGAAGGGCACTATTTAGCCTTAATTTTTGTAACACAAAAACATAGACATTACATGCTGTCTTTCACAATTCACATTGTGATAAGATGTTACCCAATTAAGTTTTTGTTAGAAAGAACTATTTTGATTGGGAGAGAAGTGTGGTTCATCATCCTTTCAAAATATGACTTAAAGTGTGTGGTTCCTCCTATGATCAAGATCCAAACATATGCAAACTTATTGGTAATCTTCCCGTTTGGAGTATTTGAGTGACCCTGAAAGAACACGCCAATGGATCACTTACAAGCAAACTTTTTGAAGGTCGATCTTAAAGAGTGGATGATGAAATTCAATGGTTCTTTGGTGGAAAATAAAGGAGGGGCACGGGTTATCTTTTCTAAAGTAAAGTAGGAATTTTGCATTTCCTATAAGATGGATTTCCCTTGCTCTAACAATAAAGCAAAGTATTAGGAGTTAGTACTAGGGATTCTATAAGGACTTTAAAGGTGCATCCGTTCACTATGCATGAAAGGATATTCCAACTTGGTGGTTCAACAAGTGAATGGGGAATATGTGTTGAAGCACTTCCGTTTAACGCCCTATAGAATGATCATCTAACAGATGGTTAATACGTTCCATCATGTAAAGATAGGAAGGAATCCTAGAATAATGAATAGACATGATGATGCCTACGCCACCATTGCTCAAAAGCTGTCTATGAAGACCGATTCAACTACCATGGTGATCCAACGAAGAACAACCCCATCAGTTGTGTAATCAATTCTACCCATGAAAGGTGATTCGAATTGGAGGGGGAAAATCAGAAAGAAGTTGGAGTCTGGGTAAGGCAAGATGGAATGGCAAGAGTTGGCGTATACTTTGTCAATAATGATAACCTCTACATCATGAACGTGGGATGATGGTTGTCAAGATGTGTCGGCCTAGAAGAAGCAAAACAAAGATTAAAGAAAATACATAAAGGACACTATAAAAAATAGAGGTCCTTCTGTACAGAAGAATTCAGAGGGAAGGATACTTTTGGCCAATGATGAAAAATGAGATGCAATTGAGTTACAATGAAAAAGTGATAAGTGATAACATTTCTTTCAAGCAATTGAATGCCACTTCATTGAAACTCAAATAGACTGGAGGCAACCTTACATTGACTTCATCAAAGATGGAATTGTTCCTTTGGAGAAAATAAATGTAATAGGACTCAAATAGAGGGATCCAAGATTTTTTATCCAGCAGGACCATCTTTATCGAGGGGGTACTTCAACAAAGTATTGAGATGCATTACAAAGGAGGAGGCGATAGCAGTATTGAAGCAAGTTGGCAATCTATCTCACATTGGAGGGTATAATCTATATGACCAATTAATGACATTAGGGTATTATTGTCCAAATATGGATAAAGATCTGTTGAGTTTCTGTGAAAGTGCAAGGCGTGCCAACTACTTGGAAATATGATCCATGCTCCGTCGGTGGAATTTTATTATTTGTCCACTCCTTATCCATTCCACACTTGGACGTTTGAATTGGTAGGGGAAATACACCCTTCGTTAAGAGGAAAGATTTTTATTTTGGTGGCAACAGAGTGCTTTACGAAGTGGGCTGAAGTGATACCACTCAGAAAAGCAACGGTTGGCGTGGTGGCTAATTTTATCAAAGAATTCATATTTTGTCATTTTAGGATTCCAAAAGTCGTCCTCTGTGATAACAGAACCCCTTCCATCAACAAATAGGTAACTATGCTCACTGATAGATACTCCATCGTCCATCATACCTCAATGGTGGCATATTCCAAGGTAAATAGTCAAGTTGAAGTGACTAACAAGGCCTTGGTCAATATTTTGGCCAAAACGATGGAAGATTTTCGAGGATTGTCGGACGAAAAGATTTTGGCACTACTAAGGGCCTACCGAATGACGAGTAGAAAACACACAAAATATACACCGTTCTCTCTTATATATGGAGCTGAAGAAATCCTGGCAGTAGGGTTGGAAGTTCCATTTACCCGTTATGCCCTACCAAGCAACATGCTCCCTCAGAGAAGACATGTACAACTGGAAGTATTAGACGAGCACAGAGATAATTATATGAAACACTTCTAAACATATCGAAAGTGACTCTCAAGGGAATATGATAACTTCGTGAGACCAAGGAAGTTCGTTGAAGGAGACATCGTTTTAAAATCAGCTGTAAAGAACCTTGAGGGCTCCCTCTCATTAAGTTTTCTGTCAATTGGGAGGGACTTTTCATTGTGAAGGAGGCTCACGATTCAGATTACTATTTAATTTCAAAGTTTGAAGAAGATAAACCATTCAAGATTAATAACAAATGGTTGAAGGTCTATCATGTACAAGCACGTAACCTTAGAATAGATATGTATTTACTTTCCATGTATACATAAATCACTTTAAAGTTATATCTATTGTTGTAACTAGAGTTTGATTGAAGATTTCAAGAGTTTTAATTTGTGCAAGAGATAAAGGAATAGTTATAACACAAAGATATCATAAGACAAAAGTGAGCTTCTTTTTCGTTCATATACTTGGAAATACATTACAAAATTGGCAACTACCGACCAAGAGTTATATATAAAAAGGGATTTTTTTACAAGGCACTGGGAGTCATTAACCTAAAAGGAACCAAAAATCTAGGGAAGCAAAGAAATCCCTAGGTAAGCCTCAAAAGGCTTCCATGCATGTTCTCTTAAGACTGATATAAACCTTAAGTCTTGCCTGAACTTGGGCATGCTCAATGAGGAGTCTTTCATGTTTTAGCTTGGCAGCATAGAGAGCCTCTTTGATGGTCTAAACTTCTCAATCAACTTCCTCTAATAATGACACCAACAGCCAGCTTTCCCTTATCAGGCCATTGGATGTCCAGATCATTCTGCAATACCTCCCTCTGGTTCACTAACTGATAGCTCTTCAAAATCTTCAAGTGAATAGTCAACCAGTCAAATTGAAAGCCATATCTACCCAACTCCTTTGAACATCCCAAATGTTGATTAACGATGGGCTTGGTGAGGTTTGATGTCGGGGTATTAACAATATCTGTAATAACTGTCTCCATACCCTGAAGTCTAAAACCCATCATTGATATGTTTGAACGAATGCATCAGTCATAAAATTATGGGGATGATAAGATGGAATCTATTCTATAGCATGATGACACAACGAGACTTGGGGATATTGGCAAAGCACAAGGAGGTAAAACTCACGAGGACCTATTGTGGGTAGAGGAATTTCATAACCAGATTCAATGTTTGCTAGGACATTGGTCATGGAACCTTTATCGTTATGGATAGACTCCTCAGAACCAGTTGGTTCCCGATGGGGCAAGACAACAAGCGAAGGGACATGTTGAGTTTGTTCTTTAGCAAGAAGGGACTCCCTAGCAACCTGAGGTGAGAAAAAAGAGAAGAATGAGCCAGATGAAAAATCTTAACAAGTGGTTTTCATTGTTAAGTCACCGTTACTGGTGGAGTTTGATGGAAAATCTTAACAAGCAGTTTTCATTGTTAAGTCAAAGTTATTAATGGTTTTTGATGAAAAATATTATCAAGTGATTTTCATTGTTAAGTCACCATTACTGATGAAGTTTTATGAAAAATATTAACAAGTGGTTTTCATTATTAAGTCACCGTTACTAGTGGAGTTTGATGAAAAAAATCTTACCAAGTGGTTTTCATTGTTAAGCCACCATTACTGGTGGAGTTCGATGAAAAATCTTAACAAGTGGTTTCCATTATCAACTAAGCGTTGTTAAAATGAGATGTATATATTGCGGTGACTAATTGTTATACATGAATAATTAAATAATTTATGCAATAGAATAACATGCACTATTTACCTTGGTGGCAATGGTAGGAGAAATATCTGCAGGACTTGTAAAGCCCACACCCTTTGGGCTCTCATCAAAACCTTTATGAAGAGGAAAATGAACTGAGGTAACTTGGCCATTAAGGGTCACAAGATCTAAGTATAGATAAAGATTCCCTGAATTAATGGGGACATGGGGAGACATAGATGACTCCATAGCCGGAGGAACCCCTGACCCACTAGATGAATCAGTCCTAGCCTTAGACACACGTAAACCCTCGAGTTGAAATGGGGGAGTAAGAGCAGGAGATAACTACAATAACAAAGTTAAATGTAACATACATGAGATTAAAAATGATAAGGGTTTAGTAAAATGCTTCTCCTTACCTCGATTATGTTGGAGAAAGAGGAAAACCTAGAGATTGGCCTCAACAGAAGAAGCTGAAGAAGGGATTCAATGATGACTGAGGCTAACCAGGATCTAGGTTTAACCTGAAATAGGTAAATAGACTTAGTAAATATGAAGGCAAAAGATATTTAATGGATAATCAAGTTATTACCTATGAAGGGATACTAGAGTCAATGAGGACAATATCCAAAGGTACCAATGAATGGGCAGATGGCATAGAAGAAGCCAAAGGACGTTCCTCTGGCTAGGAAGAAGCTCCAATGATTTCTATAGGAGAAGCAGCTCCCCTGGAAGCATCCTCTACACATTTAGAGGTAGAACGAATTAATTAGAATGGCCCATACATGGTAGAACGAGGAGGTGATGCATTAAATGAAGCTCTTTCGATGCTTCATCCTGTAAAGGGGCTTACAAGAGGAATCTGTCCTTATTTTTTTACATACTGTGTAAAAGGTTTTAAAAATACACTCAGTATACTAAAAAATGACTTAGTATGAAAAAAAGAAGTAACATCTTGTTCAGGAGGGGAGAATGGGATGATATGACCATTGGCAAAGAAAGTGGAGATGGAATTAAAGAAGCCCTATCAATTTGGCATTAGTCGACGTTAGGACTGTCATCCACAGTTATAGCTTTAGTTTCTCATTTCTTCAGAGTCTTGGTAATTAGAGTCTTATTTTTAGCACCAAAAGAAACAAGGACTAAGAGAACTTGTACTCTTCCTTCGCATTGATCCCCCCTTATATGGATTTACCAAAATAGTGGGGAAAGCAGCAGCTGGAGGACCAAAAGGAGTGTGTCGATGAAATTTAGTGTTTATTCATTCCACCACAGCTTGAACTTTCTTTCTTAATTCCTCACTCACTTCGACAGACATAGGAGGAGGAACGGAGGCAATAAGGAGTGCATCTAAGGGAGCTTGAGGTTGAGGTTGGGACTTGGACTTTGAAGAAGTACCACTCTTGGATCTCTTAGTACTTTTGACTGGTGGCTTGGAATGTCCTTCGCTAGGAGCTTCACCGGTTAGAACACCCTCACTAGAAACACCATCAAAAGGGGTAGGTTGTTTTGGGGTTGGAACATTCTTGGGCTTGGGCATGGTAGTGGGGATAATGGGGGAAATAATGAGGTAGCTCGCTGGGAGGATATTTAGGAGTCTTTCTCATATGGAAATAAATCCTAAGAACATAGTTTCCCATGAGGCCTAATTCCAAGGAAGGGAAACAGAGACCTGGGGGATACTTAGGGGAACTTTGTATAAATTCATAATTTTTGGTTAATTGCATTGGCCAGAATTTGGTGGCAAAGGAAGTGGACACATCCCCTTTCCTGGTGGCACTAGGTATGGTAACACGACCATCCATAATAGAGGTTATGCCAAGTACAACAATAGAAAGGTAGAAAGTGCAGACCTCAGCAAAACTAGCCCTCTCATTTGTTAACTGAAATACAGGTCAAGGAGCCCCTTTATCAAAACCCAATTGCCTGTTGCATCGATCGGGGTTGTAAGGTTCAGAAGTACATCCCCACTCGATAAATGAAGGAAGGAACCTAGGGGTGAACAGAAGCACTACGGCTTGTGAAGGATCTTCTATAATAGGAACGAAAGTGACCATTCTAGCTGTAGAAGGAAAAAATTCCAAGTGTGGGCAAATCTTGATTACCTATATGGCCTCATGAGGAGGAGTCTAATCGGTAAAAAATTAACATTATTTCCTTTTGAATTTAGTTTTTGTGAAAGCATAGTGGCGAGGGGGCTTGATGCCTTAGCTAAGGGGATAAGAAATAGATTTGGCGGCAATATCAGGGAAATGAGTCTAAAGGAAACTCATTAAAATAATGGTGTTGGCAAAATTGGCTAGGTTATAATGGCCAAGGGACCGTTCCATGTCAAGATGGGTCCGATCCAGCTAAGTGTATACGGACCCCAGAGTAATAGCGACCAGAGGAAGATTGAAACCTCTTACGAAATGAATGAAGACGTTTATGAGGTCCCTCCAAGGTTGGTCGTTGGGCTTTCCAGTTAAGAAGAAACGGGACAACAAAACAAGTATATAGGCTGGTAATTCTGAGGATGTACCTTTACGCTTGACTGTGACAAAAGTGGCATCCTTCGCAGTAGAAGTTTCGAAGAATTAACTTATTAGGGGACTAAATATATATTTTTGGGAATACCTAGTCAACATCATCAGATTTGATCCAACTATTCCCGATTAGAAACTTCCTCGACATCCAAGGCCTCATGAAGGTAAGCAAACTCACCCATAGGTTCAAACCCAAGCACCTCACAAACATCTTCTACGGAAATGGTGAACGCTCCCCAGGCAATAAAGAATGTGTGAGTTATGATGTTCCATCTAGAGACTAACACTTGGAGTGTAGTGTTGTGTTTATAAAGAGTGAACTACCCCAAATAGTTGGCTCTGTGAAGACCAACTTTTACAAGAGATGCAGCATGGGAGATCTGCATATGTATATGCTAGGAGGCGAAATGGGCTGAAGATCCCCTAAGTGCTTCGAAATCAATCTGGGAGAAAGAAAAGTCACCACGATCCAATATGAAGTGCAGAGTCCCCTCTGGAGGGAGAAAACACCATTTATATGACTCTTCGTCTTCATCACCCAACAATAAAGGCTCATACTTGGCTAAAAAACCCTAAGTCTTACACGCATAAAACAAATTGTCGTCCTTACCAAAAATAAGGGAGCGGAAGTAGAAACATAGTTATTCTTAGTGTGCCACTAGAAAGGCGGTGTCACTCAAGCGGTTTCTAGGGGTAGGCATAATGGAGGTTGTAGATGGAACGTTGTAGATGGGATCATTTGGAGTGATAGAAAAATCCATAGAAGAAAGTGGTAAGAAAAAAGCTTCTAAGGAAGAAGGAGGAGGTTGAAAGTGGTAGAGCACGGTCTCTATAGGTGATGAAAGAGGAAAAGAAAGAAAGAACAAGAAGATAATCTTGATAAAAATGGAGGTTTAATGTTTTCTCTCTATAAATCCTTTTGGAATTTGAAGAAGACGAAGGCAAGCTAAATGAAAAATGGCTCAGTGCTTGAATAATAGTCGTTTGAATTTTATCAAAGTTGGCTTTTGAGTTTCCCACCACCGTACATATAAAGTCACCCTCAATCATTTCAAATGAACACATGGCATTTCGAGGCGTGCCTTAATAGTTGAAAAGACAGTACCACATTATTAATGAAATAACACATGGGGAATAGATAGGGTTGCTTTCAAAACAAGTTATGATTTTCACACCATATTTTCTTGTCAGGCACATCGGATATCCCACAACGTAGAAGCTATTACCACGGTTCAAAAGAGCTACGATGTCCCCTCACCACATGTCCAAATGGGGTTAGCTTTGACTCAGGCAGATTGGGGAGAATTTTGTTTTTCAAACAAGATGAAACGATGATGTAGCACAGTCCAAACAAGAAAGTACCTTCAACTTAGGGGAATTTTGTTGGGAGAATTTATGTAGGAAAATTCCAACATTAGAGAAAAGTATCCACGCAACGCAGTACAAATAGTTCACGATGTCCCCTTGCCTCAAGCCCGTTTGGAGTTATTTCTGGCTTTGGTACATTAGGGAGAATTTTACTTTTTGAGAAACACAAAATGAAGAATAAGAACAACAAGACGAAACTAGGAGAATTTTATAGTTCAACAGTTACTTTGGGATATTTCTACAAGTCTAAATGCTAGGAATTTTTAGGAGGGAGATTTCATACCACTAGGGCCAGTCCTAATTCAAATACCAACTCATTACAACTACGTTACGTGGTGACACGAAATAGTGTAAATAGATGGAAGTTTAACTTTTGAACAGTCTGATAGGATAATCAGCAACTTCCTCAGATATTTCATAGAATTCCAATAGCCCGTGAAATAGATGAAATGGCTGAGGTGCAATGACAGAAAAAAGTTGCGATGTCCCCTCTCCATTCGCTGACAACTTGCATCGCTTTGGTTTTGGTACACTGGGGAGAATTTAACTTCTTTATGGGAGAGACAACGACGTAAGTTCTAACAAAGAGAGAGATGTAAGAATTGTTTTCACAAGTATGGGGTTCATCAGATTAAAAGTTTTTTGTGCAGACATTTCTTGTTACCACAACAAATCTTTACACAAAGGGGAAAAAGTAGGGGGCTTGAAGATATTATCAAGATTAGAGACAATCCCCCTAGATAATATAGTAGATTCAAAGGAAGAAGGTAGCTAGGCAGCTCAAGTGAGACAACTCAGCGAAGTAGCTCAAGTGAGTTAGCTCAACGTGGCAGCCCAGGGCGATCTTCCAGCGAAGTAACTGGTCAAGAGGGCTCACCCTTTAGCTTTGTTGTCTTACTTTGTCATGTATTATCTTTTTATATTGGCTACAACTATAATAATTTTAATGTTGTAATGATTATAGCACTATTAATTGTGAGGTCAAACGATACTCACGAGAGACCAGGCCTGACAGGGCGTGGGAGAGCTTTCATGCTCTATCGGGAGACCTCGTTGTGGGAACTTTAGAGGGACTTGGTTTGGAGGATTGAGAAGTGAGGAAGTGTTTGGGCTTGACCTAACCATCTTAGATACACCTGGTAAAACACCGAAAGACTTTCGATCACAGAATCTTGGGCGAAGAAGCCTTGAGTTCCATCGTGCATTGAGTTGTGAGCCAAATAGCCCTCTACTTAATGTCACGTCTACTTTAGGTGATGTCACTATCCAGCTAAGAAATGTCAGATAGTCGATGGCCACCTCTGTGATGACAGCCCCCTGAGGCATAGTGGTTAGGCAAAAGGCATGTCTTGGCATTTAATGTTTATGTCGTGGAGCTGACTATTCCATCAGGCATTTAATGTTTGTGACATGAAGTATGAGGGATGTCTTTAATAGTTTTGAAGACAAAGGCACCTCGGGAGTGGTGTAGGGGGATGTTTACGAGCCTCAACCACTTTTGATGGAGTTGATGTTTTTTGGGGGTTCTTTTCTAGAGATTTATTGTCTAGAGAGAAAAGAGATCAGAGAGAAGTTAGTGAAAATCGGAGATCTTACTCACCCACCATTGCCATTTATTATAAAGACTTTAATAGCTAACTAGAGAGGTTTCAGAGGTTTTTGGTGTGTTTGGCTTCCTGCCAAGGTGTATCCAAGGTGCTTACTCCTCTCTCCCTCTGACTGGGTTGTTTCTGAGTTTCCTTTATTTTGTTTGGGTTATACACGAGTGTATTTTGAGTCTAATCTTTGTGTTGATCAAATACAATTTTATGTGTTTATTTGTGTCCATTAAAGAGGCTTTGGATTATCATTTATCACCATACTTATAGTGGTTACACCTCAACTAGTATTACCATACTCCCAAGCTACAAGGGGACTTACCGCTTATAGTTAAGATAGAGCTATGAATTTTGGAGCTTTTTTTTTTTTTTTTTTTTGGGGGGGGGGGGGGGGGGGGTTACTTGGAAAATATGAAGTTGGTCTAATATTGGAGCTTAGGAGGAAGCATTTGGCAACCCCTTGAGGCCACATTTGAAGGTGGGGGTTTCTCTTCCTAGACCAACACCACCATTAGAGCCATTAGAGGTGGGTGGCCTTACTCTTAGTGTAAGAATGACATTTTTACGCTGTAATCTTGTTTTAAACTATTTGAGTAGGGTGTATTTAGTTAATAGTATATTTGTTGTGTAAGAAAATAATAAAACATTTTATGGAATAAAAAGGTTGAGAAAAATATTACTTTGTTAAAAATAAAGAAATGATAATTATTTCAAGGTTTTGAAATAATGAAAGTTGATGTTTTATGAAAATGATGTATTTTCTAGTAATTTTGATGAAAAATATTATTTGGAATAAAATGTTGGCAAATAATATGATTTTTTGGGAAATGAAGAGTAAGTAAATAATTTAAAGTTTTGGAATATTGAAAGATGATATATTTGTGAAAATGGGCATTTCTAGGGAGATTGGTATTAAATATTTTATGGAATAAAATGTTTGGATATAAACACCTTTTTGGCAAATATTTGGTGCAAGATAGGTTTAAACCATGTAGTAGGATTTTGGGTTTAAAATCCATCTTCTCATGCATATAAACTTGTAGTTTTTTGACATAAAATGTATAAAGAAGTTTAAAAAAGATTTTTTTGGGTTTAAACAAGAAATAATAGAAGTTGAAATTTTAGTCTTCAAGGTATGTGTAATTGGGACAAAAAGACACAGTGGGTATGAAGTTAAAAGAGTACATGTAAAATAAAAGAAATGGAAATTTTCTTATAAAAGTAGTATTAAGGGTGAATGTGTTTATTGAATAAAGAAGAAAAGAAATATGAAGGTTGATATAAAGTATAAAGTGTTAATGGGAAAACATGAAATGGTTAGTAAGTGTAACTTACTAATGTTGTGAAATATTAACACATATGGAATTAAAAGGAAGTAATGGTGTAAAAGTGTTTCCAATCAAGTAAAAAATTACTCCAAGTATGAAAGGTGTTAAAGGGTTAAAGACAATTAGGAAGTTGGTATAAGTAACTTAATAGTGTTTGGGGGCAAATAACACTTGTAAAAATGGACTAAAAGTGTGATTTGAAAATAAATGGGTAAAATGGAAATTTTACTTAAAGTGGAACATTTTTTTTAAATAAAAATATTGGAAACGGTGTTACACAATGTGGTCCTAAATGAATATAATTTTTGGAATAAAAATCAAGGTTAAAGTGTAAAGGACACACAATTAAAAAATTTCAAGTGTAACACAAATTGGGGAGGTAAAGTCCCGGGTTTTGGCTTTGGTTGGGTAAAAAGGAAACGAAAATAATGTCGACAATTGTAAAATGTTGAAGAACATTAAAAGGAACTTAGATGACACTAGGATAAAGTAAGAAGGGACTGGAGCCCTTGGGTGAAAATTCCTAAACCACTGGCCAAGGAATATGATGCACATAGCCAACGGGGTGGAGCCCGTGGATGTGTGTGGCATAGGAAGATTCTGAGAAAAAGTTAAATGAAATATGAAACATATCAAAAAAGGCGTTGTATGGTAAATGTGTTAATACAATATAACTTGAATGAGTGTAATAAATATTTCGATAAAGGTGAAACGGACAAGTTAGCGCATAAATTTACTAATGTCCACAAGACAAGAAAAAAAGTTAATGAACGGGGTAATGGGGTGGTTAAGCAACCTAAATGGTTAACCCGTACTTAACACTAGAATGTGCTATAAAATGGATATTGAAAAACCAAATATGTATTTTCTAACACGGTGAATGCATGTGTTGAAATGGTGATTTTTATGAAAAATACTAAAGTGGATTGAAATGAATGAAAAAGGTAATTTCTAGTGAATGAATGGATTTTGATAAATCAAGTGAAAGGGTTTCAAAACCAGGTGCATTAAATAAAGTGGTAATGCTAAGTATGAATAATGAAAGCCATTAATAGGATTAAGGTCAATTAATCTGGATAAGTAAGGTTTTCGGAAGTAAAATTATTAATAATTTGGCATGTTTATTTTTAAAGGTATACGTATGTAGATATATGTGTTTGTAGCCCGTGATTAGTCATTTCCGCCATTCATTTCTATATTGTTTGTATAAATTCCATTGGGCATAATCTAACACCCCCACTTTATTATGGTAGGTTGGTAGCGGTTCCGTATTTTGAGGTCATTTTACAGGTTAGTATAATTTATTTGTATCGTGTTAGTAGCTCTATTTCTTGGAATTAGGGGGTGCTCCCCATGGGTCCCTCACGTAGTATATCTTGAAACTAGAATTGCATGTTCAAAAGTGTAAAGTTAATTAAAATAAAAAGGGACTAGAAACATCCTATAGGTTGTTCCATTGCACTTCACACCTAAGGCTCAGGTCAGACCAGACGTTACACCCGGGGTCCCATTTTGACCCTAGTCCACGTGATCGTCAAAGTGAAAGCTATATGGATCTTTTAAGGGAAATAAAACCCCTTACAAATGGTCTGCACCGTGCATAGAACATCATACTCGTTCGGACTAATGATATATTTTCCCCCGAAAATTCATTCGGAAGGGGATCAAGACCTTTTCTCCTTCCTTCCTCCCCACCCCCCCCCCCCCCCCCCCCTCCATTGGGAAAAGAGAGAAAGGGAGAGATCCCGGGATGGACATAGTGGCAACTCCACTAGGGAGATGACTTAAGAAGGATAGACTCTGTTTGCATATGTATTATTGTTTTCTGCATGTGTGCATATGTACCTACCTCTATGTTCCCTTTGTTCTCCTCTATTACTTCTCGTACATACACCACAACAAAACAGATAATTAGTAGCAAAAAAAATCGTCACCTAATGAAAAAAGTTTGCCACAAAAAACATTTGGTGATGATTTTTTTTAAACCATCCGTCATGAAAGCCCCGTCGCTAAAGATTTTGGTGACGAAATACAAATTTTGTCACCAAACAGTACACCTTTTGGTGACAAAATATCCTTTGTCACGTAATAGAAGGCTTTTAGTGAAAAAATTATTTGTTGCCTGAGATCTTATTTTTTGTCACAAAAATGTCAATTTTGTCACCTAATGCATATGATAATATGCAAAAGGATAAGCATTTGGTGACAAAATTAATGTACTTCGGGGAAAAAATGTTTTTGTCACGAAAGGAATTTTATTGTCAAAAAATTATAAATTTAGAACTCATATTATTTTCATTTCTCATATAAATATTCAATCAAATAAACATTAATTATAAAATTGACTGAATTTCATCAACATTATATATGTAATCAACTACCATCATATACATACTCAAAATTAAGTTTCAAAAGATTATATAATTAATACATACAAATTACAAATATCTCAAAACCATTGATCAATTACAAAGTAGCCTATATCGTTTGTTACAACACAACAACTACAAAGTAGCTTACAAAAAACAATTCCTAAGGTATTGGTTTCTAACTTTATATTTCCCAAGGCAATAGATTCTAATCAATTACAAAGTAGCTTCCAAAAAATAATTCTCGACAAGTTTGTTAAGTTCTCGTTGCATTTTCATCTTCATCATCATCCCAAATATAATTTCCCACAAAACATCCTCACAACGTCTCAATCTGCAATTCAAAAGGTACCAATGCATTAGTTTCTAACTTTTTTAGTCTATTAACATTCGATAAATAGAATAACATCCACTAAGAAATAACACATTGAGTTAAACTCTAAAAAAATTATGAAATTCAATTTTATTTTTAATATTTTAAAAAAATTCAACAGAGTTTCCTTTATTTATAGACTAAAATCACCATGTTTAATTGAAAAAAGTCAAGAAATCCAACAACAATCCACCAAAACACCCCTTTCACCGATTCAAAAGATAAGGTAATAACATCTCTAATATTTAAAAAAACAAACCAGTAGATTTTCCTTTGTTTATAGACCAAAACCATCCTATTAAATTAAAAAATAAAAAAGTCAAGAAATCCAAGGACAATTCACCAAAATACCCCTTCCACCGATTCAATAAATAAGGTAATAGCATAACCAATAGAGATATTAAATAACTCAATGGATATGAATCCAACAATGTAATTTCGATAATTTCAACATTGAAGGTATTAAAACTTACCATATAGTAAATGTGGGAGGAAGGGAACCTAACGCTTTTAAAGCATCAGACAACTCATCCAATCCAAATTGACGAGATTTTAAACGTTCCTCATGTTCATCACGAGCATGTAGTTGTTCTTTTAACTCACGATTCTCTCTCTGAGCTTCCCTAAGGCATCCTCCAACTCTGCATCTCATCATGATGTTTTTGATTTAGTACCTTTCGATCCATGACCAGGACCTATGATATATCCTAATTTAGTACCAAGTACTCGATTAGCTATCTCATTGGCAGTCAAAGGTTCACTAACCTCGGGAGTAGGTTCAGCTTGCAACTGTTTCGTCTTAATATGTAAAACAAATTACTATATATCATGCCATAAAATCTAAGTTATAATATTTGTCTTGTATATGTTATATTCTTACATATAGTTCCTCAACTTCGGGAGAAGACTATTTTTCATTAGTGCAATGGGTTTTCTTATAGAACTCAATTCCATCTAGCTCCTCATTCTCCACATCATTCTTCATAATCATGAAAGACAATCATTATCATCAATATTTGTGAAAGATAAGATCAACTTTAGAAAAAAAAATATTAAAATATATACCAAGTGATAATAAGATGCTACATATGCCCTTGAACCTCAATTGTGTTTGATAGTTTGGATCACTCAATTATTCTTATTGTCGTCACATTGATGCTTCAATAATAGTTGATGGATAATGAGTACGTTATGTGTCAAGTAATAGAATAGATTTGTTATATTTTACAAATTTATTATACCTGATGCTCAGAGTTAGAGAATAAATCACAAAGAGCATTCCAATTTTCGTGACTCATGTTTTTTGGCTTATCACATTGTGCCTTTTTAATTGATTTGTTCTTTTTGAACCTTATTCGATGTTTATATCTTGCACCATTGCTTCGACTCATCAACAAAAATTTAACACTGTTTAAAACATACTCGTCCTCTATTTTAATGTTAAATTTGGACAAAAATTTCCTAATTTATATAAATTAGTATATAAAATAAATCAATTACTCAACACATTTAATAACATAGTAGTTTTTACTTACATCGGGTCATTTGGAGGATTTTTCTTTGTCATTTTCAAACATGTCCTTTCATTTCATAGGAACCGGGATGAGATTTTGTGTAATAATTCCCAGCTCACTTAATAGTTTTGAAGATTGCACCACATTTGTTAGCCTTCCCTTGTCCCCTATCCCTTACAATCGAGTGTGTATAGTTTGTATATATGTGTTTTAGTATTAGTATTTCTGTTGCATTAATAGTTGATAAGTGTTTATTGGATTAGTTGAAAATAACTATACACTTGCTATAACAGATTAGTTAATGCAACAGATCATTTAATGCACCCGATTAATAGTAGATTCATTCAATATGGATGATTTTTTCTTCATTCAATATGTAAGATTAACAAAGTAACAGTTAATGAAACATATTAACAGTTGAAAATAACCGATTCGAATAGTCTCGTTGGCTGAATCAAAAGAAAAGAATGGGGATAAGAAAATTAAGCCTCTAGTCATCGAAGAGGTAAAAAAACTGATTTCCAAAGTTAATTCAAATTAAATCAAAGCTCGACCAACCTAAATGTGATGCTCTATTAATAGAGTTAGAGTTTGACGTGAAGGCATGCTAAAGATGATGTTCTATTAAGAGAATTAGAATTTGACTTGAAGGCATCACATACCACTGATATTAGCAGGGGTATCGATTGGCAATGGGTTTGAAGATAAAGCTATTATCTAGTTTGAAGCCATTAGTGGAGAGGGATTTGAAGCCATTGATGGAGTGGTATTTGAAGTGATCGACGGAATTTGATTGAAAGTCACTGGTGGTGGTGTGATGTGGCTCGCTTGTTGAACTAGTCTACTATCAACTCTCATCATCTTACATCCAGTATCCATACTGTCAAACAATATATAAATTTCATGTTAAGATACACAACATATGTCATCGCAATTTATCACATTATTTTAAAATTTGACTAGTAAAACACATCAACAACAAAAAATATAAATCAAAAAATAAAAAAAAATAATAATTTTTTTAATAAATCAAGCAGTTGGAATGACATAAATCAAAGGCAATAAAGGACACAAAAAAACGAACTTAAAAAACTTAAAAAGAAAGGAAACATTAGTTTGAGGGGTTTGGCAACAAAAACATAAACCAAAGCCAGAGGCACCTAAAACATAAAGAAAAGGCAGGCTTACAGTATTTGTTTGGGTGATGAATTGAAGTTAATGGGAAAGAACATGTCTAAAACTTATAAAATTAGGTAGTTTTTTTAATGAAAATTACTGTTATACCTATAAATTCATGTCCTACCCAAAATAATTAAAGTTAGCAAATGAAGGGAATTTGGGATATAAGAATTTGGTGTGACAATATTCACATTTTTATATTATTATAGATGCAAAAAATAATTACCAAATCTTACTCTCCCCTACTTAATAGTATAGAGGATTGTAGCAGTAACTCTAGGAAGATCCATCTGATGCCACTTTTTTTTTCATAATCAGAATATCTAAATATCAATTCGACATTTCAAGACTTTGAGAAATATGGAGAAATTACATATATACTTACAACAAACCTGCACAAATAAGTTAAAAAATGCTTGACATAATATAGTAAAATAGGTATTTAAAAAATGTAAATCTCAACACAAAAACATGAACCATAATAATGGCGGGGAGGAGAAAATAAACACAAAGATGAAAGGGCGGCAAGCGACGATTGGGTTAGAACGATGTAATAGTAAAAAAGCTATTATAAGAGAGATTCAGATAAGAACTAACATTAGAAGAGAGAGTTGATGGCGGCATCAGGTAGGAATGACGAAGGCAGGTGAAGATCAGGTAAGAGAGTTGAAGGGAGGCCTTGGAAGGAATCACTGGGAAGAGAAGATGATCAGTTGTATTTGGGGGAAAATGAATTGAGGCATTAGAACGAGAAGATTTTGTTACTTTTTTATTAGTTAGTGAGGAAATGTTTCTATCACTAATTTTTTTTTGTGATAAATTTATATGCCACTAAATGTGCGATAACTTTGTCATGAATAGATAAGTCCAACATTTTAGTGCACGGGAATGATGGCACCAAAATTTTTATGACTCTTTGGTGATAAAAATTATTAACTCATCACAATTTTAACACCATCCCATACAATTCATGAAGAAATTAATTTTCCTCACAAAAAGGTAATTTTTGGTAACAAAATTATTATTGTCCAGATCTTTTTGTCACTAATAAAACATTTTTTTGTAGTGATACTTACATCATGCTTATATCCCATCTCGCTCACTCACTCACTCACACCCACGTAGATACTCTCCATGTACCCTTCACACTACTTACATGTATGCGCACTTATATCTACATACACCACTTAGAATATCCATGCTTAGGTGTCTGTAACACACACATCCACTTATCACACTTGTATATATCCATGCTCACTCACACTTGTCACACATCACTTGTAGTTGATACATGCTTAGGTTCACAACCACACACCCACTTATAGATATTTACACATCACAAACTCTCACATATCCATGCTTAGTATAATCTTCATGATCCATGATAGATTTGTGTAATATACTTGTACATTCTTCTCTATTAGTGTAGTGCACATCATGATAAATCAAACACTCTCTCCATAATATACCAATCATGAATCATGCATTTGCACACTACATCACTAGAGAGCATGCCTACTCACCAAATTTTGTCGTAACTAGGGGGTCACTTTCTGATGGGCGCTAGTCCGGTAGGTCGCTATTAGCCTAAGATATATGACTCTCACCTTCCATTTTCCAAGTACCTTCGACGTATATCGAACGGTTCCCCCTGCATCATACCTCTTGATCGAAGTCATGACGGGAGGTATATAGTAGGGAACTCATTTACGTACATCGAGTATATTGAATTCTCTCTCACACGTACTGTCCCCATTAGGTATGTAGGGAGGTAATTCACATACACTCAGGCATATGAAATGGCTTGTCGGCACCTATTGATTGCCCTCAAGAGCATTATGTATATCGTGGAAGTCATGCGAAGGGGGGAACCCTTCAAATTAATCCGACAATAGCATACCCTCATATAGGTGTCAAACCTAGGGCACTCGTATTTAGTTTGTTGGTTATAACCCAAAACTCTACCAAAATGATGGGTTGGCATGCCACCCAAATTTTTGCACGATTTCATCATTTTCAAAATAGGACCCTAACCACGAGCCTAGCAACAATTCAAGTCCAACCGTGTTTTTACATATTTTTCAAACCCAATTCCCAAGCTTGGGTCCTGTCCAACATTTCTTTTTTGTATATAAGTAAACCTAATACAAGTAGGAACATAATAATAATAATAATAATAATAATAATAATAATAATAATAATAATAATAATAATAATAATAATAATAATAATAATAATAATAATAATAATAATAATAATAATAATAATAATAATAATAATAATAATAATAATAATAATAATAATAATAATAATAATAATAATAATAATAATAATAATAATAATAGAAAGCAAGATGAGACCCTTTTTCTCGGTTTTCCTCTTTCTTTTCCAAAAGTGTCAAAAACTTTTTCCTCTTTTACCAAAATACAAAAACTATTTTTCCTCCTTTTTACCCAAAATTGTTTTTGTCCTCCCCCTTTCCAATGATGTCAAAAATATTTTCCTCCTATAATAAAAGACTTTCCTTCTTGCCTTTCAAAAATAAATTTGAATCATTTTTACTTCTCAAGTCGATCACATACCCGACCCATGGCCTGGTTCCCTATTAGCTTTGGTCTTCCGTCGAAATCGCCTCGAGGCTTTGTCAGTTTCCTCGCTACTTCTTTTGAGTCCAGAATCCACCTTCAGTCGCTTTCCAGGGAGAACGTCGAACAAGTACCGAATGTGCATTCGAATTTGATGAAGATACCAACCCAACTAATTTCCAAGATCAGCAACCTTCAAATCGAGGTTCATATGATGAAACAAAATTGGGTCCCTATTCTCGATGCACCCGAGGTCCTATTCCCTCTTGCTATGGGTCCACCTTCACTTGATCCTCTTTAGGTCCCCATGGAATATCAACATGCTCCACGTGCCCCTCCTTCTAATAGGCCACCGCCAGCTCAACTCCTTATGTCAAATCTTGCCCATCCAGGAGCTAACCTGCCCCTTAACCATTGATTCGAAGGAAGAAGAGTTGAACAAGTTCAAGGAAGACCTTAAGATGTTGACTATGAAGTTTGGCCAAGTATGAATCTTTGGGAACTACTTGTATTACACCCATATGTCTCCCTATCCTAAAGTAAGGTTGATGAAAAAGTTTAAGATGGATAATATTGAGAAATTTAGGGATAGTGGACACCTAATTGTTCATCTTCGAAGTTACCACAAAGACATGACACTCCTATAGGTGCCTCCGAGTAAATAATGGCCCAGATGTTCCAATAGACCTTGAAGGACAACTCTTTTCGCTAGTTCTTATCTCTCGAGAAGTCTAGAATTCGTAGTTGGGAGGATGTTGCCCGTGAATTCATGTCACAGTACAAGTATAATGATGAATTGGAGGTTACCTGCCGTGATTTAGAACTTTTCAAATATAATCATGGGGAATCTGTCAGTAACTTCATAGAAATTTGGAGAGATAAATCAACCACCATGACCAATCGACCTTTGAAAGAAGAACAAGTCAGTATTATAAAGAAGAACTTCTAACCCCATGGTTGAGCAACGATAGGAGGACAATATTAGCATCATTTTTAAGCCCCGTGGGAAGCAGAAGTGGAGATTGAAGAAGGTTTTTCCAAGACATAAGTTAAGCCTAAGAAATCATCCAGATAATTCACTCTTATAGAAGGTATGAGAATCCTGCTAATGCAACATTTTAAACTATCAATAACAATCTCAGCTCGCCACTTCATGGGCACCAGAAAATACCCTAACCCAGTCAAAAAATAATACACCGAGCTCCACGTTCCCCTCTGAAAAGTTACCAAGACCTTTTAAGAAGAATCCTTATTAAGCCATTGGACCCTTGTCCATTACCAAACCCACTTCCCAATAGTTATAAAAACTGAAGCCCATTGTGATTTTCACTAAAATGTCATCCATTCCATTGATCAATGTTTCCACCTCTGAAATGTAATAAAAAATTTGATTGACTGGATTGTCATTTCTCCACCAACCAATACTAAACCAAACACTACCCACAACCCACTCCCAAATCATGCAAATGGCATCTTCTTAGAAGAAGACTCAGGATTACTCAGTAAATCACCCATCATTCCCATATATTCACCTAAAACCCATAAAGTTTGCCCATATTATCTCATAAATCCTACCTTTTTTGCGACCAGGCTCTGTCATTCCGTACTAGTGCATGCATTGTAGTGCATACCCTTTCTAGAGGGAAAGGTATGGAATTGTCAACATTATGGAACCAGCTTATGGAGTTCGAGCTAAAATTTCCCTTAAACATGACCATTGACTGCTAAAGATTCAGTACGTTATTCTTAGAAGCTTGTAAATGGGCTTGAGATTCAGATATATGGGTCGCACTTACCGATAAAGTCAGCTTAGATGATGTCGTCGAAATCATGATAGATTTATTCTAAGAGACCAGTGAAATTTACAGTATGTCCAAGATACTTAATGATCTGAAACTATAAGGGCGCCTACTCCCTTCGGTTTTACATCTCCCCACTGAGTGGGAAGATTAATACGAAGAGGTTATTGAGGTTATGGAGTGTAATGAATTTTTAATGAAAGATGATGTCGTTGCCACTTGATGGGGAGATGAATTTGATAGTTTAGATGAAGAGCAAAGCCCAGACAACACTAGCCCAATAATTAATATATGTGGAATGATATCATTTGAGGAGATGATAGGAGAGGTTAACATGGTGTTCGAATAACCCGAGATAGACGAGCAAACGATTTTTCTATTTTTCTCCTCTTCTATGAACCATATGACTAGATCAGGGAGGCATTACCATGTTCTGAACAAGCAATAACCAGTAATCGACAAGGGAAAAGGTGTTAAAAAACTTCCTATGCCAAAAGGAAAGAAAAATCCTTAATTAGTTGAAGAAAATCCAAGTTAACATCACTCTATGGGGGCTCTTTATGTCTTCATAGGTGCATCAAAATGCCTTGATTAAGCTATTCACCGGGCCTACAGTTCCTCCTTCAACCACACCAGATGAAGTAGTGAATATAGCCAGATCTCTAACCTCTACTAGAAAGCTATCATTCTCCAAAGAATAAATTCCTAAGTGTGGTCTAAATCACAACTCTTCTCTTATTATCTGTATTGAAGTGATGGGAAAGATCGTCCCATTTTTTCTTATCGATAATGGATCAACTCTTCAGGTTTTCTCTTCGAGAACCCTCAATTTCTTAGGACTGAAAGTAAGTGACCTTGCTCCAACCTCTTCCTCAGTGCACGTTTATGATAGTACTCGTCGGGAAGTGATGGGATCCATAAAACTTATAATAGGGGATGGCCCTATAAATCCTGTTACAGAATTCCAAGTCATCGACATCTCATGTTATTTTAATTTGTTACTTAAACGATCATGGCTCCATAATTTCAAGCGTGTGTCTTCTCCCTCCATCAAAAACTAAAGTTCTTCGCCAATGGGAAAGTCATCACCATCTTGGATGACAATGATAATACAGTGAATGCAAGCACCAGTAATCTAGTACTAAAAATACAACTTGGGGAGAATGACATGCTTATGTCAGGTTTTTGAGTCGAACCACTTCCACTCCCAACAGGGGATTATTTCAAAGATAGGGTTTTCCCCAGTACAACCCTCATGGAAACATCAATGTGATACAAATGTTAAAGAACATGCACTTTATGTTCGGACTGGGGTTATGAAGATGATAATAGGGAATACTATAACCCATAATATTGAAGAAAGCCTTTACTCCTTGTGGCTTGGGTTATAAACCATCAGTAGAGGAACTCAAGATGCTCTGCCAACCATGGTTAAAGAGAAGGCTAGAAACTGCCAAGACTCTTTCAGGGGATTCCTTGAATGTTAGAATCATTAAGGAGGGTGAAGATATCCCCTTTTGTGGCTTTCTCAAATAATGGTATGATCATGTGGACAAGAAGATAAAACTAGGAATGGAGATGTTTTTCCAAAACAGCTACTCATGGGTCAAAAGTTCCCAGCATAATGTGCAATCACTCGTTGAAAAGCCTTTATTCAATTTGCAAATATTAGGGTTGATACTCTGTATTATCCACTCAAGCGCACTTAATCGGATCCATACCATCTGATCAAAGCTGCTGATGTACTTATCCTCAACAAGCATGTTATACTAGTTCCACCCACTAAAATGCAACTCAAACTATATACTTATCCCATTTCCTCTTTTGTTGTTATTCCTACCTATTTTGATGTAATCGAGACCTCATTCGATGATTTTCTCAACGCTATTTTTCCCAACAATGAAATAAACAAATATTTGGAGTATCTTTCTATGCCTTACATTAATTTTCCTGATTGTAATCAAACCCTTGATGATGATGATTTTGCAAATTAACAATTCTTAACTGATCTTAATAAGGCAAACGATAAAGAACATAACTTTGTTCAAGTTAATGAAGATGAAACTGTTGTTATTAATGTTTGTTCTAGTAGACAACTACACAAGATTAGGATATGGTCTACCCTTAACGAGCAAGAGAGCACCCAACTCGATGAATTACAAAAGGAATTTACGGATGTCATTGTATTATCCTATAAAAACATGCTCGACATTGATTTTGAGATTGCTCATAAAGAGATTCTAACTCTCCCAGAATACAAATTGGTCAAACAAAAATTGCGAAAGCTCCACACTGAATGGTCGCTCAAGGCTAAAGAAGAAGTGGTCAAATAATTGAACATTGGTTTGATTCATGTGATCGAATATACCACATGTCTGCCAACATCGTACCCATGCCGAAATTTAGAGGAAAGGTTTGCATGTGCATTGACTATCGAGATCGAAATAAGGCCTCTCCAAAAGATAATTACCTACTACCCAATGTCAACATGATTATAGACAATACTGTTAGTCATGATCTCAAGTAATTTGTTGATGGTTTTTCTGGATATAACAAGATCAAGATGCACCTGAATCATCAAGAGAAAACCACTTTCATCACCCCTTAGGGAACCTTCTGCTACACTGTTATGCCATTTGGACTAAAAAACGCAGGGGATACCTACTAGAGGGTTTCCACAACCATTTTACATGATCGGATACACAAAGAAGTTGAGGTCTATGTGGATGTTATGATTATTAAGTCTAAAACTAGGTAAGGTCATATTTCCTCTCTCCGAAAGTTCATCGAGCGACTACGGTGATACCAGATGCGATTTAACCCATAAAAATGTGTTTTTAGAGTTACTAAAAGAAAGTTGTTGGGATTCATAGTTAATGAGTAAGGGATAGAAGATGATCCTACCAAAATAAAATCCATACTCAAAATGCCACTCCCCAAAATAGAGAAGGAAGTTTGGGAATTCCTCGGAAAATTGTAGTATATCAGCTGGTTCATTAGCCAGTTGACTTTTATCTTTGAACCCATCTTCAAACTCCTCTGGAAGAATTGAAATAGAATCTGGAATGAAGCTTTCTAGGAGTTCTTTGATTAAATCAGGCAATATTTAACCAACCTTCGATACTCATACCTTTATAGCCTGGTATCCCCCTAATCTTATACTTGACTATAGTAGATACCATATTTGGGGATTTGTAGGGCCAATACCATGAAGAATCCCGTAAAGAGAGAGTAAACTATTACGTCAATCACAAGTGGTGGAGTACGAAATTAACGACATTGCCTTGGAGAAAGAATGTTTCACCCATATTTGGGTCACCCAAAAATTACTGCATTATATGCTTGCCTTTCCCATCAAACTTATATCCTGAATGGATCTTATAAATACCTACTCATTAACCTGTCTTGTCTAGCCGAATGGCTCGATGGTTGATGATGCTAGCCGAATTTAATATTGTGTATGTCACACAAAAAGCCATGAAAGGAATATCCAAATCTGATTACCTTGCTAAATACCCTATGGAGGAAACTGATGTTTGGCTTTTCGAGTTCCTAGATGAAAATAACCTTTGTAACTCCCAAGAAGGCCTCCTTTGGAAAATGTTCATTGACAGTGGTGCCAACACGAAAGGATATGGCATTGGGATACTCCTAATTCCAATTGATGAATCTCACTATCACATCCCGATTATCTGAGGGTGAGGGTTAACCTGATAATTGTTGAATCATAAATAAATCTGAATATTGAAGTAACTGAGGAATTTATTAATTCTCAAATGTGTTACAACTGAAATTTGGGAACAATACAAAAGCATTTCTCCTACTAACTAGGCTCCTTTTATTTTAGCCTTTCTTTGTCTCGATGCCTCAGCTAATCTCTGAAGTATTCACCATGGCCTATTGGTACCAGTGTAAAATAATTGAAAAGGGAACAATAAGCAAAACTTTCCCCAGTAGATAATTCTAGTTCAATAACAGTGTAAATATGAGAATAGTATAACTGGGTTTGAAATGCTCGAAATATAAAATAGTGTATGGTAATCTAAAATAACATGAAATATCAATAGAATTAAATAGGGTTATACTGAAGTCTGCGATATATATGGAAGAATTGTATGGTGATTATAAAAGTCTATGGTGTTTATCGAGTTATAAATAAGGTTCAGACTATAATACGATAACCAATAGATTATCATCTATAGGGGCTGCAAATGCGTAGTCATAATGTTATAATATCGATCAAGGCATAAAATGCACTTTAACAGGCAATCCCGATAATTTGGGGAATAACCAAATAACTTAGCACATTTAGCTAGAGTGTTACTCATATGTAGAGCAAATATAATAATAAGGCACTCAACATCGGAGTCCTTTAGAACAGTTAGATTTACTGGGGGTTTACTGGGTCTACCCCCCTGGATTATACGGTATGCTACTAAAGGTTTCATTGATAATAGTTATTAAATGGAAGACTATGCTACGAATTAGATAATTGAAACCAAAATTTCATAACATACAGGGTACACTACAATATGGTAAAATAGTGTAAATCATTGTTCAATAGGATACAGGGGTACAATGCAATCTGGATAAGTTACTAAAATCAAATGTTAGGGTTACACTAGCTTGAGTTTAACTAGATAAAAGATTGAATCAATATTCACGGTACAGTTGCTCTATCAAAAGAGTAAATAAATGAGAAAACGAGTTCATGGCTATCACAAAGTGATGTAACATGCAGTAATGTCAAAGACATAAGTTTAAGGTATAATAGTGAAATAGAATCGCCTACCGGTGTTTACGAGCTTTTTGTTGTTATTCACGGATATTTCATTGTTGCATTCTAGTTCTCGTAATCATTTGTCTCTAAGGTTTAAATGAGAGGGGTCATATCAGTGTTTTGGAAACATGGTTTGGGTTTAGGATATCCGACGTCGTTCAGTAATATAAATAAAGCTTATGCTGTGACAAACATAAATATAGGAATTTTGTGCACAATTCTAAATTACGCTCTTTTAGTTCGTTGACAAAATAAGTAATATTTCAAATTTAAAAAATATGTTTATATGGCAACTATAAATTTTAATAATATAAATTTCGGGAAAAATATTCTTTATATGGAATCAAAGGATTCAGTTTGTTTGAATAAGCAACGATTTTACATTTTATTCAAATATTAACCAAGTTAAATATAGGATTTGACTATGTTAACAAAATCCAAAATTTTATGCAAACGTAAAGATCTATTTTTGGGTATTGGCCTGATTGATTGTATTCCAAAGCCTTAATTTTCGAAATTGGTCCAAGATGAATTTCTTAACATAACCAATTAAAAATATTAATTTTAATCCTCTTGAGTATTGATGCTTATTACTCCTCGCCGGTCATATTTACATTATCTGAGTGTCAATATCATTACGGTGAATATAAAATTTATGTTTGTGATGCCATAAAATTAAAATAAAGTTGAAAATTCCCTACCTTATTTGGACAAAAAATCAACGGTCTTGCCACTTCCAATATTAGTTAACACAACACGATAATTTGTCCAACACCTGCATACTCATATTTTTAATTAAAATGGTTCGTAATAACATCTCATTTTGAGTCGTTTGGATTCGTAACTAGTTTAAAAATATTTCTAAAAGAAAATGGACATTTTAAAAAAAAAAATTGACAACGAGTCCAAATATATTAAAGAAATGTATGATTACTCGTACGTGTCGGGATTTCATGTTTATGACTATTTTTGTATGTAAATGAGTATAAATAATAAATAGGAAATATTAGGATAAAAATAATCACAGTATCTAATACTAAAATGAAATTACACTTCCCGAACATCCATATTGAACCGGGATGGAATTCGAACAAAATAACGACACACCAATAATCTCAGATCCATAAGTCTATGCGTTTACATAAAAAAAAGAAAAAAGAAAAAAGAAAAATAATAGAAACACCCAATTCAGGTTTGTTGATGTCGCCGACCCAAAACCGTAGCAGGCATATGTGTCAGTCACTCAACCACACACAGACACAGGCACGAATACATCCATATATGAACACACATATATATACAAAATCTCTAACCTTCCTTCCATGGCCGAAATAAAAAAAATAGATTTAGAAGAAGTAGAGGTCAGGGCTGTCAGCGATGGGGTCAGGGAAGGGGGAGAGAAGATAGTGGTGGAAGGTCTTACGGAGAATTACGATGCGGTAAAGGGTATTCGGATTTGTGGGTTTCTCAGGGAGAAATCCTGTTTTAAGAGAGAGATTTGTGAATTTTTATTTACAACCACCAACAATAATAAAGAATGGTTTGATCCCATTATATATTATTTTTAAAATTCTTTTTCAGTTATTCTTGTTTTGACCACAAAAGTTTTAGTAATTTTAATTTGTGAACTAAGCCTTTTTTAAATTAATAAATAACTTCTCCGGCTCTATATTTGAGTGTTGCCAAATCATCTCGTGCTCATGTTTTGACTAAAAATATCTTTAAAGTACTAACTAAATCATTAATACATACACATAAAGATTTATAAAAATCGCTACTTGGCTTAAAATTAATATTTCGAGTCATTGAAACTCATTTAATTAATAAAATATATTTTGGGTTATTACAATCTACCCACCTTACAAAAAATTATTCCTCGAAATTCTGATATCCTGAAGTTTCAGACTATAGTCTATAGTCTAGGTTATGTAGCATATTTTTAAAGATAGTTCATGACTTTACAATTGACCAAGGTCGGTCTTCTCAGGATTAGTAACAAAAGATACTCATAGAAGGTAAAATGACAATTCATGAATATAAATGAAAAAGAGGTTTCGGATAATTAATAGGCATTACAAGCTTTTGCAGGTATCGTGCATCAAAACAGGGTTTTGGTAACATAGTTCATATAGGGTCTGAACTTCGTTTCATATAATACATTTCATCATATTATACGAATGGTTATAGGTAAGAGGATACTATAGATTGAATCATAGATCTTATAATAATAATACTATCAAGTTGTTCTCCTGATATGTATTTGGAAATATAGGTTGAGGTTCAACAATTTACACTCGAGGGTTTAAATGTTTAATTTCCAAATTGGATCCATACGAAATTGGTGTAAACTAAATTGTAAATCATGTTTTTAAGATCCTCGTAATTAATTGAAGGAAGGCTCGTATTCTAGGCTGAGGATATGTATTCTTAATAGTCACTTTGATCAACTTTTCGATAATTGATATATAATTGAAATGTTTTTCCCTTCATTTCATAATCCGAACTGGTGATCCTTAAGGTCAATTTAAAATTTCCTGACTACTTCATCATGTTTAGTCCAAAGTTTACTTATTCTAAGGGTTATGTGGTAAAAGTATTATGTAATAAGGGCAATCATTCTTCAGGTTGAGTAATGTTAATTTAGAATTATATTAAACATAATTTAAAACTTCTAATAACTTTCAAGCTTTACTAATTACGGTAAAGGTAAGCAAAGTGTTCTGATAAAATTTTGATTACAATTAATAGATCGAATATCTTGCTTCATCTAAATACCAAGGCTATTATAAGAATTTCAATCCAGATTCTAGGGAAGTCGTACTTCACGTTTATTTCTTCTTCTAGAGTTTCGATTAATATAGAGTGTGTTAAGGAAGGACTAAATTGTTTAATTATGTTTGTGAAATCACTTGCCCGTTCATTAGAAAAATATATCGTTTATTCATTGTGCTTTATGATTCCAAGAGCAGTTCATTTAAAATTTCTCATACTAAGGAAGAATGTATTTGGGATCTGAATGTAATGTGTACTTAACTTTATGAACATCAAATTAACGTATCTATAGAGTTCTGATTCTTATAAAATCACAAATTGTGATATAAGGCATCACCTGCTAATGGTTGGGTATCTTAAGTAGGTCCATTGATTTGAACGCATATAGGGTTTACATAAATTTACTAAAAGTTACTACAAGTATGATATCTAATAGTGTAGAATCGTCCTCCGGAGATTTTTGATACTCATACTAACAGGATGCTTTTAAGGCACATCAGGGCTATGTTAGATATATCCTATAAATTATTAAAATTCATAGTTCTTGTATGAATGGGGATTACATAGTCCAAATCGGTTTCCTTACACATAGTTTATATAACAATGGAAATGAAGTTACTAACATCCATATCATTCAGACTACTTCGAGGAATATGCTAATAAGGGTGTATTGCTATCAACACTTATATACACTAATGTATCTAAAGTCGTAGTCTATAATTATTGGTCTTACTAGCGTTAAGTCGTATAATCAAGGTAAGATACTATCAAATCATGAAGAGGTTTCTTCTAAGCTCATTCGTTTAAGTGGTAGGTATAATTTAAAATAGCATATTTGTATTCCAACATTTAGGATTATCTAGTATTCTAGGTAGGTCTATTTTTTTCCACACAATGACTATAGGCTTGTTCATGTTAATCATATTACTATAAATTTTTCTATCGAAAAGTTAAAAATAATCAATAGTCTTTATTGGGATAAATGGAAGATTTGGCAAGCTAATCTACGATCATTCCTACTTGCTTTTATCCTTGAAACATATGAAACATTCCAAGAATAAAATTCATTATGATGCGATCCATTCTTGTTCTTAGATTGGAATAAGTTGAAGGAATTAACTGTAATACCCCGTAATTTTATTGATATTTATTTAAGGGATTAATTGAATTAAATGAGAATTAATTGGAAATTAATCCGAGTATAAATACTAACGAGATGTGAGTTGGTATTTAATTATGATATTAAAAATTTATTATTTTCGAGTATGTATGGTAATACATGAGTAGAATATATCTAAATTGTCACGAGGTAGATATACGACAATTTGAAAAATTTAATAGGGACGCGCGTGTCAGTCGCGTCAGGAACGTAATTAATTGAATTAAAAGTGAATTTTATTTTTATCAACCGAATGGTCATTTTGAGTGCACCAACATGTCCGGAAGGGTCGAAAGAGTCAGAAAACACTAGCCGGGGGTTCAGTTTGGTTCCCGAGGAATTTTTAGGCCACACCGGCAACCCAAAATGGTAGTTTGGTAATTTTAAAAATAGGCGAATTAAAAACCATGAATTTTATAGGCTATTTTTATATTAGAAAATAACCCACTAGACCATTATCTGCATTTTGGAAGTTAGAGGGCTACGGGAGTTATAGGGGGGAGTTGGAAGAAGTGCTAAAAAGGAAACCCTAGCCACCATCACAATTTTTGGAAGAAATTTATAGAGAGAGGGAGGAGAATCAACATTCAATTCTTAAACATCAAATCCGAACATCAAAGGCAAGTGGTTTAATTACATTAATTTCAAGCGAATGTTTCTTCCATGCTTAGAATTGAATATTTGTCTTATTTTGGAAGTTTGATGAAAAACCCATGAAATTTGAGGTAGAATTCATAATGTGATATAGGGATTGCATGCAGAAGGTTATCGGATGAATTTCATATGAGAAATGTATCTTTTGATGATGTATAAACGTATTTATAAGGAGTAATTGTAGACATTAAATTATGGGTCCATATTTATAGGGTTTGGGGCAAGATTTGGGAAATTTTGATGAATATATGTTAATTTAGGAAGCATTGACCCCATATATATGTTAAAGAGTGACCTAGGAGGACTTAGAGTAGTTTAATAACATTAAAATACTATTGGAATGATCTTAGGATGAGTTTAGAGAAGAGAAAAAATGAGAAAAATGAAGTAAAGAATTTCTGGGCTCAAACTGCCATCTCGTTAGAAGACCTGCCCAGGTCGTTCGAACGAGCTTATAACGAGATGACGATATCCCTTCTAACGAGTTGGTAGTTAAGCCTTTCATTTGAACGAACTCGTTCGAACGACCTCGTTCGAACGAGACTTCTAACGAGTTGACAAAATGGCCTTTTTGGCCTGATTTCATTTCAAACGTTCCGTAGACTTATTTAATTGGAGTATTAACCTTCCCTTATTGATTAGTGGGTATAATTGTGAGAATTGGGGTACGTTGAGGAGTAGAACTTAGAACCTTATAATAAAATTAGATGTCAATTGTGGAGTACGAAACGAGTACCTAATTATGACGTGAGAAAGGTTGATAACGTTAATATGCAAATCTGGGACTTGTGGTCGTATAACATTAAATGACGGTATAAGAACGAGAAGTATACCTATATGAATAATACAAGATATATAAGATGTACGAATGCTTAGTATATGTGGTTTTATGTGTATGACATACCTACCGTACTTGCTATCATGGGAGGTTTGCGTTCGATTAGGGCCTTCTAATCTTTGTGTGCCTACGGGGGGGGGGGGGATTTAGATTGGTACCTCGAGGGCATAGGTCATAGAAGGACTTATTGAGAAGTTAATAGGTCTACTAATCATGTTATCATAGGTATGTGCGTGACCCATGTGATGTGAACTATGTTCGCCTCCATTTTGTGTGAATGTTGTTATTTGAAAACGATTTCTGAGAGATTCGGAATGTGTGGTCTTTCTGTCCGTGATGTACCAGGATTGGATAGCTGAGTATGTGTGCACCGCTACTTAGTCTTGGGGTTCTAGTAATGTATATTTATGATGAGGATAATATACTGTTAATTGAAATGAACTGTCATGTTTAATTGTGAGTATAATTATAGCAACGTTCTGTAAAGATAAAATGGAAGATCTCTAGTAAATTAGTATTTCTAATAATTTGGGAAATCGAGAATTAATGTAAAGCTCTCTAGTTTATTAATGATGTTGGAATCAAAGCGTGAATCGTATGAAAATGATAGAATTTATTTTGGACTAGTTAGATATGAGAATCACTAGAATGAGTACAGGTACGTTAGGAGTTCACAAATAGTCGAGAGGTGAGTATTTCATGTGAGAGCACGTCCTAACATGTATTTTTCATTCATTGTTTTAATGTCATTAAAACACTTGCTATATTTTAAACTATTTTCCACAATCGAGCTCTGACCCATTTTCTTTCAAATATATTTTTGTAAAAACCTTTTAGGTACCCAGCCACAAGGACACCATGCATAGGAGTTCCATTCAGGTGACGGACTGTAGCTGCCGTGGAAGTTACAGGACTTTGACAGTAGACGCCTCCACTTTTGATCTTGACTCTATGTTACTAGATTTTACTCATCTGTTGGGAATGTCTCCCTATTTCCTTTTAGAGACACTTTATTTAATTCAGTTATTTCAAGAATTTGGGTTGTAATTAATTTAGTGATACAGACTTGGTACTTGTTTATTTCAGCATTTGGATTTTGTGAGGAGTATTCCTCCAGACTCATTACTATTTTATGGTTACTCTATTGTATTTGTGTTGTGGTGCTTTTGTTAGAATTTCATAATTTACTTATTGCATGTTAATCGGATTTAATTAAAATTGACAACTCACTTTTTAAATATTAGGTGGCTAGTAATTAATAAAATGTTTTCGACAGTGATGCTATGAACTGAACCAACTTGGCATTTTGTATTAATTTAATAAAGGAGTAACTACCCGGTATTTAATTAGTCAGGGTGTCACAGGTGGTATCAGTGCATCAGGTTCCAGTGTCCTTAGGATCTGTACGGCTTATTATGTTTCCGCTGAGCTTTCTTTGATGTAAAGCCCTATATTTTTGGACTGGTGTATTCTTTTATGTATGTTCCGATCTTCAGCTATTTTGAGATAATGACTTCGAACTTATAAGATTTTACTCTCCTTTCAGATGCCTCCACGATGTGCACAGCGAGTTCCTAGGGATACACAGTCCGAGCCACAGCCTGCACAAGTTCAGGGTACCATGAATGTCGCCGAGGTTGCAGCTATTGTAGCTCAAGCGGTGAATGCCGCTCTCGCAGTTATACAGCAGGCACCACCTCAGGCGCAGGCAGCAGTGCCAGTTCAGGCTCATGCATTCCCAAATGCTTGGGAACGTGTTCGTGATGCTTTTCAGAAAGAACACCCTCCGTAGTTTGCAGGTAGCTCCGACGTTGTTGTATCTAGTCAGTGGAGGAAGGACATTCAGAGGCACCTAAGGATGTATGAGTGCACATATGTTTAGAAGCAGATGCTGGCTACTTTTAAGCTAGTAGGATCAGCATTGCAATGGTGGGAGTCAATTACCACCGCAGAGGAGAGGGACGCTCTCACTATTCAGGAGTTCTGGGTGCAGTTCGACAGTAAATATTTTTCGTCAGCTATTCACACTGAGATGAGGAGGAAGTTGATGAACCTCAAGCAGGAGGGAAAGATCATAGCCGAGTATGATACTGAGTTCACCAATCTCTTAAACCTTGTTCCGGATGAAATTCTAATCGAGGAGAAGAAAATTCATAAGTTCACGGATGGATTGACTTGGAAGATCCGTCAGCACTTGTTGGGGAATCTCTCGTTTGCCACTTATTCTGATGCAGTTAATGCTGCACTATTTCACTACCAGGATCATCTCTTCCACATGTCTGAGAGAAAGAGATCAGGAGAGTCCATCCATCAGGGCATGACCGGAGGAAATGGTGCCAGCGGAGTACAATCTGCTTAGGGACAGCATAGGCAGGGTGACCTAGGTTCCCAACAGGGGGATCATAAGAGATTCAGATCTGGTGGTTTCAGAAATGGTCAGGGAGGTTTCAGACATGGCCATCAGGGCCAGATTGGTCAGCAGCAGTAGTTTCAGTAGGGCCAGCATGGCCAAGGTAGGAATGGTAATGGCCATCAGGGCCGTGGGCAGTAGGGAAAGCGAGGGGGAAACTTCCCGGGGAAGTGCTTCGTTTGTGGCAAGACTGGCCACAAATGCCAGGATTGTACTGATAGGGTCAGGGTCCCACAGCAGCAGTAGTAGGGTGCTCGACACGAGCCACAGAGGCATATGTTTCCCACCGCCCTCCCAGTACCACCACAGATGGCAGCACTACCACCCATTCCAGCGGTCCCAGTCCAGCAGGGACAACTTCAGTATCGGAGAGTGTATCAGCTCCAGCATGCCACAGTCCCACAGGATCCGCCTGCTATTGAGGGTATGTTCTCTATTTAGGGGACTTTTGGGCGTATTTTATTTGATACAGGGGCCACACACTGTTTCGTTGCCATGAGATTTGCACGCACTATTGGGTTGTTAGACACTGCAGAGAGCACAGTTACTTGTGTAGATTCACCGTTGAGTAGGGGTTCTATGATTTCTCTTATTTGTAGAGGTGTGGGTATAGAGATCGGGAGATTTACTTTACCCGCTGATATTTTAGTATTAGATATGACTGAGTATGATGTGATTGTTGGTATGGATTGGCTAGTTGCGTACCGAGCCATGATTGATTATTTCAGTAGGAGTATAATTTTTGCCATTCCCGGGCAGGAGACGGTTTTAGTGGCGATGCCTCGCCCTGAGGGAGGATCGTCCACTCATTTGTACTATATAGAGGAGGAGACCTCTAAGGAAGTGGTGCTACCACTCGATTCGATTCCAGTCGTGAGGGAATTTGCTGATGTATTTCAGGATATACCTAGATTACCGCCTAGTAGAGAGATAGATTTTGTGATCGATTTGATGTTGGGCACTCGGCCGATTGCCCGCGCACCTTATCGTATGGCTCCGGTAGAGATAAGAGAGTTACGGGATCAGATAGAGCAGTTATTGGGTCAGGGGTTTATCCGAAGGAGTACTTCACCGTGGGGTGCCCCTGTGTTGTTCGTAAAGAAGAGGGATGGATCGTTGAGATTGTGTGTAGACTACCGGGAGTTGAATAAAGTCACGATACGGAATAAGTATCCGTTGCCCCGAATCGATGACTTATTTGACCAGCTGAAAGGAGCTTCCTTCTTCTCAAAGATTGATTTGCGATCGGGATACCATCAGTTGCGTATCAGGGAATAGGACGTCTCGAAGACTGCTTTCTTAATGAGATATGGTTCCTACGAGTTTCGGGTTTTGCCTTTTGGCTTGACCAATGCTCCAGCCCTGTTTATGGACTTGATGAATAGGGTGTTCAGAGAGTTCCTAGAACAGTTCGTCATCATATTTATTGATGATATCCTGGTATACTCCCAGACAGAAGAGGAGCATGCCGAGCATTTGAGACAGGTTTTGTAGACGCTACATTAGAACGAGCTTTATGCAAAGTATGAGAAGTGTGGGTTTTGGATGAAAGAGGTTCAGTTTTTGGGGCATATCATTTCAGACCGGGGGATATCTGTTGATCCAGGGAAAGTATCCGTGGTGAGGGAGTGGAGATAGCCCACGACACCGACTGAGATCTGTAGTTTCTTGGGCTTAGCAGGATACTACAGGAGGTTTATTCGGGGTTTCTCAAAGATAGCAGGTCCTTTGGCACATCTGACTCGCAAGGGTATGCCATTCATCTGGAGCGATGCCTGTCAGTTGGCATTCGATGCGTTGAAGGACAAGTTGACCTCAACGCCTGTGTTAGCATTGCCCAGACCGGGAGTTGAGTATCTAGTCTACACTGATGCGTCCTTACAAGGACTCAGAGGTGTGCTGCAACAGGAGAGTCAGGACATAGCTTATGCTTACCGTAAGCTTAAGCCTCACGAGAGGAATTACCCCACCCACGACTTAGAGTTAGCGGCATTCGTATTCGCTCTTCAGATTTGGAGACACTATCTTCTGGGGGAGAAATTTCGGTTATTCACGGACCACAAGTCTTTACAATACCTCTTCACGCAGAAGGAACTAAATATGCGTCAATGACGGTGGCTTGAGTTTATGAAGGATTATCAGTTTGATATCGAATATCACCTGGGGAAGGCTAACGTGGTAGCAGACGCGTTCAGCCATAGGCCAGTAGATGAGGTGGCCGAGGTGTTGAAAGCTAAGTGGAAGGAGTTGGGACACCAGGATGTAGTGGCCCGATCGTTCATGTCCGTGATGACTATTACACCTCAGATTGTTACAAGAGTGGTAAAGGCCTAAGCAAATGACTCGATCTGTCAGGAGCAAATAGTTCTATTACTAGCAGAGGGATCTGAGTACTATACCGTTGGCTCAGACGGAGGATTACGCTTCAATGGTAGATTGGTCATTCCGGAAGGGGAGGACTTGCGACACGAGGTAATGATGGAGTCGCACGGCTCACAGTTCGTGATACACCCTGGTGGGGATAAGATGTACCAAGACATGAGACGACAGTATTAGTGGAGCGGGATGAAGAGAGATATCGCCGTGTTTGTTTCTAAATGTGCCACTTATCATCTAGTAAAGGTGGACCATCAGAAACCGGCGAACTTCTACAGCCGTTAAAGGTTTCGACGTGGATATGGGAGAGCATCTCCATGGACTTTATCACGGGGTTACCTACGTCGCAGAGGGGTCACGACTCCATTTGGGTAATTGTGGATAGGTTGACCAAAGTTGCCATTTTTTACCCGTGAGGACCGACTACACTACGGGACAGTATGCCCTTCTCTTCATTGCGGAAATAGTGAGACTTCACGGGGTACCTCTAAATATCGTGTCTTACCGAGACAAGATATTTGTTTCACAATTTTGGGAGAGTTTCCAGGAGGCCATGGGTACAGAGTTGCGGCTGAGTACGACTTATCACCCGCAGACGGATGGGCAAATCGAGCGGACAAATCAGATGTTGGAGGACATGTTGCGTATGTGCATCCTAGACTTTGGAGGTGGATATGAGCAGTACCTTCCACTGGTGGAGTTTGCTTATAATAACTCCTATCAGTTCACCATTGGCATGGCTCCATTTGAGGCATTGTACTGTAGACCTTGTCGTTCCCCAACATGTTGGTTATAGGTGGGGGATAACAAACTCCTTGGACCGGAGGTGATTCAGAACACTTCAGCAAGGATAAAGTTGATACGGAGTCGCATTCGGGTAGCTCAGGATCGACAGAAGAGCTATGCTAATGCGAAAAAGGTTCTTCAGAGAATTCAAAGTGGGGGACCAGGTGTTACTCGGAGTATCTCCTATGAAGGGGATTATGCGTTTTGGGAAGAAGGGGAAATTAGCACTAAGGTATGTGGGGCCAGTTCCTATCATCGAGCGTAATGGGCCAGTTACGTATAGATTGGGTTTACCGGAGCACTTGCATAAGATTCATGATGTGTTCCATAATTCCTCGCTAAGGAAATACCTTAGGGATGATTTGGACCACACCCACATTGCTCTAGAGGACATCGATCTTCAACCTGATATTTCCTACAAGGAGGGACCGATTGCTATTTTGGACCAAAGCGAGCGGAAACTGAGGTCAAAGATAGTACCATTAGTACGTGTTCAGTGGCGGCATCATAATGCCGAAGAGTCCACATGGGAGCGCGAGCACTATCTAGAGCTATTTTTACCAGGTACTTTTTTTTTAATTCCGAATTTTGGGATGAAATTCTGTTATTAGTGGGGAAGTATGTAATACCCCGTAATTTTATTAATATTTATTTAAGGGATTAATTAAATTAAATGAGAATTAATTGGAAATTAATCCGGGTATAAATACTAACGAGATGTGAGTTGGTATTTAATTATGATATTAAAAAATTATTATTTCTAAGTATGTATGGTAATACATGAGTATTGATGATATCTAAAGTGTCACGAGGTAGATATACGACAATTTGGAAAATTTAATTAGGACGCGCGTGTTAGTCGCGTCAGGAACGTAATTAATTGAATTAAAAGTGAATTTTATTTTTGTCAACCGAATGGTCATTTTGAGTGCACCAACATGTCCGGAAGGGTCGAAATAGTCAGAAAACACTAGTCGGGGGTTCAGTTTGGGTCCCGGGGAATTTTTAGGCCACACCGGCAACCCAAAAGGGTAGTTTGGTAATTTTAAAAATAGAGGAATTAAAACCCACGAATTTTAGAGGCTATTTTTATATTAAAAAAGAACCCACTAAGCCATTATCAGCATTTGGGAAGTTAGAGGGCTACGGGAGTTATAGGGGGGAGTTGGAAGAAGTTCCAAAACGGAAACCCTAGCCACCATCACCATATTTGGAGGAAATTTATAGAGAGAGGGAGGAGAATCAACATTCAATTCTTCAACATCAAATCAGAAGATCGAAGGCAAGTGGTTTAATTACATTAATTTCAAGCGAATGTTTCTTCCATGCTTAGAATTGAATAGTTGTCTTATTTTGGAAGTTTGATGAAAAACCCATGAAATTTGAGGTGGAATTCATAATATGATATAGGGATTTCATGCAGAAGGTTATCAGATGAATTTCATATACAAAATGTATCTTTTGATGATGTAAAAATGGATTTATAAGGAGTAATTGTAGACATTAAATTATGGGTCCATATTTATAGGGTTTGGGACAAGATTTGGGAAACTTTAATCAATATATGTTAATTTAGGAAGCATTGACCCCATATATATGTTAAAGAGTGACCTAGGAGGACTTAGAGTAGTTTAATAACGTTAAAATACTATTGGGATGATCTTGGGATGAGTTTAGAGAGGAGAAAAATTGAGAAAAATGATGTAGAGAATTTCTGGGCTCAAACTGCCATCTTGTTAGAAGACCTGCCCAGGTCGTTCGAACGACCTCATTCGAACGAGCATCTAACGAGATGACAGTATCCCTTCTAACGAGTTGGTAGTTCGTTCGTAGCCTTTCGATCGAACAAACTCATTCGAACGAACTCGTTCGAACGAGACTTCTAACGAGTTGACAGAATGGCCTTTTTGACCTGATTTCATTTCAAACGTTCCGTAGACTTATTTAATTGGAGTATTAACCTTCCCTTATTGATTAGTGGGTATAATTGTGAGAATTGGGGTGCGTTGAGGAGTAGAACTTAGAACCTTATAATAAAATCGGATGTCAATTTTGGAGTAGGAAACGAGTACCTAATTATGATGTGAGAAAGGTTGATAATGTTAATATGCAAATCGGGGACTTGTGGTCGTATAACATTTAATGACGGTATAAGAACGAGAAGTATATCTATATTAATAATACGAGATATCTAAGATGTGTGAATGCTTAGTATATGTGGTTTTATGTGTATGACATAATTACCGTACTATCTATCATGGGAGGTTTGTGTTCGATTAGGGCCATCTAATCTTTGTGTACCTACGGGGAGATTTAGATTGGTACCTCGAGGGCATAGGTTAGAGAAGGACTTATTGAGAAGTTAATAAGTCCGCTGATCATGGCAGCGTAGGTATGTGCGTGACCCATGTGATGTGAACTATGTTCGCCTCCATTTTGTGTGAATGTTGTTATTTGAAAACGATTCCTGAGAGATTCAGAATGCGTGGTCCTTATGTGCATGATGTACCAGGATTGGATAGCAGAGTATGTGTGCACCGCATCTTAGTCTCGGGGTGCTAGTAATGTATATTTATGATGAGGATAATATACTGTTAATTGAAATGAACTGTCATGTTTAATTGTGAGTATAATTATAGCAACGTTCTGTAAAGATAGAGTGAAAGATCTCTAGTAAATTAGTATTGCTAATAATTTGGGAAATCGAGAATTAATGTAAAGCTCTCTAGTTTATTAATGATGTTGGAATCAAAGCGTGAATCGTATAGAAATGCTAGAATTTATTTTTGACTAGTTAGATATGAGCATCACTAGAATGAGTACGGGTACGTTAGGAGTGCACAAATAGTCGAGAGGTGAGTATTTCATGTGAGGGCACGTCCTAACATGTATTTTGCATTCATTGTTTTAAAGTCATTAAAACACTTGCTATATTTTAAGCTATTTTCCACAATCGGGCTCAGACCCGTTTGCTTTCAAATATATTTTTGTAAAAACCTTTTAGGTGCCCAGCCACAAGGACACCATGGATAGGTGTTCCATTCAGGTGACGGACTGTAGCTGTCGTGGAAGTTACAGGACTTTGACAGTAGATACCTCCACTTTCGATCTTGACTCTATGTTACTAGATTTTCCTCATCTGTTGGGCTTGTCGCCCTATTTCCTTTTAGAGACACTTTATTTAATTCAGTTATTTCAAGAATTTGGGTTGTAATTAATTTAGTAATACTGACTTGGTACTTGTTTATTTCAGCATTTGGATTGTGTGAGGAGTATTCCTCCAGACTCATTACTATTTTATGGTTACTCTATTGTCTTTGTGTTGTGGTTCTTGTGTTAGCATTTCATAATTTACTTATTGCATGTTAATCGAATTTAATTAAAATTGACAACTCACTTTTTAAATATTTGGTGGCTAGTAATTAATAAGATGTTTTTGACAGTGATGCTATGAACTGAACCAACTTGGCATTTTGTATTAATTTAATAAAGGAGTAGCTACCCGATATTTAATTAGTCGGGGTGTCACATTAACTTGAATACTGGTGTCTTATTTAGACTTGGTAACAAGTATAATAATTCCTCAAAAAGATCTTTACATCATTATTGTATTGGTCACTACTAATATTTCTTCTCTACATGATATGTTCTTAAATTTCTGGGGTGTATCTTGAGTTTAGAGTGATGAGATTCTAATGATATCTCTCAACGTAGTGATTCACAAGGTCATATAATATATTTCTAAATTATTGGTTCATTTTTCTATCATATGATAACTCTTGGTTCTCATTCTGGTTTGTGTTCCATCACAAAGGTATATTGGAGACTGTCATTCTAATGTTTTCTTTTTCAGGTTTTGATAAATAATGATATTGGTGAGATTTGGAAAATTGCAGGTTTTTCTAATGTTCACATGGTTCTTTGATATACACAACATTCTATAAGGTCAGATGAGTAAGTTTCATAGTAAAGTAATGATATTAAGCGTCGGCTACAACCTTCATCTTTCTTAATGATAGTCTAACTTGGATTATATCATTTCTAAAGTTCATTCGTCATTTCTTCTTCCAACTCAAATTATATCGGGGTGAAGACGTATTTCAAACCTGGGTGGCTTGAAGTTACTTGGAATTTCCAATCGTCCATCAAAAGATTTGAGTCTCCTATATTTATCCAAAAGGTAACGCAAGTATAAAAATTAGAGAGTAATCTTAGATGAGGCTAGCTTAATATATTAAGTACTAGTAATAGGGTGAACGTAAGCAGGTGTAAAGGGTTATGAATTGATGATTATCTTAATTTGGGTGTTTATGATATACAAATAATAGCGAAATGTATAACAATTTCATATGCTAAAGCGTTCATTGATGTTTATTCCCAATCCGTTAGTGCTTTCGAATTCTAAAAGATCTAACGGGTAAGATGTTGAATAATCATTCTGGGATACCTAATAGGTACTCATAAGAAAGAATTCTAAAATTATATAGGCCACTACTTCTATTATCTGTTAAAGTATATTACATACATTTCAGGCAAGGTTCTAAAAAACGCGGGGCGTGATTGAGGCGTGGAGGCCAAGCCTTAAGCCTTAGAAGCCTAGGCGGGCCTAGGCGTAAAAAGTCGTTTAGGCCTTCTTAATTTTTTTAACCATAACAAGGCTATTAAAATATAAAAATTGCACATATCATAAAAATATGCTTGAATATATGAAAATTAAAATACTATCTGATTATTCTGGATAAGATAATGGTCCGGTTTGTAAACAAATTCTTTAAAAGGCGACATCGTTTCACTAAGGCAATGTTGTTTTTAGAAAAAAGTGCGCCTTAAGGGTTTTACCAAGAATAAGGCGTGAAAAGCGTAAGGCGAGGCGTTTCTCCCAAGCCTTAAGCCTAGGCGTGCCTAGGCGGGTTTTTTAGAACAGTGATTTAAGGTAATTGAACTATACCGAATAATGGAGTTAGCTAATCTAAAGTTTATTGTAATGTAATAGGAAAACATGTTGTCGAACGTAACTTGTCGTATGTGGTCATGGAATCTGTATTGTTAAAACATAAGGTTCCGGTACATGTCTATATATTTGTTTCCTAAACTAGTAATTTATTCTCTAATAATTCACAGTAAATTAATAACTAAAAGGAACAGGTAATCTGGGACAAAGGAATTTTAGATACTGCAAAACTCTGGTCTAGTAAAGTAAACAACTATTAGTTTATGCAAAGCTTAGGTTGTCTTGTTAATATATGCCAAAGTCATTAAAATGGATGGTTAACATTCACATGGTTTAGTCATATTTCTTCCCATGTAAAAGGATGAGGGAAACTATATGTCTTCTTAATTACCTGTCAGAATAAAAAGTCATATTATCTAATAACAATATTATTTGGTTTTCATATTAGGGTTCCTTTGTGAAAATGGATTATAGAAAAGATACATTTAGAATTATCCAAGTCATGGATAGGTGTGAGGTAAGCTTTCATGTAATTAAAAATAGGTTCGTTGTTTTGTATAAGAATTATATATGTTGATGGAGACCGTAATATTTCTGGTGATAATATTTTCAATAACATTCTAAGTCACGTTAAGATCGATAAATAATCTAACGTTTCTTACAAGGCATTGGGTATTGATTAAATAATCGTAAATCATAACTAAATTCATGTATATTTTGGGAAAATTATTTTGTTGCGATAAGATCCAATAAGTAATACCATTACATTCTAAGGAGTAGAACGGTCATTCGTAATATTCCTAATTCGTTCAAACTTTCTTCTAAAGAACTCCCAATATCCATTAACAATCTCATTGACTAGTTACTTATCTACTCTAGAATAGGTACCATTCTAACATAAGTAATTATCTCCTAATCTATGGGAATAATATGCAATATAAATGGAATGTAATGTGGAAGCTGATAATAAACTTCAATAGAGAAGTGAAATAACTTCCAAGAATGAAAGTTTTTAGAATCCCAAATGAAGTAAATCATTTTCAAGGGGAGTATCAATCGAATAATGTAGATAAAAGAACAGTGATGTACGTACAGACTTAAGGAGTATAGTGTATACATTCTCATCCTAAGATAATTATCTTAGTATGTCTATAAATCCTCAATCACATTATTGACAATCCCGAAATTCTTAATGATTCGTCCGATCTCGTACACTCTTAGTTTAAGAACTTATTCTCGCAATCCCTAAATACATAGAGTATGAATATCAATTATTCTTCATATCTTCCAAAACCTTTTCTTAATCAACATCCTGGTATTTCACATTTAATGTCAAGATCGATTTCCTTACTCTAGTCTAACCATCTTATTCTCACTATCCTAACTATCTAATCATTCACTTGATATTAATGCTAAACTAATGTCCCGCATCATCTACTTAACTAGTTGAGCTTTAATACCAACTATCACGTTCGGATTATCTGAGTGTGAGGGTTAACCCGATAGTTGTTGAATCATAAATAAATCTGATTACTAAAATAACTGAGGGATTTATGGATTCTCAAATGTGTTACAAATAAAATCTAGGAATAATACAAAAGTATTTCTCCTGCTAACTAGGTCCTTTTCTTTTAACCTGACGTTTCTTTGTCTCTATGTATCAGTTGATCTCTGAACCATTCATCATGGTCTAATTGTACATGTGTAACAACTGAAAATGAAGGAATAAGCAAAACTTTTCCTAATATATAATTCTAGTTCTATAACATTGTAAATACGAGAATAGCATAAATGAGTTTTAAATGCTTGAAATATAAAATAGTTTTTGGTAATCTGAGACAACATGAAATATAAACAGAACCAAATAGGGGTATACTGAAGTATTCGATATATATGGAAGAACTTTACGGTTATTATAACTGGATATGGTGTTTATCAAGTTATAAATAAGGTTCAGACTATAATATGATAACCTATAAATTATAATCTACAGGGGCTGGAAATGCGTAGACATACCGTTTTAATATCGCTAAAGGCATAAAATGCACTTGAACAGGTAATCCCTATAATTTGGGGAATAACCAAATAACTTGGCACACTTATCTTGAGTGGTACTGATACGTAGAGCATAACATCAAGGCACTCAACACCTGAGTCCTTTAGGCCAATTAGATTTATCGGGGGTTTACTAGGTCTAATCCCTGGTTTATATGGTATGCTATTAAAGGTTTCACTGATAATACTTATTAAAAGGAAGGATATGTTGCGAATCAGATAATTCAAACTAAAGTTTAATAACATGGAGGGTATCACTACACAAAAAACAGGAAACTGGCACGGTTTAAAACAGTGCCAGATGCAATCTGGCACGGTTAAAAACTGTGCCAGAATCAGGGGTGAGAGATTTTCTGGAGCGGTTTAAAACCATGCCAGATTTCCCAAACTGGCACGCTTTTGGCACACTTTTAACCTGTGCCAATTTTTAATCTAGCATGCTTTTGACATGCTTTTAAACCCTTCTAGATGTGAAATCTAGCACGCTTTTGGCACATGTTTAAACCATGCCTAATTCTCTATTTTCTAGTATGCTTTTGGCACGGTTATAAAGCATGCCAGATTATTTTATAAGTGTGCTCATTTTTATTAATTGTTAATGTTTGGCACGGTTTTAAACCGTGCCATATTTTTCCATTGATTAAAAATAATAATAATAATAATAATAATAATAATAATAATAATGATAATAATAATAATAATAATAATAATAATAATAATAATAATAATAATAATAATAATAATAATAATAATAATAATAATAATAATAATAATAATAATAGGAAACAAATCTGGAAAATCAGCATATTCCAAATCTGGTAGGAAAAATATTTATTATTTGCAAAAAAAAATAAAATTCACAAATTATGAATATCGTAGGTTGATAAATTAATATGCATACAAACTGCAAAAAATTACAAGAGTTAATACCAATATAAAGCCCGCACGGCCATAAAAGTCGACAATAATTTTAAAAAATTACAAGAGTTAATAGTTTCAAGGTTAAAAAAAATTGGGCAGGGTTTTCTCTGTTTTTTGAACATTCCAAAACCTGCTAACATAAAATATGCCAATATAAAACCCACACGGTCATAAAAGTCAACAATAAAATTACTACAGCCAGGATGGCCATAAAAGTAAATAATAAAACTACTAAAGCCTGCTCGGCCATAACAAAAAAATAGAATACTGAATATTAACGACATTAAATAAATAAACCCCCTGTTGTAAAGCATTGACTTCTTCGTTTGTTCCCAGTGGATAAAATCTAGCGATTGAATGTCATCCTATAAAAAAATAGGACACAAAAAAGATACAATATTAGTAACCAAGCCATTTTAAAAAGAATCGTATTCAAGTAGAAAAATTGCATATACAAGTTATAATTATTATTATATTCTCACACTGAAAGTCTTGTGAGTACGTGGTTAGTTCATACGAGTTACATTAATCTCATACGATGTGTTAGTACCTCTTACGGGGCTGATTGGGGGTTGGTTTGAATTTTCATCCTTTAACGGCTTATTTTTAAGCCTAATCTAGAAATTTTCAAATTATCGTCATATGCTCCAATCGGGAGACCCGTGACTACGCGGTCAGTTCCTACGAGTTACATTGCTCCCGCGTGAGGTGTTCATGCCTCTTACGAGGCCGTTTGGGGGCTGATTTGGGTTTTCACTCTTTAACGGCTTGTTTTTAAGTTTAATCTAGATATTTTCAAATTATCATCATATAGTCAAACCGAGAGACTCGTGACTACGCGGTCAGTTCCTACGAGTTACATTGGTCTCGTGTGAGGTGTTAGTGCCTATTACGGGGACGTTTGGGGTTGATTTGGGTTTTCACCCTTTAACGCCTTGTTTTTAAGTTTAATCCTGATATTTTCAAATTATCATCATATTCTCAAACCGGGAGACCCGTGACTACGCGGTCAGTTCCTACGAGTTACATTGGTCCCGTGCGAGGTGTTAGTGCCTCTTACAGGGCCGTCTGGGGCTGAACTGGGTTTTCACCCTTTAACGACTTATTTTTAAGCCTAATCTAAATATTTTCAAATTATCATCATATTCATAAATCGGGAGACCCGTGAATACACGGTCAGTTCATACGAGTTACATTGGTCCCGCACGATGTGTTAGTGCCTCTTACGGGGCCGTTTGGGTGTTGGTTTGGGTTATCACCCTTTAATGACTTGTTTTTAAGTTTAATATAGATATTTTCAAATTATCGTCAGATTCTCAAATCGAGAGACCCGTGACTAGGTGGTCAGTTCGTACGAGTTACATTAGTCCCGTGTGAGGTGTTCGCGCCTCTTACGAGGCCGTTTGGGGGTTGAATTGGGGTTTCACCCTTTAATGGCTTGTTTTAAGCCTAATCTAGATATTTTCAAATGATCGTCATATTCATAAACCGGGAGACCTTTGAATACACGGTCAGTTCCAACGAGTTACATTGGTCCCGTGCGAGGTGTTAGTGCCGCTTACGAGGCCGTTTGGGGGTTGGTTTATGTTTTCACCCTATAACGCCTTGTTTTTAAGTTTAAGGATATTTTCAAATTAACGTCATATTCGCAAACCGGGAGACCCGTGACTACGCGGTCAGTTCCTACGAGTTACAATGGTCCCGTACGAGGTGTTCGTGCCTCTTACAGGGCCATCTGGGAGCCCTTTAACAGCTTATTTTTAAGCCTAATCTAGATATTTTCAAATTGGGCTTAATTTTGTTCATCTAAATGGGATATAAAATCAAATAATTTATCCTAAGTATGTTAAGTGTGTAATAATTCGTGGTCCCTACCTAAAAGGAGTATAATTTTTTCTTGTTGAGATAAGATAAAAATATTAATTAGCGAAATGTTATGTTGAAAACTTTGGTGTGTGGTGCAGGGTACACTATCATTTGTCTATACGGAATATGCCGGGGGTAGGGGCCTTAGTGAGGATGATATTTCGATGTTTGGATCGCAAGGAACGAGTATTTAAGTAATTTTAAGCATTATGTATACCGTGTTTAAATATCCATGGTACTCCCAAGCTTACATTCTAAATTTTTTAATCTAGTTTTGAGCATCATATATACCGTGTTTAAATATCCATGCTACACCCAAGCATACATTCTAAATTTTTTTTATCTATGATTTTTGTGTTAGGCACTTAGTATTGGAGTGCCTAGGTTTTTTGTAGATGTGTTAGAGATTGAGCAAATCAATAGCTTTATAGCAGACATGTTTTTTTTCTCATTTTTTGTTGTTATTCTCTTATTCTCTTCAAAACAAAAATTGGGCATAAGATTTGGAGTCTAGGACGCTTAAGCACCCTAAAAGAGTACGCGAGAGCGCATTAAGTATCATTGATCTGTGCACCAAACAAGAGATACGCACACATACACTATAATTAAAAAGATGTTAAATGTACATAACAAGTGATAAACATACCTTTAGTGTATTGCTAGCCTTCTACATTCTTCTTGTTAGCAACTGGCCCAATACGCATGGCCCTGGTTGAGCAATACCTTCCATTCATCTTAGTCATAGCACGTAATTTCTTGCATTCATCTCCAAACTCAACAAACCCATAACCCTTTGTGTGCCTAGTGGCCATATCTGTTACAACCTTTGCCCCTTGACTGAAGAATAGTGAGCCCTAAATGTCTCTTGCAACATGTAATCTGTAACATCAGCTTCCAAGTCCCCAACGAATATAGAGAAATTTGGCACATCATCTGTACATTTTTCACCCACGCCAAATGATGCCCAATTCAGTCTGAAATTCTGCTCGACATTTGGCATCAGTGTACCGTTATACGTCTATAAACTCCTTTCTGCAGTAGCATGACTAGCAAACTCAATGAAGCCTAGCCTTCTGATTGAACCGTTTGCTTCTTACAGATAACTTTCGTAGAAACCACCTCCAAGAAGTTTTCTTGTTACTGATCTTCTACACATAGCATATGAAGAGACAACCAACATATCAATGCAAAGATACTTTGTAACTAGAAGCAGAAAAAAAGATAAAAATGTGAAACAATAACGTAAATGCACATGCGGGTGTGTGTGTATATACACACACGCGTTTGATATGTTTCTCTCGATATAAAACAATAGTTTTCTACTCAAATCTTTCACTTATGTGCGCACCACCAAGCAATTATAAAAAAATTACTTCAATATTCTTACAAGGATTTTGATCCAAACAAAACTTTATTATTTACTACCCAACAGATGTGAAAACAATCAACAAACATCAATACACATGTAACACAAACATAACGAAAAAAGGAAATTCATGTGCAACGGGAGCGCATGTACATGCATATATATATTTGCGTTTGTTTCTATCGATATAAAACAAGAGTTTTCAATTAAAACCTAACTTGTAAACAATTTACTTTTTATCTTTTTAGTTCTTGCAAGACTCTCTAGACAAAGAAAGAACAAAACAACATTTACGTGTAAGTGAAAACACAAAAAGTAAGATAGTAAATTATAATTGCAAACAAGTTACTTTAATCTTCTATCCAAAAACATAAAAACTATTAGAACTCATCCATCCAATCAATCGCTTCCCTTTCACAGGAATTATACTAAGGGGAGAATCAAGGGAACACCTATTGGGTACTTCTTGTTTAATTTTGTAGTTTTTTTCAATGTGATTTTACGTTTTTAGTTTTCTCAAAGATTATTTATGTTTCTTTGACAACTTTTATCTTTTCGTGGTTACTTATCCTGCAGAATATGGAGATCTTCTCTAGAAAAATTATAGTCCCCCTTATTTAACTAAGGCTATGAACCAACTTAAACAAAGAAGAAAATAACCTGCGAAACGATTCACTTGAAAAAGAATATAAAAGAACATATAAATTTGACTAAGGATATTAAATGAAACAAAGAGATTTTGATGTTGCTGTCACCTCTAGGCCTATTTGTGGCTTGAATTTAACATCGTTAGGCTCGCTGCTGGGCATATGCTCCATGTGCCACAAATCAATAGGGCATGTCTTGATATATTTTGGATTCCCCGGGTAAGAGCATATTAGTTCAAGTGGGATAATGTTTCTCTCTCCGCGAGGGCTGCCTTAGCAAGTGCTGGTCTGCGACAGGTGGCGGGGGAAAGGGCTGTCGCACCTCAGTGCTGCCATGGTTCTTAGGAGCCACTGCCAGGCCCAATAGGGCTGAGGCTAGTGCCTAGACGGCTTGGACGTTGTCGACGGTTTCTTCGACGATGGCTCGAGATGTTTCGACACAAAAATCAGCCAACATCTTGGCAAAACTTGTGTGGAGCAAAAAAGTTAATACAACTAAAGCTTGAAAATAAAGTTCAAGAGTATGTAATGTTTATTAGTCATCAAAGAAGTATTACAATAAAAAAGTGTTTGTAATGTTAAAAAAGTCAAAATACAGCAAAGTTAATCAATTTTTAAAAGTTGTGTTTCAGTGTTGAATAAGACTAGAGGAATATTTGTTCCTGGAATGAAACAAGGGACCAAAAAGGAATGATTCAAAAGTAAAGCAAAACTAATATACAAAAAAATACTTCCTTTCTTTTACTCACGCCTAGATAATTGAGGGTGGATTGAAGGATTAATTTAATTGTACATCAGAAGCAAAAGTAAAACACACACTTAGGAATTGTGTCAAGCACCTGAGAGAAATAGTTTCTCTAACACTACACTAAAAACGAACTTCTAATGCCCTTAGGACAATGGAACATAAGTCACCAGTCAACATATACACGCCAATGAAAAAACTAACTCAATTAGGATTAATTAAGTAAAATGAAAAAAATTACTCAAACACTATGACAAACACCTAAAACCCACAATTATCCTAAAATTAGATCAATGGAACGAATTTAAGCTAAAATCGCCTATTATAAATTGTGCGCCATTAGTAAACTACACATCCTACTGCAAAAGTAAAAACAAGAGGTTATATACGCTTTTTAATAGTTGTTCTACACAAATTTTAGATTCTTGGTAGACATCACGAAGACCCTCAATTTTTTTAATGTTCAATGGCCATTCCCTCTATTTCGTTGGCTCAAATTAATTACAAATAGCGTTTTTTAGAAATCAAGGAAGTGCTTTTATTGGTGGTGTCTTTAGAACCTACTAAAGCTTTGTCAAATGGGCATTTTGCTCTTTAAGTGTTGTTCATACAGCCTTGTAAGGACCTTATATTCATGTATTATGTATATGTCTTTTTATCATGCTTTGAGTACAAGGTGGTGTAGTGTATACACTACAATCCGGATAATATAATATGTATATGTTATTGAACAATGATTTATACTATTCCTCATCAATCATATTTATATTATCTGAGTGTCAATATCCTTACGCTGAATATAAAATTAATGTTTGTGATACCATAAAATTAAAATAAAGTTGAAAATTCCCTTCCTTATTTGGACAATAAACCAGTTGTCATGCCACTTCCAATATTAGTCAACACAAAATAACAATTTGTCCAACACCTGCATAATCATATTTTTAATTAAAATGGTTCCTAATAATATCTCATTTGGTGTCGTAACAAGTTCAAAAATATTTTTTAAAAGAAAAGGAACAATTTTTTTAGAAAATTGGCAAGGAGTCCAAATATATTCAAAAAATATACGATTACTCGTACGTGTCAGGATTTCGTGTTTACGAATATTTTTATATGTAAATGAGTATAAAAAATAAATAGGTATTGTTAGGGTAAAAATAATCACAGTAGCTAATACCAAATTGAAATTACACTTCCCAAACATCTAAATCGCAACGGGATGGAATTCAAAAAAAAAAAAATAACAACATACCAATAATCTCAGATCCATAAGTCCACATATGTATGTCAACATATATGAATTTATATAAAAACAAAAAGAAAAAGGAAAGAAAACAGTAGAAAAACCCATATCGTGTTTGTTGTTGTCGCCAGCCCACAACCATAGCAGGGGTGGGGGTCAACCGCTCAACCACACACATATAGAGGCACGAATAAGTCCATATGCACACACACATATGTATACAAGATCTTTAAGCTTCATTCCATGGATGGAGTAATAAAAGAAAATAATTTTTAGATGAAGAAGAAAGACAGGTCAAGGCTGTCGGCGACGGGGTCAGGGAAGGGGGTGAAGTTGGCGGTGGAAGGGCTTGGGGAGAGATACGACGAGGTAAGGGGTAATCGATTTTGTGGGTTTTTTTTAGAGAAAAATCTTGTTTTGAAAGAGAGATTGTGAATTTGTTTTTACAACCACCACCAATAACAAATAAGGGTTGGCTCCCTTTACATATTAGGTTTAAAATTCTATTTTTGGTTATTCTTATTTTAACCACACAAGATTTAGAAATTTAATGTATTAACTAATCCTTTGGTAAATTATTAAATAACTACTCTAGCTTTATATTTGAGTCTTGCTAGATCATCTCGTGTTCAAATTTTTACTAAAAAATAATTAAAGTACTAACTAAATCCTTAATACCTACACTTAAAAATTTATAAAAATCACTACTTGGCTTAAAATTTATATTTTGATTCATCGAAACTAGTTTAATTAATAAAATATATTTAGGGTTATTACACTCACACTCCCATTGCCATCAAGCTAGATTTCCCTACACGAACAACATGACCGAATACGAGGCATGCATGGTAGGCCTCAAAGTTGCTCTCAAGAACGGAATCTGATACCTAGATTTCTATGGGGATTTAGATCCCATCATCGGTTAAGTACTCGAAAGATGGAAAAACAAGTATATAAACTCTTACCCTTCCATGCCCACCTAGAAGATTTGGCCTCCCAATTCCAAGATATCAACTTCCATTACCTACCCCCGAGCAAAGAATAACTTAGCCGATGCCCTTGCTAATTTTGCCTCCATGATTGACATGCCCAAAGGAATAACAATATCCCCCTTCCTAGTCTAAAAAGAAAGTTAAACTTACCCACTACTACCAATTAAGCTCGTTATAGAAGAAGATCCTGATATAGCCGATTACTACTACTATGATATTTAGCACCTCCTCAATCACGATACATACCCATTAGATTTTAACAAGAAAGATCGAGATACCCTCCATAAAACGCCTATCTAGTACATTGTCTGTGACAAGGTACTGTTCATGAGACTCTTCGATGGAACCCATATACATTACATCGCAGGGGCTAATATTGAAGAGATGATGCATAAAATTCACAACGGTGAGTGCAAACCCCACATGAGTGGTGATATTATCGCCAAGAAGATTATACAATAGGGTTACTATTGGACTACCATGGTTCGGGAATACACAACCTATGTTCGGAGATCCTTAAACGGAAATAGTTTTCCAATATCCAGTAATTGCCTCTATGGGAATTGTGTAACATTACTTCTCCCAAGTCGTTCTCCACATGGGGCATTGACATCATAGGGAAACTTTCACCCAAAGCCTCCAATGGGGATGAATTCATCTTGGTGGACATTGAGTAGTTTATCAAATAGGTCAAAGCCAAGTCATATGCAGTGCTGAATACCAAAAAGGTAGCCAAGTTCATTTGAAAAAATATCATCTATTGATATAGTGTCCCACACGACATAAGATTCGATAACGGGTTAAATTTCGAGGCAGAAGTCATATAATAAGTCGATGAGTATGGGATTTAAAGACACAAATCTTCTCCCTACCGACCTCAAACCAACTATACAGTCGAAGATGCTAATAAAAACCTCAAAGCCATCATCAGTAAAATGACAAAGAGTTGCTGAGATTGGGTCAATCGGATCCCTTTCGACATCTAGGGCTATCGAACTTCAGTTTGAGCATCTACTGGGACTACCCCTTGATCTTTGGTATACGACACGGAAGCAGTCCTACCAGTTGATTTGGAAATTCCTTCACTATGAATCCTGCTTGAAAGCATAGTCAGCAAAGAAGACTGCCATCAGAGCCATCTTAAAGAGTTGTCAATCTTTGATGAAAGGAGACTGAAGGATCTATATCATATACAAAGGTACCATCGCCGAATAAAATGATCATTCAAGGTGATAATAGAGGACCGTAGGTTTCGAGAAGGGGATTTAGACCTTAAAGAAACTGTAGAGACCATTTGGGAGCCCATAGGAAAATTCAAGCCTAATTGTAGTGTCCCATACATTGTTAAGAAGATCTTATTCGGTGGCGCTTCTATGCTTATCGACCTCGATGGGGAATGTGATACCCCGCCCAATTAAATAAAGGGTGATCAGTCCTGTACCAATTTAAAACAGAATGTTCGGTTGGTTCAATCTTAGCATCACCGTCGAAAACCTTTTTAACATATTAATCACCTAATATAAAATTAAGCTAGGTGTCAAAACATTTCCAATTTAGTAAAACCAAGTAAATCCATTTTCATTCAGTCTTAAAATATAAACCATTTACCACACATAGGAATACAATAAATACTGAACATGAATCAAGCACTGAAAAAAATATGACTGGGTAAAACCTCCCAATTCAAAACTCCAAACCATAAAATAAACTGAATACAATAACTCTGATGTAGAACTAAAAGTGGGTGACATATGCCCTAGATAAGAAGTCCAGATGAAACTGAATGGAAAAGATAGGTGCGTTTACTACAAGGACCTAAATCTTCCACAACATCTGCATCACGTCAAGCAATCCAAATCTCTAAATCTGGTACCCCTATGGCTGAGTACCTGATATATATATATATATATATATATATATATATATATATATATATATATATATATATATATATGGCAAAAGAGAGAAGATATATAAGAAACGGGTCAGAGCCCGAGGTTTAAAAATGATTTAGCAAGTATTTAAAATTGGTTCTTAAAACAAGTCTTATACGCATGTTAGTTATCGAACTCTCACATGAGATTTTCACGTCTCCTCTATTGTGCACACCTGATGTACATCTAATCTCCCCCTATTTATACCCCGCAGTCTAACTAGTCAGAAACAATACTAATGCTAACTATGCTCAATAGTAGTATTCCCGTATCGCCCATACAATAGGCTATTCAAATAGTTTATCTCACATACTAAGTTTCATTATACACCGTTTGAATGGTCAATGTTTTATCTACTAAGATTATTTCATTTCTAATTCCCATTTTATCTACTAATCTCACAAGGTAGGAAGTTACCCAAGTACACTCATACATATACATAGTCTCATCATCCCTATATATATACACTAATCCTGCACCCTTGGGATAAGACCCATTAGTGCACCTATCAAGAAAATCCTGTATCCCAGAGTTAGCACCCATTAATGAACCTATCAATAAGAATCTAGTACCCCAGGTTATCATCCATTAGTGAGACTATTAAGAGAATCCTGCATCCCCAGGTTAACACCCATTAATGCACCTATCAATAATAATCCAGCACCCCCGGGTTATCACCCATTAGTGCACCTATCAATAATCATCCTTGTACCCTCGGGTTATCACCCATTTGTACACTTAACAATAGAGCCTCTGCACCCCCGAGTTATCAATTAGTGCGCTTAATAATAATATCTCATAATAGGCATACACACATCCAATTAGAATTTATATGTATTTCTCCACCCTACAGATATAATTCTCATACGTATTTTAATCTCAACTTACGTATAATATAAATATTTAGATTACTATCTCTCTCGTAATCTCCAAGGTACAGTTTCTCTCTACCAAAATAATTACAGTATTAATTCTCACATACTTTCTCGAAATTCGGTCCTGTTTATGGCAGTTTCTCTCAGTCCAATAAACCAGTAAACTCAAAACTGGTCCTAAGAAAATTTCCCAAAAATTATCCACGTCGTTCGAACCATAAGGGTTGTCGCTCGAACGATTGCCACGTGTCATTCGAGCGACTTTGCATGAGATATAGTCTCACTCGAACGAGACTTCGCGTAACTTCCCGCGACGTGCACTAGTCGTCCCCTTTGCCCAGAATTCAGCGCTTTCACCATTTTTGAACCTAAAAACCTCTAATATTCACCACCCAACACCTCATCATCAATACCCATCAACACATAGCAGGTTATAACTCATTCTGAACATCCTAGGATCATTAATTCGTCAATAATCATCATAATTATATAAAATCCCCAAATTAATTCATATTGACCCTAGTTTCCAAATTTTTAGTTAAAGAACCAAATAAACCTAGATTCGTTCATCAATATGTAATTCAATTTCATGATTAATTGTCTACATACATAAAGTAATTTCAACCACTAATAAACCCAGTCCTTAATCATAATTTAAATCTTGATTTTTCACCCAATTAAAATGCAAATCATGATTAATTTCACCTATTCTAACATGAGTATGATTATTGCTAAAAGAAAACAAGTAATAAACACTTGCCTCGAATATGACGGTCTGATCCGTTGGTGATGTTGGTAGATACGCGTTTCTCTCTTCTCGATCTACGCGTTGATGGTGGTGGTTGTGAAAGGTGGTAATAATTTGGTCGTCCATCTTGGGAATTGGTTCTCCCTCACACCCTCTATGGCCATTCTTTCCTTTAGGTGTCTCACAACCCTAAAGGACTGTTCTTTGCTGATAAAATAGTTCCCAATTTTCTTCCATTAATTAAATCCAAAAATAAAATTTACCATAATGCCCTCTCGGGACGCCAGTTAGGCCTAAAATTGCCTTGGGACCCAAACTAAACACATGGGTATACTATTTTGACTATCTCGACCCTCCTGGACTCAACGGCGCACTCAAAATGACCATATGAGTTAAATAAAAATAATTTCTCTTTATATTCCAATCAATTAGTACCGACAAGGCTCACACGCACGTTAGACTTAAATTACCAAATAGTTGTATTTCTCACTTCCAATAATTTATCAAATATTATTATTCCATATTACATATCACACAGTAATATTCAATAATTCTCAACAATAAATATTAACCCTTGGCACGCTAGTTAAAATTATTTTAATCCGGATTAATTAACAATTAAATTCTCACTTTGTAATTCCATTAATCCAACAATAATAATAAATTCAACAATTATTTAAATCATGAAAAATACGGGGTGTTAGAGGGAAGAGATGGCCCGTCCGGTCAACTTGGACCGTTTTAAGAAATTTTATCCTTACTCAAAATCTCAGCACGCTTTGACTCTTCTCGTCTCCATTCTATTCCAAAAAAAATTCTTCATTTCCCTCCACTCAGAACTACGTAGGGACCAATCCTCTAAAAATATTTTTTCTGTAAAAAATGAAACTAATTTTTTTTCAAAATCCCCAAAGGTGTGTAGGCATCTCATACACTTTACATGAGCATGAACACCTTCTTTCACACAAAATTCTATTCTTTTCTTATATCCGAGAACGACAGTTCATTTTTATCATTGATATGAACAAAAGGATTATGTATGGATTATCGATTGGTATAGATAATTCAAACGCCAATGCTCATTAAAAGGCCCAACAATATAATTAATTTTTTTCTTTTATTCCAAAAATTAAAAATTTCAGTTCAATTATATCAGCATAGGGAGTCAAACAACTTCCGCCGCCAAACAAACATAAACCAAAATTACTCCTAAACAATCTACAACCTTCCCAAATTTATTCCCAACAAACCTGAAAACAACAAGATACATAACGAAACACACCACCATTACAAAAGCTTCATAAAAAAAATTTCCAGAGGCCCTACCCGCAGTTGCTAGAAGATCCAGCCTCATCATCATCATCATCATCTACATCTTCGAGTCCATAAACTTTCCCTGCTTGGATGGAATACCGAAGGCACTCTATGAAATGGTAAGCGAAGAGTAACTTGGAAAAATAACAACACCGCCCTCCATGGTGACAAACATGGCAAGCCACTGTCAGTCTCCTTGAACAACATCTTACCCACTACTTTCCTCCACAACCATTTTATGAAGTACGAAGAAACATACCAAAATCTACCAACATATTGGGAAGGATAGTTCGGCAACTGACGATTCTTCCATAGAGAGCCCAACCCCATATGAACGTGTTCTGTCAAATCCTCAAGAGGAAAAAAGTCTAGAACACGAGAAGGGACAATCTATTCCCATCCAAATTGATGCAGGAGCTTCTAGGGAATGTAGAAAGAGGTATGTCAGAGACCAACCAATCGAACATACTGATCTCCCCCATTTCTAGAATAGGTTGTAGCTCCCCCCCCACCAGGGTACCCACCAGTGCAGTCACCAAGCTCCGTGCTCCACAAACTAATTTTCCCAGTTCTCGACATTCAGGCAAAAACTAATAAAGTAGCAAGTGAAGAAATTTGGTAAAGGCGCTAATGTATATTCAGGATGGACTGCTAAACATAATCTCTTAGACAACCACATGAACAGTATAACTAGGCTACCCCTCCAAAAATCAGAACAACCTTCCCGTCAAGCATCTAGACCATTCAGGGTCTCCGCCAGTATTACCATCGCAAGATTATGGTGGTATGACATCAATGCTATAATAACTGCTAATTGAGGATCTAACATTAGGTCCCCAATCACTTGTAATAGCTTTGAAGTTTAGCTAATGGAAACATCTCCAATATCATTACAGTCTCTTTAACATAATAGATTCAACAAAATCCAATGAAGGAGGCAAACTCCACTTTAGAACCAATCTTTCTATCTCCTCTTCCTTATACCAACCAAGCTTTCAAGGCCTTCCTTCACTCAAAAATTCTGAAAAACTCACTTTTTACTTTTTTTGAAAAGAAATCCGTTCAAAATGGAAGATCTTTTTCAACCAATCCATCGAGGTCGTCTTCTACTCAAACATAATCAAACATTTCCAAAAACACACTCTTTTTATTCTTTCTCTGAAATTAAAACTCAACGGTAAAAAAATGTAGAGTAAGCCATTAAATCAAGATAATCAAATGAAATATGCATACCTTTTTGCATTTTTTATTCTTTTTTTAGGTATGATGCTGTTACATGAAGTATGCAAGGGCTAACCTCCACCAGTAAATAAGGAATCCCGAGGGGAAACAACCAAAATTGGATATCACCTCATCTAATGTACCCAAACTAATGTACCCAAACTCAAACGCCATAAATCGCTGTAGATGTGCATTCCTCCCGGACATCGCTTGGTGCTGGATGGCCATCAACTAGGGATAGAAGGTCACCTGCAAGATCCCCAGTCAAAAATAAATAAATGAAAAAGGGCATTGAAGAAAGGTGGTCTCAAGAGGAAAGAAGAATTTACCCGATCGTCATTATCTCTTAATCTGCCTGAGGTAGTCCAAAAGATTGTGCCGCTACCGTTTGGCATCCCTACACCCTACTAGTTAGCATGTCCCTAAAATTTGGTACAAAAATTCCCCAAAAATGTCAAAAAATCCCGAGAAAATTCATAAAATTACGAAATGAGTTTTCACTAAGAAAAACATTTTTTAAAGCCTAAAAAATCTCAGACTAAATTTATACCACATTTTCTCTCATAATTATTTCCCAATAGGAATTCCCAAATCCAATTGGATATATCCTCAGAAACATCTCCAAGGTACTGTAATAACCCGTATTTTTATGACTTTCAAACTTGGGGGATTTATTAAATTTAATCAGAGATATTAATTTAATATTAATCCCAGAATCATTTAAATATTTACTAGCGTAATGAGAGTTAGTAATTATTAGAATCTTGTTATAAATTACTTTACGGGTAAAGTAAGATGTGCAATTAAATTTAGTAATATTATCACGAGAATCGAATTTAATAATTTTGGATATTTTATCGGGACGCGCATGTGTCGTGTCGGGATTAAATTCGAATTATTAACACTGAATAAATTATAAGTCACTCGTATGATCATTTTGAGTGTGGCAAAGTGTCCAGAAGGGTCGATATAGTCAAAATAATGTACCCGGAGGTTTAGTTTGAGTCTCAGGGCGTTCTTAGGCCATATTAGCATCCCGGGAGGGCGTTTTAGACATTTTGTATTTTTGGGCATGGAAACCCACGAATTTTCTAAGGTTTTATCAGATGTTAGGGGTTTTCTTCTAGGGTTAACATAACCAAAAACCAAGAACGTCCATTGGAGAGGAAGAGGAAAAGCTTACCAAGGAGTTCTAGGCCAACAACTCCACCGTTTGCACCGCCGTCACCACCAAATTGTAGATCGCGCGACGAGGATCACAACCACACCAATTTCTTCCACAAATCAGAAACAAAGATTTCCAGGCAAGTATCTATCTTGCTTTATTTTATTTGATGCTTCAGTTATATTAGTCTAGGGTTGATTAAAACTATTTTTCGTGAAAGAAAATCATATTGGAGGCTAGAATTTACATGTTGTAGAGGTGAAAATCATATTCTGGAAATCTATTTTATATGTAGAGGTTGAACCAAGAATTTGCATTGAGTTAGGAGTACAAAATATGGAAAAAGAATGGGAAGAACTAAGTTAAAGAAAATATTAGGGTTCTTGAGACTTATATAGATTTTGGCCCTTTAATTCGTTATACTTGATGGAAAGTCACATGTCTTATGTAGAATATTATTTAATTGGGTATATAACACTTGTAGTATCATATGTTGGGAGTTTTGGAGTCAAAGATGATGATTTGGATGAGTTTGGAATAGGATTCCCGTAACTGTTATTTCTGCAGTTTTGCCATAACTGCTTTGATCGACCGATCGACCAAAGAGCATCGATCGATCGATGATCGATTGATCTACCCACTTCCATCGATCGATCGACCCCTCTTGGAAAATTTGTATTCTTCTTTTGAATAGTTATTTCGATTACAATGAGTGGTAACCTTTGAACATTATTGTTAGAACATTTTGGGACATAAAGAGGACCAGTAAGACTTTGTAAAAATGGAGCATTTAATGTAAAGACGAAAATAGTGTTAACGGGGAGTGATTTACACTTAAGGAATAATGGGAACATGTGTCTAAAGGAGTGAGGCTCGTAAGGAAGTTACGTTGTAAAATAAGAGAGTACCTACTGAAATTATGCTTAGGGAGATAAGATACTACGAGTGATGCAAAGTAAGTTTGGGATGATCCAATAAATAAGAATAAAAAAGATGAGCCATTATACGGGATAATCTAATAATGTGTACTAAGAACGAATATTATAAGTATGGGTCATGAGTGTACCTAATTTAGAAATGGGAATGGTAGTATTCATATATATAACTCTGTTTGTGCATATACTATATATGTGTAAAAGTCATGCCCGCGCTACTTGCTATCACTGAGGTTACCGCGCCGGGACAATCTTATCTGGATGGGACTTTTATGGGGGTTATTGACTTGTAACCTAGAACATAGGAATTCTTGGTACAGGATATCTGATTGATAGTCAGGCGGTCCTAAGAGACGTGAGGTTATGTGCTGACCTCTTAGTGACTTGGAACTATACTTTGCCTCAATTCGTATGTGTTTTGTGTTAATACAGTTCAAGAGTGATTCTGAACTAGTATATCTCTTAGTACGAGTGATACGGGGACTTGATAGCAGAGTATGCCAGCACCATAAATTTTATGTGGGGTGTCGATAGTGTATATATATATATATATATAGGGAGTGGTTCACAAGTGGACGAAAAGAATGGACTTTTAAATGGACCTTAACAAAAAACACATAATAACACATTAATTTTAATTTCTATAGTGTAATTGGTCCGCGCCAGCGGCACCCGAGACCACACCTTTATCCCACTACCCCCCACCGCCCCCCCACCCCCACACCATAGCAGCCCTTGTGGCAGCCCTTATGACAGCAGGGCTGCCATGGGGGTGGGGGTGGGAGGGTGGGGGTGGTGGGCGTGTGTGGGGGGGTGGGTGATCGATTGACACACGTATTTGGTGCTGCTGGCGGGGACCAATTACACTATAGGAATTAAAATTAATGTGTTATTATGTGTTTTTTGTTAAGGTCCATTAAAAAGTCCATTCTTTTGGTCCAATTATGAACCTCTCTCTCTCTCTCTCTATATATATATATATATATAGACTTGAAATTGGTAACTTTCTATTGTGACTAAAAGTAGTAAGTAATGAATAAACATTCCGACTTTATTGTAAGTGTTTGAAAAGTTTGAGGAAATACTGAAGGACTTTATAATGAAATGATAGTTATGTAAAAACCTCATTTTCAAAGAAATTAATTATCTTAGCCCTAGTAATTGTCGGCATGAAACCCTATGAGGAATTTAAGATAAGCTAAACTAGTGGGGATTAATAGTGCAGTAGGTGTGCACATTAGAAGAGAGGTGAAAATTTCTCAAGAGAGTGTCGCATACTAATATGATTGTTGTATTAGCCGGTAAGCATTTTAAATACTTGCTAAACTGAATTTTTAAACTGTTTTACAATCGGGCTCTGACCCGTTTCCTGTTACCGCCATTTTTCCTTATTCAGTTGGTTTTGTCAGAGACTATGATTCATTTATTTTCAGTATTTTTATTTTGGGATTTGTTACTGCCAGTCTAGTTATTTGTGTGACTCTTAAACTATGAATTATGAAAGGTTTTTATTATTAGGATTAAATTAAATATGGAAATAATGTTTTAACTGTTTTGACACTTAGCTTAATTATTTAGGGTGTTTAATTTGAAAAGTTATTTTATGACAGTGATGTTAAGAATGAACCAACCGTTCACCTTGGTTATAATTTAATAAAGTACTGATCACCCGGTATTTAATTCGGCGGGGTGTTACAGGTGGTATCAGAGCATCAGGTTCTAGTGTCCTTTAGGATCAGTACGGCTTATTTCTCTTTCATCTTCGCGTCCTTGATATAGAGCCTTATTTTTAGGATTGTTGTATTCTTGCATTTACATTTACGTCTTCAACTATTTGAGATTTTCTAATAACTATAGACTAATAAACTTCCTTCTCATTTCAGATGCCTCTGAGACGCGCTCCCAAAGACAAACGTGCCCAGGCCGAGCAGCTAGCAGCTCCGACTCACAGAGTGATGAACGTAATAGAGGTTGCCGCTATCATTGCCCAGGAGGATAACGCCGCATTAGCAGTAGTGCAGTAGGCTCCACCCCAGGTTCAGGAAGTGGTGCCAGTACCAGCACACCTTCCATTTGCATGGGAGCGGGTTAGGGATGCCTTACAGAAGGCACATCCCCCCAGAGTTTGCAAGTAGTTCGGATATCATTATAGCCAGCCAATGGAAGAAAGATATCCAGAAGCATGTGCGCATATACGAGTGCACGGACGTGAAGAAATAACTGTTGGCTTCCTTCGAGCTAGTGGGAGCTGCTTTGCAGTGGTGGGAATCCACCACCACCTTGGAGGAGAGGGACATTATCACTATTCAGTCATTTTGGGCACGGTTTGACCACAAATACTTTCCATCCCTCGTGCACACTGAGATGAGTCGGAGATTACTAAATCTGAAATAGGAGAATACGACTGTTTCTAAGTACGAGGAAGAGTTCACTAGAATTTTCACTATAGTGCCAGATGAGGCACCCACTGAGGGGAAGAAGATACTATTGTTTTTGGGCGGGTTGGCCTGGAGGATCCGTCAGCACCTCATACGTAATCTGTCACTGAGTACCTACACGGATGTACTCAATGCTGCTTTGTTACACTACCAGGATCACCGCTTCCATCAGCAGGGAAGCAAACGAGCAGGAGAGTCCAGCTAGTAGGGCAGGATAGGGGTAGTAGTATTGGTGGAGCACCGGCATCTCAGGGGAAGACTCATCATAATTAGAAGTTCCCATCCAGGGGAACCTGCCAAGAAGTTCCGATCAGATCACTCCAAGCAGGGATTTGGGGGATTTAGGCAGGGCCAACACCGTCAGCCGCAGGGTCAGCAGTAGGTCCATTAGGGCCAACAACATTTTCAGCAGGGCCAATGACGGGGTGGAAATGGCCAGCAGGGCCATAATCAGCAGGGACAGAGGGGAGGAAATTTTAGGGCCCGATGCTTTCGGTGTGGTAAAAATGGCCATAGGCACCAGGATTGTCCAGAGGGAGATAGGGACCCACAACAACAGGGTGCTCATATTGAGCAACAGAGGCCATTTTTTCCAGCAACACTCCCATCACCGGCTCAGGTACCAGCCCTACAAGCCATCCCAGTAACTCCACTATAACAAGGGCAGTTGAAGTACGAACGTGTCTATAGCGTCCACCAGGTAGCATCTCCTCAGGCACCACTCGCGATTGAGGGTACATTTCCTATCCATGGTACTATGGGTTGAGTTTTATTTGATACTGGGGCGACACACTATTTTTTAGCTACTCATTTTATGAAGGCCTTAGGATTATTAGGCACAGTAGAGAGAACTGTGACATGCGTAGACTCACCACTGGGAAATGGGTCGTTAATATTCTTTATATGCCGAGGTGTGGGAGTAGAGATTAGTATCTTAATATTAGCAGTAGACATGTTAGTCTTAGATGTGCATGAGCATGATGTTATTATTATCATGGATTGGCTCGCAGTATACAGAACCATGATAGATTATTTTGGTGGGAGTATTATATTTGCCATTTCGGGGTAGGAGATGTTTCTAGTGGCGATGCCTCGCCTAGAGGGAGGCTCTTCCGCTCATTTGTATTACATAGAGGAGGATACCTCTAAGGAGGTCGTGATTCCCTTAGAATCAATCCTAGTTATTTGTGAGTATTCTGATGTATTTCATGAAATACCAGGCCTACCCCCAGTTGAGATATAGATTTCATCATAGACTTGTTAACGGATACTCCACCGATAACACGCGCTCTGTACCGTATGGATCCAATGGAAATGAGGGAATTACGAGATCAGATAGAGCAGCTGTTAGTTCAGGGCTTCATTCGTAGGAGTACCTCACCTTGGGGAGCTCCAGTTTTGTTTGTGAAGAAGATAGATGGTTTATTGAGGCTATGTGTGGACTACTGGGAGCTGAACAAGGTCACGATACGGAACAAATATACGTTGCCTCAAATCGATGATCTGTTCGACCAGCTGAGGGGAGAAACTTTCTTTTTGAAGATAAATTTGAGGTCAGGATACCATCAGCTACGGATTAGGGAGAAATATGTTTCGAAGACTGCTTTCTTGACGAGATATGGGTCCTATGTGTTCAGAGTGATGCCATTTGGACTCACAAATGCTCGAGCTATATTCATGGACTTGATGAACAGAGTATTCAAAGAGTTATTGGATCAGTTTGTCATCGTCTTCATAGATGACATCCTGATATATTCACACACTGAGGAAGAACATGTTGAGCATATGAGGTAGGTTCTTTAGATTCTACGAGAGCATTAGATGTATGCTATGTACGAGAAATGCAGATTTTGGTTATGATAGGTGAAGTTTTTGGGACATGTCGTATCTGAATTGGGGATAGAGATTGAGCCGAGTAAAGTATTAGCAGTGAGGGAGTGGGGACATCCCACGACACCGACGGAAGTGCATAGTTTCTTAGTGCTAGTCGGGTACTATAGGATATTCATCCGAGGGTTCTCCAAGATAGCGGGTCCATTAACGAACCTGACTCGCAAGGGGGTACCATATGTTTGGGACGATGCTTGTCGATTGGCTTTCGATGAGCTGAAAGATAAGATGACTTTGGCACCAGTTCTTACTTTACCCAAGCTGGGAGTTGAGTATCTGGTTTACATCGATGCCTCCTTATGGGGACTCGGGGGATTAATTCAGTAGTAGGAGAAGGCTATAGCTTTTGCCTCCCGCAAGCTTAAGCCGCACGAGAGAAATTACCCCACTCATGACCTAGAGCTAGCAGCAGTCGTCTTTGCATTGAGGATATGGAGACATTATTTATTGGGGGAGAAGTTTCGCTTGTTCACAGACCACAAGTCACTACAGTACCTATTCACTCAACGAGAGCTGAATATGCGTCAGCGCAGGTGGTTAGAGTTTGTCAAAGACTATCAATTCGACATACAGTACCATCCGGGGAAGGCTAACGTGGTTGCTGATGCATTGAGCCATAGGCCGGTAGACTACGTGGCGGACGTCTGGAGAGAAAAGTGGAAAAAGTTGGGTCACCAGGACACGGTAGCCCATTCCTTCATATCAGTCATGACAGTAACACCTGAGATTGTTACGAGGGTAATACAGGCACAAACATCAGACTCATTTTGCCAATAACAAATTGTACGACTTTTAGCTGAGGGTGCTAAGTCCTATTCAGTTGGTTTCGATGTAGGTTTATGGTTTAATGGGAAATTAGTGGTCCCAGAAGGAGTAGACCTACGTCATGCAGTGATCACATAGTCTCACGGGTCTAGATTTACGGTGCATCCCGGGGGAGATAAGATGTACCAAGATATGAGGCGACAATACTGGTGGAGTAGAATAAATAAGGACATTGCTAAGTTCGTGTCCAAGTGTTCTACTTGACAAATGGTAAAGGTAGACCACCAGAAATCGAAGGGGTTGCTTCAGCCATTGGTAATACCCACGTGGAAGTGGGAGAGTATTTCCATGGATTTTATTACTGGGTTGTCTATATCACAGCGGGGTCACAACCCCATCTGGGTGATTGTGGACCATTTGACCAAGGTGGCTCATTTTCTGCCAGTACGGACAGACTATACCACAGGCCAGTATGCTCAGTTATTTATTGCCGATATTGTTAGACTACATGGGGTGCCCCTAGATATTATGTCGGACAGAGACAAGATTTTCATGTCACATTTCAGGGAGAGCTTTCAGGAGGCAATGGGTACATAGTTGAGATTGAGTTCAGCTTATCACCCACAGACTGATGGACAAACAGAGCGTACCAAATAGATGTTGGAAGATATGATACGCATGTGTACCCTTGATTTTGGAGGAGGATGGGAGACACACCTTCCACTGGTGAAGTTTGCTTATAATAACTCCTATCAGTTCACGATTGGCATGGCTCCATTTGAGTCATTGTATGGCAGGTCCTGTCGTTATCCAACTTGTTGGCTAGAGGTGGGGGGCAACAAGTTGCTAGGACTAGAGGTGATTCAGGAAACCTCCGCTAGGATTGAGTTTATCAGGAGTCGCATTTGGGTATCCGAGGACAGGCAAAAAAGCTACGCCGATGCAAAATGGTTTTTCTAAGAATTTAATGCGGGGCACCAAGTATTACTACGTGTATCTACTATGAAAATAGTGAGGAGGTTTGGAAAGAAAGGTAAAATGGCCCTAAGGTACGTGGGACCATTTCCCATTATCGAGAGGATTGGGACGGTAGCATACAGATTGGGACTGCCAGAACATTACACCGAATTCATGATGTATTCCACATTTCATCGTTGAGACGATACCTTCGGGATGACATGGCCCACACCCACATCATGATTGAGGAGATTGACTTACAAATAGCTCTTACGAGGAGAGGCTATTGGCTATTCTAGACCATATCAAAAGGACATTGAGGTCGAAAGTAGTCCCACTTGTACGGGTTCAGTGGGAGCATCATAATGTGGAGGAATCCACTTGGGAGCGTGAGGCAGACATGCGTGAGAAATATCCAGAGCTATTCTTACCAGATATACCTTATTTTTTGAATTTTGGGATGAAATTTCGTTATTAAGAGGGAAGTATGTAATACCCCGTATTTTTATGACTTTCAAATTTGGCGGATTTATTAAATTTAATTAGAGATATTAATTTAATATTAATTCATAAATTATTTAAATATTTACTAGAATGATGAGAGTTAGTAATTATTAGAATCTTGTTGTAAATTACTTTATGGGTAATGTAAGATGTGTAATTAAATTTAGTAAAATTTCACGAGAATCTAATTTGATAATTTTGGATATTTTATTGGGATGCGCCCATGTCGTGTCAGGATTAAATTCGAATTATTAAAAGTGAATAAATTATAAGTCACCCATATGGTCATTTTGAGTGCGTCAATGTGTCTGGAAGGGTCGAGATAGTCAAAATAATGTACCCAGGGGTTTAGTTTGGGGCTCGGGGCGTTCTTAGGCCTAATTAGCATCTCGGGAGGGCGTTTTAGACATTTTGTATTTTTGGGCATGGAAACCCACGATTTTTCTAAGGTTTTTTCAGATGTTAGGGGTTGTCTTCTAGGGTTAGCATAACCAAAAACCAAGAACGACCATTGGAGAGGAAGAGGAAAAGCTTTACAAGGAGTTCTAGGCCAAGAACTACACCGTTTGCACCACTGTCACCGCCAAATTATAGATCGTGCGACGAGGATCATAACCACACCAATTTCTTCCACAAATTAGAAAAAAAGATTTCCAAGCAAGTATATATATTTCTTTATTTTAGTTAATGCTTCAATTATATTAGTCTAGGGTTGATTAGAACTAGTTTTCGTGAAAGAAAATCATATTGGAGGCTAGAATTTACATGTTATAGAGGTGAAAATCATATTTAGGAAATCTATTTTATATGTAGAGGTTGAACCATGAATTTGCATTGAGTTAGGAGTAGAAAATCTGGAAAAAGAATGGGAAGAACTAAGTTAAAGAAAATATTAGGGTTCTTGAGACTTATATAGATTTTGGCCCTTTAATTCATTATACTTGATGGAAAGTCACATGTCTTATGTAGAATATTATTTAATTGGGTATATAACACTTGTAGTATCATATGTTGGGAGTTTTGGAGTCAAAGATGATGATTTGGATGAGTTTGGAATAGGATTCTCGTAACTGTTATTTCTGCAATTTTGCCATAACTGCTTTGATCGACCAATCGACCAAAGAGCATCGATCGATCGATGATCGATTGATCTATCCACTTCCATCGATCGATCGACCCCTCTTGGAAAATTTGTATTCCTCTTTTGAATAGTTATTTCGATTACAATGAGTGGTAACCTTTGAACATTATTGTTAGAACATTTTGGGACATAAAGAGGACCAGTAGGACTTTGTAAAAATGGAGTATTTAATGTAAAGACAAAAATAGTGTTAACGGGGAGTGATTTACACTTAAGGAATAATGGGAACATTTGTCTAAAGGAGTGAGGATCGTAAGGAAGTTACGTTGTAAAATAAGAGAGTACCTATTGAAATTATACATAGGGAGATAAGATACTACGAGTGATGCGAAGTAAGTTTGGGATGATCCAATAAATAAGAATAAAAGAGATGAGACATTATACGGGATAATCTAGTAATGTGTACTAAGAACGAATATTATAAGTATGGGTCATGAGTGTACCTAATTTAGAAATGGCAATGGTAGTATACATATATATGACTGTGTTTGTGCATATACTATATATGTGTAAAAGTCATGCCCGCGCTACTTGCTATCACTAAGGTTACAACGTCGGGACAATCTTATCTCGATGGGACTTTTATGGGGGATATTGACTTGTAACCTAGAACATAGGAATTCTTAGTACAGGCTATCTGATTGATAGTTAGACGGTCCTAAGAGACGTGTGGGTATGTGGTGACCTCTTAGTGACTTGGAAATATGTTTCGCCTCAATTTGTATGTGTTTTGTGTTATACAGTTCGAGAGTGATTCCGAACTAGTATTTCCCTTAGTGCGAGTGATATGGGGACTTGATAGCAGATTTTGCCAGCACCATAAATTTTATATGGGGTGCCGATAGTATATATATATATATTATATGAGTGATTAATATATATATATATATATAGACTTGAAATTGGGAACTTTCTGTTGTGACTAAAAGTAGTAAGTAATGAATAAACATTCCGACTTTGCTGTAAGTGTTTGAAAAGTTTGAAGAAATACTGAAGGACTTTATAATGAAATGAGAGTTATGTAAAAACCCTATTTTCAAAGAAATTAATTATCTTAGCCCTAGTGATTGCCGGCATGAAACCTTCTGAGGAATTTATGATAAGCTAAACTTGTGGGGATTAATAGTACGGTAGGTGTGCACATTAGAAGAGAGGTGAGAATTTCTCAAGAGAGTGCCGCATACCAATATGATTGTTGTATTAGCCGGTAAGCATTTTGAATACTTGTTAAACTGAAATTTTAAACTGTTTTACAATCGAGCTCTGACCCGTTTCCTGTTATCTCTTCTCTCTAGTATATATATGTATATATTACAGGTGCCCAACCATAGGGGCATCATGCTTAGGATTATTTGGAAGGAACGTGCTGCAGCTTAGGTGGGAGTTGCAGGACTTTTGATTAGACGACCTCATTATTGATTCCACTCCTAGTTCTGTTTTAATCCAGTTGAGCATGTGTCACCATTTTTTCTTATTCAGTTGGTTTTGTTAGAGATTGTGATTCATTTATTTTCTGTATTTTTATTTTGGGATTTGTTACTGTCAAGATGTTTTTTCTTTGAAGTTTTAAAGTAGGAATTAGTTATTTGAATGCTTAAATTTCTTGGATGATCTTTTCTAGTCTAGTTATTTTTGTGACTCTTAAACTATGAATTATGAAAGATTTTTATTATTGGGATTCATTTAAATATGGAAATAATGTTTTAACTGTTTTGACACTTAGCTTAATTATTTAGGGTGTGTAATTTGAAAAGTTATTTTATGACAGTGATGCTAAGACTGAACCAACCGTTCACCTTGGTTATAATTTAATAAAGGACTGATCACCCGATATTTAATTAGGTGGGGTATTACATGTACATAATAGAAATCGTAGAAAATTCCCAACAGTGTTACATCCAATCCTTGGATTAGTATATTTTCCCTAGTGGAGTCTCCAAATTTTCCTAACAAAACCATGCCCCTCACTCTTACTTAAGGTCCTCCGAATTAACCTTGACCATCATAATTTTTAACTCCTACTTAATCCCTTAGAATTGTCTTCGACCCTTAGAATTGGTGTCTTTCACTTAAGATCCTCATAATTGACCTCGACCCTCAGAATTGGTCCCTCTTACTTAAAGCCCACATAATTAGCTTTGCCCAACATAATTGTTTGCTTCTACTTAAAGCCCTCAGAATTGTCTTGGGCCCTTAGAATTGGTCACCCCCACTTATAGTCTTCAAAATTGGTCACCCCTACTTAAGTTCCTCAGAATTGACCTCCACCCTCAGAATTGGTCGCTTCCACTTAAGCCCTTAGAATTGGCTTTAGCCCTCAGAATCAGTATCTCTCACTAATAGTGCTCAGAATTGACCTCAACCCTCAGAATTAGTCATTTCTACTTACAACCCTCAAAATTGGCTTCGAATCGCAATATTGGTCGCTCCCACTTAAAATCCTCAGAATTGGCTTTGACCCTCAAAATTGTTCGCTCTCACTTAAGGTCCTCTGAATTGACCTCAACCCTTAGAATTGGTCACCCCTACTTAAGCACTCAGAATTGGTTTCGACCCTAGGAATTGGTTGCTTTAACTTAAGGTCCTCAGAATTGACCTCGACCCTGAGAATTGGTCCGTTCTACTTAAGTGCTCGGAATTGGCTTCGACCCTTAGAATTGGTTACGCCCACTTATGGTCCTTAGAATTGTCTTTGACCCTCAGAATTGGTCGCTCCCTACCATAGGTCCTCAGAATCATCCTCGACCCTAGAATCGTCTATCCTCGGCATTACCTTAGGTCCTCAAAATTATCCTCGATGATCTGAATTAGTTATCCTTATCCCTTTGGTCCCCAAAATTGGCCTTGTCCCTATGAATCGGTCATTCTCGTCACTTAGGTCTGCAAAATTTATCTCTTTCCCAAAACATCATGTGGTGTCTATTCGATGGCTTTCACTTTTTCCAAGATCACCCGTTAAGGGGATCTATAGACACCATATTCTAGGACCCCCCAAATCTCTTCTTAGGTCCTTAAAAACTCACCATTTCATTACAAACCCTAGTTCATACTCCGAGTACTGGTCTAGAGGCTATTGGGAGATCCTGGATCATGATTGCCTCCGATCAACTCTATCATCAGAGAAAAAGCTCAATGAATCTTCATAGGGCTCAAAATCCACTTTCCAAAATCCACTTTCCAACTGCATAAAGTTTCAAAATCGATCGGACTAGTGGCCAATTTTACCATCGAAAAATATTTGGAAGCCACCGGGCACTACCGTGCCCCATTTGACCCCAGTCAACTTCATCATCCGAGTGAAAAATATTTGGATATTCAAAGGGAATTGAAATTCCTTTCCAATGGTCTGCTTTGTGTGCTTAACATCATAATGGTTCAGACGAACAATCTGTTTTCTCCCAAAAAATTATTCGAAGGCCATTAGGTATTTTCGTGCATCATTTAAGAAAGGCCAACCCTTCTGATCAAATGAGACTAAATGAATCTATGAAGGGTACTGAATACCCTTTCCAACAGTCCACCCCATGAACGAATCAGCCTTACGGTATGAACTAATGATCCATTTTACTCTGAAAGGTCATCGGGCACTTTTGAGCCTCGATTGATCAAAATTAAAATTTTGAAGTGAGCGAAGCTCTTTGGAATTTCAAAGTACCTCATATAACATTTCCAATAATCTTCCCCATATATGATTCTAACTTACGATTTAGACGAGCGATTTGTTTTCGTTTGATGATCTCCTATCCAAAGGATCGACGAGCGCTTCTGAACCCTGTATGACTCAAAGTCAACTCCTAGACCAAGGAGTGTACCAAAGGATTCTTGAATTTATCTAAGTTACCTTTTTAATGGTATGACACATTCATGATTTGGATCAACAAATTGCGTTCTACGACCATTTTTTCAAAACAATTTGTACAATACTATCGATTGGCAGGTCCATTTCCCAACCTATCAGTAGTATGGCTAGGGGTACCTGTCGATTGGCAGGGATAGGGCTATGCCGATTGACACCCCTGCCCTATAAATATATGGCACGGCCTCACTCCATAAGCACACCTCAGATCCATCAATATCACAGATCTCAACAACATTCTCTTGCAATCGACGAAGTTTCCTTGTGTAAAAATCCTTCCCATATTTTATTTCCATCATTTTCATACCCAATTTGACAAAATCTCATTCGCTATCATCAAACATTCATCTCAACAATCAAGGTCCCAAGGACCGTATTCTGATCATGAGATATTTTCACCTAAAATATTTTCGTCTTTCAATTTGTGTGTGTGACCTTGTGTCCATTATTTTTACTCTTTATATCACGCATATTAAGAGAAAATATTCACATTCCAAGTGATTCATTTGTGAGTGTATCCGCGAGAATTGAAATCAAAGTGAATTTTCGAGAAGTGACGTAATGATTAATCGATGGAAATTGGTGGTTTGACTTTTGGCTTCACACACACACACTATGATTTGAGACGCTTGAATCTGAATTTACGGTGACCATTTTTAGGGAGTTTAAATTGTACAATTTTTAAGTATTTTGACTTTTCTTTGAGTCAAAAATGAATTTTATGGGTATATTCACTGCAAAGCCTCACGAGACATAACTCGTCTAACTAGGGTGCTTGTTGCATATGCTAAATGCAATTGCTTGCCCGCGAAAAAGGTATTATATCCCGATAAAGTTATTGAAGGGTCCTTAACTCATTCTCTTATTCTTTTACATTGCTCGGGACGCGCAAAGTTCTATGTTAGGGGGGTTTGATTAGACATAAATTTTTCATACTTATCCCCTTAATTTCGGTATTTTTATAATCTCGTGTGGTATAAATATCTTTGATTTGTCTAATATTTGTGCTAATAACCCCTAATGGCAAGTATTTTGTATTTTGTGTATCTCTTATGTGTCTTATAGGTATTTCATGCAAGAAAGATGGAAAAGAGAACTAAAAATAGTGAAATAAATCAAGAAATAGGGAGTTCAAGAACATTTTCTTAATTTTGCAACCTTATTCCGGAGGTGGCACAGACTGTAAAGTTGAATATATTTCAATTACAAGAACATAGAAAAAACGACACCTCAATCTGAGCTACGGTGAAGAATTTATGGTCATTCGAAGTTGAGATAAAATTGCAAGAAAAAAAGAACTGAACCGAACCAGTCCGGAGCCTTGAAACTCACTATCTAAATTCGTGAAGTGGACCAATCCAAATTAAATGGAAAACGGACCGATCCGCCTTTAGTCACGCTCCAGATCCGTTACAAAATTAGTCACTAGCACATCGTTGATCTTAACCATTTGGCGCACACTTTATGCTATGATCAAATTTGGTATGTTGCATGTACTTGTAAACGCTTTTATTCCTTCCAACTGAAAAATAATTCAATTTTGATTTTGATTTATCCTACATGCATGTTTCATTATTAATAGTGGTCCACCCAAATCCAATTGCATGTGTGGATATGTCTGATTAATAACTTTTCTCATTACTATAATAATTAATTCAAAATGAACAACTTTTGTTATTCGATTTAACCAATATATTTTATACATTAAAATCCCCACCACATGATTTCCAATTCTTGGGCCATTAACAAGCCTCAACTATAATCGTGAGGACTTTTTGATTGATTGAGGCAAATAGGTATTTTTTTTTCTCTCCATAATTTTGATTTTGGGAGGAAAAAGCTTAGGAGATACGTGTTAGCATTGCATGGAACTATCCTTGAATTTCAAACGTTCTTTTTTATCTAATCAGACTAGTCTCCTAGCCTCGCTTCGTTTTTTTCCATTTACTTTCTCTCTCCAAGAATCTTTTGAACTTTTTTCTTTACTTTCTCTATTCTCCTAACTCCTTTATCATTCATTTTTTGAAGTTCGGAAATTCTAGATATTTACACCTAGTTTGGTAGAACTGTTGAGGATTTGATATGTTATAACTCTATTGTCGTGGGGATATTGGTTGCTCCATTCAGCTACCATACGAGGCTTCTCATTGTACCATTGATCCCTTATTCCACGATGAACTTCCATTGAAACTCTATATTTTATATTCCTAGTTTAGTGAATTAACGCTTATCATTGAGGACTTTACCCTTATCAAAGAACCCTCATCCTTTAGATTTAGGGTTTGGCCCAAACGACTTAAATGTGGCGAGTGACCCCAATTGGGAATCATATGCTCAAAGCAGAGGCAAGAGAAATGGAGAAAACTGGCATCTTCAATGCTATAAAACTCATCTTGTCTGATATAGAATATGATCCATTCATTATTTATAGTGCAATTCCTTTTTCGAACCGAATATTTAATTGTTTTGAATTTAATTTTTGTATGGATGGTCTAATAATATTAGACGTCTTCAAATTAGCTGGCCTAAAATCCATTAGGGAAGACTTTAACTCTCACATGTTGTCGTCCTACTATTTTGCATCCATGAGGAACGAGAATTCCCTTGTGTCATACTCCCTTTTTTTGAAGAGAAATAGGAAGGTTGTGAGAGTTATCAATAACATGGAATGTTACTACTTTCTCATGGTTTATCTATCGAGACATATATTATTTTCCAAACATTAATGGGTATTCATGGAGTATTACTTCTTAGTGGCCATTATTGTTGAGGGAACAGAGGTGCATATAGACCCTTATATAGTAGGTTCGATTTAAAGAAATTTTTTTAGCTTTAAGATGAAACCTTTAAATCCAACAAAGGTGGGCCACTATGGGTCCTATAAATATTGATGCATGCCAATTTTGTTGAGATTGGATATGTTAAAGGTAACTCAGGTTTCAGCCATTTACACGCATATTACCACCCCAAACATAGCAATAAGAACTTTGAATATCTTATTAACATGTTTATGTTTCAAATATGACCATTCAAGGTTCCTCATTCAATCTTTATTGGAAGTTACTCAAGACCCTTTTTGGCTTTTTTTTTAATTTGGAATAATTGTTATCCCATTGAGATAAAAGGTTGTTGCTTAGGAACCTTTCTGATTCCTAAACATTTTTTGTGGTACTTATCCTCCTAAGACCTCTAACACTTAGTCTTGTGGGGATCTTTACTTTCCTGCCCAATTTTTAAGAAATTTTGGCATGCACCAATCAATTCTTATCCGTAATAGGAGTGGTAATAATCCCTTTTTATTTCCCATATCCTCTCACATACCTAAAGTAGCTATTCTGGAGGGGTTTGCAAGGTATACTGAGATTCGCAAAACATTTATCATAGTTGGTATTGAGTTCAATGCTAGTGTGAATTAAGTTTTTAAGAATTGATGATCACTTATTGTTGAGCATCACTTAAAACCAAACATTCAAACATAGTCTCTTATGCATTCTTCCTACACTAAGGCTCCTTTTGAGTTTCCCAATTTTTTTTAACTTTTGTCTTTTATTGAGCCATTTTGTGTTATAGGTGACCCTTCTCATGTTGCTTATATTTCCTCTCAAAAGAGGAGCTTGCGCTTGAAGAAGAAGAAGAAGAAGAAGAAGAAGAAGAAGAAGAAGAAGAAGAAGAAGAAGAAAAAAGTTGTGGAAAATATGGCACCTCTTGTTCGACATCTAAAGAAAAGGTCTCCTTTTGGGGCTTTAACTACTACTTAATACACTATTCTTGAGCCTACTGAGCCACCCCTAGCAATTATGTTCAAGGTTATTATGAAGAAAATGGGCAATGTATATAACTAAAAAACCTTATCATAAGGTCAAAAGTGGCGATAATACCAATGATTCCATGTTTGAAAAGGTTCTTCATGCTTTGGTGATAGTAAACCAATTTTTATAAGTTGGAATTGTATTTTTGTTTTTGCAGATCAAGTTGAAAGTTGCGGAGGCAATGGAACCTTTGCCAAAATATCCACCACTCACGCAGTGCCATGACATGTGAGTTCACACACATCTCGGCATCCAGTAAACATGCTCAGCAATCCTCATACACATAGTCCACCATATGTGAAGAAACTAGGAATGGACTCCATCATATGAAACAATCCTCAACAGATGTAGAGAATAAACAAATGGTTCCCGCAAAACAAGATCTCAAAGCATATATATGATGAAACTTGAATCTAAATTTTTTTGGGTTTAAATAGTGTTTGGGTTTGTAAAACTTTGATTATAAACGATCATATAATACAGGAGAGAGTTTCGAAACTCAAAACATTAATTAAAGTCCAAAAAGAAATTGATGTTTCATACCCCTAATTCTTTTAAGTTTTACAAAATCAAGATAAGGATGAAAAGTTTTGAAGAAAAATTTAAAATCTTGAAAAACTCGTCGGCTCGTTTGAATGAAATGCCTTGTTCAATATTTCACTAAAACCATGTTCTAATGAGTCAAGGCAACTCGTTCGAGCGACATCAAAAAGTCATTCTAACGGCCGCACGAAAAAGAATATTTTTCTAAAAACTAAAAAATAATTTTAAAACAATTTAAAAAAATCTTGACACCCAAAAAAAAATATCCAAGGATCAAAATATTTATGCATTCATACATGAAAGATCCTCAGATCATGAAGATGAAAACAGGGCACGAAACTCGACAAGATAATGTGAACATCATATCTTAGCCACCACGTCTTCAATCAACCACGTTATAGCCATGAAAAGGTCATATATACACAAGTCATAACCTATGACTTATATGTTTTTGCCAAACATGGAATAAGATAAAATACGTACAAATTATATATATCAAAAATTTGTCCATACAAATCTCACCCTTTGGCTAGAGGATGGAATTTTAACACGACCCTCTAGGTTTTCGCCCCGCCCCAGCCTAATGGGGCGAGTTAGGAACCCGTTTAAAATAAATGGGATGTGTAGGGGTGGCCATAGGCCCGAGGCCCGCCAAGCCCGCCCCACCCGCCCAATAAAAAAATAGGGCTTGGGTAAGGTAAATAGGCCCGCAAAGCGGGCTTGGCAAAATTTTATAGGCCCGATTTTTTTTCGGGCGGGCTTGGGCATGAGTTCTTAAGCCCGATGAGGCCCGGCCCGGCCCGAGGCCCGAAATATATATATATATATATATATATGTGTGTGGGGGGGGGGGACTTCTATAAATATAAAAACGTATACCAAGTCTTTTCATGTAAAGTGAGAAACTTTATATATGGACTTTGTAATATATGGAGTTTAAAACAGATTTTTAATTAAAAAAATTGGTCTTTAAATAAAAAAATAGGTATTTTAATTTTAAAAAAAAAATCTTTTAATTAACATAATAGGGCCCGATCGGGCGGGCCTGGGTAAAGAGCTTTCAAATCTGGGCGGGCTTGGGATTACATAATAAGGCCCGATATAGGCCCGAGCGGGCTTGGGATAACACTCAATTTTTCAAGCCCGGCCCGAACCCGACCGGGCCTGCCCAGGCCCGGCCCACGGCCACCCCTAATGTGTATGGGTTTAAAAAAAACTGTTAACTAAATGGGCAGGGTCGCGTGTCATATATATAAGCATAATTTGCACCACTTCACAACGCCCCGTTTATTTCTTATATTTATTTAAATATCCTTTATTAATATATTATTTACACCAAAGCCTTATATATATTAGTTACGTATGCATTATGTGGGTTTGACATGCGGGTTTGAACCCGCTTAGAGCGGGTTTTGGCCCATATAATGTAACAGGGTGGGGCAGAGTGGGGGAGGGTTTAGGGGGTTTACACTTAATCGGGTTTGGGATGGGTTAATCTATACCAGTCATAAGTCGCGAGGCAGGGCGGGTTAAATATTTTTTTTGTGGAGCGAGTGTGGATTTTGGCCCATTTGTCTAACAATCTCTAACTATGTTAGGACGTACCCCCTAAGGCAAAAATCTTCCCTGGACTATAAATATTGAGACACCATTCCCCCCTCCCCCCCCCCCCCCCCCCTTTTTCAAGAATAGACAAAGATAAAGATGCATAATAAAATTATTTATCCGTAATAGGACCAATTTTACTTAAAATGAAACATGGGTAATCATATAGGAAAAAGAAGTATATCATTCAATGATGTGTAGTGAAATAATCAACAACACACAACTCGACACACAAGAATAAATAATCCAAAAAATGATCAATTAATTCCAATTTTGATGCAAAGAATGATCCCCAATTAAATAAATAAGAAATCCTGGGATACCAATATAAACAAAGCAACAAAAGATATCAATGCGATCATATAACATACCAATTGAAACTAAGATGAACATATGGAATAAATGGATTAAATAAAACATAAAGACTTAAAATAAATGACATCATGTGTGCATGTGTGTGTGTTGGTATAAACACCACAAACACGACATAAAAACAATAAGCTTTACACACTATCATAACATTGATGTGTCCAAACAGACACGTGTTAAAGGGGGTGAAGGGGCATGGACTAGAATCAAATGAATTATGACCCAATCACTCAAAAATGTACAAGGAGTTTTATTTTACTAGAATAACTTTATATATATAAAAAAGATTTATCCTCATAGTGACAGATAAAGTAAAATCATAAATGTACAAACAAGAACAATACACACTAGCCTGGAAAATATTGGTCATTTTCAAATTAATAGAGTCAAACATGAATTAACTAGGAATTATTATGAAAACCCATTAATCTTCAACTTATAACACCATTATAATTATAGATATAACATTTTCACTCTCATTTTTTAAGATATTATTTTTTTGATGAACTATTGAAATAAATTATCCTTGTCAATATATACTTTCTTTTGCCTCTTAATTATTTAGGCTCTTGCCAACGGTGGCTTTTCACGCAAGGAATGTTTCTTCTTTTAAAGCCCTTTCCTGTGCACATTCATATCTTTTAATAAAATAGGAAACTCAAAGTAAATGGTTATTATATGCGCAATTCCCCAATTAAAAATATTTGTACATGAGAATATTTTTAGGATAACACCCCACTTAGCTCATGTAACAAAAGATGTTAAATTCCAAACAATCTTGTGCATGTGTGTAAGGAGGCTTACACAAAGTGAATACACTAAGAAAGTTATTTTCAAACTACTCCATTCAAGCATAGTTAATAACAATTTAAGAATTGAAAATCATACCAGACAGATAAAAATACGGAATGAAGTTGATTCAAACACATCGATATGACACACAAAATAAATAAAAATAAACAACACATAAACTAGAAATCATTTGGAGTTTTTAAACATTTTTTCAAACACACCACATGAAAATAAAACTTTAAATACATACAAAAATATTTTTATATGTTTACACAATAAGACTTAATAAAGAAAAAAATAATATACAAAAGAATCAAACCACATATAACTAACAAACACATATAACATGAAGTACAAAACTTAGTGTATGTAAACATGCGAACACAGTCCACCATTGGATTTAGAATGAGATGTATCATTTGTATGCATTACATAGTCAACAAGCCTAACATGTAAAGGCTCTAAATCTGATCTCCTAACCTACATAGGTAGAACATGATGCACTTAGGTTTTGAAAACCATGGTGTGACTAGTCTTAGACTTCCTAGGACCATTCATATGATCAAAGAAAAAACACCTAACGTGACCTTTACTACCACAAGGTGTGCATGGGTAAAAACGAGGAATATTACCCTTCAATTGACCTTTTTTAACTTTCCTAGTAATGGTTGACTCTCTCAAAGGCATGGTCTTGTCTTTAGTAGCAAAAGCATTGGCATCATCGAAGTTAATCCCACAATTATCATCTTTGATTCGGACGGTTCCTAACATGTTTTCCAACATTTCCTACCAAGATTCCAAATCAAACTTGACATTGCTCGAGTACCTCAATTTATCTTTTAACTCCACAATTAAAGACTCAAGCAAACCACGAGGATATAAAAAAATTAGGGAAATTTTCTTCGAAATCTCCATTAATCCCCCAAAGGTTATCTATCTCCCACTCAACAAATGTTGGCTTTTACCCAAGAGCCTTCTCACATGTCATAAGATCCTCAATCAAAATAATCTCATCATTACATATGACACGTTACTTCGACCTAACTTCTAACTTCAAAATAGCATTTTTTTAAATTCATCATCTCTACATAAAACTCATGTAAGGCAACTTAAAGTTCACGCTCCTAATCATTTTCTTCATCGTTTTCTCCTTCTCCACTCTAACCACTATCAATCACTTTGGAGTTACAAAAAATGGACTCAGAAGTGTTATGATTAGAATTATATTCGTCGCGAGATTTCTCATCAAGGGTAACATGACTAGCCATGAATGTGATGTGCTTACGCTCAAGAAGAGAATCAGGTCCCTCTTTGGGATCACTATCAGTAAGGGTGGCATTATATGCAATTAGTTTATTTCCCTTCTTTTTTTATCATACTGGGGCACTCAGTTTCCTTATGACTATAACCCTTAAACCCAAAGAATCTATTTGACTCATCCCTCCTAAAATTATCATTACGATTTTTATAAAATTTTATGGTATTTTTAGACTTTATTTTCTCAAAATTCTTTTCATATTTCTGTTGTTGTTCAAACTTTAGAAATTTCTTAACTTTTTTTCGAACATGGACATATCATCATAATCGATGTCAGACTCAACATCCGAAATATAACTTTCCTCCTTCTAAACATTCAAAGCAATCCCCTTACCTTTCTTCACCTTTTTGGAGGAAAATGTGTTAAGCTCGTAAGTTTGAAAACCTGTTATCGTTCAAAAATGGTGATGGAAAATAAAAGACTAATGAATGAAAAAATAAAGGATAGAGAGAATGGGGATGATAGATAATGAGAATAAGATAAAATTTACGTGTTTCAGCCCAAGAAGGAAGCCTACATCTACAACTACTACTAATTCTTCAACTGCAGTTATGGAGTATATAGTAAGGATTTCTTGATTAGAGAAATGATTGAGTCCCCTTTCCATGTGGGTTTACTCCTTATTTATAGATGATATGTTGAGAATATCTAAGGGACAAGTGGACTACCTTTATAGTTGAGGAAGTTACACCAATAAAAATGTGATAACTGATTGATAGAAAATTAATATGGATTAAATACCACGTAGGCTTTTTGGGTTGTGTGCGGGTAATAACTATGAAACAACGAAGTTTCCTTCATTCCTGCGTGATTTGTGAGAAGTTCACTAGGTGTATGTGAGGACACGGCTGCAGGGTGTGAGCACGTAACCGCACCAGATGTGGACATCTATCCATTGAGGCTGGCCTAACAGGCAGGTACCTAAGACGACCTCATGCTAAAAATGAAGCTGAGGACACGTTGAACAACTATGGGTCCATCCTGACATCATTTAGTGTCCACATAGGTTGAGTTCGTAAGGGTATAACAGAAAGCCCCCTAGACTTTGTGCATGAGCTCCGTTGCTATTGTGGAGCGAGTGGACGAAGTGTTTATTTTGTTCATAGATGAACTATGCGGGTCGACTCCTTTCTGGTCGTCATGGGCCGAGCAGATTGCCTTGTATTTTTATGGAAGCACTATGGACACTTGGCATGAAATCGAATAGTCTTCCTGTAATGATCACTTACGAGCACGTGGGAAGGTTCTCTATATTTTCGGGAGTGTTTCATGCTTTACATATTCCTATGGAATTATTTTTTAGTCGTCCTTTCGAAACATAAACACCCACCATCTGAAGCAATACAATATACAATTTCAAACCATTACAAATTATATACATTGAAAATAGGCGCTCTTGAGATTTTGAGAAGGTGATTCATCCGCGGTAAAAGATTTTTCCCTAGTTCATTCATTTGTGTGTTAAGGGTGTTTTTCGATGTTATTTTTTAGGTTAAACCCTTTATCATTAATTTTGTCTACTAGGTACACCCTTCCCCATCCTTTTGTACGGTTGAATGTTCCTCTTGGTTTTAGTTTTCCCCTTTCTTTGTCTTGTGCATGATTTGTTGTGGAAATTCCTGGATAGGCTATGTTGATTTAGATGGTGACTTAGTTGGTTGGCCTAGAACTTGGGCAGCATTATAAATTTGGTTTTCAATTTTTTACGCAGTAGATTTTTCATTCAAACCTCTAGGTCCATTATTGTGGTTGCTCCATCTTTATGAGTTGCTTGCCCCATGTTCAGCGTATTTTCGACTTCATGCGCGAACTTGAGTCTGAACATCCAGTAATTATTGCGAGAAGGATTTCCTGCTTTTTGCATTTAATTAGACCGAAGGACGAATGAAGACACCCAAAATATACACCCTAAACTCCATCTACTATTGGCTATGGTACTATCCCAAATGAGCCTTTCGTTAATTTTATAGCTTTAAATGATTCTGAATTAGGTTGTTCTATCCCCCTTTCTCTAAGCATTGACCCCGTGAACACTATTTCCATGTCTACCATAAATTTAGAATCCTATTCTGATGATATTGGTTAGAACAGAGCCTATGATGTGAGACCTAAAAATGCGGGTTTCTTTCCATTGACATCCACTGTTGATGAACCTATGCCCGATGTGGTAGAGGAGGAGGAAGAGGGCTCTTCTGGATCTTCTAATTGTTATGATCCTGCCCAAACTGATGCTCTATGGTATCCCAGTACCATAATTGAGGATGGAATGGATCATTTAAGAGAGAAGCATGGCCTCCCAATTGCTAGATGAACGAGGGTTACCTGTTCAAAAGAGAGTGTGTACGATGTGAATGATGTGGAGGAGGTTTTCTTACCCATTGGGGCTTTATAAGTGGGGGTCAAGTTACCCCTCCATCCTATGATACGTTCAATATTGAGAGGTTTTTAGGCCAACCTTATCTAGGTACCCCTAATGCATATCAAATCATGTTAGGAGTAGTGATGTTTTGGAAGCTTCGAAGAGGATTTGATCTTACTGGGGACATTTTTATATATGTTCATGGGATAAAGGATAATGCTAAATATCCCTGATACTATTATTTTTCTCCCTGAAATTCTCAGTATAGGATGGTAACTATCGGTCAGACCAGTAGTCGTAGCCGAAAAGGTTAATTCGTATTTGCAAAGGGGGATTGGGAATTTAGGCATCATGAGCAAGATACATCATGTAGTATCCCCAAAGATTAGAATGGAATGAACACGATAAGTATAAGCTCCCCTCTATTTTTTATCTTCTTGTTTACCTTGCCTCTTCTATTGTTTTAATGCCTTGCATTTGACTTTTTTTGTGAAGAATGACCCCAGACTAGATACGTCCCGAGAGGATTTAATTGAGTCCTATAGTGAGAAGAACCCCCAAAATTTAAAGAGTTGTTTTTGGTAGAGAAGTTCATTATTACTAGCTACCATAACTTTCCAAGTAGAAATCCTCCAGTAGAAGTTCAAGTTCTTCTAAAGGGGTTCATGTTATACGAGACTCATCTCGATGAAGGCTAGCAGGTGGTTAAAAAAGAGGGAGCGAGTGTTGAGACAATTATCATATGTCTTTCCTTTCAATTTTATTATCAGTTTTTGATTGGCTGTCTTAGTAAGTTGCTCATCTCTTTTTACCTACTTCGAAGAACCCTTCTGAAGAAACTTAAGTGATGGCTCCTCGTCACATAGACCATAAGGCGATGGTGCTAGTTAAGAAAAAGAATCTTGAAGCAGGTAAAATTAAGGTAGATGCAATGCAAAAGAAATAGGCCAATCAAGAGGAAAGGGTCAAGCAAGATGCTTGTTGCAAGGATGATGAAGTTATAGCCGTAACAACCAAGTCAAAAGGGGAAAGCCCCCAGGCATCCTTAGGTACCCAAAGTTGGGGAAAATGACCTCTACAGCCTTCAGTTTCCCACAATTTTAATAAGATGCCCCGAGAGGAAGAAGTTAGGCCCCCTCTTCGCAGGTTGTTGAGGGGTCAGGGTAATACCTAAAGATATGGAAAGGTAGAGGAGTTCAAGTTTGATCTTACCCACAAGATCACACTTGAGGAACTAAGGTTTGATCTAAACTCCATTTTCTATCACGATATCAATGCTACTAATTTTCTCAACCACCATGGCCATAGTAATGAAGACTAACCCTACAGAGACTTTCAGTAGTAGGTTCTTTTTTTGTTCAATTGTTCTTTTTTTGTGTAACATTTTATAACTAATGGTTTATCTTTTTCTCATTTTTAGGATGCCATGACATGTAAAACTTTGAGGGAGAAGGCTATTGTGAATCATTACGCCTTCGAGGAATTATCTAGAAGAGAATAAGAAGTTAAAAGTTAATTTATATCAAGTACCTAGTGATTTGAAGAAGACTTCTAATAAGTTGGAAGAAAGAGATAATCAGCTGATGACTAAAATAACTGATGTAAGATCAGTAAAGAATGAATCACATAGCTTAAGGACAAGTCTATCACTGATGATGCCACCATCAAGAGTCTAAACGAAACCCTTGCTACTTCCCATGACGCCCTTTAAAAATCTGAGCATAATAAGTTGGTCGCATCAGTTAAGCCGTAGAGTGCTTGTGATGCTCTGACATCTACTGAGGAAGAGGGCATTCGAAAGTATAAGTCCTCATATAACTATAATGTAGACTACGTGATATATTCTATGGATAATTATGTGGAATTGAAAATTAGGGTCATGAACAACTACCTAGACATTGATGGATAAGTGAGAAAGTGGTAGGGATATGATGAAGAAGCTACCACCCTGGAAGGGGAAGATGGTGGTGAAGCTTATTTGGATGATGCTCCTTTGGATGACCATTTTGTAGCTCAGAATGTCCTCGGCCCCGTTGATAAAGACTCTCATACAGCTTGATGACATCTTGTGAAGATATATATATATGTTTATTTTTTGGTGATGTAATTCATTTTATGAACTGACTGGTTCAATTCTTATCGTTATGTATATGGAACACCGTGAATGGTGATTTTTATATACTAACTATTTTAGTTTTCTTCGTGTTGTTGTAAGAAAAAAAATTACCTGCAACTTTTGTATGCTTAAGTACGAAAGTGACTGATCTTTTATATTCGCTGCCCATTAGGCCGTATAGAGGTTAGGTCGATCTCCTTGTTGGAAATTTTATGAAGACAAGATTGTACATGGAGTTAGTTTTTTGGAGCTATTTTTTTGTTCGGTATGTATTTTATTTAATGGGACCATACAGTTTCTATTCGTGACTTATTTTTTTAACGAAGTCGAACAAATTGTGCTTGTCATATTCATGACCTATTTGTTTAATGAAGTCATACAGATTCTATTCACGACCTATGAGGTCATACAATAGTATTTGCAGGTTTGTACAATTTTCTTCCTCATCGATGCGTGATGATTAGATATGTGTGCACCCATCTCATTTCTAAAAAAGGAAAAAATGAAATAAAAACATGGACAGGTGAAATGGAAAAATATAATTTTATTAATATTCAGTCATTGAATACATGATTAAAATATAAAATTTAGTCATAGTACTTTCTCAGAGTCTTAGATTTCATAGGTTTTTGAATTGTTCGCCATCCAGTATTTCGATGTGGTAAGTCTCAGGCCTTAACACGTTTGTCACCCTATAGGACCCATGCCAGTTGAGTTCGAGTTTGTCTTTATTTTGGATAATTTTATTTAGGACATAATATCCCTCTTTCAAAATGATAGGATGCACTCGTCAGTTGTAGTACCGGGTAATCCTCTGTTGGTAGGTGGCCAAATACAATGTCGTGTTCTCCCTGACCTCTTCAACTAGATCGAGATTTAACCACTCATTATATAATTTTTGGGGAATCAATGTTAAGAACCATATGGCTAGGGAGTCCTATCTTAGTAGGGACCATTACTCTTATACTAAATGTAAGCATGTATGGCGTCTCTCCCGTTGTCTTTCGCAGAGTTGTTCAATAGGCTCAAATATGCAGTGTAGCTCCTGGATTCAAATTCCCTTTGTGTGATCCAGTCTTTTCTTGATTACATTCAACATCATTTTATTGGTAACTTCAGTTTGGTAATTGCATTGTGAATGTCCAAGGGCAGAGTGCAACTTTCGAATGTCAGATGCAGTAGTATTCGAAGTCTTGATTGTCGAACTGTGTACCATGATCCATAATGAATGCGTAAGGCACACTGTACTTTTCCTCATTAGTAGAATCTTCAAACTGAAAGCATAGGTAATATTCTACGTCTATTTCGTCTTGAGTAGCGATGATGATACATTCACCACTACTCGTCAAACAAGATGACTCATTAACAAATAGCTTCCAAATAATGTTGTTCTAGCCAAAATTTTCTTTTAGAAGTTTTCCAAATCTAAATAGCTTCTTTTGAGACTCAAGGTACTAATCCTTGTCGCCATTCGACGATGAGATCGCTCCTAGTGTAGTCTGCTCTACATCGCTTGGAATTAAGATCTCTTCCAAAGAAGTATGCTTGCCTTCATGAATGGAGTTATCTCTCGAAGGACTTTGCTTAGACGGTCTCTCATTGTATGTGAATTCAGTAATGAAATATGTTAATGCTTTCCCCTTAATGACTATTCTGGGCTCGTATTAGATATCGTATTTATCGGGATTGATTTCATAAGTTATCATCTAACCAAATTTTTCTAGTTTATGCACGATCTTTTATAAGGGTAAGTGAGTGTAAACCATAATGTTGTGGGCTTAGAAATATGACTCCATTCTCCTTAAAGCCTCTCTCAACGCTTAGGCTAGTTTCTCCATTCGGGGTACTAGATTTTGACTCCTTGGTACGCTTTTCTAGTATAATAAACTAGTATTTTAATTACATCCTCCTGTCTTACCAGTAACGAGATGATAGCTGATTCAGACACGACAAGGTATAGGTAAATATTTCCCCCAACAATAGGTCTTGACAATAAAGAGGGTGATCCTAAATATTGCATTAGTTCAATGAAAGCATTCTTACCTTCCCCATTCCATTCCAAAGACCTTCTCAGCATTTTAAAGAAAGGCAAACATTTATCTGTGGCTTTAGAGACGAACCTGTTGAGAGCGGTAACTCTCATGGTCAGTTGTTGAACGTCTTTTTTTGTTGTGGGAGATTACATGTTGATCAGATCTTGGATATTATTAGGGTTGGATTCAATACCTCGCTGATTGATGATAAATCCCAGAAACATGCCTTTCTTTACCCCGAACACACATTTCATGAGATTAAGCTACATCTAATGCTTTTCCAATTGGTCGAAAGTATGTTTGAGGTCTTTAATGAAGTCGACTGCTATTTTGCTTTTCATAAGCATGTCATACACATACACTTTGATGCTTACCCTAATCTGATCTTTAAAGAATCTATTCACCAATCGTTGCTAAGTGACCCCTGCATTTTTTAGACAAAAAGGCATCACATTATAGAAATAACTACCTCGACAAGTTATGAATGATGTTTTTCGCTTCCTAATCTGGTTGTATCCAAAATAGGCATCCATAAAGTTGAGGAGCTCATGGATTGAAGTCGCATCGATCAGCTGGTCAATTTGAGCAACGAATTATAATATTTGGGGAATGCCTTATTCAGGTCAGTGAAATCCATACACATCCTCAATTTATCATTTTTTTTGCACACTATCACTATGTTGGACAACCTCTCTGGATATTTGAAGTCGTTGATGAAATTAGCCTTTTGGAGCTTAAGTACCTGCCTTTGCATGCAAGGTTCTTCTCGGTGTCAAAAACTTTTCACTTTTTATTTAAATAGCTTTACCCCTTTCATTATGCTCAGCTCGTGACAAATGAAGTCAAGATCAATCCTAGACATGTCTTTGTGGCTTCATGCAAAAATATTTCGGCATTTCCATAGCAGGTCTATAAGCTCCTAATGATGATTTAATCTGAACTGTCATGTTGGTGTGGTCAGCGTTAAGCAAAACAGTCTAAATTTCTTCGACTACCTTCCCCTTGACCAAGTTCTCTTTATCTCTGGGATCAATGGTTTCAATCAAGTAGGTGGTCGTCAGCTTCCTCTAGTCTTCCTGGTCGCGGAGGTGTAATAACACTCCCGTGCCTTTGCTTTGTTGCCATTGATGACCCCAAGTCCATAATGAATTGGAAACATTAGGCACTAGTGTATTTTATACGAGACGACTTTCAATTTCTTAAGTCCGACTCTTCTTAGTATCACATTGTAGGTGGAAAGCACGTTTTTATCCAGGATGAATAATTGAACATTTTTGGTTCGGTAAGTTGACCACATACCTATTATGACCACTAGTTTTACCATTCCTAGTGGATACACCTGTTCCCTCGCGAAGTTGATCAAGGGTTTGTGATATTGCATTAACTTGCTGTCTCAGAGGTTTAACCTTTTGGAAAAGTTGTAAGACATCACATGTGTTGACACTACACCAAAACTCTCATTTGGTAACACACTTTTTTGTATTACTAACACTCTTGTACCATTACTATTTCTCAGAATACAATAGTGTTACTAATTTTATCCAAGTGTTAGTGGTATTAGTTAATAATTTTAAAGTAATTTTTTTCTTGATAAAAGGTTAATTTGTCCCCACCAAACCAAAACATTGTCCCGACTCTCTTCGAACCAAAGCGAGAAAGATCTTCTCAAAACATTGTGTGCCAAAGCGAGAAAGCTCCAAATTCGTTCGTGCAAATCCCAAATTGAAAAGCTCCAAATCGGTTCATACATACCCATAGAGATCTTGCCCGAAACATACCCATAGAAAATCGTCCCTTATTAATTTCTCCAAATCCCAAATCGATAGTTGCTCTTCTCCAAATCGAATCTTCTCCACGTAACCCTAACCGAATCCAAGTAACCCTAAGTGATATATATATATATATATATATATATATATACTTGTTTTGGATTTGATAAGTTAGGGTTTTTTTGTAACTGTTTGATTTTATTTATGTTTTTTCTTATATATGATGTTATGAGTGTGTATGTATATGTTATGAGTGTGTATGTATATCTGGTGTTATGAGTGTTTATGTATTCGTTGATTTATTTTATGAGCTATGATATTTAATAAGAAACAATATAAGAAAAAAAAATGGTTTTCCAAATAAACACACATTTGTTTTATTTAACATTACGATTATTTTATGAGTAGTTTAGGAGTGGACAAAATATAGATAGACCCACTTAAATGTTAAATAAAATGTTTTATTTAACATCTTAGTGTAATTTCATTACATTAATCATTGAATGTTGTAGTAAGTGAGTGAATTAAAGATGGAATGGCCATAGTCTGTGTTGATTGTGTGCGATGTGGGATGGTGAGGGCGTCAGGCATACGAGTAGAAAATAATATGTAAGCATGTCTTACAAAGATTGGTTGAAGCTCAAACACATATAGTTCTTTTATTTTCCCCTCGTGTTTGTCAGTTATGAAGTATTTGTTTGCACACTTGGGTCCCATACTAAATTTGCATTCTTCATTTTTTTATTATATATACAAGCTGAGAGGTCATTATTCCATTTGATGTACCTTCATTTGTGATATATGCTAAAATATTTTAGTGTTCTTAATTTTTTAAGTAATGGTTAATATATTCCATTATTCTGTAAATTGGTCCCCTCTGGTTTTTGGGAGGAAACAAAAAATTACTTAGATATTCTCCTATCCCTCCGTTTTGAATGATAAACCTATTTTAAGAACACGAATCTTGGCTAGTCTTGATTTCGAAAGTTTTTTGTGAAACATTTTATGATTGTTTATTGCAAATTATCTTTTTTCCCATCTAATGTCCATTGCATTTTTCCAAAACATAATTGTCCATGCACTAATGCTTTTGAGTTATTTTGTGTTCATGTAGAGGGAAGACTTCCGTAGAGATACATTTTAGGATTACTAACATTACTATACCATTACTATAACTTTACTTATTTTGAGTTACCAATGCTACTATATCATTTTTGTAAAGTGTATCATGTAAGTCCAAAGGTGAACACTATTCTTTTATATATAATAATGATATTTTTTTGTAGTGCAGAATGTCCCAAACATTAAACAAAGGATGGATGGCTGAGAGGAACAGAAAAAGTGAGGTATACATAAATGGAGTAACATCTTTACTTGATTTTGCAATTGCAAATAATAGACATCATCTTTCGACATTTCCATGTCCGTGTGTTAAGTGTCAAAATAAGAAGTGGTTCAGTGCGTCAGATATCAGGAGTCATTTGATTCGGCATGGAATAGACTAAACATATACTATATGGATTTTACACAGTGAAATAAGATCCCCGAACTCTCTAAATCCCATTTTAGAACCTATTGATTGTGAAGAACATGTTGAAAATGACGAGAGCATTGAGAATGAAAGGCTTCGAGACTTAGTTGACACGTGCTACGGAGAGCACGAACAACATTGTGGAGAACCTGACCAGGCAAAAAAAATGCATGTTAATAATGAGAAGTCTCAAGAGTACAATAGATTAGCGACTGAGGAATTGTACCCTTCATGTGATGGTCTTGACACTACTCTCTCTGTAATTGTGGAATTGCATAATTTAAAGAAGAACTTTTGTTGGTCGGGATATAGCGTTATAATTCTTTTGTCGATTGTAAAAAAGTAGCTTCCGAAAGAAAACAGTTTACCAGAAAAGTATCCACAAATAAAGAGAACGATGAAAAACTTAGGGATGAAAGCAAACTACATCCATGCATGTGAGAATAACTGTATTTTGTACTGGAAAGAGAATGAAGACTTAGAAGAATGTCCTCAGTGTGGGACACCAAGATATTTAGTGACCACAAGGAAAGGAAAAAGGGTATGCAAAGAACCGGTGAAAGTATTGAGACATTTCCCTTTGATTCCAAGGCTAAGGAGATTATACATTATACCTTCGATAGCGCATGAAATGATGTGGCACATCGAGCAACAACTTCATGGAATAATCAACGACATCCTTGTGATTCAGCTTAGTGGAGAGTACTAAAAAATAGATGGCCTTCTTTTGCTAAAGAAGGGCACAATATTTGGCTTGCCATATCTACATAAGGGTTCAATCCCCATGGTGTACAATCTAGTAGCTATAGTTGTTGGCCAGTTATGGTTGTGCCTTATAACGTGGGCCCATCTTTGTGCTTTAAGCGTGAGTTTCAAATATTGTCTTTATTGATTCCTGGGCCCAAGGCACTGTGTCAAGAAATTGATGTTTTTCTTCAGCTGTTGGTAGATGAGTTGAAGAAATTATGGGAGGGAGTTCCATCTTTTGACATGCACAAAATGGAACAATTTACATTGAGAGATATGTTGATGTGGGGGATTCATGATTTCACCGCATATGGAAACTTATCTGGATGTATAACACATGGCTACAATATGTCCTATTTGTGGTGATGAAACACCATCACTTTAGTTGGTTAACAACCAGAAAATAGTTTCCACAAACTATCGTATGTTTCTTGATAGAGATGACCCATTTTGGAGTGGTAATGATTTGGGAGTTAAATCACACGAACTTAGATCTCCCCCGGTTCGAATTAATGGAGATGAACTTGTGGAAAAGTTGAGCAAAATCAAGTATGTACCTGACAAAGCCTCAAAAGTTCCTTCTAAGAAGCATAAATCTGATAATGCGAATGGAAGTGACACTGATGTGGATAAAAGCAAAATTGTTGAAGTTAAATAATCATGGTATAAAAAATCCATTTTTTTTACTTGGAGTACTGGCGACATCATCAAGTTTGACATGTCCTTAATGTGATGCACACCAAAAAGATTGTTGTTGAGCATTTAATAAACATAATTGTTGGTGCTAATAAAACAAAGGATACTGAAAATGGCTAATTGGATATGAAGGACCTGGGTATGCGTAGCGAGAAATGGCTTAAAGTTGATGAGCGTACAGGGAAAAGATAAAAACAATGGCACCATTCTTCTTGGATAAAGAGGAAAAGAGACAATTCTACCAAAATTTGAAAGACTTAAAGCTTCCTACCAGTTTATCGTCTAACTTGAGAAATATTCTAAGTCTTAGTCCCCCATCTCTGCACTCATTGAAGTCCCATGACTATCATGTCATAATGGAACACTTGTTACCCGTGTTGCTCCAACATGCCTTCCCAAAACATTGAGATCTAAGAAGATCAGTCCAACAATTAAGTTTGTTTTTTAATATGGTGTGCTCTAAGATCCTCATTCGACAAGATATCCAAAGAGCCAAACGCATGGTTTTTGAAGCATTCTGCGTGTTGGAGAAATATTTTCCACCAGCGTTTTTCGATATTAGCATTCACCTTACTGTGCATATAGAAGATGAAGCCTTAGTTTGTGGACCAACAAACAGTCATTGGATGTATCCGCTCAAAAGGTTATTTTTTGTCTTTTAATAAAATAAATTATGCACAATTCAGGTTAAAATTGGTTGTTATTAATTTTTATTGATTTATACAAACAGGACGATGAAAGATTTCAAAGGTATACCCAGTAATAAGTGGTATGTTGAGGGTTCCATTACAGAGTCCTATGCCGTAGATGAATCTGTTAGATATTGCGTGGAATACATGCCAAATTCGTTAGATCGAAATCATAAATGCTCACGTGAAGCCTTTTTAGAGGAGGATGGAGAGGCATCTGAAGAAGGACCTTTTCTTGGTGATAAGACTATAACATTAGGATCAATACAATTCCAACAAATATGTCGATGGGTGTTATTTCGACTTAATGTCGATGGACTTCAGGATTACTATAGGTTAGAGTTCTTTCTTATATTATCAATTAAAATTTAATGAATATCTTGATTAATAATCACTTATATCAAATGACATATTGTAGCGAGTATGAAGCATCATTAAAATCCGTGTCTCGTTCGAAAGGGAAGGGGATTGAAATGACAGAAGTGGAGAAACAAACTTCTTTTATTCCTTGGTTACTAGATAAGGTGATTCTCTATATACTAATATGTTAATGCCTTTTTTGCATAACCTCCTGAGATAAAAACATATATTGATGTAATTATGATTTCTTTTCATGGGACACAGTTGGTGAAATCAGGAGAGATAAAGACAAAAGAAACATTGTGGAGATTAGTTCAAGGACCTCAATTCAAGGCTAAAATATACAAAAAGTATCGTGTAAATGGTTTTGTATTATTTCCTAAGTATCATGACGATAAGGGTTTTACACAGGATAATGGTGTTTTTTTGAAGGCATGGACGCAATTTCGAGTTAGAAAAAGTGATAAGAACATCACAAATACTTGGACTATGTGGTATGGAGTCATTAAACAAATAATTGAGATAGACTATACCTCATTTAAGGAGGTGGCCTTTTATTGTGATTAGGTGAGGGTGGAGGATAAGACTAATGGTTGTAAGCTTTGTCCGGACTCCAATTTAGTGATGGTAAATTTTGACAAGTTTAAGACCGTTGACAATTAGTTTGATGAGCCTGCTATTCTCGCATCCGAGGCTAATCAAGTATTTTATTCTAAAGATCTTAAAAATCCAATTTGATGGGTGGTTATACATTCACCGAAGATATTAACGAGTCAAGTGGACGATTTAGAGATCCCAACATGCTTCTAGTATATTCATTGAAGACCAACCACATTTAGAAAGTTTGCTGAAGCGCTACAATCTGTTTAGTTTATTTAGAATTTCCTTTCAATTTTTTTTTTGTTTTGTCCCGTTGATAATATAATATTTTGTCGGTTGTATGAAGCCACAAGTAGTTTTTTCATATTCAGTTCAAAAACTGTTTGTCTTGAATTTTAGTTTACATGCATGGTTGTATGAATCTTGGTTATGAATTTGGTTTCAAGAGTCGATTTTGACAGTTAATTGTATGGATCTTGATATGAATTTAGTTTTAACAGTTGGTTGTATGAATCTTGGTATGAATCTAGTTCTAACAATTGGTTTAATGTATGTTGGTTATGAAATTACTTTTAACAGTTGTTAAACCAACTATTCATATCAATTTTATTTTAGCTTGTTAAACCATTTTATAAAATGTACACTGAACATTTATGAAATGTCTAACTTTGACACATAAGTGGTTTTTAAAATGTCTGAAAAGTTGGTATGAACAGTTGGTTTTTAAAGATTTTGAACTGTTGGTTTTTAAAATTTCTGAACATTTACAAAATATGTAAACCAAAATGGTTTTTAAAATGTTTGAACATTTAGAGTTAATTTGTAACGATTTTGAACAGTTGGATTTTGCCATTTCAGGGATCCCAAGATTCCTATTTTTTGGTCCAACATATATTTACTAATCATACATAAATTAGAAGGATTTATATCTACGTTTATTTGTTAATCACAAATATGTGCCTCATAGAATACTCACTTTTGTTATAGTTTGTAAGATATTCACTTTCAACCTCACTTTGGCCATTCTTCTTTATTTTGGGAGCATTGTTTCTTACATTATGGCTTCTAGTGATGAAGGACATTCGAAGCAACCATCATTAGAAAATGAGATGCAAAAAACATATGTTCCGCTACAAGAAGAATTAGCCGATGGAGATTCGAACCAACCATCTTCAAGTGCGAGTAAAAAGAAGCAAGCAAAAAATGAAAAAAAAGGCTAAACAATTATAATGTATGACCCCGAATGGTAAAATGATGATCACCGTTCTAGTTGATGGGAGTGTAGTTGGTCCGTGGAGTGGAAAGTGGAGTACTCGTTTCGGTGATTTTGTTAGATCTTATATCCCAATTAATTATTAAGATTGGAGAGATGTGCCAAAAAACTATAAAGATGACGTTTGGAATGCTTTAATGGTAATATCTTCATTTTAAAGATAAAAATGACTTAGCCATTGGTTATATGATATTCATTGTTTTACTATTTATTAATGTTAATTGCAGGGGCAATTTGATCTCGATGTTGAACCGGAGGTGGCTCGCATATTGATGGCGAAGAGGTTCCCACAAAAATTTAGGACACACAAAAATAATATGAGATGTTTTTTATCTACTGCTGGAATTATACCGGAAGGTGTTGACCCTGATATATGGAGATCATTTTGTGAAAATGAGATTAAAGCAACAAAAAAGACACCAAACATTAAACATGCCAAGAGTCGGACCAAATTAGAACATACCTATACCCTTGGGCGACACACCTATGCTACGGTGGAGTATGAAATGGTGTGTATCATAAGAACTGTAAATTCTTATCATCACTATTGTTTATAACATGTGGTATTTAAATTTCTAACATGTGCCAATTAAATTATAGGTTGAAGGAAACCCATAAAAAGAAGTAAAGAGAGTAGATGTATGTTTTGCGGGACACGAGGACAAAAATGGGAATGCCTTGGAAAGTGCTAAGGTTTACTATGTGAGTATTTACATGAGAAGTAAAAGTTTTTTAATGTATATTTCGTTGTTTTTATTAATGAGTTTTTCTTATTTAGATCTATAACTATGTTGTGATAGGATAAAATCAAGGACGTGGTTGAAAAAATGAAGAGTGAGAGTGTGGAGGGTAGTGGCAAGAGTCAATGTTTAGAAAATGAAGAGGTGACAAAAAATTTTGGAGAGGAGAAAAAGGGTAGAGTTCGTGGAGTTTGCCCCCTCGTTTCGAAGAGGCGGTTGATGCATTTAGGAGTGTCAAAGGCAAAACTTAAACAAAGAAAGAAGTTAAATGATAGTGCGGATGCATTGAAGAAAGATATCATTGATTATATGAATAAAAAATTGAATGAAAATAACATAGAGATTCAATCTACGACGGTATATTTGTATGTTACATAATTTTATTTGATAAACAAAGCTATCTATTTATAAAAGTCTTACTGTTGTTTGATCTTGTTTGTCAAGGATTCTATACAAAGTCTGGTTCAAGCCTTTAATGCTGAAAAGGAAAATGGTTCACAACTGACACCAATAAGTGAGCATGCGTCTAATACAAGTCGTCCGTGAATAAATCTTTTTAAAAATCTAGATAATGTTTTTGGATTAGCTCCTCATCCTTGCCTCTCCGTCAACCCCAATGTCATCTTGCTTGATAGGTACAATGAAGAATTGGCAAAAGGGTATGTCGTGACAGATGCGATAAAGGATATATGTCACGGGAGGCGAGTTGGAGTTAGAGAAAAAAAAATATGTGTGGAGGAAGTTATGAAGCCCGATGCTAGGTTGGATTCTCCTCAAGGTGTCAATGACACTTTCGCCGATTTAATCTTGGGAGGATATTTGATTTGGATGGATTGTTCGCTTAAATATGTTTAGTTTGTGAGTTAAGACCGTAATTTTATTTTTGTATTGTATTTAATTTTTCATGCTTTTGATTTGGAATTGATTTGTATTATGATTTTGTTATGGTATTTGGACTGAATTTGTACTATGATTTGTACTTGATTTGGACTAAATTTGTACTATGATTTTGTTATGGAATCTGTTTAAGGTATCTATACTTGGATTATGTATTGTAAAAACCTCTTTAACTCTGCCAATGCCAATATTTTATATGAGCATTACCGGTCCCAAGCCCGGATAAAGGAGGAGGGAAAAGGTGATTTTCTAGAATCAGAGAATTGGTCTAAATAATATTCACATGGAACTTATTTTACATGGAACTTATGTTATTGTTAATAGAAGGCTGCTAATACATGGAACTTCTTTTATACAGATCTGTAAGAGGTGGTGAGAAAAAGAAGTGAGTTTCTACAACATGAATGATGTTTCATGGAGTTTATCAAAAAGAGTAGTTATCGATAAGTTCATTTAGCTTGTATGTCTTTGTTTAATTGGAGTTTGGGATTTTTGATATTAAGTTATTTTTTAGTTTGTTGCTCCCACCCGATGGTTTGATGCATCTACATTTGAAAATTTGCGATCTTTTTCTCCTAAACCGATGGGAAAAATGGACTGGCAGAGTTGTGAAGTTTGATCTTAGAAACGAAGGAGATTGTGTGTTAATGGGAGGAAGTGTAGCAGGTGCTTATGGGTTATCGTGCTTGGGTGGTCAGATAAGTATTTCTTTGCTTGAATTGAAATATTTGAATTACTTGGACCTAAGCATGAATGATTTCCAAGGTATCCCAATACTAAAAATCAAGGGCTCACTCAAGAGTTTGAGATACCTCAATCTTTATCACGCGTCTTTTGCTGGAATGGTTCCACCCCATCATGGAAACCTATCAAACTTGAATTATCTTGATCTCTCAATGTATGTCCTTTAAGTTTCAAATCGGTTTTAAAATCTTCCAAGGCATCTCCAAAATCTGCCAAAACGCCTCCAAAATCTACCTAATTGTCTTCCAGTTTGGCTTCGAAGAAAGGCATTGTCGATGCTGATGGAGCCTCTGTCTCAACTCCAAAATCCAATACTAAGAGACAAAAGCTTGCAAAGGAAAGTGAGAAAGATGAGCATTCATATCCCAAAGAGAGAGCTTCAGGCAAGAAAAATCCAAGCAAGTCTTCCATAGAGGTTTCTGCGAAGGATCAAGGTAAATACTTTACTGCTTGTTTATTTGGGACAATGGGAAACTTTCTTGTGTCCTTTACATCGCTGAGAACATTGTGAGTGAATTATTGGTTTTTCCCTCTTACAATTATAGTACTTTATTTATAGCTTTTGTCTAATGGAGTTCTTGATTTCTTCTTGATATTTTGTTTTGTTAGAGATTTGAGTGGCAACCACATTCACGATTCAATTCCATATCAGCTACCACCAAACCTTACAAGCCTGTAATGTTTAAATGTTTTTCTGAGATTTTATTATTTTTTTAGAATCCCTTTGATTTAACTGATCAATGACATTGCTTATTTGTGTCCCACACAGGAATCTTGCAAATAACAACTTAAGTGGGATTCTTCCTTACTCGATTCCTATCATGGCTTCTTTAAGTTATTTATGAGTGGGAAACCATGAATGCTATTGATACCTGTCAAAGCATATTTATATACATTCTTCAGTTTTACAAAATTTAATTATTTAGTGAGTTGATTAACCATGTAGTTCTTTATTTCAGGAACACTAGGCCTAATTCCCTCTCTCAATCAACCATGTAGTTCTTGATTAACCATGTAGTTCTTGATTTTAGGTTGTTTTGAATGGACGTCATAAAATTCTTGCAGGGTTCGTGTCACTAACAACTTGACCCGTACTTTAAACATGCTAAGGCAAAGGGGTGACACGAACGTTTCCATACACATCACTACCCGATGATATACACATAATACATAATTTAAGCAGGACACAACCTAATTAAAGCACAGTCTTATCAAGTTTAGTTATCAATGGTTTTCAAAAGAACCTTACTAATGCCACTTGGTTTAGCTCTGCATTCTTGAAGTGTAAAATCCCTGTCAAAACTATGCAGCTTTTACAAGGAAAAAATAAACCCTCGCGGATATTTTAATGCAAAAAATTCCTTGAAAATTATGCATTTTGTGTCAAAGAGCCCCTTCATCACTGAGAAAACTGCATAGTTTAAAGTTATTTTTCTCACTTTCCCTTCTGAATATATCTAAAAGATTTCCCAAAATTTCTAGAAAAAATGTCTAAATTCTTCTCGAAATCTTGATATTAGGTGATGTCCGATTTAAGCGCGAGGAAGATTGTCTTGGAGGATTGCAACACCACTGCAAAACACGGTGGGCGCTTAGCCGGTGCTGAATAGTTGGAATTCTCCAAAATATGGAGGAGGATTCAAAGGGAATTATTTTTGGAAAGAGGACATTTGTGGAAATGGATGGAGGTTTGTATGAACACTACCCCTAGTGTATAATATACCTCCAAGGCGCGGTTACATAGCTTTATATGGCAGATAATGTATTTTTTCCCTTTTCTATTGTAGTATTATTGGGATTGGTCATGGGATGAATTGGTTTCTTAAGATCTTCTTGTTATATTTCAGTATGTTTATGATCAAATAGGATAGAAACTGCACTATGTTAGGCACTCCCTGGTAAATATTCATTACTTTATGTTTCTTACTAATGTTTGGATATTTTGGAGCGAGTTTTGATATATTGTCAACTTTCCAACCTCCCTCGTTCACTACCTGGTTAAAATTTTTCTTCCCTTTTAGTCCTTGGTCTATCTGTCAACAACTTGAACTCTTCAATTTGAAGCTTACGGATTTTTTTTTTGATAAGATCATAAGAGAAAGTACATTTCTGCTATCCTTGGCATCAAAATTTGCATCTTCTTGCTATACAACACCAGGTATATAAAGACCTCATAGAACTTTATAGTGATCACTATAATTATTTCTACCAAATGATTTATTAAACTAATCTCTAAAATGTAATTTTGAAATCATTCATATTCCATCTTATACGTTTGTTAATTGCCTCTTGAAGAACAAGGCATAAATGGAACTTGAAGGTTCAAATTTTCATTTTGGCCTATTAGGCAAAACTTTTTATGATCCTGAGAGGCCTAGATTCATGGACCATCTTTAGTTGGCTACACTGATTATTTGATTATTGTTCATAACTCTATTATTGGTATAATCCAAAACTCCGTAAATTATGAAAATGATTACTAAAGGGAAAGTTGCAGATACCCATTATTTTCCACTATAATTGTTCTTCATTGTCAACACAAAAGAAAGATATTGTAAATGGAAGAAATAAAATGATTGTTTTCTTCTTCTTCTTCTTCTTCTTCTTCTTCTTACAAAAGTAATAGTATAGTTATTTTCAATTGGTGAAATAAAACAGGAAATTTCTAGTAATATGCCCATTGTCTCACTACTTGGTTGTGTCATTACAGAATGTACCTGAATTAAAAATCCACTAAAAAAAGGGCCGCATACTACTTTGGTGTGGTGTTATTAGAGCTTGTAATGGACCTACATGCAAAACAAATAGGGAAAACCAAATCAGGGATCAAGGCATCCTATGTCAAACCACGGAACAAGTCATCGACTTAAGTGAAGGTGGTATTAGTTCAAGTTAAATTTTCAAATTGACTACAACCCAACTGTGTACTTGATTCTAACTCATCTTCATGATGATAATTCATAGATGTATTGAGATGAATAATCCTTAGTTTTTTCAAATTTCCTCATGTATTGAGAGGAATTTCATATGTATTGAGATTAATGGAATTTCGGCTATTAATTGTTATTGAGGTTATTGTCTGGATGTGTATTAGTGTTGTTGTTGCGAACTATTTGTATTGTTGTACTAGTTTTTATACCTTAAACAGGTTGATAATACTATAAATAAAGGAAATTTTGTCCATTTTTATTAAATCTAACTTATTCATATTGAAATTAAATTGGATCGACAATTATTTTGTTGTCATTATGTTAGCATTTTTTAATATTGTACACCCTAATGTCTGTGTGTGTGTGTGTGTGTGTGTGTGTGTGTGTGTATTAATATTAGTAAGGGACCTATATTGTTACTAAATGTGTTACAAAAATTGTGTTAGGAATGTGTTACGAAATTAGTAACACTTTAGTAACAGTATAAGTGTTAGTAAGACAAAATTTAGTAACACTTTAGTAACGGTAAAATAGTGTTAATAAAACATAATTTAGTAACAGTAAAAAAGTGTTAGTAATTTGCTTCCCCACGCCTTTTTTCTAACACTTTTTTAGTGTTAGTAATTATTTTAGTAACATTACAGTAGTATTACTAATTGACTGTTTTGGTGTAGTGTGAACTACCATTGTCAGTCAATACTCTAACGACTCTCCCTTCATGGATCATCATAGTGATGCCTAAATGACCACCATGAAGAAATAGTACTCTAAATAAGTTATCTTTAGAGAACCCGATGATAAACTTATCTTCTTTCACCTTATGGGGGCGCGTTCCCACCTTCGTTTCCAGATTGATCTGCCTCATGTGAGACTTTGGCTTCCTTTAGATAGGCCTTCCGTTCTCCCCTGGTAATGAAGTGACACCCAAGAGATATCTTGCCAACCTCATATACAGGCTCCTTAGAATTTTTAGAGTGGGTTGTATCATCATTTGAATCTCCATTCCTTCCTTTCTTCTTATCATTTGTTCTTTGGCATGGTGACTCTGATTATCTCCTAGTCTTGCGCTCGTTAGAGTTTTATCGGCCATCCTTATCCATGAATCTGGATAACTCTCCTTTCCCTATCAAGCTTTCAATATCATTTTTTAAGGTGATGCAGTTGTCAGTGCTATGGTCGTGGTCGTGGTTCTTATGAAACAAATAGTTGCTCTTATCACGTCTATTTGTCAGTGCCTTCAGCTTAATGGGCCATTTGAGGTCATTGTTTCCTCAAATTTCCCCGATAATGTGATGGATGCCGACTACTAACGTGGTATATTCATCATGCTTCTTTGTCTTGTTGACCTTACAGTCTTTTTGACCTTTTTTGTTGCTTCCCTTATCCGATGATGATTTAGGATGGTCAGACTATTTGGCATACATGGATTCTTTGGTATGCATGATTTTTACTGATTTATCTAGAAACTCAGTCATTGTCCTAGGAAATTCTCTTGCTAATTCCCAAAATAGCTTTCTCTATCGTAGGCCACTCACCAAATAAGTTAGATCTGTTTACTCATTATAATATACAACCTCTAACTTTTCAGTGATAAAGCAAGTGAGATAATCATGGGTGATCTCATCATCCTTTTACAGAACACCAAGTAAATGGGCCACTATCTTCCCTAGTTTTGCACTAAAATAGAAGCTATTGACAAACATGTCGGTCAACTGTTGGAATTGGATATTTGTCATTAGGGCCGGCTATTGTGCCATATTGGAGCCAAACCTATGATAGTGCTAGAGAAAGCTCTGTATCGCATCTCATCGGGAATGGAATAAATGTCGATAGTGTCCTGATACTATTCAATGTGAAGGATCGAATCTATTTTTTCGTCACACTTTGACATGATAACTGGTGGCTTGAATTTGGATAGAGTGCGATACACTATGATAGACAAAACAAATGGAGATCCTTTAACGAAATCCCTTTGTTGCGGCTTTTTTGATTTAGCTATATTACCGAGCCGATCCTCCAAGTGTTTGATGGATCCCTTATATGGTTAGTTGTCCTATTTGGATTTTTTGCCAGCTGATTTAGTAGTTCGACCTCTACTTTTAGTCGAGTTTTATTCTTGGGCAGTTAACTCAGGTATGCATGATTCCCTAGCAGATCAATAAGATCCCCCGAGGATAGATCTTATTGGATCTCCTCTTATTAGGCCATGACCCCGAGGCACTGCTGCTACCTATCCATAACTGTGATGTGGGCCCAATTGATCGAACGCTGATCCTCTACCCAACCTTTCTAATGAACTAGGACGCTCTTTAAAGAAGGATTGATAGTCATAATAATTGTGTGACTATATGGAGGATGAGACTTTGAGGAGGTAAGACTGGTCCCATTGAGATCTAGATTGTCTGGAGTAGATGGCGTTCCCATGATATCCTAGGCTCAACCTCCTAGTGTTTTTTAAGGATTTTCTTTAATACTCATGCCTCCTGTATCTATAAGGCACTTGGGGAAACCTTCCTCCTATACTCTACAATATCTCTAGCTCAGGGGTAATAGTATTATTTTTAGGCTATATTGGTTTGACCTAAAGAGTGTATGAAAACTACCTGTAACTCTCTTGTATTGCTTCTTATCCTTTGGCTAGACTCATCAGTAGGCTATGCAAGTTACCCATCCCAATGTGGGTGGGAGGTGTTTAGACCTTTGCTCTATGAATTCTCTCAGGATTATTCGTCATTCTCATCTATTTAGGGTAGGTAATGAATTAAGGAATTTAGGTAGGGACCATAATGACTTATCATGTTCCCAAAGACGGTGCTAATTTGTTATTGTCTGAAAATGGTGATTTATTAAGAATATTTAAGGGACATGTGGTCTACCTTTATAGGTCAAGAAATTACACCAATAGAAATGTGATAACTGATTGCTAACAAATTAATATACATTAGATACCACGTGGGTATTTTGGGATGTGCGCAGGTAATAACCATGTAACAATCACGTTGACCTCATTCCCACATGACTTGTGAGAAGTTTATTAGTGTATATGAGGACATGATTGCACGGTGTGAGCAAGTGATCACACTGGATGAGAACATTTTTCCATTGAGGCAAGCTGAACAGATAGGTACCTCAGCCAACCTCATGCTAAAAATGAAGTTGAACACACATTGAACAACTATGGCCCCCTTCTGACATCATTTAGGCGCCACGTAGGCTGGATTCACAAGCGTATACAACTCTAATCACTATCACTCACTTTAAAGATACAAACAATGGCCTTATAAGTGTCATGCTCAAAATTATCTTGATCTGAAGATTTCTCATCAAGGCTCACATGACTAGCCATGAATGTGGTGTATTTGAGCTCAAGAGGGGAATCATGTTCCTCTTTAGGATCACTATCACTAAGGGTGGCATTATATGCAATTGATTTCTTGACCTCCTTTTTCAGCTTTGTGGGGCACTCAGTTTCCCTATGACTATAACCCTCAAACCCAAAGCATCTATTCGACTCATCCCTCCTAAAATTATTAGTACGATTTTTACAAAATTTTATAGCCTGCTAAAGTTTATTTTCTCAAACATCTTTTCATATTTGGATAGTTTTTCAAACTTTAGAAGTTTCTTAAAAAAAATTCGAACACAGACATATCATTAGAATCGATGTCAGACTCAACATCTAAAATACGTGTTTCCGCATTTCAGACTTTCAAATAAATTCCCTTATCATTCTTCATCTTTTTGGAGAAAACATGTTGAGCTCATAAGTTTGAAGGTAATGTGCAAGTTGTTCGAGTTTTGTATCATCCAAAGTACCCAAGGAATTCAAAATGTCACTTTTAAATTAAATCTTTCAGCTAGGATATTTAAATTTTAACGATTACACTAGTTTAGAGTATGATCTCTCCCAAGTTAAAAGACGAGTTCACAACATCTGGCAGTCTAGCATATAACTCATCAAAGGTTTCACTCTCATCCATCCTAATGGTTTTAAATTTAGTGGTGAGGTTTTGGAGTTTGGAAGCCTCAATATCACTAGTACCCTCATGAGTGAGTTGGAGTATAACCCATATCTCTTTTGATATTTCAAAAGTCATAATACAACTAAACTCATCCGGTGTGATCTTACAAAATAAAACATTCAGGACACACGAATAATAGTTGGATAGTATATGATCATCCTCACTCCATGTTTCAACGGATTTAGGAATTCTATAATCACCTACTAAGGATGTGGGTGGGGACCAACCCCTAACCATCTCTTTCTATACCCGCTCATATAATGACTCCAGTGCTAATTTCATATGTGCTTTCTAGTACGCGTAGTTAGTCCCATCAAACAAAGATGGCCTAGAAAATGATTTACTATTCATATAAGAATGTTAAAATTCATGCCCAAACATGGATCTAACACCATAACATATCGTTTCCTCTCTGATAACAATTTAATGTGGGCAATGTCCTATGGAGTTCTAATATGGCAAAGGATGCAAAAGAAGAAAATCAACTATTTTTAAAATTTTCGATTTTGAAGTTCAATTAAATAGGTTTAACCCATATTAAACTTGGCACTAACTTAAATTCAATTATCGTGTTAAAAAAATTAATCAATTTTATCTTAACCTAATCATGCATCTAGGTGAGTGAGGGATAAACTAGGTAAATCAACCACAATGCCCGATGTATAAGCAATGACTAAATGGGAAAAAACCCTCAGATGAACTAGCTAATGAAATTCACTATGATGAGGAATTATGCAAGAGCGACAACAGACTTACAACAGAAACATGATGAACTCACAAGCCTTAACACTCTTGAATCTTTAACCTCTCCTCCACAGTGCATGTAAAAGTCCGCTCATTCAGTTCCATAGGATCTGAGTCTACACACACCTCGGTATTCACCAAGCAGGATAACTAAGCATCACACATTGAGTCCACCGTATATGAAGAAAACATGAATGAAATCCAATACATGAAACAATTCTCAAGATATGTATAGAATAAACCAATAATGCCGAAAAAATAAGATCTCAAATCATATATATTAAGAAACTTGGATCCTAAACTATTTGGATGTAAACAAGGGTTGGATTTGGAAAACTGTGATCATAAATGGTCATATAAACTAGGAGAGCTTATTTAGATAGTTTAGGAACTCAAAACATAAGGTAAAACCTCAATATAGATTGTTTCTTCACACTCCTATTTGTAGGAGATTTACAAAAATATAAATAAGAATGAAAAGATTTGAAGAAAATCTCATAATCTTGAAAAACTCATCGGCCTCTTATTCTGTTATAACAATTTCCAACGAATCATCAGATGAGAAAACATTGTAATGTGATAATTATTTCATATAATTCATTGTAGCCATGTTCAAACAAGTTTAGGTAAGTCATTCGAAGGACATCAAAAAGTTGTTTAAACGATCTCACGAAAAAAAATATTTTTCTTAAAAATAAAAAATAATTTGCAAATGATTTTAAAAATAACCCCCAGAAATGACATATCCAAGGACAAAAATATATATGCTTTAATACCTTAGAGATCCTTGGAAGATGAAGATAAAAACAAGGCACGAAACTCAACATGATGATCTGAACTTGATATCTTGTCCGTTACTTCTTGAGTCAAACACGTGCTAGGCATGATAATGTCAAACAAACTCAATACCTAACTAAAGGTTTTTTCCTAGCACAGAATATGTAAAAATACTTAAAACTGACTCTATAAAAATTTTGTTCTTATAGAACCCAATTCCTGTAGTGGGTTCAACCCCAATCACTGTTGAATCTATTATGTTAAATCCCACTCTATATAAATAACTTGTTAACACTTCATCCTTTACGAGAGAGGAGCTAAATAGAGAGAGGAGAGGTTTGTTAAGCGCATACTATAATCCCACACTCTACCAAGGCTACTTCAAAAACACATTCTTAACATTTGAAGGAAACTTCTCTGTCGAATAAGGTTGTTCCACCAAGGGATAATAATATAAGTGAAATAATTGAAGGAAGGAAGAATTTAAATGTTTTTATTATAGGGGGATGCTAGGCATCCTATTACATCATGTGTTTAAAATAAAAGGAAATAGATCTCTATTTTCACATGCCACACACAATGGGGAAAACATGTAGAAAACATAAGGGAATCACATGAGTTGATATGTTATAGCATAGACATTCAAACAGGGACTAGCATCATTGTGTGCTACCGCCCACACGTATGTTATCGACATAGTTTTTGGGGGTAAAACAAAGTAAAAGTTCATAGGTGTGGGTGGCATGTTGTCTTCTTCAGGATCAATGTCCATATGGAAGGAAAAAAATTAAATAAATATGCCAAGTAGATAATCTTATTTCTAAACAAGATGTGAGTAGCACATATTGTCATAATACAACTAGAATTAAATTTTGTCGATGTTATAGTCAGAACAAAATGAAATATCATAGAACTAACAGGGGTATACTGAAGTCTTTTGATACATAAAAGAATAATATGGCGAATTTCGACTAATTATATTATGTTACAATGATAAGGTTTCAGATTATAACCAGATAACCCATAAATTATTGGTTATAGGGGTTGCAACTGCATATTCATACTATTACAATGTCGCCAAAAGAATATAATACATTTGGACAGGCAATACCATATAACTGGGGAATAGTAAATATCTTGGAAAGTTGAGATAAAGTGGCACTCATACTTATGTAGCAAAATCAGAACTAAACACTCACCATGTGAGTCATACAGGCCAATTTGAACAGATGTGGTATACCAGGGTCTAATCCCCAAATCATAAGGTCTGCTACTAGGGTTTCATTAATAAAATGGACAAATTGAATGGTTTATTACCATTAAGGCAAAAACGATGCAAGGTTATACCACAATTAATGGCTAAAAGTAATTCAACGACGTACTAAATTTGTTGGTTGTAGTGGTGTATCGAGATTCAGAAATGATTGAGATATCGATAGAATCAATATTCATAATAAATATAAACTACACAAAAGTGTATGTAATAAGGGTATGAATTTAAATTATCACATAGTGATACAACAACATAGTTTTATATAAAAACATAAGTTCAATTATTTAATGTTGAAAATAGAATCAACTAGTTTGAAAATACAGTTTGCAATTTTGTACGTCTATCTCACGGGGGTTGACTACATTGTCTAAAATTAGGGAGAGCCTAAGTTTGTAGTATAGGTCTAAATTGACAATTTTGTGATGCGGTAGAATGACGAATTCCAATACATTGTAGTGGAAAAATAATTAAGAGGGTTGAATATGGAATTGTAAAAGGTTTAAAAGATAATATTTTTCTTGATATCTATTAGGATTTAGGTTTAGTGAAAAGATGAAAAATATTTATTTGACCTAAAGAATTTATGACAAAAAATTGGGAATGTTTTTAAATACTTGGAAAATTGTCTAAGGGTTATGTGTAAAATGAAAGTTGAGTTTTTTTAACATAAAACTAACTTTCTCGACATTATACTTTCCAGTGATCCGAATAGGGTGATGTAGTATAGCAATTTATTCATAATTTAAAAATAAAAAAATTGAAAAAAAATCAGATGTTTCTATTTGGAGACGCGTTCTCATGCGCTCAGATAAATTTCACACGTGCCTCGTTTGACCTTCACTCGCGTGCGTGTAATCCATTTCACATTCAACCTCCGATAGTTTAACTTTAAGGTTTTGAAACATTGACCTTAAATTCTAAAATTTTTATAAATCCATTTGAATTGGTTTTTGACTGAAATCTGTATAGTTTTTGAAGAGGAATCCAACCATATTGGTTTTAAAGATTTTGGTGGGTTAGTTTAAGATACTGGTTTACTGTAAAAATGGAAAAAAAATTGGCCTGAGGATAAGTGATTGAAAACTATGATTCTTATTCCATCATAGTAATGGTTGAATTCGATGTTGAAAATGAAATCAAACGGGTTCGTTTGAAGGATTTTTGTTAAGTATAACTCCTAAATTCAAACTCTGAAATTTTAGGCCTGTAATATTCAAACTTCGATTTGGGTGATTAAAACTTGTTTTTGGCTCAATTACACCTTGCAACTAGGTTTTTGAGGACCAACGCTTAAGTTTCCTCACTTTGAAATTGGTTCAAAGTCAAGGAAGCATAATCCACCATTGAAGCTCAAACTTTAATTATGTTTTCTAGGTTTTAAGCTTATGTAACGCCTTCACACGTTAACATTCACATGTAAATACATGTATTTAATCTAGTACAAAAACATAATCGAATGAAAGAAAACAACATTCTTTGACACCCCACTTATTAAAATAACGGGGTGGTCAACCCTCTGCTAAAATAAAGGAAAAAATCTAATTTCGCTCATTCTTAGCATCACTGTCGAAAATGCAATTAGCTACTAACCACCTATTATTTAATCAAGCCGCGTGTCAATTTTAAACTTCAATTAAATTAATGCAAATAAAACCATTTATCATAAACAATTCTAAATAATTATTTAACTACACAATCACATAATAAAATCCGAATACCAGGATATAATAAAAATCCATTAACCGAATAAACTGTCGGTTTACAATCCAATACAATAATTCAATAAAACTGAAATAAAAGCTAGCACTGGGTGACATGCCTGGGTAATAACTAGCCAAGCCCTATCTAGAATCTTAAATATAGAAAACGATTCAAGAATCCCTACAACACTCCACAGTGGTCCCAACTCCAATGACATGGAAATGATTCTCATGCCTGACATCCCTGTGGCTGGATGCCTAAAATATTTTCAAAATATTTTGATACAGGTCAGAGCCCAAATCATTTTAAAAATACTATTCAAGTAATTAAAATTAATTAATAAATATGCGTGAATTCTTCCATATTTAATTTGGTGTCGCACTCCCATTACCTTCAACTATAGTGCGCACTTAACGTATGCATTTTAACATCCTAGTTATGCTACCCAGCCTAAATAGTCTCAATGTATCCTTAAGTACATACGCTACCATGTGTCACGCATATTTTATATAATTAACATTTACACCCGCTTATCAATTATAATTAATCGATTCATTTGAAATAACTTTCACTAATTAATAATTCAATATTCACACCTCAATATCTTAACCCTGTATATAATTTTCTTCACTTTTATATATGTATTTTCATACCACATCAAGTATACACACACACACACACACACACACACGCACACACACACACACACACACACATATATATATATATATAACCGCCATCCCTCAGACTTATAACTCACTTGATGCGAATCTCTAGCATGCTATCAAGCTCCAAGGAATACACAACTCTACCTGGACAACTAGGTCAAAATCTTACCACCGGACCCAAAATATAAACCCAAACCGAAGGCGATCATTGTCATACATCTCTGGGGAATAGCCATGCCCCATTACCCCCACCAGACTCTAAAGAAACATAGTGTGGTCTTGTGACTCACATATGACCTAGGGGGCCGATACTATACCTGTTGAGATTTGTCAGGAGAGATTGCCCACAACGTGCCACCTCTACCGATAGCATATCCACTAAGATAGTAATCTTCCATATATATCATGCACATAAATATAGAAATACATATATACACTATCTTTATACCCGTATATAAATAATAAATCCGGCTAACCGTGCATGTCACTTGTATCACTTGCCTATACTTCCTGAGCCACATCTCGATCCCACTTACTTAAATATTCACTTATTTAATTAATTAATCCTTACAATAAAATTTTGGTCACGTAACCATTCTCATCCATCCTGCATTCTTTTATAACCAAATTTTCAATACAAATTCATTATTTCAATTTCCCGGGTATTATTCATCCTAATTACCCTAAATCTCGACTCGACTCAACTCAACTTAACAAAGCCTTTTCCCAATTATTTGGTGTCGGTTATATAAATCCTATTTTTCCATTCCATTATGTCCAGTGCAATTTTTTCAGTTAAACCACATGACATCATGTCATTTTTTATAATATCCCCCCAAGTCAATTTAGGCCTACCTCTACCCCTTGTGTTACCAACAATACTAACTAAATCACTCTTCCTTACAGGAGCATACATTGGTCTACGCTTAATGTCTCCAAACCATATAAGTCTATTTTCTCTCAATTTATCTTCTATAGGAGCTACTTTAACCGTTTCATGAATTTGTTCATTTTTTATTTTTTTCCTTTCGAGTTTTACGACAAATCCATCTTAGCATTCGCATCTCCGCCACACTCATTTTCTGTACATTTTGTTTCTTGGCTGCCCAACACTATATCTCATATAACTGTAATACCCTGTGATTTTTATTGACTTCTAAAATGGGTTATATTTTAAATTAATGGATTAATTGGATTTTATTATAAATTAATTCATTCGGGTTTTATCCGAAATGTGGATATTAAAAAGAATGATTCTTCATATTACATAAAGATATTTAGGTAATATATGAATGTGATGTAATTGATATTGCGGTGAGTTATTTATCCCGTAATTTGAATTTTTAGTCAAACGCGGTATGGGACGTGTCGGGACTAATTAGTTAAATTAAAAAGGGAGTTTATTTTCTATCGACCTTATAGTCATTTCGACTGCGTCGTTGAGTCCTAAAGGGTTGAAATAGTCAGAAAAGTCTATTTGAATGTTGATTTTGAGTCTCAGGTAATTTGGAAATGAAAAGACAACCAAAAAGGGCATTTTAGTTATTTTTACAAGGGGGATGAATAGTGATTTCGGATTTTGTCTTATTATAAGTATTTGGAGATTAGTTGTACGTGGGTTTATTCATCTCTTCTACACAAAATTGAGAGGTCATCTTCCTAGAGAGAGTGAAAGGTTGCTTGGGAGAAGAAAAATTTTACTTGGGAAGGAGAAGAACAAAGACCAAAGGTCACCACCACCAGAAGTTGGCCGAAGAAGCGAGAACCACCTGTGATACACTACCCCAAAGGATCAAACCTTCATTAGAGGCAAGTGTTTGATATTTGCAATTTAAGTTTGTATATTGTCCATGTTAGAATAGTTATAAAAATAGATGATTTTTCATGTTTGTAAGATAAAGATGGAGTTGTAAATGGATTTCTGGAAATTGAAAATATATAGGAATCAAACTCATGTTGTAGGTAGTTAGTAATCCACGAAATAATCAGAAATCTGTTGAAGAAATTCTAAAAACCATTGATGTGTTCTTGAAGATATTATGTTGATAATTTTATGTAAAAAGAGGATATAAACATGCTTTTAATTCAATATCTTGATGATTCTAGGATGTTTAGAGCATTAGAAATTATTTATATATGTTGATATACCATGTAGTAAGGATTATAAGTCATTTGGATTGTTAGTATGAAGGTTTGATTGATCAAAAATGGTTAAACCCGTAGTAGAAGAAATGCAAAAAAACTGGGCTGTTACCTGGAAGATCGATCGATCGGCCCCCTGCCTTCGATCGATCGACCTCCCCAGAATTGTTAAAGTTGTTTATTTTTAATGTTGGTTCTTATCCCAACCTTTTGTAGATCTTTGGTGATTATTATTTGGATATTACGGGACTTAGAGAAGATCAACAAGCCCTAGTTAAGATTTGAATTAATTTTATTGGGATTTAATTGATTAGAATAATCATAATCAAATTGAAAGGAATTTCGGTTGCTAGATTTATTTGTTGGATTCTAATTGGTATGTATGAGGATTAAAGATAGGACCAGTAGGGGTGATTAAATATAACACCTAGGTATCCTTAAGTTTATAAGAGGGTTTAATCCTAAGTGAAAGAAGACGTGTTTATAAGAGATTTGAAACTATCGGTTTTTAACCTACTTAAAGGGGAGATTAAGTCGTAGTGATTCGGGAGATATGATGATATAGACCAGTAGGATATTAGTGATTTCTTACTGAATAAAATGTTGAGGAAAAACCTATTTGAACCTTGAGTAATGAGTGAGGCTCGAGGATAATTAAATTAAAGAAGTAAAGTCATAATATTTTAATACGCAGGATTGGAGAGATATAATGCTACGTATGGGAATTATCTTATGGTAGCGTGATTACCTTGTTGATAGTATATCTATAGGTAGATGATAATGCATATTTAATTGATTGATAATTTATGTGTATGACATACCTAGCTTACTTGCTATCGACGGGAGATTTGCGCGTGAGGTCAGTCATATCCTGATGAATCCATGGGATCTTTGATTTGTCGCTCAAGAACATAGGTATATGAGAGACTTATCTGGGAGTTGATAAGTCCGCTGACTATGGCAATGTAGGTATGTGCGTGTCCCATGGGTATGAGAACTATGTTCACCTCCAATTTGTATGTTGATGTTTGTGGTTCGAGAAATCCTTACCGAACCTTTAGTCCCCTATTCGGCGACCAACGATGATGGGAAATGATAGTAGAGTAATGCATTGCACAACAGCTATGACTCGGGGTGCCGTATTATATGTATATATATATATAATGAATTAAATGAATTTATGTAGTGGTTAAATCTATCTACTGCGTGATAGTTGTAGATAACGGTGAATAGAGAAAGAGAATGGGATAAAGTTAATGAATGTTTATTCTTATAGAATTGCAAAGCTTAATTCATATTAATGAGAAACGATTCATGTTAAGGAGAAACATGTAAGAATGATTACATTACGTATGGTATGGTACATACGGGGTCATGATATGGAAAAGAATCATATTATGGAAATTAGTGAGGAGGAACCATTAACTAAGAGGTTAATAAGAAATGTGAAGTGTGCACTTGGAATAGAAAGTGAGAGTCTGGATGCTAACATGTACATAATAAATGCTTTATTCCACTTGTTAAGTACTTGCGGTTTTCAAAATCATTTTCACATCCGGCTCTGACCCGTTTCCTTGCATATTTTCTTTTCTATTGTACCTTCTATATCAGGGGTCCAGCTGCAGGGATGCCAACCTTATGGAATTATAACGAGCTATGGAGCTATGGAGTATTGATTAGACGCCTATCTTCATTTGATTCACAATATTCTTTTGGTTAGGGCATGTCTCCCAAAGGAATTCAGTTATCTTTTTTCTATCTGAGTCAAATACTCTTATAGTCGTGTCATTTTAAAACATTTACTATTAATGGATTACTGTATTGGATTATTACTCAGGAATGTTTATTCCAAATGCATCTAAATTCTTTTGTGTTATCTATTCGGTTATTTGTGTTGTAGACTAATATGTGTTGTGTTAATTTTACACTGAAAATGGATTTTGTTGAAATTAAAATTTGGAAATTTTTAACACCAGCTTAATTGGGAATTAGGTTAGTTGTTAATGTTTTCGACAGTGATGCTAAGAATGAGCCAACTGTATATTCTATTTTAATTTGGTATGGGACTGGCCACCCGGCATTTAATTAGGCAGGGTGTTACAGGTGGTATCAGAGCATCAGGTTTTAGTGTCCTTTAGGATTTGTACGGCTTATTGTGTTTTTAGCTTAGCGTTCTTTGATGTAGAGCCCTATGAGTAGGATTATTGCTTTTCTATTTACGCTTAAGCTCTTTAGCTATTGTGTTATATCAAATACTGATAGTGTACTCTCATTTCAGATGCCTTCTCGATGTGCATCTCAGCCCGCCCCAGCTCAGGGTACAATGACTACGGCGGCACTACAATTATCGCTCAGGCAGTCAATGCAGCTCTAGCTGCTATTCAGCAGGCTCCAGTACAAGCATCAGTTGTGCCACCCGCGGAAGGTCAAGTGTTTCCTACTGCATGGGAACGAGCGAGGGATGCTTTTCAGAAGGCGCACCCACCTGAGTTTCAGGGAGGCTTAGATATTATGACTGCTACTTAATAGAAGAAAGATATCCAAAGGCCATTGAGAATGCTCTAATTCACTGAGGTTCAATGTCAAATACTAGCCACATTCAAGCTAGTAGGGGAAGCTTTGCAATGGTGGGAAGCTACGAACACTATGGAGGAGAGAGACATAATGACTATCCAAGACTTTTGGATACGATTTGATGGAAAGTACTTTCCTTCCACCATCCAGACAGAGATGAGGTGGAGACTACTTGATTTGAAGCAGGGAGAGAAGACGGTGGTAGAATACGAGGAGGAATTTATGCGATTAACTAATTTGGTACTAGCAGAGGTACCCATTGAGGAAAGGAGAATTCTAATGTTCACTGATGGGTTGAACTATAAGATTCGCCAGCATTTATTGGGAAATATTTCACTACGTACGTATGCAGATGTTCTTAATGCCAGAATGCTTCACTGTCAAGATAACCGCTTTCATGCTCAGGGTGTTAAGTGGGGGTTTGGGTCAAGCCTGCAAGGCAAGACTACTGAGGGAAGTTTTAGTGGGACTCAGCCAGGACAGAGTCATCAGCGTTAGGGTGAGAAGGGCTCCCAGACAGGGGATTATGCTAAGCGTTTATGATCTGGAGATTCTCCATTTTAGGATAAAGGTAATGGGCAAGGAAAGCAATGCCATCAGGTCAGAGATAGGCTCATCGGGGCCAAGGGAAAGTAGGTAATGGTCAGCAGGGTCGGGGTCATCAGGGGCAAAGTGGTGGAAAGTTTGTGGGAAAATGTTTCGTGCGCGGAAAGTATGTCCATAAATGACAAGATTTTCCTGATAAAGACAAAGTCCCTCAACAACAAAATGCTCGACAGGAGACACAAACACTAATGTTTCCACCCGCTGCTCTTCCGGCTCCAGCTCTGGTGCTTGCACTACCTCCCATTCCAGCAGCACCCGAGCAATAGGGTCAGTACGGGCATGTATATAACATCCATCAGGCAGCGAATCAACAACCACCACTCGCGAATGAGGGTATGTTTTCTATCTAAGGAATTATGAGGCGAATACTGATTTTTGTAGCAATTAATATTGTGTGGGTAAAAAGGGTTCCTAAACTTAGCCTATAGCAGTGTTATTTATGTAGACTCACCGAGGGGTGTGGGACACCTATATTTTACATGTTATCATGTGGGTTTGATTTTTATCATGAAATTTCTTACTTTAGGCATCTCCGAACATGATGTGACTATCGACGTGGATTGACTTGTGGTATATGAGAGCATATGTACTACTTCTACTAGCCATCATCTTGTCTTTAACAAGTGTGTTGATGAGTAGAATTTTTAATCGCGATCGATAAAACCCGTAGAGAGGTTATATACTATTGACTAAGGACTTGAGGAGTTTCGATGATCGACTACTTTAGGTAGTAGTGTATTGGGGAGGTTCCTTGTTTGGATTTCTCTTGCGAGACACCCCACGTATGAAACTAATAAACGTTGGGAGTAGAAATAAGTAAGGCCTTTATGATATGAGTTTATAACCTTTGAGATAAATAAAAGTTGTACGATAGGGTGTATGGGCGCCCTAGATGGTTGGATTATAGTAGTTCTCATAATAGTGAAACAGTAAGTGGTTGTGACTTCAAGATTTATTTACTTGAGGTTTAAGGATTACTTTTTCCCAAACTTTGTCACGAGGATGGTATAGGGAAGATTGGGTAAAGTTTAAATTCGATTTAATTGAAACTATAGGGTGAGGCTTGGCGTATAACATCAATGGGGGGTTTTCGTTAATGTATTGTATGGGCGGTATGACATAGATTATTTGCGATGTGAGATTTATACTCAGTGTTGACCTTACCAGTATGATTGATCTTTTCAAATTTTGGGATGAAATTATATTATAAGGGGGGAAGTATGTAATACCCCGTGATTTTTAATGACTTTTAAAATGGGTTATATTTTAAATTAATGTATTAATTGGATTTCATTATAAATTAATTCATTCAAGTTTTATCCGAAATGTGGATATTAAAAAGCATGATTCTTAATATTACTAAAATATATTAGGTAATATATTGATATGCCCAAGTATAACCTCGGCCCAGAGATACCTACCTCGGCCAAGATGATGGTCGAGACATTAATCGACCCTAAGAGGGGTAGGGTCCACGATATCGTCCCTCGGCCAGACCTACCTCGGCCCAGGCCGACACTACCATATCCACTTCCATGGACCCTACATTTGGGAATAGTAACCTCGGCTAATAGTATGCCAAGGTGACAAGGAGCCCTAAGCTTCAACATGGAACTAATCCTACCTCGGCCTTGGCCGAGGTGACGAGAAGCATTAATAATCAGAATGTATATGTCGAACCTCGGCTAGGGCCGACCTAGCATAATGTCTCGGCTAAGATTAGGCCGAGACTCCTTATGACATTACTCGGATTGAACGGACCAAGCCTTTACAGCTCGGCCTCTCCCAGGCCGAGGTCATTCACCAACATGACTGCCGAGCATCTGTTGACATTTGGATAAGGACACCTGGGCACAAATCAGTTGTAACAAGATTATTCTCCACATGGGGGAGAATATTTCATCATCATTTCTTACATGTGACAGTGACAGATGGCATTCCCACATTGGTGAGGATACCACACACATGCTCATTGCATGCATGGGGGGTACAGTGCACCCCTAGGCACTATATATAAGGATCATCCCCTACCTTGCAAAAGGATCCTGCTATTAAAACCCTAGCTAAAACTATGTCTAAAGATACAGTAGAGAGAGAGAGAGCTTGAGTGAATTGTACCCATGGCCATTAGTGCCTTTGCTCAGTGATATTACTCACACACTCACAGTGGACGTAGGCCAGATTGGCTGAAACACTCATATTCCGGTGTTGATTCCTCATATCCTCACCTCCTTCTCTTATCTCTATATATAGTTGTGCCACCATTGTTACTAATATATTGAGCTTGCAAACACCTCACCTGGTGGTGCTAATTCTTTGCATCATCATTTTGGCACCGTCTGTGGGAATCGAGAGGCTATATCTTCCTCTTTTTCTGCTTTACCTCACCGGAGACTCTGGTGGTGAACCAGGAACCACCCCTTGTGTGGAGCTGTTTCACCATTGAAAGAGGTCCTTTAAGGTATTAAGCTCACTTGCTATTCAAGTTCTTTATTATTAACACATGGCACCAGAATTACCACCACCTCTTCCGCCGCCTGGAGGTGGAGGGGGTAGCTCCAGTCAGGCTCCTCCCCAGTCCGAAATGGCGGAGGTGGCAGCAGCTTTGAAATCTTTAGATGTAACACAACAAGCCATGAAGGAGAAATTTACCCAGCTCAGCCAAACCATGATGATGAGACCACCTGGAGTCTCCCCGGACATGATAACTTCGGCGGCAGTTCAGCCCCATCCCGATGCCAGGGGACCACCTCAGGCGCCTATGAAGGACCAACCTGCACCCCAGCGGAGGAGGGACGTTGCTGACCCTAGGCGCTTGTGCCTAGGGAGGTAGGGAAACCCTTGCCCAGAGGACAGGTATGATGACCTAGAAGCTGAAGAGGCCCCGGAAGACTGCTGGGAGCCATACGAGGTGTCAGATAACACCGTACGACCCCTTAGACAAAGCCAAGGATGTGTCGGCCGAAGAAGAGATGAGGACCAACAAAGAGGGTCGGCCTTTGATAGGCAGAGTCAAGGATGTGTCAGCCGAGGAAGAGATGAGGCCCAGCAGAGAGGGTCGGACTTTAACAGGTTGATCAGAGGGTCGGCCTTCGAGAGGTTAGGCCCAGTCAATGACCTGAGGCAGAGGCTATCGAGGTCAAGGAGCGCGATAGGCTCTCAAAGAAGGAATAGGAAGGCTCGGCCAGATCAAGGCCGACCCTTGGAAAGAAGAGTCCGGGAGAAGGAAGAGGTCAATAGTCAGCGTGTTGTGGCTGGGGAACCCTCTGTCCATCGTAGGGAGGTGGCAGGGGATAACCTCGGCCTAGCTGAAGAGAGAATACCCTGGAATGACTCAATCCAACGTCTCGAGGAGAATATAGGGGACTTCATAAAGAGCAGGGACCCATTACAGAGGGGCTACTCGGAAGGCTCCCCGTTTGTAGCTAGGATAGTGGGGTTCCCAACCCCAGCTAAGTTCAAGCCTCCTACAGTGACACCTAAGTATGATGGCAGCACTAACCCAGTGCACCATATCGAGATGTATCAGTCGGCGACAGATATTTACTCAATACCCGATGAGATGAAGTGCAGGGCCTTCTCAGGAACCTTGACAGGGGCAGCGCACAGCTGGTTCACCTCTCTTCCGAAGAACTCGATCGAGAACTTCAAAGGCCTAGTAGAGCAGTTCATCCACAACTTCTGCTTTGGGGTAAGACCTCAGAAGAAGACTACCCACCTCCTATATGTCAAACAGGCTAAGGGAGAAAGCCTAAGAGACTATATAGCAAGATTTAACAAGGAAAAGTTGGAGGTAGAGGATTACGAGGAGAGCATAGCCATGATCGCCCTGATAGGAGGCCTCCAGAAGGGGAAGCTATTGTGGAAGCTGGCGGAAGACCCCCCCAACTCAATGGCAGAGCTTTTGTCCACCGCAGGGAAAGTGATTAATGCGGAAGAGGCAATGGCCGCCAAATATGAGGAGGAGAACCGTGGTAGCACTGGGAGGTCCCAGGGTAAGAAAGAGGGGAAGAAGAGGTCAGCAGATGACAAGTTCGCTCATTACACTCCTCTGACTGTGAGCTGTGAGCACATCCTTAATGAGATCAAGGCTGACCGGGCTCTGAGGTGGCCAGAAAAATTGAAGGCCCCACCACATAAGAGGAATAAAAACCTCTGGTGTGAGTTCCATCAGGATCACGGCCATGTCACAGATAGATGCTTCGCTCTGAAGGATGAGATTGAGAAGATGCTGAAATCCGAGAAGCTGAGAAAGTATGTGGATGGCAAGGACCCAAAGGGTGGTAGAGAAGACCCTAAGAAGAGAAGAAATGACAGGTGCCGTGGCGATGTCCCGGCTAGAAGGAATGATGGTTCAGAGGGTGATGATGGAGATGACCCGGATCTCCCACCTAAGGATGACAACACCCCAGTGGAGAGGGTAGGGATGATCTCCTTTGGTGTTAGCACCATATGTAGGGGATTCATAGGAGGTGTCTCTGAGGTAGCTGACAGGAAAGCTCATGTAGCGGAGGCCAAGTCAGTGGTCAAACCTGAGGTTATGAATCTAACGTCTTCTGACGCAGTGCAGAAGAGGAAGAAGGTGGACATGGACACCCTCGTAGTGGGGTTCTCCAGACTCGACTTCAAGGGCATCTTAGGCCCCCATGATGACCCTTTAGTCATAACAACAAGGGTGCATGGGTGCGATGTAGGGAGAATCCTCATAGATGGGGGAAGTTCAGCAGATGTGATGTTCTGGCCTTGTTTCAAGAGCTTGGGTCTTAGCAGGGCAAGGCTGGTGCCCTACCATCACCCATTGATAGGCTTCAGTGGTGAGAAAGTACACCCATTGGGCATGTATGAAATGGATGTGCGGATGGGAGATGAGTGGCCTAAGAGGCTGACCAAGAAGATAAACTTTTTTGTTATGGACGAAAATGTCTTCTAGGCCTACAACCTCATCATCGGAAGAGTGGTCCTCAGAGAGTTTAAAGTCGTGCCGTCAACGGTCCACCAGATGCTAAAATTCCCAACTCCTTATGGGGTAGGGGAAGTGCAAGGGGACCAGACCACGGCGTGGGAGTGTTATTTCAACTCGGTCGAAGAGCGAGAGGCCCATAAGAGAGCAACCGCCACTTACAGCATTGACACTCTTGATCCCAGAGACGAAACAAAATTGAAGAAGGGCGAGCCCGCAGAAGAGGTAGAATCCATCGTCCTCAATGAGGGCGAGCCGAAAAAAACCGTCCAGGTCGACAAAGCCCTGGAGCAAGGGATCAAGGAAGAGCTGATAGACTTCCTTAGGAGGAGGCAGAGCGTCTTCGCGTGGAGTCATGCAGACATGCCTGGTATCGACTCTGAGATCATGACCCACAAGCTCAACGTGGACGGAGATGCTAGGCCTATTAAACAGAGGTGAAGGATCAATTCCAGAGAGAAGTATGAGGTCATCCGGGAAGAGGTGAAGAAGTTGGAAGAGGCCGAGTTCATAAGAGAGGTTACTTATCCAGAGTGGCTCTCGAATGCAGTCATCGTGCCTAAGGCCAATGGAAAGTGGCGGATGTGTGTAGATTTCATAGACCTGAATAGGTCTTGCCCGAAAGACAGCTATCCCTTACCCAGGATAGACCAGATGGTGGATACAACGGCAGGGCACGAGCTTATGAGTTTCATGGATGCTTATTCAGGCTATAACCAAATCTTTATGGATACCGAAGACTCTGAGAAGACAGCCTTCATTACTGACAAGGGGACGTACTGTTACAAGGTGATGCCCTTTGGTCTGAAAAATGCGGGGGCAACGTATCAATGTCTTGTCAATAAGATGTTCGAGGAGAAGATAGGTAAGACCATGGAGGTGTATGTGGACGATATGCTAACGAAGAGCTTGAAAGCATGTACTCACGTAGAGGACCTTGAGAAGACCTTTAATGTCATGGAATCCTACAGAATGAAGCTCAACCCAGCGAAATGTGTCTTCGGGGTAGGAGCCGGGAAGTTCCTGGGGTTCATCGTTAATCAGAGGGGGATTGAAGAAAACCCGAAGAAAATCAAGGCATTACTCGACATAAAGACTCCTAGGAGTATCAAGGATGTTCAGAGACTCACTAGAAGGGTGGAGGCCCTGAACAGGTTTGTTTCCAGAGCCACGGACAAGTGTCTTCCATTTTTTAAAGTTCTGAGAAAGGCCTTCCAATAGGACGAAGAGTGTGAAAAAGCCTTTGATCAACTGAAGTCCTACTTGGGGTCTCCCTTGATGCTGTCCCGGCCCATCACATGGGAGAGGTTGTTTGTGTACCTGGCAGTCTCTGAGTCATCCATTAGCGCGGCCATCATACGGGAAGAGGATGGGGTTCAGAGACCCGTTTACTTCAATAGTAAGGCCCTTCAGGGGTCTGAACAAAACTATCCCCGCATGGAGAAGTTGGCTTATGCCCTGATACACGCCTCTAGGAAGATGAAGCCTTACTTCCAAGCTCACTCCATGGTAGTCCTCACCGACTCACCACTACGGCAGGTTCTGCACATGCCTGAGAAGTCCGGAAGATTGATGACCTGGGCCATTGAGCTAGGAGAGTATGATCTTACCTACTAGCCCAGGACAGCCATCAAGGGGCAGGCCCTGGCAGACTTTGTCGTAGAATTCACTTGGGAAGAGACTGAGATAGAGAAGGGCTTGGATGGTGGCAAAGAGATGCAATGAAATGTCTGCCGATATTCGAAAGAGACTGCCCCGTACGTCTTCCGAGGACGAGAAGAGGTTGTCCCAGGCCAAGCTCGGAGCAGAGTAGAAGAAGATGAAGAGGATCGGTACCTCTTCAAAAAGGGGGTTATGAGAGAAGGGGTCTTCTCATCAGATATAGACGTATGAAGCCTCTTCATTGATGGATCTTCTTGTGATAATGGAAGCGGCGCGGGGCTAGTACTCTCGGCTCCCGATGGCGCCAACATTGAGTACGCCTTGAGATTCAACTTCAAGGCCTCCAACAACGAGTCTGAGTATGAGGCCATGATATAAAGTCTCTTGTTAGCAACAACTCTTCGAGTAAAGCGGCTCCTACTCCACAGCGACTCGAGGTTGGTTGTCAATCAAGTGCTGGGGGCATACGAGGCCAATGACGAAAGGATGGACAAATACCTAAAGAAGGTAAGAGGATTGCTAGAGTATTTTGAAGAAGCAAAGCTGAAGAGAGTGCCTCGGCTGGGCAACAACCATGCTGATGCATTGGCAAGACTGGCCTTGGCAATGAAGACATATTTGGGAAGGACCATTCCAATCGAAGTCTTAGGAAAAGCAAGCATCGAGGAGGACGAGGTGTGTAGCCCTTGTCACAATGTGAACCTGGGAGACTCATGGATTGACCCGCTCGTCAGATACCTAAAAAAGGGGGAGCTACCTGAGTCCAGGATAGAAAGAAGAAAGTTGAGATACAGGGCTGCAAAGTTCTCATTGGTAGGAGACGTCTTGTACAAAAAGGGGTTTCTACTGCCACTCCTCAGATGTGTGCATCCCATGGAAGTACCCTAGGTCTTAAGGGAGGTTCATGAGGGTTCTTGATCTAGCCACATTAGATGAAGACCCTTAGCCAAGAGGATCATCACTCAGGGATACTGGTGGCCTACACTGTCTAAGGACGCAGCAGATTATGTGAAGAGGTGCGACAAATGTCAAAGGTTCGCCACCATCCCTCACCAACCTCATCAGCCTATGACGTCGATCTCTTCTCCATGGACATTCGCGGTATGGGGAATTGACTTAGTAGGACCTTTGCCAAGAGCAGTCAACAACTATAGATTCTTGATAGTTGCCATTGACTACTTTTCAAAATGGGTAGAGGCAGAGCCGATGATAACCATCACAGAACAGAAGACCTTCTAGTTCATCTGGAAGAACATTATATGTAGATATGGCCTCCCGAACACGCTCATCTCGAAAAATGGGACCCAGTTCAAGAATGCCTCCTTGGAGAAGTATTGCCAAAGTGTGGGGATCAGACAGTTCTTCTCATCTCCTGGTCGACCTCAAGCAAATGGCCAGACCGAGGTCACGAACAGAACCATCTTGGATGGAATCAAGAAGAGGTTAGAAGACACGAAGGGGAGATGGATAGAAGAGGTCTATGTCGTGCTATGGGCTTATAGAAGTACGGCAAGGACACCCACAGGAGAAACCCCATTCATGCTGGCACATGGCTCAGAGGCAGTCATACCAACGGAGGTAGGACAGCCAACTCGGACTGCCAACTCATCAGATTCACACCTACGACCCCGACAGCAATGGGGAGAAGAGAAGGCTAGACCTGGATCTCATCGAAGAAAGAAGGGAAGACGCAGAGGTCAGAAAAGCAGCCTACCAGCAGAGGGCAGCAAAATTCTACAACCAGAGGGTGAAGTCAAGACCCATTGAAGTAGGAGACCTAGTTCTAAAGAAAACACTACAGAAGGCAAACAAGCTACACCCAAATTGGCATGGCCCCTACAAAGTGACGAAAGAGGTTGTGCCTGGCACTTACAGGCTAGAAAACCTAGAAGGAGAACCTTTCACTAACCTGTGGAATGCTGACCATCTCAAGAGATATTACATATGATGTATAGAGTTTTATGAAAATGTACTATCTTAATAAGATGAGGTTATTAATAAAGATCAGTTTCCATATCAAGTTCTTGTTTCGTTCTTTAAGTCCATAAGCTTATCATGAGGCTAAGCTCTTAGGTGATGACCTCAGACCCTCATAACATCACTCGGTGTTGACGAGGTCTGAGCTCAGACACCTGGGTTAGATGACCTCAGACACTTAACATCATTAACTTGGTGACACTTATCATGAGGCTAACCTCTTAGGTGATGACCTCAGACCCTCATAACATCACTCGGTGGTGACGAGGTCTGAGCTCAAACACCTGGGTTAGATGACCTCAGACCCTTAACATCATTAACTTGGTGACACTTATCATGAGGCTAACCTCGTAGGTGATGACCTCAGATCCTCATAGCATCACTCGGTGGTGATGAGGTCTGAGCTTAGACACCTAGGTTAGATGACCTCATACCCTTAACATCATTAATTTGGTGACACTTATCATGAGGCTAACCTCTTAGGTGATGACCTCAGACCCTCATAACATCGCTCGGTGGTGACGAGGTCTGAGCTCAGACACCTGGGTTAGATGACCCCAGACCCTGAACATCATTAATTTGGTGATATTTATTATGAGGCTAACCTCTGAGGTGATGACCTCAGACCCTCATAACATCACTCGGTGGTGACGAGGTCTGAGCTCAGACACCTGGGTTAGATGACCTCAGACCCTTAACATCATTAATTTGGTGATATTTATTATGAGGCTAACCTCTTAGGTGATGACCTCAGACCCTCATACCATCACTCGGTGGTGACGAGGTCTGAGCTCAGACACCTGGGTTAGATGACCTCAGACCCTTAACATCATTAATTTGGTGATATTTATTATGAGGCTAACCTCGTAGGTGATGACCTCAGACCCTTATAACATCACTTGGTGGTGACGAGGTCTGAGCTCAGACACCTGGGTTAGATGACCTCAGACCCTTAACATCATTAATTTGGTGATATTTATTATGAGGCTAACCTCGTAGGTGATGACCTCAGACCCTCATAACATCACTCGGTGGTGACGAGGTCTGAGCTCAAACACCTGGGTTAGATGACCTCAGACCCTTAACATCATTAATTTGGTGATATTTATTATGAGGCTAACCTCTGAGGTGATGACCTCAGACCCTCATAACATCATTCTTCTTGACGAGGTCTGAGCTCAGACACCTGGGTTAGATAACCTCAGACCCTTAACATCAATAATTTGGTGATATGGTTATGACAACATCATATTAAGTAATGACTTCAGAGATCATATAGCATTCAAAAACATTCAGAGGTCAAGATAAAGCAAGAAATTGGCATTCAATAAAAGAAGAGATTACATAACATTCAGATGTCTGATAAATTACAAGTTCAGAATTACAAGTCAAAAAATACAAAATACAAGGCCAAGTTAAACATCTGAGGGAGGAACATTCGAAGTCTCGGCTGGGTTGAACTGTTCAACATTGGTCACCTCAGCCACATCATCAGCAGGGTCAGTTCCTCCGAGATCAGTCCCTTCCAGAGTAGCAGTCTGACCAGGGGCAGCAGCCTCGTCTTCTATCTCTTGCAGGGCCAGGGAAAACTGAGAGTCGGCGAAGTCGAGGCCCACAAAGTCGGAGGCCTTTATAGTGCCAACCTCCTTCTCCCTGACCTCGGTCCATTTGGTGGTGGCTTTGATATCTTTTTCGAGGTATTCAAAACCAAAACCTATGAACTCCTCAGAGACTTTGTAATCAGCAATTATTTTCTCTGAGGCATATGCAAGGGTGGCCTTCACAGAAGCATTGACCTTCCTCTGCAGGGCATTGTCCTTATCCTTCAGGGCCTTGGCGTGGCTTTGGACGAGTGCAAAGATATCTTTTTCCAGGCCCTGGGCCTTATTTTCAGAGTTCTGGGCCTTGGTCTCGGCATTTTGCAACTCTGACCTCAGATGGTCAACCTCGGCCTTTAGGGCGCTCTCAACCTTCTCAGCCTCCTGCCTCTTCTGAATGAGAGGCAATTTTCTCATGGCCCAGTTAGATAGCTGGTACATGGCAGTGACACCCTGCGCAGATAATGAAGAGGTTAGAGGGGGGTAATATCAGACGTTGCACTTGAAAAATTATGGACAAAAGGAACAAGTCATACCTGGGCGACCCTGTGGAGACCGAACTCAACAAGAATGGAAGTGTCCATGGCCCTGTAAAAACTCTTGTCATCCTCGGTCATCATGTTGGCAAGGGCGTCCATGGCCTGTCGGTTGTGGCCGACTACGCTATCTGTAAGTTTCAGCTGGTCAAGACAAGCCGACAAGGTGTCGGCTGTGATAGGGATCGCAGCGTCTGAAGTCTTCTTTTTCCTGGAGGTCGGCCTCTGATCCTCAGAGGTCGGGACCTTAGGGGACCTCTTCTTAGATTTGGATGTTGAGGGAGCAGGTGGAGGAGCATTCAAACTAGTCTTCTTGGCAAGTCTAATCAAACTCGGAGCTGCTATCTCCCACAACTCGTCTGGGAAACCTGGTGGTCTCTCTGCAAAAAGGGAAAAGACAATTCAGAAATCAAACATGAATTACCAGACACGAATGAGGTCAGAGGTTAAACTTGAAAAGAGAAAAATCCTTACCAAAGTCAACAAGGGGGCTTCCACCTAGGCTCGTCCCCGAGAGATACTGGGGGGTCAGCAGATGTTCGAACTTTACGAACAGACCATGTGCCCCTTGGTCTTGCAGGGCCTTCACCTTTTTTCCATTCTGAAGACTTAGGCCAAGATCGGCCCTGGCAGACATAGTGACCTTACCCCATCTGAGGGGTACCCTCGGCTCAAAAGTGGAAGAGGGAACAGATGAGCCAAATTCCCATGGCCCTGAGGCGAAAAAATATCGGGGTTTCCAATTGTGATTTGAGGTCTGAGTGACGAGGAGCATCTTCTTCTCAGGCCTCCGAGCCATGAAGTGATAGTAACTCGGATGATTTTTGGCCGAGGTAGGGACGTAACAACCAATAAAGACCTGAACCGGGAGGTCAGGATGGTGGACTGCCCTCCACAAGATGATGGCCCCTATAATAACTCTCCAAGCATTGGGAGAGAGCTGTGAGGGGGCCAAGTTGATGAAGGAAATAATGGACCTAATGACAGGGTGAATGTGTAGACGAAACCCTAACTTAAACATATGCTTATACAAGCAGATTTCTCCATCTCGGTCATGGTAGGCCCTCTCTTCCCTCAGAGGTCTCCTCAATTTTATTAAGGGACTAATGGAGTATAAGTATCTGAAGTGCAATAGATCCACCGCAGTGACTGTGCTCTCGTACTCGTCCGCCTCAGAGGTGTCAACTTCACTTTCACCATCATTATCATCATCATCATCAAACTCAATGTCGGCTGGAGCAGACGTAAATGTGTGACTAGGGAACCTCTGAGCAAACTCGACCCCGGTAACGTACGACAGAGGGATAGCATCTAGAATTGGGAGGCACAGCCACACTTGGCTCAACAAGTTCGACCTCTGAAGAAGAGCTTGAGGTACTTGTGCCATTTTGGGACGAGACGTGGATAGAGACCTCGGCCTGGTCATGGCCCTGACCAGTCCGAGGTGTGAAGTCCATAGCTTATTGGAAAGAGTCCACAGACATAAGGTCTGAGGTGGAGGACTCAGACTCAGACATCGGCAAACGATTGGCAGAGACGTCTATTTGATAAAAGTTCTCAGGAGGATCAGGATATACCACCTTCAGAGGTGGAGGAAATAGAGGTCTAATAAGGAACTCCTGAGACCTACGTGCTTCTTCCTGGACTCTCTCTATTTGCCTAATTTTTTCTAAGGTCTTCTCTCTGAGAGAGGGGAAGTCCTCAAGAAGTTGGTACAAGGGTCTGAGCATCAGAGGACGACCCAAAACTTGGAACGACCCTAAACTTGAGGAAAACTCCTAAACTCACAAACATGATTGGCTTATGAAATAAAAGGGTTTAAAGATCAAACATGATTGGCTTATGAAATAAAAGGGTTTAAAGATCAAACTAAGGAATTTCAAATAAACACAGGTCTCCTGAATCGATGAAGCTCGCCGAAAAACTCAAACAGCCACCAGAAAACCCAAAGATCTCACCGGAAAATTTAAACCAAATGCTGAAAATAAAGGAAATGGAAGGGGGGAGGTACCTGAAGATGAGTCGATGGGTGAAATGAAGAGATTCCATAAGGAACCTACAGGAAATCCTCTGCAGAAAGAGTGATGGGTTGAAGAAGCTTTGGAGAGAACTTGCAGAAACTTTGTGCGCGAAAAGGAAGGAATGAAGAAGAAAGAGAAAGTGGTGGGATTTAACCCTTAAATACTTGGGCACACTTCCTAAGGCCCATCATTGCCTTGGGAAGCCCAAGGGACAACTGACAGCGCACGCAAGCCAAGTGGGCATGCCTTGGCATGGGACAGGTGTCATGCAGATGTTAGCCTTGGGACGGCAGGCCTCGGAGGTGAAGCAATCCCCTAGCCACTCGCTCTCGCATATGACTAAGGGTTGGGGGGTGATTGATATGCCCAAGTATAACCTCAGCCCAGAGATACCTACCTCGGCCAAGATGATGGCCGAGACATTAATCAACCCTATGAGGGGCAGGGTCCACGATATCGTCCCTCGGCCAGACCTACCTCGTCCCAGGCCGACACTACCATATCCACTTCCATGGACCCTACATCTGGGAATAGTAACCTCGGCTAATAGTAGGCCGAGGTGACAAGGATCCCTAAGCTTCAACATGGAACTAATCCTACCTCGGCCTTTGCCGAGGTGACGAGAAGCATTAATAATCAGAATGTATATGCCCAACCTCGACTAGGGCCGACCTAGCATAATGTCTCGGCTAAGATCAGGCCGAGACTCCTTATGACATTACTCGGATTGAACGGACCAAGCCTTTATAGCTCGTCCTCTCCCAGGCCGAGGTCATTCACCAACATGACTGCCGAGCATCTGTTGACATTTGGATAAGGACACATGGGCACAAATCAGTTGTAACAAGATTATTCTCCACATGGGGGAGAATATTTCATCATCATTGCTTACATGTGACAGTGACAGATGGCATTCCCACATTGGTGAGGATACCACACACATGCTCATTGCATGCATGGGGGGTACAGTGCACCCCCTAGGCACTATATATAGGGATCATCCCCTACCTTGCAAAAGGATCCTGCTATTAAAACCCTAGTTAAAACTCTGTCTAAAGATACAGTAGAGAGAAAGAGAGCTTGAGTGAATTGTACCCATGGCCATTAGTGCCTTTGCTCAGTGATATTACTCACACACTCACAGTGGACGTAGGCCAGATTGGCTGAACCACTCATATTCCGGTGTTGATTCCTCATATCCTCACCTCCTTCTCTTATCTCTATATATAGTTGTGCCACCATTGTTACTAATATATTGATCTTGCAAACACCTCACCTGGTGGTGCTAATTCTTAGCATCGTCATATATGAATGTGATGTAATTGATATTGCGGTGAGTTATTTATCCCGTAATTTAAATTTTTAGTCAGACGCGGTATGGGACGTGTCGGGACTAATTTGTTAAATTTAAAAGGGAGTTTGTTTTCTATCGACCTTATAGTCATTTTGACTTCCTCGTTGCGTCCAGAAGGGTTGAAATAGTCAGAAAAGTCTATTTGGATGTTGGTTTTGAGTCTCGGGTCATTTGGAAATGAAAAGACAACCAAAAAGGGCATTTTAGTTATTTTTACAAGGGGGATGAATAGTGATTTCGGATTTTGTCTTATTATAAGTATTTGGAGATTAGTTGTACGAGGGTTCATTCATCTCTTCTTCAAAAAATTGAGAGGTCATCTTCCTAGAGAGGGTGAAAGGTTGCTTGGGAGAAGAAAAAGCTTACTTGGGAAGGAGAAGAACAAAGACCAAAGGTCACCACCACCGGAAGTTGGCCGGAGAAGGGAGAACCACCTGTGATACACTACCCCAAAGGATCAAACCTTCATTAGAGGCAAGTGTTTGATATTTTCAATTTAAGTTTGTATATTTTCCATGTTAGAATAGTTATAAAAATAGATGATTTTTCATGTTTGGAAGATAAAGATGGAGTTGTAAATGGATTTCTGGAAACTAAAAATATATAGGAATCAAACTCATGTTGTAGGTAGTTAGTAATCCATGAAATAATCAGAAATCTGTTGAAGAAATTCTGAAAACCATTGATGTGTTCTTGAAGATATTATGTTGATAATTTTCTGAAAAAAGAGGATATAAACATGCTTTTAATTCAATCTCTTGATGATTCTAGGATGTTTAGAGCATTAGAAATCATTTATATATGTTGATATACCATGTAGTAAGGATTATAAGTCATTTGGATTGTTAGTATGAAGGTTTGACTGATCAAAAATGGTTAAACCCGTAGTAGAAGAAATGCAGAAAAACTGGGATGTTACCTGAAAGATCGATCGATCGGCCCCCTGCCTTCGATCGATCGACCTCCCCAGAATTGTTAAAGTTGTTTCTTATCCCAAACCTTTTGTAGATCTTTGGTGATTATTATTTGGATATTACGGGACTTAGAGAAGATCAACAAGGCCTAGTTAAGATTTGAATTAATTTGATTGGGATTTAATTGATTATAATAACCATAATCAAATTGAAAGGAATTTCAGTTGCTAGATTTATTTGTTGGATTCTAATTGGTATGTATGAGGATTAAAGATAGGACCAATAGGGGTGATTGAATATAACACCTGGGTATCCTTAAGTTTACAAGAGGGTTTAATCCTAAGTGAAAGAAGATGTGTTTATAAGAGATTTGAAACTATCGGTTTTAAACCTACTTAAAGGGGAAATTTATTCGTAGTGATTCGGGAGATATGATGATATGGACTAGTAGGATATTAGTGATTTCTGACTGAATTAAATGTTGAGGAAAAACCTATTTGAACCTTGAGTAATGAGTGAGGCTCGAGGATAATTATAATAAAGAAGTAAAGTCATAATATTTTAATACGTAGGATTGAAGAGATATAATGCTATGTATGGGAATTATCTTATGGTAGCGTGATTACCTTGTTGATATTATATCTATAGGTAGATGATAATGCCTATTTAATTGATTGATAATTTATGTGTATGAAATACCTAGCTTACTTGCTATCGACGGGAGGTTTGCACGTGAGGGCAGTTATATCCTGATGAATCCATGGGATCTTTGATTTGTCGCTCAAGAACATAGGTCTACGAAAGGCTTATCAGGGGGTTGATAAGTCCGCTGACTATGGAAATGTAGGTATGTGCGTGTCCCGTGGGTATGAGAACTATGTTTGCCTCCAATTTGTATGTTTATATTTGTGGTTCGAGAAATCTTTATAGAACCTTTAGTCCCCTATTCGACGACCAGTAATGATGGGACATAATAGCAGAGTAATGAATTGCACCACAGCTGTGACTCAGGGTGCCGTATTATATATGTATATATATAATGAATTAAATGAATGTTTATAGTGGTTAAATCTATCTACTGTGTGATAATTATAGATAACGATGAATAGAGAAAGAGAATGGGATTAAGTTCATGAATGTTTATTCTTATAGAATTGCAAAGCTTAATTCATATTAATGAGAAACGATTCATGTTAAGGAGAAACGTATAAGAATGATTATATTACGTATGGTGTGGTACATACGTGTTTATGATATGGAATGGAATCGTATTATGGAAATTAGTGAGGAGGAACCATTAAATAGGAGGTTAATAGTAAACGTTAAGTGTGCACTCTAGATGAGAGGTGAGAATAGCAAGTGAGAGTCTGGATGCTAACATGTACATAATAAATTCTTTATTTCACTTGTTAAATACTTACTGCTTTCAAAATCATTTTCACATCGGGCTCTGACCCATTTCCTTGCATATTTTCTTTTATATTTTACCTTCTATATCAGGTGTCTAGCAGCAGGGACTGCAACCTTATGGAATTATGATGAGCTATGGAGCTATGGAGTATTTCTTAGACTCCTATATTCATTTGATTCACAGTATTCTTTTGGTTAGGGCATGTCGCCCAAAGGAATTCAGTTATCTCTTTTCTATTTGAGTCAAATACTCTTGTAGTCGTGTCGTTTTAAAACATTTACTATTGATGCATTACTGTATTGGATTATTACTTGGGAATGTTTATTCCAAATGTATCTAAATTCTTTTGTGTTATCTGTTCGATTATTTGTGTTGTAGACTAATGTGTGTTGTGTTAATTGTACACTGAAAATGGATTTTTTTGAAATTAAAATTTGGAGAGTTTTTAACACCAGCTTAATTGGGTATTGGGTGAGTTGTAAATTTTTTCGACAGTGATGCTAAGAATGAGCTAACTGTATATTCTGTTTTAATTTGGTATGGGACTGGCCACCTGATATTTAATTAGGCGGGGTGTTACAATAACATGGTTGGTCTAATGGACACCCTATAAAAAATTTCTTTTAACTTCAAAGGTATACATTATCGAGTGGAAAAATCAAGCGTTTTTGTACTACACTAATCGTTGTTATCGACTTCGGACCACAATACAAAAAAACCTGAACTTTAACTACATCTTATGGATTATAGCGGCGAGTCTGGGTATTGAATCCACAGGGACTATTTGATAAATTTTAATTGATTTATTACTTCCAACATAAAGTGTAAAAGATGATGATGGGGTGAGAGAGAAAAAAGAAGAAAAATAAAGGAGTTAAATAAAACTAATTGGAAAATTAAGGAGGGTACACAATCCCCCAACTCCTAGTATGTTTACCGGGTATAAGACTAGATATGAATTAGATAATTTATTAAATCAAGTCTTTATTAATCTCAAGCATTATATATAGGTGGTTACTAGCTCGCACCATATATAATCAAAAGTAAGAATAAAGCGGTGTCATTATAGCTACACTCGCATCGCACTCTTAAGCATCCCGATTACCTAGGTCAAAAGATATCAAAAGTCCTACGATGATTGTGATCACTACACCACACGATTCGATCATTTATTTAATTTAGGGAACTACTTTTACACACATGCAAATCACATCGGGTTCTGTTCATGCATCCCAACCTTTAAAAATCTAGTCTATCATGGTATTATAAATATCTACATAAAAACAAATTAACATTCATGAAATAATAATCAAAGTGACGGAAATAAATGTTACCAAGATTGAGGAACAAGAACATGCAAGAAGAAGTCAAATCTTAAAGAAAAACTGGAAAAAGTCTTGAATTTAAAGTGCAAACTATGTAAATTCTTCTCCTAGATGTTCCTACTAGATTAGGAGCTTTTAAATGAAAGAAATATGAATAAAAAGAGTCATAATGACTAAATATATTGGCTAAAGGTCGTTTATAAGAGTCCCTAAAACATAAAACGTTTTTGGCTAAAAGATAAGGACAAAATAAAAATCCCGTATCTGGCAATTTTGTCTCACTAAGAAAGCGTGACAAATTTTGTAACAGATCTAAAGCTTGACAAAAGGTGGACCGGTCCATTTTCCATTTAATTCAGATCGGTTTGCTTCACGAATTTAGACAGTGAGTTTCAAGGCTCCGAACTGGTTCGGTTCGGTTCGGTTCTTTTTTTTGTGATTTTCTCTCAACTTCGAATGACCATAACTTCTTCACTGTAGCTCGGATTGAGGTGTCATTTTTTTCCAGTGTTCTCGTAATTGAAAGCTATTCAACTTTCCAGTGGCACCACCTCTGGAATAAGGATGAAAAATTAAGAAAATATCCCTAAACTCCCCATTTCTTGGTTTCTTTCACTATTTTGAGTTCTCTTTTCCATCTTTCTTGCATTAAATACCTGTAAAACACATAAGAGATACACAAAACACAAAATACTTGACAAAAGGGGTTCTTAGGATAAATATGAGACAAATCCAAGATATTTATATTTCACGAGGTCATAAAAATACCCAAATTAAGCGGATAAATACGAAGAATTTATGTCTAATCAAACCCCCTAACTTAAAACTTTGCACGTCCCGAGTAATGTGAAAGCATAAGAGAATGAGTTAAGGACCCTTAAATATATTTATCAGGATATAATACCTTTTTCATGGGCAAGCGGTTGCATTTAGCATATGCAACAAGCCTTTAGACCCCTAGTTGACCCTAGTAGGACGAGTTGCGTCTCGTGAGGCTTTGCAGTGAATATAACCATAAAATTCATTTTCGACTCAAAGAAAAGTCAAAATACTTAAAAATTGTACAATTTAAACCCCCCAAAAATCTCACTGCAAATTCATATTCAAGAGTCTCAAATTATAGTGTGTGTGTGTGCGAAGCCAAAAGTCAAACCGTCAATTTCCACCGATTAATCATTACGTTACTTCTCGAAAATTCGCTTTGATTTCAATTCTCACGGATACACTCAGAAATGAATCACTCGAAATGTGGCTATTTTCTCTCGGTATGCGTGATATAAAGAGTAAAAATAATGGACACAAGGTCACGCACACGAATTGAAAGGCGAAAATATTTTAGGTGAAAATATCTCATCATTGAAATACGGTCCTTGGGAAAAAGGAAACATCGCCTATTTTTAATGCCATATAATCTCTTTTATTATCATTTTTGCCTTAGATCTTCACGCGGTAGACAATTTCCCAATTCGAACTAGGTTAGGACTTTCTTGGGTTTAAGGTGTATTTGGGTAAAATGGAAATGGTGGGGACTTCAGAATTGGAGAATTCATTTATGATTCCATTTGTGCTTTTTTCGTGCTATTACTCATTTTCTCTTCTTTTTCTATTTTTTTCTTTCTATCTATTTTTATTGAGCATTTTCTATTTTTCGTTTCTTGCCCCTTTTTATGCACTTTTCGGACTTTATTTCTGAATTTTTGCTTTTCATAATTCCGGGGTAATTGGTGTTTTTCGGGTTGTCAAACGAAAGAGAAAAACTTATTCGTCTCAAATTGGGTTGCAAAAAGGTTAATTTTTCATGACTTTTTCTAGTCAATATTTTTGGGTGAGAAACGAGGGCCTACTTCATTGTCAAAATTGCTAAATGCTTTACTATATGCATTTCGAAATTAATTTAAGTTTAGAGATATATTTAGTGCGCTTTTCGAGACAACGTTTCACATATTTTCCATAACCGATCAAAACAAAAGAATAGAGATCATCAACGACTTATTAAAATGTTGAAAAGAACTTTGAGTTAATTACAAAATCGTATTGATTTAAAAACTCGAAAAAATTGATAGGCTCGAAATCTCACCGGGTTGATTAATTTCCACCCTTATTCGTTAAGTCGTCAATTTTGGCTTTGTGCATTGTGAATTTTACAATTTGAGACAGAAAAATATGACATTTTTGAAACTTTTAAATTCCAATTTTTATTTATTTTGAAGAAAAATATTTTTGGCTATTTCAAACTTTTTCAATTTTTTTGAAAATTTTTGAATTTTTCTAAAAAAAACACACTTGGAAAGAACATTTGATCGAATTAATGAAACTAAACAATAAATGGGAAGAATATCCCACACCCACTAACTTAAATGTTGCATTGTCCTGAACGCAAATAAAAAACACAACACAAAGAGAGGAAAAGAAATATATTACCCAAATGGAGCGATCCCCGATAAGTACGAGTCTTTTGAATCTACAAAACATGTTAGAACCAAGCATAGCAAAAAGAATAAAAAAAAAGTCTAAGTAATTACTCTAAACTATAAAAAAAAAATGGAAAAGGAAAAAATAAGAAGCTAATTATGTACAACATACGATTTGAACTTCTAATAAGTTATACACCAGAAGTCGAAAAATTTAAGGGTCCATCCAAATTACAATTTGACTTTGAGGGGTAATCGGTGTACCCTTATTAGGATGCAAGCCTCCCGAAAAAAAAAGAATTTCGTTTGAACAACGGAAGGCATGTGTGAGAAGGAAAAAATGAACCATCACCAATTAAATTTTTTAAAGTGATGATGGGGGATTTAGATGCTCGGGGGGACAAGTGTATTTGGGATCCAAGAAAAATAGAATCACCTTCCAAAGATTTTTCATGTAAGATGGGAAGCTAGGAACACAAAAAGGGAGAGTCAATAGTGGAAAACAATTCAAGTAAAGAGTCCTCGTCGATAAAAAGTTTAAATATTTCAAAAGTTTCAACCAACTCATAGGAATCTAGCGGTAATTCTAATGGTTTAATAACGGTGAACGAGAATGGTGATGATATAAATTCAATCTCAAATGATTCGTCATCACTTGGAGATTGAATTTCAAGGGAGCAAGACTCACTTTCAATGAGATGTTTTTCAAAAATTTGAGGTGACACACAAGTCTCAACCTCCTCTTTATTTTTCAAATTAGAACTCACCTCATCGCAAAGTCAGAGCATTTTCGTAACAAGACCAATATCGATGTGGCCGAATATTGTATGATGTCGTGTCACGTTTTAATTGTATCATTATATGTATATTTAATTTTTCAGTTTTAATTCTTTTAACATTTTTACTGTATTTTTAAAACTGTATTTTTTACTGTTTTACATTTATTTATTGTATTTTTAAAAATAAATTCAAATGGGAGTTAAAAAAATAGAGATTGGAATTTAATTTTTTATTTTAATTATTTTAGAAAAATAATATAATAATGGAGACAGAGTGAAGTTGGCATTTGGGATATATAATAATAATTTTGATTTTGATATTTAACTCTAAATATTAACAATAGTATGCACTCTATGAGAGAGAGTAGTTAGTCACCCGTGTCTTCAAGTGTGGGTAAGGATAGTTATGTCATTAATTTATTGTGGGAAAGATTTGGAGTGCCAGAAACTTTACATGGAGCGGCGATAGCGGTACCCTTTCAAAATATATCTTTTTGATAACTTTGGCAATTCCGATAAAGTCTTCTGAACACTTTACACTCTTCCAAAACCTTACTAGAAGTAGTACGAAGGCCATCATGGTTTTTAGCTCAAACCTCACAGTCATACAATTCAACAAAAAGTTGACTTGCCCTTCTAATAAAATAGTGATATGTTTGGACCAAAAAGGAAATATGGGTTTGGGGAATACGATTAGTGTTTTCAAAATTTTGAATGACAATATATGCCCAAGAAAGATTATTTTGGGCTTGACCATCTAATGAAAGTGAAGGTGGAAGGTGAGAGAAAGCATGGAAGACTTCCAAAGATTTTTAATGTCAATGGCAGTTGAAGGTACCACAATGATGGACGGCCAATATACAAGCTAGCTTGAGCATATTTCTCCAGAACACGGACTATATCCCCCCATTAACATGAATGAGTAGACTATCATGTTAGACAGGAGACCAATAGAAAAGGTGAACTCGTCCACCAAAGCTTCGAAAGAGCCTAAGTTAAAGCTATTTTCAGAGAGGATAGAAGAGGTTTACATACCATGAGACATGAAAATGGTATACGGGATGTAAAAAATTGTGGCTGGAGGAGTTAATAGTGTCATACATGGGAACCTCATAAGTGGTACAATGCCACGAAGACAAAAGGTTCAAATATTTACTTACATCGACATGAAAACGAAAATATGGTTTACCTGGCCTTGACCAAAGCGTAAGATCCCCTATGATGATGAGTGAAAGTGGATAGGTCACTTGTTGAAGAGATTCAAAGGGAAAGTGAGGGGAAAGGGGGAATGAGGGTATGGCCAACATTTATGTCATCAAGAGGTGGATCTAGTAAGGATAAACTATGGACTAAGGTTGAATGATAGCTTTGGTCATTAGACTTAAAAAGACCTTATATGTTGGGTTTAACTTCTTTAGCCTCATCCATATAGTTATCATAGGCTTTTGCACCTTCTACTCCATCCATATCCTCCGCACCTTCAAGTTGAGATTCATTAAATTCAGTATAAGAAATAATTTCCTCACAATAAGGAGGAAGACGGAGGATTTCGTAAACCAAACCTTTAAAGAGTTTAAGTTAATACGACCCATCATACAAAAGTTCAAAATAATTTTTTTACATATTGGTCAATATCTTTGTCCTCAAAAGCGAAAAAATCCACCCAAAAAAGGTAGTGGCAGGGAAACAGAGTTTGGAATAAAAGTGCAATTAGAAGTGCCAACGTAATCCCCAAAACCCCAGTCATTGACCCATGGCAAAAGAAAAACATGTAACAACTTGCGTAATTTTTGAAGTATTTTTGATATAAAGAAAAAAAAAAATTGAGATAAAATTATTTTTATTGGCTAAATATGTTGATTATGATTTTAGAAGAATAGAACTTCAAGCGAAATTAAAATCGGATTAAAAATTGAGTTTTAATTGAATTTTTATTATATAGAAGATTCCTCAAAACATAAAACTCTCTAAGAGTCCTCGGATCATAAAACTCTATAAAAAAAAATTAAAAATATTGAACGGTCCGATCGAGCTAAATTTTTTTTGACAGCTTTCTCTCGTCTTTAGCTAATTTTCTGTAAAATTTCATCCAATTCCAACGGTCCGATCGTCCCGAATAAAAATTTTAGTGTTTGTATCTCATTAGAACTTTTTTCTTAATCAAACTCTTAATCCTTTATATATCAACTAATTCGTGGCTTGGCTTTTCAAATAACTTTTTCTCAAACTTTTCAACCAGAAGCCCTCTCCAAAATTACTCCCTTTCATCTACAAACCATAGCCCCAAACTTATTCAAGATTTCAACCTTAAATTAGAAGGCTTATTTGGTGTTTTCTCGAGTTTGGGCTAGAACGAGATTTGATCATTTTTGCGAGAGGAACGTGATGGTGTGATTAGATTTTGAGGCTGAAATTATGTGATGATTCATGTTGGTTCTTTTTGGTGGTTTAAGGTATGGGGTTTTACACAATATGCTCCTTAATCTCGCGAGTGTCACTCCCTTTGATTTCATGTGATTATTGAACTCATATTTGAATTGCTAAATTCATTTGGAAATCTGAAAAATTGTTGTTGGAATCTAATTTTGATTCATGTGGTATTATATTTGGTGTTGAGCATGTTGTCATGAGATTTTAATATGACACTGAAGTTGGGCACCCGCCAATATTCCTTTTTCTGGATATGCTAAAAAAATGCATAGGCGCGGTACGGTGGTGAGGCCTGGTGACCCGATTAATGTGTTTTTGAGAAATTATATTTATATAATTGCTACTGAGATTCGCATTTGATTTGAATATTCGTATTCGTATTGTTACGTTTTATTCACCGCTAATATTTGTTGAGCATCTTTCCTGTCGTAGTGTATTTCCCCATATTTTCTTATAGTGGCAGGTTAGCGCGAATTTTTGGGCACTTTGGATTTATTTTGGAGATGGATTTTAACGTGGATTATTTTGGAAAGATTTTTAATACAAGATGAGAAGATTGTATTATTTTGATGTATAGAGCATTGGAGATTTGTATTTCATTTTCGCTTTAGCTGTTATATGTAATTCGAGAGACTTGGTATTTATTTGAAGAATTTGAGATTAGTGGATTATTTTATTGTATTGTGGGTTTTTTATATGCTCTATACCTTGCTATATTGCAAATTAGTTTAGTTTCATCGATGAGTAGCGCTCCGTTCGCTCTGCTGGGGCGGGCGGGGTGTTCCAGAATGGTATCAGAGCTTAGGTATACGACAACCCTCGGGTCTTGATTTTTAGGTCTGTTACGTTTTTGTAGCGGGTATTTTGGAGATAAAATTTTTTAGAAGATCGTTCCGTGTTAGGCATCAAGATTAGATGTGAGGAATTTATTTTTGGAGACGAGTTTATTTTTTGGAGATTGTTAGCATAATTTTTTAGAGTTAGGCATTCAGCGAATTTCGAGGGAGAAATTCCATTGTTAGTGGGGAAGTGTAACAACCCGCGTAATTTTTGGGGTATTTTCAAAATAAAGAGAAAAAAATAAATTTTGAGATAAAATTATTTTTATTGGCTAAATATGTTGGTTATGATTTTAGAAGAATAGAACTTCAAGCGAAATTGAAATCGGATTTAAAATTGAGTTTTAATTGAATTTTTATTATATAAAAGATTTCTCAAAACATAAAGCTCTCTAAGAGTCCTCGGAGCATAAAACTCTATAAAAAATATTTAAAAATATTGAACGGTCCGATCGAGCTGAAATTTTTTTGACAGCTTTCTCTCGTCTTTAGCTAATTCTCTGTAAAATTTCATCCAATTCCAACGGTCCGATTGTCCCGAACAAAATTTTTAGTGTTTGTATCTGATTAGAACTCTTTTCTTAATCAAACTCTTAATCCTTTATATATCAACTAATTTGTGGCTTGGCTTTTCAAATAACTTTTTCTCAAACTTTTCAACCAGAAGACCTCTCCAAAATTACTCCCTTTCATCTACAAACCATAGCCCCAAACTTATTCAAGATTTCAACCTTAGATTAGAAGGCTTATTTGGTGTTTTCTCGAGTTTGTGCTAGAACGAGATTTGATCATTTTTGCGAGAGAAATGTGATGGTGTGATTAGATTTTGAGGCTGAAATTATGTGATGATTCATGTTGGTTATTCTTGGTGGTTTAAGGTTTAGGGTTTTACACAATATGCTCCTTAATCTCGCGAGTGTTACTCCCTTTGATTTCATGTGATTATTGAACTCATATTTGAATTGCTAAATTCATTTGGAAATCTGGAAAATTATTGTTGGAATCTAATTTCGATTCATGTGGTATTATCTGTGGTGTTAAGCATGTTGTCATGAGATTTTAATATGGCACTAGAGTTGGGCACCCGCCAATATACCTTTTTCCGGATATGCTAGAAAAATGCATAGGCGCGGTACGGTGGTGAGGCCTTGTGACCCGATTAATATGTTTTTGAGAAATTATATTTATATAATTGCTATTGAGATTCGCATTTGATTTGAATATTCGTATTCGTATTGTTACGTTTTATTCACCGCTAATATTTGTTGAGCATCTTTCCCGTCGTATTGTGTACTTCCCCATATTTTCTTTTAGTGGTAGATTAGCGCGGATTTTTGGGTGCTTTGGATTTATTTTGGAGATGGATTTTAGCGTGCATTATTTTGGGAAGATTTTTAATACAAGATGAGAAGATTGTATTATTTTGATGTATAGAGCATTGGTGATTTGTCTTTTATTTTCGCTTTAGCTGTTATATGTAATTCGAGAGACTAGGTATTTATTTGAAGAATTTGAGATTAGTGGATTATTTTATTGTATTGTGGGTTTTTTAGATGTTCTATACCTTGTTATATTGCGGATTAGTTTAGTTTCATCGATGAGTAGCGCTCCGTTCGCTCTCCCAGGGCTGGCGGGATGTTACACAACCCAACGGTCTACATTATTACCAATTGATTTTGGAAAAGGAAATGTTCCAAACTCCATTTTTATAAAACGGAGAATATGACTGGAGAACAGACAAGGGCTCAAACGAAGAGACTAGGGATCCGTTTGATTGACGCTGCGTAAAAGAGTTGGTATGACAAATTTTGTCAAAACAAATATTTTTTTCTCACATTAGGCTATCAAACACCAAATGAGCAAAACAAGTTTTTTAGGAAAAATATTTTAATAACATATTTTCGTCCATGTTATCATATATAATAATAAATGTTGATACCAAATTTAGTCTGCTGACATGGATCAATAAAGTGAAGACACGTGGCAGTCTACGTGGCAACAACAAACACTTCCGAGGAACTCACACGCTCTGAGGAACCATACTACAACGAGGTACACTGTTTCCCCGAGGAACTCATACGCTCCGAGGAACGAGAATTCTTCGAGGAACTCTTGAGCACCGAAAAGCTCAGGCGGTCCGAGCTGCACCTCGAACAAAGCATTAATAGCTGGATAACCAACAGTTTGACTGTTCATTAAATTCTTATCATTCAGACGCATACGCTTAAGGAGCATTGAATGTATCACCATTTCATATGTACATCATTTAATGTATTACCCTTTCACATTACATCCCCAGGGCTATAAATACATTGTACAATCCTCATTATAAGGGGACCGAAATTTCTTGAGATAATTGGTAATCGAAAATTCCCATACAAACAGCAATACCAAAAGAGTGGACGTAGGCCATTCTTATAAGGCTGAACCACTTTAAAAATTCTTTGTCTCATTTATTTATCAGTGATTGAATAATTAGAGTGATCTAATTTTTTACATCAACAGATTGGCGCCGTCTATGGGAACGACTGGTAATATCATTTTCCATAAAAAATAATCCATCACAAATGGCTGATATTCTGGAATCCAGCAATCGAAACACTGGAACCCCTTCAAATCCATCTGCTCCGCCAAATATTCCAGATCTGGATGGAATAATGACAAATCTGGCTCAGGGCCAGACAGTCATGCAAGAAATAATGCGACAACTCATCCAAACCCTTCATGGCGGTGCACCAACCCATTCAGGACTGCGGAGTATTCAAAGAAACACCCATGCACCATCCACACGTACTAGGCGTACCAATTCATATCGCAATGAGGAATCTGAAGATTTTTCTTATCAACCTGGATGAATTTCGTCAGTGCGAGCCACAGATACTGAACAACGTATCACTCTCTCCCCAGAAAGGGCAAGTGCTCTAGAGAGATTAAGCAGAGTATCTCCTTTTGATCGATTAGGTCCTAGGAGGAGCAAAAGTCCTCCTAGACCCCCATCGAGGAGTTTTCGACGACCATCAGATTTAAGGGAAGGATCTGCCCAGTCGCGACCAGCTGCTCGTCAAGAAAGATCCGAGGAAGCCACCTCAACGCGATCAGCTGCTCGAACCAACAGGCCCGAGGAAGGAAATGATGCATGGAAAGGCTCTATTTAAAGGGTGGAGGATAGATTGGGGGAAATGGCTAAGGCCAAGAACCCTCTACAACCAACCTTTGTTCGAGGAACACCTTCTGTCCAGTCAATTATAGATTTTCCAACACCATCAAAGTTCAAAGCACCTGTTGTGACCCCCAAATATGATGGAAAGACTGACCCTGTCCTTCATATAGAACAATACCAAGCTGCAGCCGACATCTATGCTGTCCCAAATGAGATGAGATGTAGGGCATTCTCGGGAACTCTTACCGGATCTGCTCAAATATGGTATAATAATCTTCCTCGGGGTAAGATCTCAACTTTTCTTCAACTGGCCGAGTTATTCATTGGGAATTTCTATTTTGTAGCAAAGCCAGTTAAATGAGTAGCACATTTGTTAAGTGTTAGACAAAAGGTTGGTGAGAGTACCAGAGATTACATAACTCATTTTAATAACGAGAAACTGGAAGTCATTGATTATGAGGAGAAGACAGCTATCACTGCTTTGATGAGTGGACTACTGCCGAACAAGTTGTACTACACTTTGGCCAAAGATCCACCTAGAACCATGTCAGACCTGATGGGAAAAGCGTCCAAGATTATGAATGCCGAGGAGGCTATGGCTGCGAAGAAGAACATGGATGCTAAAGAAACCAAGGTGGAAGGTGATAAAGCTAAGAAGAAAGAGCATAAGAACAATGGTAATGATAAACATTTAAAAACCAGGTCGGTATTGGACGTGATGAAGAAATATGATAATTATACTCATTTGAAGAAGGATATCAACCATGTTCTAGAGGAAATCAAGAGCAACGAGGAACTAAACTGGCCAAAGAAAATGAAGGCAGACCCTGATAAGAGGAATAAGGCGAAGTATTGCGAGTTCCATAAAGATCATGGCCATATGACCAAGAATTGTATAACTCTTCAAAATGAAATTGAAACACTCATCCGACGAGGAAAGCTATCAAAATGTGTTGATCGGGGAAACGAAAGAAGAAACAACGACCGAGCAAGAGAGAGGTCTAGATCTCCACGTCAAGGAAAGGAGAACAAGAAAAGAAACCATGAAGTTGATCCAGAAGACGACCCCGATCTGCCCAAGAGACCAAGGCAGCCAGAACGAGAGGTATTTTCAATACGTTTTGGGTCATTTGACTGTAATGTTATTACAAGTGGAGATACAGGAGGAGGAGACCTTACTGCAGAGAGAAAAGCTTACCTCGGTGAGGCTCAAGCTTGCTCGTATATTCAGCGAATAAATTTAGCTGAGGATGATCGCCCGAGAAAGGTGAACAAAGAAAAGTTGGTCATTGGGTTCTCAAAGAACAACCTTGCAGGTGTTCTGTATCCTCATGATGACCCATTGGTGATCAAGATGAGAATGAAGGAAGTAATAATTTCAAGAGTACTGGTCGACAATGGCAGCTGGCAGACATCATGTTCTATTCGTGCTTCGATAGTTTAAATCTAAAGTTATCTCAATTGGAGCCTTATCATAGACCCCTCATCGGTTTTGCTGGCGAGAAAGTATTTCCACTTGGGACGATCAAGTTGGATATATTCATTGGTACGTGGCCTGCTTGTCGAACAGAAAGAATACGTTTCTTCGTGATGGATAAGAATGTTCAATCATCGTACAATATCATCATGGGAAGAGTAGGATTAAAGAAGTTCGAAGCTGTACCATCTACGGTGCATCAGTGCCTGAAATTTCCAACAAATTTTGGAGTAGGAGTTGTTAAAGGTGATAAGAAAGTAGCTCGGGAATGCTATTATTCATCCGCCGAACAAGAAAAAATGGAGGAATCAAGAAAAAAGACTGCTACTTATTAAGTGGAAGAAGGGGCGAAAATTGAAACATTAGATCCCAGAGATGAGTCACAACTCGTGAAGGGTCAAGTGGTGGAAGCTACTGAAAACATCATCCTGGACGACGAGCACCCTGAGCGAACTACTCAAGTAGGTTCGTCATTGGAAGCATCACTAAAGCAGGAATTGATAACTTTCCTTAAAAGCAGAAAGCAGACTTTTGCATGGAGTCATGAAGATATGCCAGGGATAGATCCAAATTTCTTATGTCACGAGCTCAATGTGAATAAGGAGATCAAGCCTATGAAGCAGAGAAGAAGAGTATTCAGTCCCGAGAAGAATCAAGCTATACAGGAGGAAGTCGAGAAGCTCCAGAAGGCTTGTTTTATTGAAGATGTTAAATATCCAGACTGGTTAGCCAATGTGGTGATGGTAAAGAAGAAGAACAACAAATGGAGGATGTGTGTAGACTTCATCGACCTCAACAAAGCATGCCCAAAGGATCACTTTCCATTGCCTCGAATTGATCAACTAGTCGATGCTACCTCGGTACACGAGCTGCTAAGCTTCATGGATGCTTATTCTGGCTACAATCAGATTAAAATGAAACCTGAGGACAGGGAAAGTACTTCTTTCATTACCCCTAGGGGAACTTATTGTTATAATGTTATGCCTTTTGGTTTGAAAAATGCAGGTGCGACATATCAGAGGCTGATGAACAAAGTCTTTGCTGACCAAATCAGCTGCAATATGGAAGTCTATGTTGACGATATGCTGACGAAGAGCAAAAAAGCTGCTGATCATCTAATTGACTTAAGTTAGACTTTTGATCAACTGGATAAATATCAAATAAAGCTGAACCCGATGAAGTGCATATTTGGAGTACAAGAAGGCATGTTCCTCGGGTACATTGTGAATCAACGAGGCATCGAGATGAATCCTGAAAAGATCAAAGCTCTGCTGGGGTTGCGATCTCCAACGACGAAGAAAGAGGTGCAAAGTCTTACAGGACGAGTAGCAGCACTCAACAGATTTGTATCACGAGCAACTGATCGATGTCTCCCATTCTTCAAGACACTCCGAAAGACTTTTGAGTGGAATGATGAATGTGAGAATGCTTTTCAAGACTTGAAGTAATACTTAGGAGCACCTCCACTGTTGTCCAGGCCGGTGATGGGAGAAAAATTGTACTTGTACCTAGCAGTATCGGAGAATGCAGTTAGCTCGGCGCCGATCAGAGTGGAGAATGGAGTGCAAAAACCAATCTATTACATAAGTAAGGCCTTCCGAGGAGCAAAGATCAGATATCCAAGGCTGGAAAAATTAGTACTGGCGTTGATTGAAGCGAGTAGGAGAATGAGGCCATACTTCCAGGCTCATACCATAGTAGTATATATTGATATGCCATTGAGGCAAGCCCTTCATAAACCAGAAAAATCAGGGAGATTGACGTACTGGGCAATAGAGCTCGGTGAATACGATATAGTCCATGAACCCAGATCATCGCTAAAAGGGAAGGCTGTTGCAGATTTTATAGCAGAGTTCACCTATCCTGATACCCCCGAGGAGCAAAAGTTGCTCGCTGATCAACTTGTGGATGTTACAGGATCAACAAACACAAGCTCAGACCAATTCCGATTGGTAAAAGGGCAAGTGGATGTTACCGGATCATCAAATTCGAGCTCAGATCAATTTCGATTGGTAAAAGGGCAAGAAAAGATGGTCGACGAAGAGCGAGAAACATCAGGGGAAGATGAAAGGAAGCAACAAATATTTCATCGAGGAACTCTGTCAGATCAGAAGTTTGAAGACGAGTTACTTATATGGAGGCTATATGTAGATGGCTCATCTTGCACAACAGGCAGTGGGGCAGGGATAGTTTTGAGCACTCCGGATGAGGTCGACATGGAGTACGCCCTACGTTTCCAATTCAAAGCTTCCAATAATGAAGCTGAGTATGAGGCCATGATTGCAGGTCTTAATTTGGCAAAAATTATGGAGGCGCAGCAAATTATTGTCTTTAGTGATTCTCAATTAATTGTAAATCAAATGTTGGGAATATATGAAGCCAAAAGAGAATTAATGATCAAATACCATGCAAAGGTGATGCAGTTGGTATCAAAATTTGCTGTTATTCAGCTGGTCAGAATACCGAGAATGGAGAATGCAAGAGCAGATGCCTTAGCTCGATTAGCATCAGCTACTCGTACCGAGCTACGAAGAACAATCCCAATTGAAGTTTTGGCTGGTTAGAGTATAGATGAAGATTTGGCGATGAACTTTATCACCCTTGATTTATGACCATCTTGGATGGATCCTATCAGGGCATATATTGAGGAGGGAGAATTACCAATTGATAAGCTCGTAGCCAAGAAATTGAAGTTTAAAGCTGCTCGGTATGTATTAACTAATGGTATTTTATATAGACGAGGAATTATGACAGGTTTGCAGAGATGTGTACATCCCTCCGAGGTGAAAGACTTGATTGAAGAGATCCATGAAGGGTCCTGTGGTGCATATGTAGCAAGTCAGACACTCTTGCAAAGGATGATGACGCAGGGATACTACTGGCCGACGATGAGGGCTGATTGTATAGCCTATGCAAAGAAATGTGACAAGTGCCAACGCTTTTCCTCCATCCGAAGAACTCCACAAGAATTATTGACAACCATCACTTCCTCTTGGCCATTTTCCATGTGGGGAATAGATTTGGTTGGACCACTGCCAACGACCCGAGGAAGGTTCAAGTACCTCGTCGTCGCAGTTGATTATTTTACTAAGTGGGTAGAAGCTGAGTCACTCATTGATATGATGTACAAGAAGGTGTACCAATTTGTTTGGAAGAACATCATTTATCGATATGGTCTTCCTCATGCTTTCATCATAGACCATGGAACACAATTTGATAACGAGGAGTTCGCTGCCTATTGTCATCGATCAAATATTTTGAAGATCCCCTCAGCACCAGACCATCCTCAAAGCAATGGACAAACTGAAGTGACAAACAGAACGCTGCTGAATGGTTTGAAGAAAAGATTGGATGATGCGAAAGCAAACTGGATCAACGAACTACAATCAGTACTTTGGGCTTACCGAACTACTCCCCGAGTAGCAACAGGAGAATCACCATATATGCTGGCATTTGGAAGTGAAGCTGTAATACCTGCCGAGTTGGGCCTCCCAACACACAGGGTTCTGAATTTCAATTCCCCTGTCAGCGACTTAATGAGAAGACTGGATTTAGACATGCTCGAGGATGTTAGAGGAGAAGCAACCATTAGAAATGCTGCTTACCAGCAGCGAACAACTTTGTTCTACAACAAGAGGGTGAAGAAGTGTGACCTGAAAGAAGGAGACTATGTACTGAAGAAAGTAATTCAAAAGCATAATAAGTTGGAGGCAAACTGGCATGGACCATACCGAGTTACAGAAGTTATTCGACCAGGAACTTACCGAATAGCAACTCTAGAAGGGGAGGAGTTTAAGAATGCATGGAAAGCAGAGCACCTGCGCAAATATTATCAGTGATGAATAAAATGAAGATATTCTGCCGAATTCTTTCTTTTTATTGAAAGTTTTTCGGGGAATACTAGTGCTACACACTACTCGGCAAAGCTCAGGCTACTCAATTTTTTTTCTCAAAAATACCAACTAAGGTTGGTCGAGAAACCAATATTCCTTCGGGAAGTAAAGCTACCTATATTCCTCCGGGAAGTAAAGCTACCAATATTCCTCCGGGAAGTAAAGCTACCAATATTACTCCGAAAAGTAAAGCTACCTATATTCCTCCGGGAAGTAAAGCTACCAATATTCCTCCGGGAAGTAAAGCTACTTCTATTCCTCCGGGAAGTAAAATTTGTATTCCTAAGGGAAATAAAACTATATGTTTCTCGTGAAATAAAAGTATTCCTAAAAATGCCAACTTATGTCGGTTAGGAAGTAAATATATTCTCGAAAATGACAACTTGAGTTGGTCGGGAGGTAAAATTATTTCAAAAAGACTAACTATGGCTGGTCGGGGATAGAAACCCACCAACTGTAGTTGGTCGACAAGGAAAATTTACCGACCTTGGTTGGTCGGAAACATTTAAGAGAAAAATCTACTAACTATGGCTGGTCGGGGATAAAAACCCACTAACTGTAGTTCCTCGACATGGAGAATTTAACGACTTTGGTTGGTCGGAAATATTTTTAAACATTTTTTATACTCGTAACTTTATTATTAAGTGATCGATCAACATTTTTTATACTCGTAACTTTTACTAAGTTCATCGAGAAACAAAATATTATTTTTGCCAAATGACTATCACAAGTTCAAACTACACAATATTGTTATCTTTTTATCAGATATACATGCACAAATATGAAGTGTTTTACAAGATAATAGCAATTAAGATTGCGAATAGAAATGAAATTCTTTAATTAAATCCAAAACAAATTACATTGATAATAAAATGAAAGTTACATTGATATGTATACTAACAATTACATCAAAATTCCTATTCTATTGGTCTTTTCCCCTCTACTTTTGACACAGGTTCCTCGCCAGCAGGCGGATCATTTAAAGCCAGAGGAGAATTTATGAAGTTGAGATCCTTTAACATCCTAACATTCATCACGGATGGTCAATCTAAAAGATGCTCGGGACGAGATACTTCAACAATTGAATGGATATTGTAGTTGCCGAGATACTTAGAAATCAAGCTCCGAGGAATGGCCCGAGCAGGGATCCAACTCATATCTAGTTTGAATGGTGGCACGGGTAAGTCGAGAAGCCCGGGATCATGGTAATCCCACATGTAATGACCCTGTTTGAGCTGCAACACACCTAAGGCATTCAACCAGCCTTGCTTGTAGCCCTCATTCTTGGCATTCTGGATACGATCGTCCAAGTGAAAGAGAGCTTCATTGTATCCAGCCATCCAGAACTCCCTGGGCTGTTTGTGGAATTGATATGTTAGTCTGTCTAGCTGCTCGTAGAGATTTTTGATGAAGATCTCTTTGTTCTCCAAGGTAGACTTCTGGGTGGAGAGATGCTCTTCCAGGTCTCTGATCTTCTTTAACATTTTTGCTAACGGCTGGTTCTTCGCCATTAGTTGGAAGGCCTGGTTCTTTAAGGCAGACTGAGTCTTTTGTTCCTCGACAGGAATCCGAGCTGCTCTTGCTCATCCCCGAGGAGCCCTTGCTCGTCCCCAAGAAGATGTGGAAGGGCCAGACCTTTTCAAGGTTTCAAACTCGTCCCTCAAGTTGGCGTTCTCGACCTCTAAGAACGAGAATCCCTCATCGGTCACTGGGATTAAGGCTTTTGAAGAAGAGGCTACAGACTTCAACTGTGATAGCTCTTTTTCCAAGTTGTTATTCTCTTGCTCTAACAACTCGACAATTTGTCTGCACTCCTCGACCTCACCCCTCAAGGTTCTCTCCCTTACATCATAGCCAGCAAAAATCTTCTCGTAGCCCTTGTCGGCAATGATCTGCTGGTACTTCTTCTCGTACCCCTCATAAAACAGGGTAGTGGATTCTTTATATTGCAGCTGAAGGTCCTCGAGGGTGCCTTAAAGATCCTCGATCATATCATAATAGGCCACATTATTGGCCACAGCTCGATCAAGAAGACACTTTAGATATTGATATGCTTTAACTGCCTGTTCTGAAGCATCTTGGCCGAGGATGTCAGTGACTTGTGCTGCACTCAGGTCTGTGTGATCAGCCTTAAAGAATTCATTACATTGTCGCAACAGCTTTATATCATGGGATGATAGTAATTCCATCCTGGCCAAAAACTAGCAGAGAAAGAAAAAGCAACAATCAATAAGAATCAAGATAGAGTATGAAGAAGAGACAACAGTATGCAAAAAAGTCCAAGTTTTATTAGATCAAAAAGTTCAGAGTTACATGTGGTGGGTTACAATTGACAAAAGAAAAATAAAATGTAAAGATAAACCCGAAAACTCTACACCTTTTCCTTGTCTCCCAAAACCTTCTCGGGAGGCTGGGACGAGGAAGTAGGCTGCTTGGAAGGAGTAGAAAGTTGCTCGGGGAGCACCAGCGGTTGCTCGGAAGAAGTAACGATTTGTTCCTCGGCAGCAGGCTGGATGGCTGGGGGATGATCTCCCATCACCATAGAAGACTCTTCGGAGGCATCTTGGTCCTCTTCTAAGTCTTCAGGAGTTGGAGGGGGACCAGGGATGTGTTGCTGAAAAAGTTCAGAATTTTCATCCACTTTCATCTCCTGAAGAGCAGCAACCCATCCATCCCTAAAGTATTTGAGACTGCCATAGTCCACTTGCGACACCATGGCATCCAACCCCTTATTCCACCCTTTGTCCCAGCCAGCACTGAAGGACTTCTTCACAGCCATCTTCCTCTTCAACTTCTCCGAGGAAAGCTTCTCGGACAGCAGGTCATCAGCGGCTTTCAGTTTTTTCTCAGACTCCTCCTTCTGCCGATTTACCTCCCGAAATTGAGACAACTCCTCTTCAGCAATTCTGAGCTTATCCTCAAGCTCCCCAGAAGTTTTGAGCTTCTCTCCGAGCTCTTTATTTGCCTTCTCCAGGGCATTCATTTTTTTCTCCAACTCTTTGGAGACTTCAACAGCTCGAGCTTTTTCCTGCTCGGTGGAGGCAAGCTTCTTCTCCCAGACAGCCTTATCAGTAGCATATGTCTGGCGAGAATCGTCCAAAGACTTGATAGCTTCTTCCAAAGCTCCCTCCACACTGGACGAGGAGCATGAAGCTTTAATTGCTTCATCTTTCTTCAGAATTATATTAAAGCAGCTCGTCAACTGTGAAAGTAAAAATAAAGCAAGTCAGAAACAGAAATGACAAAAGAAATATGAAAAGTTCAAAGTAAGAAGACTTACAGAAGCAAGATGACGAGCAGCTAACGAAGTGACCATGTCCCGAGCAAGGTTTTCTTCAGTACCTTGGACCTTGGGAATGATCCAGGACTTTATCGAGCTCATGGCAGAGATCGGGGGAACAAAAGTTGGAACCCCAGTTCCAGTAGCTGGGGGATGAGTGATGGTGTCAGCCAAATTGACCGAGGAGCTCTTCTTCAGCCTCCTCGGGGGAACAGGAACAGGAACAGGAATAGATTCAACCAAGGAAGAACCCTTGGTCGGTGATATTACAATCACCTCTCCAGGAGCAGCAGACCTGCTCGAAGCCACCGCGGGCTTTTCGGCAACCTTCACAACAGCAGCCGAGGAAGGTGCATTATTCTTCTTTATCCCCTCCCCTGGGACATCAACTTTACTTCTTTTTGCCTCACCAGAACCAGAGGCAGGTTTCTCGAACAGAGTGAGAGGTCTTCTTCTCTTCATCCTTTCGCTTAAAGGGACGTGAGATTCAGGCGAGGAGCTGGTGGAAGCTGGTACTGGCTCTGCGTCACTTATTACTGGACGAGCAGTAAAAGAGGTTGTGTAACTCTTGTACTGCAACAGATATGAGGCTGATCTAATGTGCTCGTCGGCAACACTCTGATGCAGACTCCAGATAAGTTTCAAATGCCTTACATTGACATCTGCTTCTTTTGGGCACTTTCTTTTACTGTCAACTGCAAATAAATAGACATTGAAATATCAGTGGCACATTTTATCAAACACAAAAGAAGCATGATTTCAAAATAAATAAAATGAAACAAAAATAACCTATCCCATTGCCATAAGGAGGGCATCTAGGACCCTGATAAACTTCATCTCCAGATAAAGGAGCATGTTGCCAATTTTTTATGACAACCCCATGCTCAAAATAATCCCTATTGACATCAGGGAGATTGACTACTAAGGCTCTATTTAAAAATTTAGTTTTTAAATAAAAAATGTTATCATTAACTGCCCGTCTATAGCAAAACATAATCTCAGGAATTCCTATGCGAGTTCCATGGATTTGATTTAATCTATGCACCCCATTAACTATTCTCCATGTCTTGGGGGCTATTCTTGCAGGAACAACGTCAAAGTACTGACAGAATTCCAAACACAAGGGATTTGGTGGAAAAGAAAATCCACACTCAACAATAAAGAGACTGGGTAACCAATGTCCCTCAGCCAAACGAAAGTAATCAGAAGGCTCAGAAAGCTCTTCCAAAATAACCCAGGAGGGGATGGAAAAATTAGAGCGAAATTTATCAAGAGATTCAACAAGGTAAACCATGATGAATAAAAGAAATGAAGAAGAAGGAAGAAAATCTTACGGAAAAAGAGTAGATCTGATGACAACAGACGATGGAAGAGATGAATACACAGGAGAGAAAGAGATGATGGAAAACTCGAGAATACAAAATTGAAAAGGTAGAAGACGATGGGAGCGTCTGTGAAGTTTAAATACCTTGTCTTGGGAAATTGTGAAGTAATGATTACAAAAAGAAACAATTACGCTACCGGCGGCTAGGAAAATAAAAAGGGCACGACAATCGAAGCGAGAAGAAACGATTACGCTACCGGCGGCTAAAAGGACAAAAAGTACGTAGAGATCGAGGCGGCTGTGAAAATTCAAAAAGCTTGATTCTACGAATTTGGAAAGAGAAATAAATACAAGGGAAACACTTCTAAAAATCAGGAGGACTATTTAAAGCTATCATATTCCGAGAAAGAATGTTCCATACTCCTCAAATTTCGAACTATGAAACATTGGGGGCTTCTGTTGATACCAAATTTAGTCTGCTGACATGGATCAATAAAGTGAAGACACGTGGCAGTCTACGTAGCAATAACAAACACTTCCAAGGAACTCACACGCTCCGAGGAAGCATACTAAAACGAGGTACACTATTTCCCCGAGGAACTCATACGCTCTGAGGAATGAGAATTCTCCGAGGAACTCTTGAGCACCGAGAAGCTTAGGCGGTCCGACCTTCACCTCGAACAAAGCCTTAATAGCTGGATAACCAACAGTTTGACTGTTCATTAAATGCTTATCATTCAGACACATACGCTTAAGGAGCATTGAATGTATCACCCTTTTATATATACATCATTTAATGTATTACTCTTTCACATTATAGCCCCAGGGCTATAAATACATTGTACAATCCTCATTGTAAGGAGACCAGAATTTCTTGAGATAATTGGTAATCGAGAATTCCCATACAAACAGCAATACCAAAAGAGTGGACGTAGGCCATTCTTATAAGGCTGAACCACTTTAAAAATTCTTTGTCTCATTTATTTATCCGTGATTGAATAATTAGAGTGATCTAATTTTTTACATCAACAATAAAAAAATATGTTTTTTTTTAAATTTTCGGCCCAAGTTTTATTTAATAAAAGAACTATTTTTTCTTTTCTTTTTACTTCTCGTTTTTATTTATTAAAAAATCAACAAACTATATATATATATATATATAAAAATTATCCCAAAATTAATTATTAAAAACAGTTTTTACATTAAAACAGTTTTTAATTTTTTACATCAAAACAGTTTTTATATTAAAATAATTTTTTGCATTAAAACTGTTTTTAATTTTTTACATTAAAACAGTTTTTACATTAAAACAGTTTTTAATTTTTTGCATAAAAACAGTTTTTATGTTAAAACATTTTTTTGCATTAAAACAGTTTTTAATTTTTTACATTAAAACAGCTTTTAATTTTTTACATTAAAACAGTTTTTACAATAAAATAATTTTTTATATTAAAACAGTTTTTATGAAAAAACAGTTTTTAATTTTTTACATTAAAACAGTTTTTACATTAAAACAATTTTTTATATTAAAACAGTTTTCACATTAAAACAGTTTTTAATTTTTTTATAAACTTTAAAACCTTTTTTATAATATATTCAAAACAGTTTTTAAAAATGTTAAAAACAGTTTTTACAATATTTTTATAATACTGTTTTTTTAAAAAATTGTAAAATGTTTTTTTAACAATTTTTTATAATATTAAAAACAGTTTTTAAAACATTACAAAACAGTTTTTTTAACTATTTAAAACAGTTTTTAAAATATTCATGACAGTTTTTTTAATTATTTAAAACAGTGTTTAAATATTTTTTTAAAATATTTAAAGCGTTTAAGAAGTTAACAAATTTGTTGGCAAATATTTCTCACCCAAATCACAAAGCAAAATTTGTCAACATGTTATGCATAGGAGGTGTTGTACATTGACAAATCGCTTGTAGGAAAATTTTGCTATCAAACACACCAAGTTGTAGGCAAATGTCATATTTGCCAACTTATTTGCTATTTGTCATGGCAAATAATGCTATGAAATGGACCCTAAGAGACTAAAGAATTATCCTGAAAATCCTTTCACCGCCAAGAGGTTTACCTAGGTACACTGTCAACAGAATAATGATGTCAAAACGTGGGCATGTCATGCGCAAAAATCAACACCACACTAATTAGTTATGAAAAGAGTAATACTACATGTACCCTCATTTGGTATCCTCATTTGGTACCCTCTAATAAGATAAGGCACCTCTTGTTGTTATGTCTTATTAGAGGGTATCAATTAGGGTAACAAATAAGGGTACACATAAGTTTATTTTTATTAAAAATATCAATTGGTTTGTGGGTATATTTACACCATATTATTACTGACCAATAGGGTGTTTCCACATGAAAATACAAAACGACTATTTTAGCCGAGAGATATAAATGGCCAGATTAGTAAAAATAATGGCATAAGCAATTGACACTTGTTAAAAACTTGTATGTGGGGTAACCACTTAAATGACAATGTTAGGGGAGATATTGCACCTAGGAGGGGATATTCAAATGGGTAATCACCTAGAAGTTACAATAGAGATTTCTTGACAAAGGATTTTAAAAATTAGACTCTCATGGACAAAGCAAAATAGGAATGCCGCAACAAAATAACTGAATTTACTGGATTAAAACTTTTTTTCTTTTTTTTAATACTTTTTTTCTTTTCTTTAGAGTTTTTCTTCTTCTTCGAAGTAGTTTGTAAGATAGATTTATTCTAATTCTCGTTACGTTTTGTGAAAAGTTCTTTAAACTTTACATTAAACTATTTTTACTTTTCTTAGTGTAACTTGCTTTACATTCCTTCGTATAATATATATTCCTTTAGTGTTTAATTATCTTACTTTGTTGTGTTAATTATTTTGAACCTTCTTTTATCTTTATTTTATGCACTTTACATCTTCTTCCTTATATTCTAGTTAACTTAGTTTATAAACTTATTTAGAACTCACTGAAAAGTCTCCATAATTGTAGAATCGAACGGTAAACAATCACATGTTTATCACATGACTAAGATATTCATTTGATTGGCAACATTGTAACATTGCCACACTCGCATACAATGAAAACACACAATCCAACCAAGGCAGCAAAACGCTATATTCTTTATTTGAGAAAATAATTTACTTCCTTTGTAATTGATAGAAATAACTTTTCGGTATATTTGTCGTCGTTGCTTGAAAAACTGCTCTAATCAAAATCCTCAAAAATACCTACAAATATATAACAAACTCAAGTGTAGCAGTAAGTAAGGATGTCAATCCATATCAAAGGGGGTAAGCTAGAGACAAACTCAATTGTAGTTCAGTTTTTATTTTCTTTTTGGAATTTTTCTTTTCTACTTTTTTTTTTATCTTTTTCGAATATTAAAACAACTAGGGTGAGGATGTGAAATAACACTAAACTAAAATGGAAGATCAAATTACAAACTAAAAAGTGACTAAAATAAAAAATAAAGTCTAACACAAAAATATGAGATAAATGAGGCAAATAAATGTGAGAACAATCAAGGAGTGAGATTACACCACAAATTTTAGCTATTCTAACTAATTAATTTAATAATTGAATTCTCCCAAATTATATCAAAATTACAAATCAACTCTCGTTACAAATGTAATTTTAATAGTAACCTTTTAGAAAATTAAGTTTACCCCCCTCCCTCCAACTCTAAAAAATAGATTTACACTCCTTTTAATTAATCACCCGCTAGGATCGATCGATTAAAATTTATGTAAATCTTAGAAAATAAAAATAGAGTTGAAATTCAAGTAATAATACCCCACTTAAGAAACCCCTATCTCTAGTTTGAATCTAAAATTGGTATTATAAATAGAAATTCGATTTTCTCTCGAAAATCAGTTACCCTCTCTCGAGGCGTAAATTTAAGGGTAAGGGATCAAAATTAATATTCAAATGGAATTTTCAAGTAATCAAACTAATTAAATTAAAATAACATCAAATAAGTGTTCCCCTCACCCCTTGAAAGGGTTTCTAGCCTAACATGGTATGAAATTTGACAAATTAATAATCAAAGGCATAAAATAAACGAGAAGATAAGAGAACAATCAAACACAATCTCTTGAAGTGAAATTGAACTCTTATTTCCTTGAAATCAAGAACCATCCATCCAATATGAGCATCCAACAATAATCAATTCAATATAATACTCAATTGAATTACTCACAATTTATCCTCACAAATCTCTAAAAATAAAAATAAAAACTATTTACAAACTATTTTTCTACCTAATTTATTTTCTACTCTAACTATCTCTCCCTAGAATTCTCTCTACCAATTGATCTCTCTTCCAATGGGGTCTTCCATCCTTAAATAGTAGGCATGGAGCATGGGGGTAATTTGGGTAGGAATTAATTGGACATGAGGGGTGTGAGGATAAGTTGGGGTTAAAATAAGGAAATGAACAAATGTGCATAAGTTGTGTGAGGTCATGTGGGAAGTGGGGTGAGGGAATAAAATCATATTTGGTTAAAATAGGTAGTTGGGGGATTTTTGAAAAAGGATAAAAGGTTGGTTTACATGGGTTTAGTTGGTATGTGATTTATTTTGGTTTTGGTCCAAGCAGGTGGAATTCGTGGAAGACTTTGGCTAAAATGGGTTGCAAATGGGTTTTGAGGTTGCGGGTCTGGACAAAGGGATTTCATGTTCTCGTATATGGTTGAGGTTGAAGGCGGGTGGAAGGTTCTTTGGCCGGAGCATGGGGCGAGGGGCGGAGATCGCAGGTACGGGTCGCCGGATGGATATGGAGGCGGGTTGGAGGTTGGTGACGGTTTAAGGGTATAGGTCGAAGATGGAAAATCGGGTCGGTGATCGGGTTATAGGCTGCGGGTTAAGGTTCCGACCGGTTGAGGTTTTGGTCGGAGGAGGTAGGCGGTGAGGTGGAAATGGAGGTCGGGTATGGGACACACAGGTTACAGGTTAAGGACATGGGTATGGGGGACACGGTTATAGTGGTCGTCGGATTTTGGGATGAGATAGGTGGGTTCTCTTGTTTGGTTAGGGAAGAAGGTGAATAAGGTGGTTGGATGGTGGGTTGTTTGGTTATATGGGTTATGGAGGATATGGGTTTGAGATGGGTAGTTTTGTTGTTGGTTATGGAGGTTAGATGGGGGTTTATGGTGGGAGGTGAGAGAGAAGAGGTGGGTGTTTATTTAATGGAGGAGAGATAAGATGAGTTTGATGGGAGGGTGAGGTATTAGTTTAGGGTGTATGTCAGTGTAGAATGTTTGTGTGTGTGTTTAACTTATGACCCCTAAAACAAAATAAAATAAAAAAAAAAAAAAAAATTAACTAAAATAAAAAAATAAAAAACAAAAATAAAAATGACACGACACAACACACTATACAAACTCAAAAAAAAATTAAACACAACTAAAATAAAAACTATAAAAATAAAAAACTAATAAAATAAAAAAATAAAAAAAATGAAATAATTAAAAACTAACTAAAAACTAAGAAAATAAAAGAAAGTACAAAGACTAATACGCAACGCGCTAAAAATATAAAAATCCTAAAAATATATACATGACTTAATAAAATAAAATAATAAAATAAACCCTAAAAATAAAATGACAGAAATAAAATAAAATGGGACAAACTAAATACACACGGTTCGGGACATGTTTAGATAGGTTTAAGGTAGGCTAGGGTACGGAACAAGGGTAATTATCTTCATAATCCGCACAATTACCTTGAAATACGCGTTTGAATACCGCAACGTGCATTAGACCTACAAAATAGACAATAAAGCCATGAGACCCCAAATTGTCGAGAATTAGCAACTAAAATACATCTATTCGGCGTATAAAATGTACACTTTTGAGTTCTTATTAGTAATCATATTATTATTATTATTATTTTAATTTTTGTGTATTAGATGCTTTTGAATTATGTGTGAAATTTGATTATGGTCGAAATTATATTCGGTACTAAATCTTGATTATAAAACAATAAAATATTGAAAACTAAATTAAATTTAAACTCAAAAGCTATAAATTCGAATTGAATAGTCTTGGATTTTACAAGTCACCAAAACATTTGCACGTATTATAGAGGCTCTATATCAAATTTGGCAAAAGTTTATGAAAAGGATATACATATTAACACTACTCTAGTCATATATTTTAAATAACTTAAAAGTGGTTTATTCTCAAATTCATTGGCGGCTAATTCAACCTTTCAAGATAATGAATTTTTTTCAGTTTTCCATAACTATTAAAAAATAATTAACAACCAGAGTTAAATTTTGATAGATGTCCATTATCTTATTAGTCTAATTTTCATAATAAGTTTAAATATATATAATCCTAGACGAGAAAATCCTAAATCTAATCTAATTTATATACTATAAAATGCTTAGGAGGGAGTTAATTCTATTTGGTTTTGACATTGTCCACTTGACAATTATTTTTAACCCTTTCTTTTCATTGTTCCGCCACAGTCTCTTTTTGTCCCTGCCCTTGCAAATCCAAACGCGATTGGACTCCTTTAAGTTCTGTAGTCCCACATGTCAACTTATAAAACACGAAATATGTATAATTCTTTTCGTTATTAACTCTTCCCTCCTTTTTATAATCATAACTCTTCCCTCCTTATTCACATATATATGTTGATATTCCCATAATTAAGAAAACATTTGTTTCGTTTTTTTTTATCATAATGCTTCTTATCCGTTTCTCTTCTTTTTCAGTAAAATATAACGATTTCTATCTAAATTGAAAAAAACCTTATATTAACAATGAAGCTATAAATAGAATAAGCAAAAAATCGGCACTCTTTCTCATCAAGAATTCTCCAACTTTATCTCCATCTAAAACTATTTCACTCACTATTTATTTTTATTTGACATATAATGCAATATCATCCTCACTAACTCTTGGTTTTGCTTTTTATGTGATCTGTGTTTTTTGTACAGATTACATCTTTGGGTCAAAGTGCTTTCGTCGGCCGAAATTTCAATTGGTTAAAAATAAAGGTTCTCCCAATACCTTCCTTTGTCACTATGATCACTTTTTGTTTCTTAATAAGTTTTTGTAAAATATTTATGTTGATATGGTTTTATGGTGTGATTCAACAATGTTATAATGATGTCTTTGATATCGTAATTTATTTGAAGTGGGATGGTGTGTACTTGGTTATATTGTTAAGTTTGCCTCTCCCCTAATTGACTATTTCATATTCCGATTACGTTTGCCAACTTTTTTCGTTTTGAAATTTTCATAACCCTTTATTATGATATGTTGTTCAGAAACTAATTATGAGAAAATCCATAATTTTCCTTTAAAAAATTATGGGTTTGGTGTTACGTTTTCACGGCATGTACGAGAATGATAAATTATAATACCTGGGTGGAATTTTTGAAGTTGTGGTTCATCAATAACCAGAAAAGTATCATATACATGATGATTGGGTCAATGTAGCCGATGATATTATTTTACTTTACGTAATCTAGAGGGATTTAAATTGAAAAGTTTGGATAATAATGTTATCTTGAAGTTTTGTTGTGAATTTGTTTGATCGGAAGATTTGTGTCATTTTGAACTTATATGCAACATATTTACATTTGCAAATACCATATTAATTTAAGGAATCTCACTTTAATTGTTTCTTTTGTTTTACCGTATACTACAAATATGTACTTGCATGGATTGTTAAACTTAAAGTTGCTAATTTGTTTTAAAGTCCACCCCAAAAGTATTCCCAAAAAGATTAATTTCAAAATTATTTCACAATGAAAGTTTCTCCGTATTGTATCTTCATTTTTTAATATCCATTCATTTACTCTTGCTCGTGCATCACGCGAGGCTTGAATTTAGTAGAAATTATAAAACATAGTACATGAGGTTTTATTGTGAAACCCCATTTAACTCTCAAATTGTATTATTTTTCCTCTTTTTTGTGTCTTCCAAACAATAGTTAAATTCCATTCCATTGCCATTATGTCATCCCCGTGAGAGAAGCTTTAATCTATATACCTATACATTATTTGATCTGCTCCCAAGTCCCACCTATCTCTTGCATCGTCTCATTAGTCATTACCCATCTCATAGTCTCTTCTTCTTACATTGTACAGTACATGCATACACTTTTATATATACAATAGACATTTACTGCCACATAGCCTCAGGGTCGTCTCGTACTCTCTTCAAGTCCTTTTCTCTTCCTCTCAAGTACCCACCAGTTCACTTCACTTTCCACCCTCATCACTTTGCTCTAATTCACAACCTCAAAGTAGTCCGGTGTGAGTGTGACGGCCGACAAAGTAACTACCTTTGGTCACACACGAACTCGCCGAAAAAGATCTCGGATATTCGTGAGGACACCAACTTTTGTTGGTGAAGGGGGAAGGAAAAACAATCACTGCCAGAAAATATTCGATAATTGCTCTGAAATTTGCACAGATATTTTCGGCTCACGGGTTCGATAAGGAATGTGAGAGAGATCGGTGAGGAATTGGACATGTCTTTTAAAAAGGGAAAGAAGGCAATGAAATGAGAATTTTAAAAGAGGGATAAAGTTGTTAGTCCTAATATGTTAGTACACGTGGAAAGAGAATTTCGGTTCCCTAAAGGTTTTTTAAGTGAATTTGGTACCAAAATAAGTTAAATTAACTGTGTCGTGAACTTATATATATAATAAATTATTGGGACATATACCAAATAGTCCTTCGGACATTTTTTAATACCCATTTAGTCCAAACTTTTTATTTTGCCTCAAAAAGTCCTTTGCCACATATTTTGGAGAGGGAGTGCCGCTGGCGCGGACCTCTAAAAATAAGAGGATATTGAGTGGTTGAGGGACTAAATGGGTTAAACTAAAAATATGTGTCCTTTTTAAAAAATATATATTTATAGTAGGGACTATTTAATAATTGACCCTAAATTATTTTACATTTTCACGCTATCACAATGTTAAAAAATAAACATGAATATTGGTATTTGCATACAGTATTTTCGTACATATGAATAAGAATGCAAATGTTTCGTTGTTAATTTATGTCCTACATGTTCATAGAATAAATATTTTTAAGATGTTGCTCATTTTTTTACATTTATTAGCATAATATTATAATAATGGTGAACTAGACTGTTTCTCTAGACCCACAATAGTTTGTAAAATATATATTTTTTTATGTGTGGTATCCCATTGTTAGGGATTTCAGGTTAGAGGTGTGTTAATGTTAAATTAATTATTCTAAAACATGGCTCCAAGGCACATGCTATGAATCACGTCAAAATTGTAACCATCTTCTTCCATTTCAATATAAGATGATCAAGAGTTAGAGATTAATCATGCACTGCAATTTTGCAGGTTAATTGACATTCTTTGATAATGTAATTGGTTTTTGTTCTACAATAAAATAGCTTTTATTTTTTTTTATTTCGAGACATGTGACCATTTTACGCATTTCGTGCATCGCACGAGTTTACACCTAATCTTATTTAGCACCTAATCTAAAACCAATATACTAATCTAAAACGCTATACAAACTGAAAACAACAAGTAATATTCCTCAACTCAGGTTCATCCATGTGGTTAATATATCTTGCTCGCTCCCTAAATATACTAATATATATAAAAAGAATAATGCTTTGAGTCCCAAATAACTCCCCCAAATCTCCCCCAAATTCTATGTGGACACCACGTCATTCTTTCACTTACCTGTCATCTATTGCCATGTGATGGGGTCCCGCCAGGGCCCAAAGCACAAGTCATTTTGGGGGAGATTTGGAGGAATTATTTGGGACTAAGTTCTGCTTATTGTCTGCCTATCCTTTAGGCTTCCCAATGGGATAAACAGAAAGACTTCCTCTCTCAAACAACCGTCAAACTAGTTCCCTCTACCAACCTTTTAACCTTTCATCTTCTTAATCTATTTTCTTAAACTTCCTCTTCTCGATAATCATTTCGTCTATATATATATGCTGGACCAAGAATATAAAACATAATAATATTTGAGTCAGGTGATTATTAAGTGGGTAATTTGTGCCTAAACCGCACTCACTCCCAACAACACATTAACCCTCCCTTAACCATCATCACCCGTTGCCATACTCCTTACCATCTCTGAACCACCTGTAACTAAACGTCCCTACCCTCATAAACACAACCCAAAACGAATCCATCCCCAACCCGAGATACGTAATTCAACCCTCTCACCTGCTCAACCCATGCTCCTGCCTCCTGCTACAAAATGAGACTCACCTAAACCCACTATCCCGCAACCGTACCTGTTGCATACCCGTAAAAACTCCAAGCCGCAACAGAGCTTCATACGAAGAAAATAACATGGGTGGATTTCACTAAATGTGATAACCAAAGGTGTTGGGTCACCATTTCCTTGAATTGGTGTGTGGGAATGTGTATCAATGTTGTGTTTGGGACAAATTTTCATTTCTATTGTCGTTTGGGCGGTGATAAAATTCTATATGGTGTTTGGGCAAGCATTTAATTGATTTTTGGTGTTTGGGCATATTTTGATTTATGATGGTGTTTGGACTGAATTTATCATGAATTGGTGTTTGGGATGACTCACATATTTGTTGATTTGTGGAACTTGAATTTTGTTGTTGAACAAAATTTATGTTGCCTTCAAAAGCATTGGACGTGGCCTTAGTAACAGGAAATGACGAGTCACCAGCAACTGCGTCCATCGCCTATGTCGTTTTTCCTTTGTTTTGGTTTTGGGTAACATCTTTTGTTAACTTAAATTGGGTATATATATATATATATATAATAATAATGCTTTTGTGTGAATTATTCCGCATTTTAAAAATACGAATTGGACATGTGTCACGTCCGGTCCGCACTCTTAAAATGAGAACTAGTCCGCACAAGAGCAGGACTGTATATATATACACAAAAATGCTCTTGTGCATACCAGTATGTATTTTAAGAGTGCGGACCGGACATGTGTCACGTGATGGTGACTCCAGAAAAGAGAGAGAGAGTGTGCCTATAATTTAACCTCTTTTTTTGGTTCACCGTCAGGTGACACATGTCCGGCCCGCACTCTTAAAATACATACTGGTATGCATAAGAGCAGGACTGTATATATATATATATATATATATATATATATATATATACAGAGCGGATCAGGAGCGGACCTAAACAACGGGTCTACTAACGGACCACCCCCAAACGACATAGTTTTGGGGGTGAAATTACATAAAAATCGGGTGAAGTGAGGGTTTTCTTGTAATTTCACCCCCAAAACTACGTCGTTTGGGGGTGTTCCGTTAGTAAACCCGTTCTTTGAGTCCGCTCCTGAACGACTCCGTGTATATATATATATATATATATATATACACGCTCTCATAAGGGACTTGAAATAAGGACAACTTACGAGATTTAAAAAAAATGTTTTTCTTTGTTTTTTTTGAGTTCTAAACATTTAAGGGTACCACTGAAAAAAGAAATCATCCCAAAAAGATTTATTTTGGTATTTTTAATACATTGGTAAATATTTGACAGTTTTCGAGTTGTTTAATCCATTACTTAAACTATCAAATATTGACCTATTTTTTAAAATACGAAAATGATTTATTTTGGGATATTTTTTTAGGGATACCTTGAAATGTTTAGAACAAAAAAAAAAAACAAAAAAAGCAACTTAAAAAAAATCCCTTATGTGTGTGTTGTGGGGAGGGGGGGGGGAGGGGGAGGCGTAAGTGAAGGTCATGTGGGAGCCCCCACCTATAGAGAGATAGAGATAGAGAGAGAGAGAGAGAGAGAGAGAGAGAGGAACACTCTCATACATCTCACTTTATGCATCCCACCCTGTTCTAGGCCATAAGAAAGTCAAAATAATTTTTTTAGCTATTTTTAAAAAATTCACAAAATTCTACCGACGCGAACACTAGTAAATAAGGAATTTTCAGTAGTTTTTTGTTGGATTTTTAAAAAATAGCGAGAAATTATATTTTGACCTAATTTTTTTAACACATGTTGATTGGAAGGTTAACTCCATGGGTAAAATAAAAAAATTGAAAAAAAAGGTCTAGTTGCTAGAACTACTCTCTCTCTCTCTCTCTCTCTCTCTCTCTATATATATATATATATATATATATATATATATATATATATATATATATATATATATATATATATATATATGGAGATGTTCAAAAGTGAACATAAAAGATAAACATTTTAATGAACTTTAACAAAAAAACACCCAACAACGCAATAATTTTAATTCATATATTTTAATTGGTTCGCGTTAGCGCAACGAATACGCATGTGATCAATCCCCCCACCCCACCCCATACCCACCCCACCCCCACTCCCACCATCGCAGCCCAGAAAATCCAGAACCTGCTCCCACCATCACCCCACAACCATCGCAGCCCAGAAAATCCAGAACCTGCTGCCATAAGGCCTACCATAGTGGTGGGGGTGGGGTGGGGGCTAAGGTGTAAAAAATATATTCAAACGACACGGGTGTCCATTGCCACTCGCACAGATCAATTACAATATATGAACTAAAATTAATGGGTTGTTGGGTGTTATTTGTTAAGGTTCATTAAAATGTTCATATTTTATGTTCGCTTTTGAACCTCTCCCTATATATATATATATATATATATTAGGATGTACCCGTGTCGATGACACGATAATAAATTTGTTCCAATTATATTTTGTACCCGTGTCGAGGGCACGACGATAAATTAATTCTCCTGATAAACTTCATAAACTTTATTATTTCTCAAATTTATTAGTTTTAATCGTGGAAGTGTAGTTGATAATTTTATACACGAATGGCATGCTGATAATTTAATACATGATGGCATGCTCATAATTTATCCCGATGCATTTTTGTTAGCGACAAAACATTACTGACACAAATAAGTTATATTTAATTTATTTTTATTTATATATTTGTGTAAATAGTAGACTTTAAGGCTTTTTTAAGATTTAATAGTTCATGTTCTTAATTGTTTTTATGGTGACTATTTCTTAAACTTAACCTCAATTTTGTCACTTAAATATTCAGTGCCTAAAATGTCCAACGGCATTACATACTCGTTAATTTCTGTCGAGTACTATCAAAATTTCCCTTACAACTTTATAAACATTATGGTTCAGTCTACTGTTTTTAACACAATTTATTTTAAACTTCAACAACTAGTTTTGAATTGTAAGAACTGACCACATACACATATAATAAAGTAGTCTTTAACTTGCAACACATTTTTTTTTTTTTTACTTGCAACACATTTCTTTAATAAGTAACACTAATAAAATAAAGGTACGATTAATATAGTCCCTTAGACTGGCTCACACCCAATTAACCAATCTTAACACGCCACGTAGACATGCAGTATCAATGTGGTCTCAAATGACAATTCACCTAGAATTGTTCAAAATTTAATCCAAAATCGTTTGCACTCGCAGTTGTATAACCCATTTCCCATAGACATTTTTATTTTACCACCCTAGATCCATCTATATTCTCTTCATAGTTATATATTCTCCATGATTAATAATTCAACAGTTTGACTGCTCAGCCACTACATAAAATAGTTTGTTCTTTTATGAACAATAAATTACGAATGGTTGTCATATGAACCAAATGAGGTATACAACGAATCCTAAGGAATTAGTGACATGGTTGGGGGTCGTATTGGCAGTTATGGAAAATGATTTGTTACTTGACACCAAAACGTCAACCCAAGAAACATAATCGAAAGATAGAATAGACAACTTTGTATGTATAATATAACATCACATAAACATTATATTATATTATATTATATTATATTATATTATATTATATTATATTATATTATATTATATTATATTGTATTATATTATAATATGATATAACATAAAAACTATATTAGTTCAAGCTCACATATCAAAGATCGATAGCAACAACCTTGAATGTCAACCCAAGAATAGAACTTTAAGTTTGGATCGACGACATGGTATAATAGACACTGAAGATGGTAGATACTCTCTGAAAAGGGCAAGTGGGTTTAAAGAGAGGACGTAAAAGATAGAAGGGAATAATCATATCTTCTCTTATTTTGAAAGGGATAAAATTATCAATAATTGACACATACTAAAGTCTAAAAGAAAATTTCTATTATAATTAATAATCGCATACATATATGGAGGCGTGTCTTCCATAACAGAACTAGTAAAATAGACCTAACGGTTTCACTGGGTACAAAGGTATTTAGAACAATTATTCTATATAGAGAGAAAATTACTTAATAAACAAAACAATACATTTGAAATAAAACGATCTTACCTTCAACGGAAGACCGAGGGTTTTTTTCTACAAAAATTCTTAGTTGGATACATTTGAAAATACATGCTGCTAGCTTTTTTTTTTCACTAAAAAATAAAAATCAAAACACCACAAAACCTAAACGATTTAAACAAACCGGTTTCATAACTGAGGATATCCGAATTCAGATGTTGAAATCACCTGATGATAAGCATATAATCATCAAATCAGACATATCCGATCGAAATCACCCACTTGTAAGCATAGAAAAAACCCAAACCAAAATTTATTTCCCCTTCTTTCACTTCAAATTTCTCAACAAACTCATAAAAGAACATACGTCATTTTTCTAAGAGGAGATTTTTTTTCTTCATATATTTGTTTCTCATCTTTGAACCATAAACTCCAAACACCTGAGGCATCAAGATCTGCACTACAACAACATCTCTGAAAAAACTCGGAGGCACCATTGTTGGATCTGAAAATCATCAATAGAAATCTGATCCGAAAAAACCCCAAAAGGAGTTTTTGAGTGTGTGATGCAAAAAAGTAGCTATAAAAATAAAAATTACAAATTAAAAAACAACGCATCTGTAAAAAATAATCGGTGCAACCAAAGCTGAAGACCGACATAGTTTTACATAACAGTCCAACGGGTCTCCAAACATGGTATCTCTGTTGATGTCATTTTAAAGTGTGGTCTCTCTACCTAAATGGTAATTTTTGTTACACAAATTTTTTCTTAAAAAATCGTACAACACTTGAGGTTAGAGAGAAAAAAAGATAGAGGTGTAAAAAATCATACGTAAGTAAAAAAAAATCATACAGATATACTCATGGGGCGAACCTGCTTAGGAAAAAAGGGTCATATCCTCTGCTCGGATCCTCACCCACAACGGCATCTCCGTACTCGTCATCGACGCAGTCGGCTTCATTAGCACCCACGTCTACACTGCTTTGAAATGATGGGCAGTCCTATATATGTTAGATCTGCAAAACGATGGATAAACCTTACACTCAAAATTCATAAACTATAAATATTTTGAGCATAAAAAACGATGGACCTGCAAAACGATGGACAGTCACATGGTTGTGAACGAACACTGATTTCTTAAAAAAAAAATAGTGAGAGAGGAAGATAATCTGCAGTAATTCAGTAAACAAAAAAGAAAAGCCAATGCAAAGAGTAATACATAAAAAGATCAAAATGCAAAGAAACAAAAAAAAATCAGAAGAAATTAGTAAAGGAAAATAAAAAAGTCAATAGGTTTTATAGAGTACCTAGCTTATTCATAAAAAATGGTTACCCAAACCTATAAGAGCGGTGGTGCTTCTTCACTCTTAAGAGGAATCCAAACCTACTTGAATAAAAAAAGCACATCATGTTCATAGGATCAAATAAATTACTATCTTCACGGATCTAAATAAAAAAAATGAGTAATACATGGGGAAAGGCATGGGAAAAGAGTAATACACGGTGTTGATTTTTGGTATTATGTCAATAGATAGAAAGGCATGGGTCCGTTTTGGATTAGTGAGAAATGAGGGTTAACTTGGGATGTCTGCACAGAAGCATGCGCTTAAAATTAAAGTTGGGATGAGAAGCTAGCTGTATCATTTCCCATGCTTCTTGATCCACACAAATGTATGGAAATGGTTGAATGAAAAGGTGGGGTAAAAGACATGTGGCTATATATTTAACCATTAGATTCAAATCCCTAAGAACTAATCTAAACCATCAGTTGACAAAGATAAGAAGTCCCAACTGCTTATATATATATATATATATATCACGTTTCATGAATAGCTAGGACATCGAGGAATACCCAGAAAGGCATTTCGGGAATCGGTCTAATTTTATCTCTGTTCATTCCATTTGAAGAAAGGTAGGATCCCAAAGAATTGATCTTTCTTTTAGGCATTGAATCTGTCTTTAATTGATCAATGGGTGATATTCTGAATCCTCATTACTAATGGAATCCAAATGATCTCTGGGTGGATTAGAAGATCCTTTCAATTAGCTAGAAATCCTTACTTGAATGAAACTATATATATAATTTCATGAAAGATTGACCGATTTTTTAAAAATAGCAAACAAAGTTATTTTGAGCAATGTTTTTCGTATGGGTCCCTTGAAATGTTTAAATATCACATAAAAAATTCAACTCAAAAATAATTTTTCTAATATTTTATTTGAATAAGTTTGCACCAACCAGTATGTAAACTTGGTATGTATGAGAGTCTCTCTCTCTCTCTCTCTATATATATATATATATATATATATACCATTGGCCATCTTCCTCTTATTTGAAGAAATGCAAAATGGTTAAGATTTTCGATTATCATCTTTTCTGCCTCATAACTTTTTATGATCCAAATCACTGTTTCTCCATTTTATAAGGTACTATATCTAAATATGTATTTATCTTTGTATAATACCCTAGCAAAAAAGACTAATGACATTCTTGATTATAATATTGTCTGATGTAAGTTGTCACACATAAGATTTACATATTTTGCTTTCTTATTTGTGATATATTTCGGGTAATGGTTACTTATCTACCCCTCCAGCAAGACCTAATAAGTCGGGTTAAAAACTATGAGTAAGATAAGACTAAAAATTATTTTGGATGTGGTATTATAGCATTTCTTCATTCTATAGCAGGTCCGTATGTGATTATTGAGAACTTGAATCACTATTACCTAATATCATCATCATATCCCATTGTCACTATTTGTCCATGTGAGTACAAGAAATATCACAATAAAGATCCACAAAAACAATCACAGAGGCGGGAAGTAAAATCACACACACATCAATGATATACGTGGTTCGAAAAGTTGCCTACATCCACAGAGAGGTTACTATAATATTATTACTGTCTCTCAATGCTCAAGATTATATCCCTTTTATGGATGTGGTTTACAATTATAGATGTGTAAAATAAGAGATTAAGTTATACAAGGAACTTAATTAACACCCGAATAACTCGTGGTGTCCCTGAATATCTCCTCCGAGATTGTTGGTAACTAATTTGAGTATATCCATAATTGTTTGAGTGTAAATAAAATACACGATTTTTAAATAAGTAAAGGATTTGGGTCGGTTAATCCTCATTGCAATCTGGATTGGTGGACTATTTTCCGGGGCCTAGATAAATGGGTCCCCACAATTGACCTTAAAAATTTTGGGCTGAATATTTGGGTCAATAAATTTTAATTGAATTATAAGACCATGATTTGAAAATTTTATTTTTTTGTAGTCAGAATGGCGTTGTTGTAGTTCAAGTGAATTCAAGGTGGTATTGGGGTGTGTGTTAGGGTGTCTCTGGAACTAGCACCCCCCTATTTAGCTTGCACGGGGGAGTCCAAAGGGCTCGTTCGTGTGGAGGTTCAGGGTTATCAAAAACAAAATGGTGGTATGCTCACCCTGAGCCAAACACCATGACATATTTGTTGTTTTATTGAAGTGGAGAGGGAACCCTTGTCTGAATAGCTATATGAAGCACCAAAATCAACTTGGGATGTCATAACTATCATTAGCTTATAAGTTCAAATTGAAAATACATCTCCTGTGTCAGCTGACCCTTCACTCCATCCCTTAATTTCTAAGTTTCCTGAGTTTTTCTTCCTCAACGTTTCATTTATGTTCAGATCTCCATAAATTCTTCTATGTTCAGCTCATCTTACCTTAGTTTTCTTCTTCTACGATTTTTTTTCAACTGAAGCTAGGGTTTTCTCTTTGTTAAAGGTGTTCATGGAGACATTAGATAACAAGTTATTAGCTAAATTTAGGAAATCTTATAATATTCTAGACTTGGTAGAAATCGACTATGCCCCGCTCCTTAGAGATATTTTTGATATTGAAGGAGTCACTGCATTCACACCTTGTTGATCACCCAAGAGGGTTTGACATTTCTTCCAAACCCTCTCTTTCTTAGATTCTTCAAAAACTTTAATATTGTTCCTGCCTATGGTGCCCCCAACGTTTGTAAAACTGTTAATAGTGTACATAGGATAAACACATTGTATGGGAAAAAATTAGGTCTTGCTAAGCTCTGTTACTATTATGCCTGGTCGTGAACCAATGATGGTATTTTGTACCTAAAAATAAGGAAGGTTGATAAGGTCTTGGTGGTAAACCTCCCAGATTCTCACAAGGATTACTGGGTTTATGGGTTTATTGATAGAAATGAACAACGTCTTCCCCTTCATGAGTCCCCTTGATTTTAAACTTTAGGGAGGATCACATAGGTCGCTTTATCTTTTCTTTGGTTCACTTATCATTTATTTCTAATTCATGTCCTTTGATTGATGTTTTTTCCTTTGTCTTGCAGTTCGTGAGAAAAATCAGGAGCTTTACTTAAGTGAAGTTAATGTTCCTGAACTCCTGAAGGCTTTATAACCTACTTACTTGAATATAAGAATATAACAAGAAGTTTTATTACTCCACTGGTAGATGAAGTCTCCGACCTGAAGGCTCTAGAAGTTGGTCCCTCTGATCTAGTAGTGTTAGAGGAAGAGGAAGAAGAAGGTTAATAAGAGGAGGAATAAGAAGAGGAAGATAAAGAAGAAGAAACAGACGAATAATAAGAAGAGGAAGAGGAAAAGGTAAGTATACCACAGTTAAGAGCAATAAATTGAGTATAACAATGAGGATCAGTAAACTCTGTCTGATTGGCTTAAGTGTTTGAAGATGTCAGACGTATATTCCCCTAGGGCTAGTGGCTCTAGACTAGGAGCCAAATGGAAAAAGAAAGAGAAAGAGAAAGAGAAGAAGAGAGGAGGAAAAAGATAGAGAGGAAGAGAGAGGAAGAGAAGAATATGGAGGGGGCCAAAAGAGAATTGGTCATGAAGGCCCTTGTAGTCCCATTCCTTACCGCTAAAGTTGAGGGGGCTAATGTGGGAGACACCCATGTCCTTGACCCTGATCTCTTAAATGGGATATTCTTACTGCAGAGCGAGAGCGTTCCTCATGATTGGGGGATGCCCAGGTCGCTCTCAAGTTTTCTCAAGGACTTGCCTTGGTAATTCTTTCTCTTTATCCCTGAATCATTTCTATTATGCATTCTTTATTCTTTGTACTAACTTAGCTCTTTTGCTTTCTTGCAGTTTTTTGCTGATTTCAAAACGCTTTTGGATGGTCATGCCGACCAGTCCAAGATTAATCAAAAGCTGAAAGAGGCTCTGGAAAATTTTGATAATTCCTTACTTGATGCTCGCGCAACATCGGAGTAGGAGAAGATGAAGTCAAAAAATGGCGATCTTGAGGATTCCAAAAAGGTGGTGGTTATCGAGAAGGAAGAGTAGTCCAAGGAAAAGTAGAGTCTATCTTGTAAACTCCATAAGTTAGAGAAGGGGATCTTGTGCGAGAAAAATGGTAGCTACACTAAGGGCCAAAACGCAGCCTTAGATGATGCCGAGATCCAGTTGGACTATGCAACGAAGGTGTCCTTTAAGAAAGGATGAGATCATGTATTGGGAGCTACAAGGACTCCTACTAATTTTGATCTTTTTGGTTATCATTCTCTTGGGCCCAACCATTTCACTAAGGGAGATCATAGTATTGGTTAGCATGCCGACCATGCTAAGGAAGTGCGTGCTGAGGTCGGAACGGATGCTGACTAGGATCAACGAGCTACCGAGAAGGGAAGGTACTGCTTAAAGTCGATCAAGTGAAGGAATAGGGATTTTAGATTAGGAGTTTTTTCCTTTTTACTTTACCAATTTTTAATGCTCTATAATTTTCTTTTTTGCTCTGATTGTACTAGCCTCTGGCCCCCTTCTTACTAATGAATGAAAGAGAACCTCATTTGATTCTATTGATTTCCTTCTTCCATGTATACTGATATCTATTTGTGGTTTTACTTATTGTGTTATCTGTAGCCTGAAAAGGATTGTATTCCCCCTACGTCAAGGATGGGATTGATCCTGGGACCCAATATCAGTGTCCCCGCTCGCAAGGCTTTTGTAAAAAATTGCACGTTTTTGAGGATGAGGACTGAGCAATATAATAAACAGTCCGAACTGGTTGCTAGGTTGAAGGACAGTTTTCAATCCATGGATTATGTCGGTGCTTCATTTGAGGATGAGGTGAACGTGAAGAAGGCTAAGCTTATAGAGACCACTAAAGTAGGCCAAGTGGATGAAGTGATCAAAGATGATAATGATGCCTTGAGGAAGGAGGTCTCTGAGCTAGAAGGAGATGTTATAAGAGCATATGTGATACCATCTAGACTCCATAAAGACATCATGAGGTTCCAAGGAGACGTCACAAGGGTAAGTCATCTATTCATAATGGGACCCCGAGAAGCCCGAACAGATGATTACAATGCAGGTTAGGATGACGCTCCAGCAAGGCTCAAGGAGGCAGAAGATCTTATTTTTTCTCATGTGTGGCTACGTGCCCTCAGGGTGGTAAAGTCACCTAAGGATTCTAGCTTGTGGTACAAGCACCAGGTCGAGTGTGCGATATATTGCCATAACCCTTTCTCAAAGGATGACAAGTGGATCCCAATTGATGTTCTCCCTGCCCAACTCCTGGATGATTACCTTGAAGACAATGTGGAGGAGTTCGCTCCTAACCCTGACGATGGCTAAAGAGATTATTTCGTAGATTATCTTGCTCACCATCTTGATTTGTCATAGGTCCTTGTGTAATTTGGTTTTAGTGTACTTATACTTCCTAATTTTTGCCAATATAAAGCTTAACTTATTAATTTGTTTCATATTTTGGGCATGTGGTGACTAAACATGAGTTAATAACTGTCTTTTATATATGAACTAGAAAGAGTTTTTTGTTTGTTAATTCGTTAAGACCTTTGTCGACCAAATAATATAGTCTGATCAATTTTGGCCTTTTTCCATTTAAATGGGCTAGTACTTAGGTTTGATCATTTTGGTCTTTTCAGACGACTAAATGATATTAAGAACAATTGTTAGCCATTTTGTATCATGTGTTTGAACATTATCCTACTCCAATATGTCGTGGTAGTATCATTACATCTACTTTACCTTTTTGGTTGTGGCGACACACTCCCCTATGCCTAAGTGAGATTATGGGGAGAATGTACCTGGTCGATGGTCCATCTGCCCGAGTAGGCTTTTTGCGACAAACCTAAGTTGGCTTTGTTACCTTTGGATCCCCTGTAGGGCTTTTGTTGTTGCTGGGACAACTCATGAGGTCTGTTGTGCTTTAGCTAAAGACCTAAGAGTTATAATAATTAAAACACTTTATTAACTTGTTATAACTACTACAAACCCGGTTCGGCATATAAGATTCCTTGTTTGAAACAAGTTGAACAACTTATTGTAATCCATAGGATTTCTGCTATACATGAGGGAATTATCATATAAAAAGGGTGCATAATATTGAGATGCGATCAAGAAATTCTAAGCAACTAATAAATAGTATCAAAGTGCAAGAGCCAACTGGCCTTTATTTATTGAATAATAACTTGCAAGCAACATAAGTTTGTGTAAGGACAATTTGTCCATCATTATGTATATGATATGTCATACGCCGTTACAAGAATGATAGTTGAAAAGATCACATCGTCATCAACAAAATCCGAAGATCAAAAGAAGAAGGAATCTGATTTCTGAGGACCGGACCGATCCAGATCAGATAAAAGAACCGATCTGGTTCACCGGACCGATCCGGCTAAAGGGACCGGACCGATCCGCCTGCTGAGCTGAGACCAGTACACCCGGATCCATAGCGAACCGATGAAGGAAAAAGTTCCGGACCGATCCGATGCCAACCAGACCGATCCGGTTTCAGAAAAAGAACCGATCCGACTTAATCGGACCGATCCGCCTAATCGACCAGACCGATCCGGCGAGGATAAACACTGCCAGATCGTGCAGCCGATTTTGTAGGGTTTCGATCCCTTATTTAAACCACGATCAGCAGTTGGTTTTCTTAAGACTTATACACGATTTTCTGAGTTCCATAACTCTTAAGTATTCATGGTATTTGAGTCCATTGATTCATACCCTTGATTCACACAAATTTCATACATTTGTGAGTCACTTTTGGTAACCCTAGAACACCATTGATGTTCAACCCTTTGTGAAGTGGACCGCTTCTTCCTCTTCATTGCAGCCCTACTGGACAGGGATAGTTCCAGCCGCCAGCCCTACTGGAAAGGGTTTCTTCCAGCCGCGACTACAGAATCCGATACCCGAGGGTAATTCTTAGTCAATCTGTATTTCATTGTAATCCGATTGTAAACCGTCTTTTACAAATTATAGTGATATACAAATGGTTTTGCCCCTGTGGGGGATTTTTCCTTAAACTTTGTGTGTTAAATATCTTGTGCATGATTTCATATTGTTTCAATCACACCTAGTTGCATGCTTAGGGTTAATTTGGGTTAAAATTGGTATTTATTATATTATTTCTTAATTGAACGCAAGCGCCAACTCTTTCAAATTGGTATCAGAGCAGGTTACGCTAATCTATCGCGTATTCCTTTTTTCGCAAAATTTTTCTAAAGATATCAATTTTTTAAAATAAATTGATTTTTGAAAAGAGCGTGTTCATATGGAGAAGTCATATTATAAAATGCCTATTTTTTACGGGTCAAATTATGCTTATTGGAAAGCCCGTATGAGGTCGGCTTTAAAAGCCATTGATGAACGTGTCTGGATTTTGGTTGAACGAGGGTGGACTCCTCCCACCGTGACTGTTGATAATGTGACCAACTTGAAACCTGACATTACTTGGACTGATGAAGAATTTAAATGGTCATCTTTTAATTCTAAGGGTCTAAGTGCTATTTCCGGGTCTGTCACACCTGATGAGTTCAAACGCATAATGACGTGCACCACGTCAAAAGAAGCATGGGATGTTTTGCAACTTACCCATGAAGGAACAAATGCTGTTAAAGAATCAAAATTGCAAAATTTAACAACTCAATTTGAAACCATCACCATGCATGAAAATGAATGTTTTGATGAATTTTATGCTAGGCTTTCTGCCATTGTTAATACTAGCTATAATCTTGGTGAACATATTCCAAATGCTAGAGTTGTTAAAAAGATTCTTCGTTCCCTTCCTAAGCGTTTTATACCTAAAGTCACTGTGCTAAATTCCTTGGGTAATTTAAATACTCTAAAATTGGAAGAACTGGTAGGAGATTTACAAACTTATGAAATAGACATGTTTCCTAAATCTGCCAAGCCAAAATATAAGGGAATTGCCCTTAAAGCCCAAGGGAGAAAAAGTGAGGGGTCGACAAGAAAGAGAGTCGAGTCATCTAGAAAGTTAGAAAATTCTGATTCTGAATGTGAGTTTGACTTAGATGATTTGGCCTTATTTGCTAAAAACTTCAAGAAAATTCTGAAATTTAAGAAAAGTGGGAACTTCAAAGATAAAAAGAATTTTCAGAAAAATAAGTTTGAAAAGAAAGATTTCAAAGAACCCCCTAAAGACAGTGAAAGGTGTTTTGAGTGCGACGGTAAGGGACACAGAGCGTTTGAGTGTGCCACTCGTCTGAATAGGGAAAAGGGTAAAGCTGTCCTAAATGCTACCCTTAGTGACGACAGTGAGGTCGAGTCGGTGGACTCGGGAGATGAGTCACCGCATGAGCGTAACTTCACCGCGTTCATGGCTAGTCATGTGAGTACTCCTAGTGCATCTCACGACGATGAGGATGCTATTTCACAGGGACACCTCGACAGCGAGAGCGAAGAGAGTGAGGGAGAGGAGGAAGGTAGTGAGGACGAGAGTAACCTTCAACGCGCCTACGCCGAGTTATATAATGAGTCTTTTAAAACTAAAAAATGTAACAAGGCATTAGTTCTTAGGATCACTGCGTTAGAAGAAGAGTTAGAAGAGACGAGAGAGAGAGAGTCCTCCACCTGCACCGCCATGAGAGAGAGAGAGTCTGCCTGGGTTAGTAAAGAGAATTTGCTTAAAGAGAGAGAGAGCAGTTTTGAGAAAGAGAAAGCGGACTTGACTAAACAAGTGGCTAGTCTAACTAGTGAGCTCCATTCCTCCATGGAGACTAGGAAGAAACTTGAAGCCCTTATTGCTCAGCTTACTCGTGACCTTGAGAGAGCTAGTAAAGTCAAGGTACAAATCGAGGACAGATCTGGGAAGATGGGAAAGATGCTCCTCGGTCCCGCTTTAGGTTTTGGTGACAGGCAAGGAATAGGTTTTGATGGTACCTCCACGTCCCAAATTGCACCCGGACCAATTCCTGAGTTTACTACGACTCCTTATGGCCGTCATAAAAAACCAAGAAGGAGAGTTCGACCAAGAAAAGCAAACCAAGGTTCTCCTAATACTGTGCTCTTTTGCTCCCATTGCAAAAGAAATGGACACCTTAGGGATGATTGCTATAAGTTGAGTCAGACACGACGTACGTTTGCTCCACCACATCAGACTGATGAGTTTGCCAGTCTGAGAGAGCGTGTTGAGTTTATAGCCGCCACTTCACAGAGTTTGATGGATGAATTCTGACGGATGACCTTACCATCAATGAATGCGCCCCGCATTCCGGCTAAAACCAACAACAACAAGGGAATACAAAAAGGTACCTACACTTGGGTTCCTAAGAAAGAGAAAAAGGCCCTTGTTGTCCATGTCGCTCTCAAAGAACATAATACCTCTCAGTGGTATTTTGACAGTGGATGCTCCAGACACATGACAGGTGATTCCTCATATTTTACCCATCTTGAGGATTATAATGATGGGAGAGTCACCTTTGGAGATGGTAGCAAATCTAGCATAGTAGGACGAGTTACAGTAGAGTTACCAGGATTTCCAAAGCTAGAAAACGTGTTGTACGTCAAAGGTTTAAAAGCAAACCTTCTTAGCATCAGCCAGCTGTGCGACGATGACTTTGCAGTAAAGTTTGACCGGGAAGCTTGTAAGGTCTATAATCAAGCCGATAAACTTTTAGTGCAAGGGGTGAGGACAGAGGATAACTGCTATGGGACTGAGCCCACATCCTCACTTGTTTGCAACAGCGCCACGATCACTCCTATGGATCTGTGGCACCAACGTCTAGGTCATGTGAACGTTAGAGACTTATCTAGTTTAGTCAAAAAGGACCTAGTACGTGGCTTACCATCACTTGGAAAGCCAACTTCCATGATTTGTGGACCCTTTCAGTTGGGAAAACAAATCCGTAGCCCTCATAGGAAGTTGAATTCCATTACCACCTCCCATGCTCTTGAGTTGATACACATGGATCTTATGGGTCCTACTCGCACGGAGAGTCTAGGTGGTAAGAGATACATTCTCGTGATGGTAGACGATTTCTCTAGATACGCTATTGTAGGTTTTCTAAGAGAGAAATCCGATGCTGTAGAATTTTTAACGACCAAGTGCCGTGTCCTGCAAAATCAACACGGGGTCACTATTAACAGAATACGTAGTGACAACGGCACTGAATTTAAGGAAGCAAAGGTGGATTTGTACTGTGATAGCCTTGGGATCAAACATGAGTTTTCTGCTGTGAGAACTCCTCAGCAAAATGGGATTATTGAGAGAAAGAATATAACGATCCAAGAGATGGCTAGATCTATGCTTCTAGGTCGTAAGATCTCTAGGAGATTTTGGGCAGAGGCAGTGTCTACTGCATGCCACACGGTGAATAGGGTCTATCTGCGTCCACACACACTTAAGACGCCTTATGAATTGTGGACAGACAAGAAACCCAACCTGGAATATTTCCGTGTATTTGGGAGTAAATGCTACATCCTACGGGATAGAGAGCAGTTAGGAAAGTTTGACTCCCGGAGCGACGAGGGAATATTTCTAGGATATTCATCGAACAGTAGAGCGTACCGGGTTTTTAACCTGAAGAGCTCTAAGGTTATGGAATCAATAAATGTCACCGTGCAAGATGATGAACCCCCGACGGTTATTGATCCCAAACTTCAGTGTGAGGATGAGGATTGTTCTGACAATAATTTTCCTGTTCCTCTCCCACACTCTGTGGACCCTATTCCTGTGTTAGGGGACACACCTGCTTGGGTTCGCAAGAGTCATGATCCTTCAGCCATTGTTGGCGATCCCACTCTAGGGGTCAAGACTCGTGCTCAACTAGATAACGTTGTTAGTCATCATTGCTACACGACCAAAGTCGAGCCCAAGAACCAAAAAGAAGCACTCAAAGATGAACACTGGATAGCTGCTATGCAGGATGAGTTGCTTCAGTTTAAGAAGAACAATGTCTGGGAACTTGTCCCCCGACCTAGTAATACTAATGTTATTAGTACCCGGTGGATTTTCAAGAATAAAATGGATGAAAATGGTACCATAACCAGAAACATGGCTAGGTTGGTCGCTCAAGGCTACACACAGATAGACGGTGTAGACTTTGGGGAGACATTTGCTCCTGTTGCGAGGCTTGAGTCCGTCCGTTTACTACTCGCCATCGCATGTCATCTGCACTTCAAGTTATATCAGATGGATGTCAAGAGTGCCTTTCTGAATGGCATTCTACAGGAGGAGGTTTATGTGGAACAACCAAAAGGGTTTGAAGACCCTCAGCACCCTGAGCACGTCTACTATCTAAGGAAAGCCTTGTATGGTTTGAAGCAAGCACCCCGTGCTTGGTACGAGAGGCTTACTTCCTATCTCTTAGCTCGTGGCTTCAAGAGAGGGGGAGTAGATATGACGTTGTTCGTCAGGAGAGATGACGGTGCTATTTTGGTTGCCCAAGTCTATGTGGACGACATAGTCTTTGGATCCACATGCTCCCAGCATGCTCACCACTTTGAGGAGGAGATGAAAAGTGAGTTTGAGATGAGCATGGTTGGTGAGCTTACATTCTTCCTTGGTCTCCAGGTTCGTCAGCTAGAGGATGGGATGTTCATCTCCCAATCCAAGTATGCTAGAGACCTAGTGAAGAAATTTGGTTTAGACTCCGCTAAGCATGCACGTACACCTATGAGTACTTCTACCAAGCTTAGTAAGGACACTTCAGGCAAGGACGTAGAGCAAACCTTGTATCGGAGTATGATAGGCAGTCTTCTCTACTTGACTGCTAGTCGTCCCGACATTGCCTTTAGTGTTGGAGTCTGTGCGCGTTATCAGGCGTCTCCTAAAGAGTCACACTTACTTGCTCTAAAACGTATTATCAAATACGTGAGTGGGACTCTCTCATACGGTATTTGGTATTCCTTTGATACCGATGACCGTTTGTCTACCTATTCGGATGCCGATTGGGCCGGGGACGTAGATGGTTGTAGGAGCACTTCTGGTGGATGTTTCTACTTTGGTTCTGCTCTTGTCTCTTGGTTGAGCAAGAAGCAAAACTCCATCTCTTTGTCCACTGCGGAGGCTGAGTACATCGCCACCGGGAGTTGTTGCACGCAACTCCTGTGGATGAAGCAAATGTTGGAGGATTATGGGATTTCACAGGACACCATGTTCATTTCCTGTGATAACACGAGCGCGATACACATATCCCGCAATCCTGTCCAACATTCGCGCACAAAGCACATCAGGTTATGCGAGCACTTTATACGTCAGTTAGTTGAGGAGAAGGTCGTAACCCTGAGTTTTGTTCCTACTGACCGTCAGTTAGCCGATATTTTCACGAAACCTTTAGATGCCCTTAGATTTGAGAGTCTTAGGAAGTCTTTAGGGATTTGCACAGTTGACTGAGGGGTTGGTCTATGTCTAGAATAGGATGCTTCTTCATGTTCATATCATATGCTTCCTATTGCTAGTCTGTTTTATATGTACCATAGATTTGTTGTACAGCTTTTATGTGCTTTTCATTATTCTTTGAAAAATACAAAAAGATTTTCTTTTTAGAAATTTTTTTTTAGAAAAACACAAAAAGACTTTATTTTGATAAAATTTTTGAAAAATTCAAAAAGAGATTTGCCTTTTATGGATGAGCATTTAAGATAGCCAAGTCACTACTTCATTCCATTTATCCTTGTGACTGTTTTATAGAGATTTGAGAGGCTACATCATTTCATCCATGTGCTTAACATTGATTGGAGTCCTTGAGATGTAATTCGTGATATTTCCTACATGCTTGACTCCTATATCCTTTATTGCACACATGCACGGCTATATTTGATTGTTGCACTTGTCAATCTCATGTTGGCTTGAGGGTTTCCATCTCAATCCTGTCTATACAATGTATAAAATGCGATAAAACTTGACAAGATTGGATTGCATGTAAAAACTGTTTTGGTGAGACTGTGTGTACATTTTCATAACGGGGAGGGGCTGCGAAAGTTGATTCTTATCCTTTGCGCAAAAGCCACCGTTACAAAGGACCTAAAAAATGGAGGAATTTTAATATCCGAGGTCCTAAGAGGTTAAAAGAGCCCGAAAAAATTTAAAGGCAATAAAAAAAAAACAATTCATGCCAAATATGGGCCATTTAGGTTTTCACCATCAATTCTCCAAAGTTTGAGAATTTAGTATACCTCTATTCAAAATATAAATATGAGGGAGTTTGGTTGGAGATTGATAACGGGTTTGCACTTCCTTGAAAGTCCTGAAAAAGCATAAATCATTTTGGACGTTATTGGTGTAGAAATCACTTTGAGCTTTGATTTGTAGATTTGATATAGTCAATATCTTATATTTCCAATCTTTTACACCAAAGGAAGCATTTGAGTTCATTCGTTAGGAATATCCAATATTCATCGTGCACATATGTCATGTTTGTATGGATTGATTTTCCTATCGAATTTTGATCACACCCATTCATTTACTCCATCACCGACTTGGTTGTTTTATGTTCATTCATGGTGTGAGTTCATGCCTTGTGTCACCCCGGTACTTGATTGCTTGATTTATTTCTCTCATTTGTCTATTTGGGGACATCATAAAAAGGGGGAGAATGAATTATCTGATTATGGGGGAGTTTTGAAATTCTGAGAATATCATCTTAAATTGATATATATGCTTATGTTTATCTCATTTCAAACTCGATACGTCACTTGGTATTTGCTTTATCTCATGTGTGTAGGTACATCTTTTGATAATCCCATGTTGCACACCCTGATGAGAAAAACGTGAAGATTCCTGAAGAATTGAAGAACAAACGATGCAACCTTTATCAGTTGTACCTCTTTCAGTTTTGGGTTCATGGAAGGGTAGATTTGTATAGGCATTGTTTCATACTTGATAATTCGGATTTTTTATATTTGTTCCGGCATAGACATAGGGGGAGATTTGTAAGGACAATTTGTCCATCATTATGTATATGATATGTCATACGCCGTTACAAGAATGATAGTTGAAAAGATCACATCGTCATCAACAAAATCTGAAGATCAAAAGAATAAGGAATCTGATTTCTGAGGACCGGACCGATCCGGATCAGATAAAAGAACCGATCCGGTTCACCGGACCGATCCGGCTAAAGGGACCGGACCGATCCGCCTGCTGAGCTGAGACCAGTACACCCGGATCCATAGCGAACCGATGAAGGCAAAAGTTCCGGACCGATCCGATGCCAACCAGACCGATCCGCCTAATCGACCGGACCGATCCGGCGAGGATAAACACTGCCAGATCGTGCAGCCGATTTTGTAGGGTTTCGATCCCTTATTTAAACCACGATCAGCAGTTGGTTTTCTTAAGACTTATACACGATTTTCTGAGTTCCATAACTCTTAAGTCTTCATGGTATTTGAGTCCATTGATTCATACCCTTGATTCACACAAATTTCATACATTTGTGAGTCACTTTTGGTAACCCTAGAACACCATTGATGTTCAACCCTTTGTGAAGTGGACCGCTTCTTCCTCTTCATTGCAGCCCTACTGGACAGGGATAGTTCCAGCCGCCAGCCCTACTGGAAAGGGTTTCTTCCAGCCGTGACTACAGAATCCGATACCCGAGGGTAATTCTTAGTCAATCTGTATTTCATTGTAATCCGATTGTAAACCGTCTTTTACAAATTATAGTGATATACAAATGGTTTTGCCCCTGTGGGGGATTTTTCCTTAAACTTTGTGTGTTGAATATCTTGTGCATGATTTCATATTGTTTCAATCACACCTAGTTGCATGCTTAGGGTTAATTTGGGTTAAAATTGGTATTTATTATATTATTTGTTAATTGAACGCAAGCGCCAACTCTTTCAGTTTGAAATGAAAATTTGCATAAAATAAATGTGCTAACAAAAGATAAAGAATACTAGAAGTAGAACTTGTTGAGATTGGCTACGTTCCACGCTCTTGGTATCTCCCTGCCCTCCGACTTTCCATGTGATATGCTCCTTGAAGGTCGTCCTTTATCACCTTAAAAGGTCCTTTCCAGTTTGATCCTAGCTTTCCATATGATGATTTTAGGACACTAATAAGGACTTTCTTTAGGACGTATTACCCTACTAGAAACTTCCTTGGAATGACTTTCTTGTTGTACTTCTTGGCCAATTGATTTTAATAGGAAGCCAACTTGATCATAGACAGTTCTCTTCGCTTGTCTGCTAAGTCAAGTTCAATGAGTATTGCATCATCATTAAGGCCTTGGTCAACCAAGGTGGTCCTTATAGTAGGAATACCTTCTTCTAGAAAAATAATAGCTTCCATTCCATAAGAAAGTGTGAAGGGTGTTTCTCCAGTCGATTTCCTAGGAGTTGTGCGGTAAGCCCATAGGACATGAGGGAGCTCATCCACCCAGGTACCCTCGCCTCTTTCTAACCTATTTTTTTAGTGTATCGAACATGGTATTGTTTGAAGCTTCTGTCTGACCATTGCTTTAGGGATACGCCACATAACTGAGTGGTGCTTGATGCCATGATCATCACAAAATCTTGAAAGAATCTTCTTTAAAATTGCATGCCGTTTTCGGTGATGGTAATACTTGGTATCCTAAAGCATGTTGTGATATTTTTCCTGATGAACATGGTCATGTCAACATCGTAAATGTTTGTCAACGGTTCTGCCTTTACCCATTTGGTGAAGTAAATCTATGTCGATAAACAGATACTTGGGATTTATAGGTGCAGTAAGTAGTGGTCCCCCACAATATCTAGTCCCCATTGTGCGAATGACCAGGGATTTGTCAGAGATTTCAGGTCTTTAGCTGGCTGGTGGACCATAGGAGAGAAGTTTTGTCACTTTTCAATTCTATAAACATAGGTGCCTACGTCCTTTTGCATGTGATGCCACAAGTAACCTTCTTTAATTACTCAAAAGGCCAATGACCTTCCTTCTATATGACTCCCACAAATACCATCATGAAGTTAACTAAGTACTTGGTCGATGTCATGTGGATGGATGCATTGGAGGTAAGGACCTGCAAATAATGTATGTACATCTTTCCTCCTGGAGTGAGGTAAACATGGGAAGCTTTCACCCTGAATTGATGAGTTAATCTCTTATCGTCAAGAAGTTTGTCGCTCCATACATAGGCAATAATGGAATCCATCCAACTCGGTGCCTTCTCTGTGAGGAGGACTTATTCGATGACCATTGTCTAGTCGATGCTTGGATGAGAGAGGAACTCTATCCAGACAGCTCTTCTTATATCAGAGTCTATCACTGAGCTTAAGGATGCTAAGGCACCAATGTGGCTGTTTTGCCCTCGGGGGAATTGTAGAATGTCAACCTTCTCAAATTCTGCCATAAGTTCTCTTACTATGGTGAGGTAGGATTCCATCCTATTATCCTTTCCATTAAAATTTCCACTTACTTACTTGAGACTAGTTTGGAATAGTGGAATATGTTTAGGAGCCTTACCCCTAGCATTTGGGCCTTGCGAAAGTCAGCGATCAGTGCTTTGTATTTATCTTCGTTATTGGAGGCTTTAAATCGTAGCGTGATTTCTTATTCGATGACGGCATCTTTTGGTGTGATGAGGATGATTCTTATTCATTGCCCACGGAATTAAAGGCTCCACCAATGTATAAGGTCCAATCTTAGACTATGCTTCCTCATCTGCTAACTGCTCCGTTTCCTACTGGTTGATAGGCCGGTCCCCTGTGAATTCAGTGATAAAGTATTCCATAACTTGTCCCTCAATTACTATTCTTAGTTGAAAGTGGGTATCTAATCCGTCGATCTTCGCCGTTAACTTTGAGGAGTCGTCTAGAGAGGTCGACTTTCCAAAGAAGGGCTTTGACGGGGTAGGAAGTGATCACCATTATTGAGTGAACTTTGAAGTAATGTTTTAGCTTTATTAGGGTGACCACCAGTGATGATCTTCTGTGTCCGTAAGTGTTTTTCTAACATAATAAAGGGGATATTGTCCCCCTTCTTTCTCACACATATAAGTTGAGTTTATAGCGTGGTCTGATACTACAAGGTAGAGATATAATGGGTCTCCATCATCTGGAATCAGTGATAAAAGTGGTTTTCTATGGTAGGATTTGATCTCCTCTAAAGATCTTAAACAATCATCGCTCTATACGAAGCCTTTGTCCTTTTTTAGGAGCTAGAAGAATAGTTGGTAATGTTCCAAAGACTTGGAGATGAAACGATTAAGCGGTGCGAGCATACCGTAAGCTTTTGAATATCTCGCAAGATATGTAGAGGCTAGACCCTGGTGATTGCATCGATTTGATATGGATTGGCCTCAATTCCTATTTTTCTGATCAAATAGCCCAGAAACTTTCCTGACTGCATATCGAATGAACACTTATTGGCATTAAATTTTACCCAGTATTTTCGAAAGATCACAAAGGTTCTGGCTATGTCCACAGGGTGGTGATCTTTGTTCTGTCTTTTGACTAACATTTCATTAATGTAGACCTCCATTGTGTTTACCATCTATTTCTTGAACATCTTGGTGACCAACCTCTGATAAGCTTCCCCTGCGTTCTTTATGCCAAATGGCATGACCTTGTAATAGTATAAACCAATAGGGATTATGAAGGACGTTTGTCCTAGTCGAGGACGAACAACAGAATTTGACGGTACCTTGAATAAGCATCCAGCAAATTCTTCCTTTCATGTGTTTCCATAGCCTCAACCAACTGATCAATTTTAGGCAGTGGGAAGTTGTCTTTGTGATATGCTCTATTGAGATCTGTGATGTCAATACAAACCCTTCAACTGTCATTGCTCTTACATACCACAATTGGGTTGGATATCCACTTGGGGAACTAAACTTCCCTAATAGATCTTACGTCTAGAAGCTTCCCCACTTTGTTATCCACCACTTTAGCCATTTTGAGGGCTGTTCGATGAGCCTTTTGAGTGATCGGCTTGAAAGTCTGGTCAACATGAATACGATGGTAGGATTCATTAGATTCAATCCTAGGAAAATCATATGGTTCCCAAAGAAAAACATCTACATTTTTTCTTAACAAAGCAATCAATTCATTATTTCTGTGATCGGTGAGTGTGGTTCCGATTAGAAACTTTCGTTCTGACAAGTTGTCATCAACTCCATCTTCCTCCAAGGTTTCAATCACCCTGTTAGAGGTATGTGCCTTGGTCTTCGTTACCCCTGGTCGATCGTACCGTAATTACTATTTAGAGGGTGTAGCCCCCTCATGGGCTTCCTCCGGAGCATCCTTTGGTTCTTTTATCTTCTCCTTTTGGTGGTGGATAGCCATGATGAATCACTTTCTTATAGTGTCCTGAAATGGCCCTTTAGTGTGTACTTTTAGGTAAAACCAACTTTGTTCCGATTTTTAGTTAAACCTAATTTTAACTTCTTAAACCCTAAACATGAATCTAAGTGATTCAATCCATTCGAAGAATAAAGCATGCGGTAAAAGAAACAATTTTAGGAAAAATCCCCGAAGGGTAAAAAACATTTATTTTCACTATAATTTTGTAAGATACAGTTACACGGATTACAATGAAAATAAGTGTGACATACAAAGTATCCGCAGGTGTCGATTTCGATGTCTCAGCTGAAATCTTCCACAGGAACTCCACGTGGTCAGCAGTAGAGAAGAAGATGGTTTCTCCACAAGTTACTTCATAAGGACTCCCTCCAAAATAGTGCGCAACTCTTCGGTTGTAGAGTTCTCCTCAGAAAGTGAAACATGGTGTAGTGAATGAATTATCTTCCGGTAAACACGTTCAAGATCACTTAACTTTTGAATTGAGTACTATGATCTTGAATAAACCCCGGATGATGAAAACATGTATGGGAATAAGTTTTCAAAACTGTTCTTCCTTATGAAACTTTCACTGATACGTTTTTTATTTATAACTGAGCAGCATAGAGTCCAAGAAAATAAAAACACGGAAATCGAGGCAGCAGGTCATTCGAGCGAGATGGGGATCTCGTTCGCGCGACATAGGGATGTCGTTTGAACGACTCCCAGTCTCGTTCGAGCGACAGAGATAAAAAAATAATATTTTTCCATTTAAATAAATCCTCGAATTTTCTTTAAACTTTTTGCAACTCAAAAATATTTTTAAAACATAAAAAGATTTAATTCTCAATTATTTAAATCACCCAGCATTTAATCAATATACAAAATTACTCAAATGCTTATAAGTATTCATACTTGAGTGATCTTAAACAAATGCAACACCTCTTAACTTGAAATATTCTTTAACGCTTTAAATTGTACATTCTTGGACTTGAACTTTATCGAAGGCTCAATTAAACTCCATAATTAAAAATAGCCTAGACTTAATTTATTTTGTCCAGAATTAAGCAACTAAAACAAAAGTACATGATAAGAATTATGTTCTTACAAATCTCTCCCTTTGGCTATTCCAGGACAAAACTAAACAGAGATGGTATATGCCATAAACAAATACATGTCCTATCTCAAAAATATAAAAGTACAGTACATAGTGAAACTGAATAAACCGCAAACATCTGAATCTGATTCCATCTCTGAATGGCAATCATCTGAATCTGTCTCTGAATGTGATGTATGTATCAACAAATATTTGAATCTCTGAAAATAATACCTATACACTCGAGACACAAACAGATACCCAAGTGAAGCATGGAGGAATAAAATAAATATAATATCATAATAAATACTCCCCCTGCATCACATATCTCTCCCCCTTTTTGCCTGGAATAGACAAAAAGTGGGACAAACACACCAAGTCTAGCATGAATATATGAGAATGAATAACATGGCTAGAGAAACAATATCAGTATGTCAATGGATAAGAAAAGAGTTGTATCTGAAGCATAATAAGAGAATCACTAAACTCCAAATGAAACTATACATCCATGTCATAAAATAAACCTAGAGTGATACAAAAGTCCAGAAGAGTACATCATATCTAAGAATAAATAAATACATTAGGAATCACAATGTCTCAGATACAATAAAACAAATACAACTAGGCATCGACAGGAGCATTATCATCATCATCAGCATCAGTATCATCATAGTATATAGACGAAATATGACCTAATCTAGAATATCCTGCACCTCTCAGCTACTCTCTCTGTCGTATCTCATCAAAAAATGCTATTATCCAGGACTCTGCAAGAACACGAGCTTTGGCCTCAGCATTAAATGTGGATATGATAGAGTCATACATCCTGGACTGAGCAGCTACTTGTGCCTGTAACGTAGAAACCTCCTCCTGAATAGGACAAGTGGGAGCAGAAGTGGGGGGTGGTGGCTGAGAAAATTCGGAGGTGACCGGGACGATGTGATCACTAGCCTGATAGGGCTCAGTATCGGGGAAGGATCCCTCAGGGGGTGGATCACAAGCTCTCACCGCTGGTGGCAAATGACTCTCAAAACGAGTGAAAATATTATGATCAATAACGGCAGGCGAAGGGAGACACTGATCACCCTCTAAAACAGCAACCCCGACAGTGGTGCAAATGATGGAGATGAGAATCCCAAACGGAAGAGCAGGGAGTATTGGGAGGGTACCACTGATGGTAACAGATGATATAATACAAAGCTTGACTGTCGGTAAATCGATATCCCACCTCTAAGAGACGTGATTGATGATGCTGAAAACAACAACACCCGTCAAGGTGTTTGTAAGCTCAAATCAGTGATAACAATGACAGCACATGAGTATACTAAATATAAGAGATAAAGATGAGGAGAAGAGGATGAACACCAATATATAAGTGGTTCAGCCAATTAGTCCTACGTCCACTGTGTAAATGAGTGAGTAAGGTCACTAAAATAAGGCACTAACGACCATGGATACAATATCTCAAGCTTTCTCTCTCTACTGTATAATTTACAGGGTTTTAGCTAGGGTTGTTCTCTTTGCAAGGTAGAGGATGACCTCCATATATAGTATTTGGGTGGTGTAATGTACCCCCCAAGCATACAATGAGTAGGTGCATGGAGAACCCACCAGTGAAAGGATGACACTTGGATAATCTTCAACAAAGTAATAATGACCTCAATATTCCCTCACGTGGTGGGAATGATTCAACTATAACAGATTTGTCCACGTGCCTCAAGCTATACATGTAGGAGTAGAAGCTTGGCTGCCTTTTCTTAGTATCAACCTCGGCCTGGGTGAGTACGAGGTTGGTGAGGTACGACCCCTGCCTTGGCTGGGAATTATATGATGACCTTGGCTGGGATGCCAGCTGAGGTAAGATATGTGAACGTCGACCAGGGCCGATGTTAACCTAATAATTGACGCTAAGTCGGTAGGGCTACTGATTCTCATATGGTGCTTGCAACGTCGTCTAGGACCGATGATGATGTTGAAGGGTTGTTAAACCCATGAGTCCTTACTGACCCCAGCTGATGACAAGCCGAGGTTGATGTATGAGGTTAGTGTGACGTCGGCTAGGGATGACCTAATAAGAACTATGCTCCAAGGTTCTAGATAATCTCGGCTTATTCTAATCCGAGATGAGGTCCGTAGTCGAGGGGGCGTCGGTTGTCACCGACTTCAGTAAGATGATGTTACTGATGGGTATTCTCGAACTTCTATTACCTCGACTGTCATAAGGCCGAGGTTGAGGTCTCTGGATTATCTGGTACACTTGAGGCATATCAATCACCCCTAGCCCTTAGTTACATATGTGAGTAAGTGATTAAAGGGTATACATGTCTGAAGCTATATTTTCCTTGTGTGCCACCATCTCTTTGATAAGTGTCACCTATTGGAGTGGTTAGCATGCCTAATAAGCGCAATGATTATGATTGTCTTTTGGGCTCCCAAGGCAATGATGGGACTTGGGAGTTGTGCCAACCCACTTAAAGGTTTAAACCTCATTTCCTTCTCTTTATTCTTCATTTCTCTCTTTACCGCCTTGGCTATCTCTGATATTGTCTCTCTCTCTCTCTTATAAGGGCTTGGCTACCACATTTTCAGGGGTCTATTCGTTTCTTCGCATCTCCTTTATTTTGCGAGTCCACAGGTATCGTCTCCACCTCACTCTATCATTTTCAGCCCCTTTTATTCTTGTTTCTTCAATTTTTGGTGAGATTTTTGCGTATTCCAGTGACTGTTCTTATATGTTCTTGTTTGTTCCGGCTTTAAAATCCCAGTTTGATCCTTAGTTAAGTTGACAACTTATTTATTTTTAATTTAGAGTCCCAAGTGTAAGGTTTGACGCATATTCTCATACCTCTTTACCATCTCTTAGAGTAATTCCCTTCTCTTAGGGAGAAGTTTGTAGATAAGATTAAGCAAATAGAACGAGCCCAAGAGGAAGCTCGTAGGTCTGAGGCTTTCCCTCTCAAACTAATCTTTCAACCACCTCTGAGGGTGATATACCCTGAGCCAGCTGAGACTCCATTGGAACCCACTCCAATGTCTGAGTCTGAGTCATCAACCTCAGACCCTATATCTGTTGACTCATTTCAGGAGGTGATGGACTTCTCCATCAGGTAAGATTAGGTCTCTGATCCGGTCGAGGTCCAAAGTCGTGCCTCAAGTCATAATGATTCTATCTCTTCACAAACTTCTTATGATGTTGAATTTGTAGGGCCGAGTGTGGCTATTCCAACCCCTATAGATGTTATTTCCCTATCGTCCGCCATAGGGGCTGAGTTCGTTCAGAGGTTCCCTGATAGTGCTCATATGCCTGCCCAAGCCGACATTGCCAGGGATGAGAATTATGGTCATGAAAGTGACGTTGACATCTCGGAGGAAGCCGAGATAGAGAGTATTGTCAATGAATTTGACCTCTAAGATTTTAGGCAACTTTTCCCTAAGGTCCTTCTATTAAGCTTAGGAGACCTCTGAGGGATGAGAGGTCCTTCGGTGGCCGAGAGAGGGAGATCTGCGTATATGAGCAAATGTTTAAGTTAGGATTTCATCTCCCAATATATCCAATAATTAGGGCCATATTAGCCCATATCAACCTGGCCCCTTCCCAGTTTTCTCCCAATTCTTAGAGGGTGATGATTGGAGCCATCGTCCTATGGAGGGCAATTCATCATTCAGACCTTCCTATCAGGGTCTTCATAGGGTGTTACGTGTCATCCTCTGCCAGAAACCATCCAAGATACTACCACTTCCTAGCTAGGAAGTCTGATAAGAAGATGTTTCTGGTTACCCAAAACTCAAATAACAATTTTAAACCACAATACTTCTTCATTTCTGGGGCATGGGAATTTGGTACTTGTGTCCCTTCTTCATCTCTAGAGCCGAGGATCCCTTTGAGGTGGGTAAAACCGTCACTAGATGCCAAAGCCAACCCTGGGCTAAGCCATGATAACCTTCAAAAGGTCAAGGACCTTCAAGATAAGGGGGAGCTTGGTCGGATGGTTAAGTACGAACACCTGATGACCCCTTAGTACTTTTCTGAGACTGGCCTGGAGGGAAGTCCTTAAGCCGAACTTTGTAAGTGTTTATTTTTCTAAGTTTTACCTCTGATATTTTGATATCTCTGATTTACCAACTCAGACATATTTTTTTACAGAATGACCCAAAGGAATCTCAGACGACTTCTGGGAGATGTCTGCACCAAGTCTTATTAAGCTGATGAAGAAGGCTGGGATCAATGCTCCTCCTCGTCCCCCATCTAAGCAGAACGTCAGCACTTCTAAGGCCGACACTACAAAAAAGAGGAAACCCTCAACCACTACCCCAGAGGATCAGAGGCATAGCAAAGCCCAAAAGGGTGATCGTGCCATCCCTATTTCGTTTGATAACGCATTGGCTGATCGTCTGGAGTAGCTGAAGATCAGTGATAGCCTCATAGCTCATAGTCTAAAATCAATGGATGCCATCGGCTCTGCGATGATCGATGCTGACAAGCGCTTCCTACGCTCTATTGATACTCCTCTACTGGCCGAGTTTTGCCTTCATAGGTCTATCCTGGTAAAGACTTATCTTTTTAGCTCAAGTGTAACCTCGTCTTTGATTTGAATTGTCTTGATCTCATGCTTCTGATTTTATGTTGCAGGGTGTCCTCTCCATGCACAGGTTTATTGACTGGACCCTGGGGAAGCTACCCCTGATTGAAAAGGGAAGAGAGGCCCAGAAGGTGGAGACCGCTCTAAATGCTGAAGTGGAACATCTGAAAACTGCCTTGGAGGAGTCTGAGAACAAAGTGAAGCTGAGGGAGAAGTACATAACAAAGCTCTAGAAATATCACTCCTCTACCCTGAAGGCCAAGGATAACCAACTCCAACAAAAGGTTGATACTGCAGTGAAAGCTGCCTTGGAGGATGCCACTGAGAAGTGGTTGGCCGACTATCAGGTCTCTGACTAATTCATAAGCTTCAACTTTGAATACCTCGAAAGAGGTGTTAAGGCCACCGGTAAATGGGATGCAATGAAAGAGAAGGAGTTAGGGAGACTGGTAGCCTCGGACTTCGTGGGTCTGGGCTACGCTGACCCTCAGTTTTCTCAAGCCTTACAAGAGGTGGAGGAGGAAGGAGGTGCTGCCCCTGCAAAGACTGTCCACCCGAAAGTTGAGGACGTTAACCCTCAAGATGATGGAGCCGAGGTTACTAATTTCGTCCAAAATGATCAGGTCGAGGTTACCAACCCTGTGGTTACAGACACTTAGATCCTAATTTGTGAAGCTTCACTTGTAATTTTTGTTTTTCATCTGTAACTTCATAATTTCTGATAATATTCTCTCATGCATTTTGACTTGTAGTTCTGAACTTCTTCATGCTATATCATCCTCTGAAGAGGGATTTGCTTCTTTTGATGAATGTTCCTCGAATGGTTTTACATGTCATGCAACGATGTTTGTATTAAGGTCTAGAGCCTTAATTAAATTTTATCTTCATGAATAAACTATGATGTTACCCTCGTAACTTTTCACCAAATTAATTATGTTAAAGGTTTGAGGTCATCTAAATATTATGTTTCACCTCATACCCTGTCACCAAATTATGATGTTTAAGGTCTGAGGTCATCCAACTAAGATGTTACCCCCATAAATTTCACCAAATTAATGATGTTCAAGGTCTGAGGTCATCAAACTAAGATGTTACCCCCAATAATTTTTCACCAAACTAATGATGTTTAAGGTATGAGGTCATCAAACTAAGGGCCCGTTTGGTTCGCTACTCAGAAAAGTCAATTCAAACGATGTTTTTAAATACAATTTTAAAATTCAGTTTTTTGTGTTTATAATTATTGGTGTGCGTTTGGTAAACTTATTTTTAAAAACAGTTTTTTAAAAATTTGATAAAATTGGCAATCACACACACACACACACACACACACACACACACACACATATATATATATGTGTGTGTGTGTGTGCGCGTATTTATATATACACTTTCATACATACATGATACATGAATGTATATATATATATACACATACATGCATACATCATAAATTATATAGATGTATATTTAATATCATGTATTTTTAGGTATATTTAATGAAGTATGTTGGGGAGTTTAACTATATATATAATTCACTATAAAATTATATACATACATGAATTGATAATATTTTTAATACATATGTACTATATGTATATTTTATATTATTTCATACATTAATAATACATGCATAAAACTATATACAAGTATCATATATCTATTCATAATATTATTTAACTTTATATTATTCCATACGTAATTTTGTGTACATGTACATATATATTTTTTATTTATAAGAATTACACACATATTAATGTATTATGAATGTATATTATATATTAAGGTATAACTGCATTAAAATATTAAGAAGGGATAATTTTGAGTTGAAAAATAAAAAACTGAAGTTATAAAACACCCTAAAACTGTTTTCTGAAAAACTTGATTATAACACAAAAATATTATAATTATGTGTTTAAAAACAGATTGTCAAACGCAGATTCTTATCAGAATTGTATTTAAACACAAAGAACAGAGTTATAGTTGCAAACCAAACAGGCCCTAAGATGTTACCCCTATAAATTTTTCACTAAATTAAAGATGTTAAAGGTCTGAGGTCATCCAAATAGGATGTTTCACCTCAGACCCTGCCACTAAATTATGATATTTAAGGTCTGAGGTCATCAAACTAAGATGTTATCCCCATTAATTTCCCACCAAATTAATGATGTTAAAGGTCCGAGGTCATCCAATTATGATGTTTCACTTTAGACACTGTCACCAAATTATGATGTTTAAGGTCTGAGATCATCAAACAACGAGGTTACCCCAATTAATTTTTCACCAAACTAATGATGTTTAAGGTCTGAAGTCATCAAAGTAAGATGTTACCCCCATAAATTTTTCACCAAATTAATGATGTTAAAAGTCCGAGGTCATCCAAATATGATGTTTCACCTGAGACCCTGTCACCAAATTATGATGTTTAAGGTCTGAGGTCATCCAACTAAGATGTTACCCTCATAAATTTCACCAAATTAATGATGTTAAAGGTCTAAGGTCATCCAATTATGATGTTTCACCTTAGACCCTATCACCAAATTATGATGTCTAACGTCCGAGGTCATCAAACTAAGATGTTACCCCCATTAATCTTTCACCAAATTAATGATGTTAAAGGTCCGAGATCATTCAAATATGACGTTTCACCTCAGACCCTGTCACCAAATTATGATGTTTAAGGTCTGAGGTCATCAAACTAAGATGTTACCCCCATACATTTTTCACTAAATTAATAATGTTAAAGGCCCGAGGTCATCCAAATAAGATGTTTGACCTCAGACCGTGTCACCAAATTATGATGTTTAAGGTCTGAGGTCATCAAACTAAGATGTTACCCCCATAAATTTTTCACCAAATTAATGATGTTAAAGGTCTGAGGTCATCAAATTATGATGTTTCACCTTAGACCCTGCCACCAAATTATGATGTTTTAAGGTTTGAGGTCATCTAGATAAGATGTTACCCCCATTAACTTCACTGAAAGCATAATGAACAAAGAATTAGCACAGGAACTGGTCTTCTCATTAATATTCTCTTCATAAAGTGATACATTTACATAGAAATAATTTCTACATCATATGTAATACTTCTTCAGATGATCAACATTCCATAGATTGGAGAAAGGTTCCCTTTCGAGATTTTCTAGCCGGTAGGTACCAGGTACAACCTCCTCGATCACTTTGTAAGGGCCATGTCAATTTGGGTGAAACTTGTTTACCTTCTGTAATGTCTTCTTCAGCAGTAGGTCTCCTACAGCTATGGGTCTTGATTTCACCCTTTGATTGTAGAATTTTGCTATTCTCTGCTAGTAGGCTGCATGTTGGATCTCAGCGTCTTCCCTTCTCTCCTCAATCAAATCTAGATCAAGTCTTCTCTCTTATCCATTCTTCTCAAGGTCATAGGTCTGAACTATGAGAGTGGGGAGTCCTACTTCTGTTGGTATGATGGCTTCTGAGCCATATGCTAACATAAATGCGATATCCCCTATTGGTGTCCTAGCCGTTGTTCTATAGGCCCATAACACAGCATAAACCTCTTCAGTCCATCTCCCCTTAGCTTCTTCTAACCTCTTCTTAATACCATCGAGGATTGTTCTGTTTGTGACTTCGATTTGATCATTTGCCTGAGGTCGTCCAGGAGAAGAGAAAAATTACTTGATCCCAACTCTCTCGCAGTACTTCTCCAAGGAAGAATTATTGAACTGAGTTCTGTTGTTCGTGATGAGGGTGTTCGAGAGGCCATGTCCGCATATGATGCTCTTCCAAATAATTGGAAGGTCTTCTGATCTGTAATCCTAATCATCGGTTCAGCCTCCACCCACTTGGAGAAGTAGTCAATCGCTAACATCAGAAATCGATAATTGTTTGCATCCCTTAGAAGGGGACCTACCAAGTCAATCCCCCATACTACGAATGGCCAAGGGGAACTGATTGACGTCATAGGTTGATGAGGTTGATGGGGGATAGTGGAGAATCTTTGGCATTTATCACACCTCTTTACATAGGCTGCAGTATCTTTGGCCAAGGTTGGCCACCAGTATCCTTGCTTGATTATCCTCTTGGACAAAGGTCTTCCTCCTATGTGACTGGAGCAAGAAACCTCGTATACCTCCTGTAGGACACGAGGGATCTTTGTGGGATGAACACATCTCAGGAGAGGTAATAAAAATCCTTTCTTATATAGGACATCTCCTATTATTGAGAACTTTGCAGCTCTGTACCTCAGTTTCCTCCTCTCTCGCTTTGACTCCGACAGCTATCCCTCTCTAATATATCTGATGAGGGGGTCCATCCATGAGTCTCCTAGGTTCAAGTTAAGGAAAGAGCTGGCAACCTCATCTTCCTCAATGGTCGGTTTGATAAGGATCTCGACTGGTACTGTCCTTCTGATGCCGGTCCTTATTACTGAAGCCAACCTTGCTAGCGCATCTGCATGGATATTGTTTTATTGAGGTACCCTCTTCATCTTCACCTCTTCGAAGCCTTCTAGCATCATTCTTACCGTCTTCAGGTATTTTTCCATCCTTTCATCCTTGGCCTCATAAACTCCAAACACTTAGTTGACAACTAACCTTGAGTCGCTATGAAGTAAGAGTCGTCCAACCCTAAGGGTCTTTGCCAAGGAGAGGTCTGCTATCATGGCTTCATATTCTGACTCATTGTTTCATGATTTAAAGTTAAACCTTAGTTTATATTCAACGTTGGTACCATCCGGAGCTTACAGTATTAGCCCTGCACCGCTTCCACTTTCGCAAGAAGACCCGTCAACAAAGAGGTTCCAAACATCTTCTTTCAAAGAGAAGCTCCCTCGGATAGGGTTCCTTGCTTGAAGAGGTGCTTGTCTTCCTCATTCTCAGCTATTCCATTTCTGGCTCTACTGGACATAACCTCTTCTGAGTCTCAGAAGACGTTACTATTTAATCCCTCTGCAGTCTCTTGATTATTCTCAACCTCGGCCTCTTCCCAAGTGAACTCATCGATAAAGTATGCGAGTGCCTTCCCTTTAATGGCCACCCTAGTTTGATAAATAAGGTCATACTATCCCAACTCGATGGCCCAGGTCATCAGTCGGCCTGGCTTCTTAGGCTTTTGGAGGACTTACCTTAGTTGGGAGTCAGTGAGGACGACCATAGAGTGTGCTTGGAAATAGGGTTTCATCTTCCTGGAAGTGTGTATCAAAGCATAGGCCAACTTCTCCATCCGAGGATAGTTCTGTTCAGACCCTTGAAGGTCCTTACTATTGAAGTATACAGGCCTTTGTACCCTAACGTCTTCTCGTACTATGGTTGCACTTATGGATGATTCTGAGACTGCTAAGTAAACATACAACTTCTCCCCCATAATGGGCCGGGATAAAAGTAAGGGGGATTCGAGGTAGGACTTGAGCTGCTTAAAGGACTTGTCACACTCTTTGTCCCACTCGAAGGCCTTTCTAAGAACCTTAAAAAATGGAAGACACTTGTCCGTGGCTCTGGAAACAAATCTGTTGAGTCCAACTACTCTTCTAGTGAGCCTCTGAACATCTTTTATACTTCTTGGTGTCTTCATATCAAGTAAAGCCTTGATCTTCTCCGGATTGGCCTCTATTCCCCTCTGATTGACAATGAATCTAAGAAATTTTCTAGCTCCTACTCTGAAGATACACTTTGCGGGATTAAGTTTCATTCTGTACAAGTCCATGACGTCAAAAGTTCTTTCTAGGTCTACCACGTGAGTGTAAGACTTCAAGCTCTTCGTCAATATATCATCTATATATACCTACATAGTCTTGCCAATTTGAACTTTAAACATCTTATTTATAAGACGTTGAAACGTGGCCCCTGCATTCTTCAAGCCGAAGGGCCTGACCTTATAGCAATAGGTACCCTTGTCTGTGATGAAGGTTGTTTGCTTTGAGTCTTTACCATTCATGAAGATCTGATTATAGCCTGAATACGCGTCCATGAAGCTCATGAGCTCATGCCCTGCCGTGGCATCTACCATCTGATCAATCCGAGGTAAGGGATAACTATCTTTTGGGTAAGACTTGTTAAGGTCGGTGAAATCTATGCACATCCTCCATTTTCCATTGTCTTTGGGCACAATGATAGCGTTTAATAACCACTCTGGGGATATGACCTCCCTAATGAATTTTGTCTCTTCCAACTTACTGACCTCTTCCCTGATGACGTCATACTTTTCCCTAGAGTAAACTCTTTCGTATTTGTTTGATTGGCTTAGCATCTTCTGCAACATTGAGTTTATGGAACATAATCTCCGGGTCGATGCCAGGCATGTCTGCGTGGTTCCAAGCGTAGACACTCTGCCTCTTCTTCAGGAATCTTATCAGCTCATCCTTGATCTCCGGTTTTAAGGCTTTACCGATTTGGACATTTTTTTCTGGTTCATCCTCATTGAGGACAATAGACTTTACCTCTTTCGTGGCCTCTCCTTTGTTCAACTTTTTTTCATCTCTAGGATCAAGTGTATTAATGTTATAAGTGGTGGTTGCCCTTTTATGGTCCTCTCTCTCTTTCGCCGAGTTTAAGTAGCATTCTCATTCCGATGTCTGATCCCCATGCACTTACCCTACCCCATAGGGGTTAGGAATTTTAGCATTTGGTGGATCGTTGATGGCACGGCCTTAAACTCCTTAAGGGCTACTCGTCCTATGATGAGGTTGTATGCCGAGAAGACGTTTTCATCCATAATAAAAAAATTAATGTTTCGGGTCAACCTCTTAGGCCACTCGTCCCCCATTCACACATCCATTTCATACATGCCCAATGGATTGACCTTCTCCCCGCTGAAGCCCATCAACGGATGATGATAGGGTACTAACCTAGCTCTACTGAGGCCTAGGCTTTTAAAACAGGGCCTGAATATCACATTCGCTGAACTTCCTCCATCTACGAGGATTCTTTGAACCTCATACCCATGCACTCATATTGTTATTACCAAAGGGTCATCATGTGGGGCTAGGATACCTTTGAAGTCGAGTCAGGAGAATCCAACTATAAGAGTATCCATATCTACCTTCTTCCTCTTCTTCTTTGCATATGAAGACGTTATATTCATAACCTCTACTTTTATCACTGATTTGGCATCTGCCACATGAGCTCTTCGGCCAACTACTTTAGAGACACCTTCAGCAAGTCCTCCATAGATGGTGCTAACTCCAAAGGATATCATTCCAACCCTCTTTACCGGGGCATTGTCATCTTTTAGTGGGAGGCCTGGATTGTCTTCATCATCCCTATCTGAGTCATCGTCTCTTCTTACTAGGGTATCATCTTGACATCTGTCATTTCTCTTCCTTTTAGGGTCATCTCTTCCACTTTTAGGGGCCTTACCATCAACATACTTCCTCAACTTTTCAGATTTTAACATCTTCTTGATCTCATCCTTTAAGGTGAAGCACTTAGCTGTCACAGGGTCGTGGTCTTGGTGGAACTCACACCATAAGTTCTTACTTCTCTTATGTGGAGGAGCCTTCAGCTTCTCTGGCCATCTCAGAGACCAGTCATCCTTAATCTCATTGAGGATGTGTTCGCAGCTCAGAGTTAGAGGGGTATGGCGTGCAAACTTCTCGTCGGTTGACCTCTTCTTTCCATCTTTCTTTCTTTGGAACTTCCCACTGCCACTTCCATTATCATCCTCATACTTCGTAACCATAGCCTCTTCGGCGTTCATGACCTTTCCTACAGTTGCCAATAGCTCTGTCATAGACTTTGGAGGGTCTTCCGCAAGCTTCCATAGCAACTTCCCCTTCTGCAGTCCTCCAATGAGAGATGTCATGGCTATATTCTCTTCATAATCTTTAACCTCTAATTTTTCTTTGTTAAATCTAGCGATGTAGTCTCTTAGGCTCTCGTTCTTGCCTTGCTTGACATACAACAGATGGGTGGTCTTCTTTTGAGGTCTTACCCCAAAATAAAAATTATGAATGAATAGTTCAGCTAAACCCTTAAAGTTTTCAATTGAGTTCTTCAGAAGAGAGGTAAACCAGATGTGTACAGCTCCTGTCAAAGTCCCGGAGAAGGCCCGACACTTCATCTCATCTGGGATTGAGTAAATGTCCGCCGCAGACTAGTACATCTCAATATGATGCACAGGTTTAGTACTACCGTCATACTTATGAAACACCATAGGTGGTTTGAACTTCGCAGGGGTTGGGAATTTCACTATCTTAGCTGCGAATGGAGATCCCTCTCAGAAACCTATTTGTAGTGGGTCTTGACTTTTGATGAGGTCTCCTATATTATCTTCAAGGCGTTGGATGGAGTCATTCCATGGCCTTACAAGGTCGGTCTGGCCGAGGTTGTCCCCAGCCACCTCAAAAGGGTGGACTAAGGGTTCCTCAGCTGCTGCACAACGTCGATTATTGACCTCTTGGTCACAGTCTCGGCCATGCTGGGGTCGGCCATAGTGAGGCCGATGTTCCCCATTTCCCCTTTGTGACCCTGCTATACTTTTTGACCTGGATAACCTCTGCCTCATGTCATTTATTGGGACAAGCCTTTCAAAGGCCGACCCTCTGCTCAAGCGATCAAAGGCTGATCCTCTATGTTGGGCACCACCATCTCTTTTGTCCCCACAACCTCGGCTTTGGTGGATAGGACGTACAATGTTGTTCGAGACCTCATACGGATCCTAGCACTCTTCTGGAGCATCTTCTACCTCCATATCATCATACCTATCCTCAAGGCAAAGGTGTCCTTGCCTCCCCAGATGTAAACGCCTAGGGTCAACAACGTCCCTCCAACGTCGAGGTGTAGGTTGGTCTTTCCACGGTGCCTGGGATGGTGCCCTAGATTAAGGATGGGGCTGAGTAGCCGCCGGAGTAATCATCTCCGGTGAGACCCCAGGTGGCCTCATCATATTTTGACTGAGCTGTGCAAATTGCTCGTTTATTACTTACTGCGTTGCAGCCAAGGACTTCAAGGCTGCAGCCACCTTAGCCATTTCTGACTGGGGTGGTGCCTGGATGGAACTTGGTCCTCCAGCACCAGATGGTGGAGGAGGTGGTGGTAACTCCGGTGCCATATGTTAAAACTAAAGAGCTTGTGAAGAAGATGAGATTAATACCTTAAAGGACCTCTTTCAATGGTGAAACAGCTCCATGCAAGGGGTGAGGCCTAGTTCACCACCAGAGTCTCCGATAAGGTTAAGCAGAAAAGGAGGAAGAGATAGATTCCCGTTCCCACAGACGATGCCAAAATGATGATGCTAGAAACAGCACCACCCGTCAAGGTGTTTGTAAGCTCAAATCAGTGATAACAATGGCAGAACGAGGGTATACTAAATATAAGAGATTGAGATCAGGAGAAGATGAAGAACACCAATATATAAGTGGTTCAACCAATTAGGCCTACGTCCATTGTGCAAATGAGTGAGTAAGGTCACTAGAATAAGGCACTAACGGCCATGGATACAATCTCTCAAGCTTTCTCTCTCTATTGTATAATTTTACAGAGTTTCAGCTAAGGTTGAAATTTTTTATCGCTTTGCAAGGTAGAGGATGACCTCCATATATGGTGTTTGGGTGGTGTAATGTACCCCCCAAGCATACAATGGGTAGGTGCATGGAGAACCAACCAGTGAATGGATGACACCTGGATAATCTTCAACTAATTAATGATAACCTCAATATTCCCTCACATGGTGGGAATGATTCAGTTATAACAGATTTGTCCTCGTGCCTTAAGCCATACATGTACGCGTAGAAGCTTGGCTGCCTTTGCTTGGTATCAACCTTGGCCTGGGTGAGTACGAGGTTGGTGAGGTACGACCCCTGCCTTAGCTGGAAATTATATGATGACCTTGGCTGGGATGCTAGCCGAGGTAATATATGTGAATGTCGGCCAGGGCCGATGTTGACCTGATAATTGACGCTGAGCATGCAGGGCTACTGATTCTCATATGGTGCTTGCAACATCGTCTAGGACCGATGATGATGTTGAAGGGTGGTTAAACCCATTAGTCCTTGATGACCCCGACTGATGACGAGCCGAGGTTGATGCATGAGGTTAGTGAGACGTCGGCTATGGAGGACCTGATAAGATTTGTGCTCCAAGGTTCTAGATAATCTCGACTTATTCTAAGCCGAGATGAGGTCCGTAGTCGAGGGGGGCGTCGGTTGTGGCCGACTTTAGTAGGACGATGTTGCTGATGGGTATTCTCAAACTTTTATTACCTCGGCTATCATAAGGCTGAGGTTAAGGGCTCTGGATTGTCTGGTACACTTAGGGAATATTAGTGATACATGAAATAGATAATGTAAGATCCAATCTGAGTATGATTTATCCTAGGATAAATGGATGCTGACACAAACCTATTAAGTACACGGAAGGTAGGAAAAAGCTGGCGATGGTACATAGTAGTACTTGCTTGGGGAATCTCCCAGAAGCAATGACGCATAATATCATCATATGTATGTCCATAGTCGGTATAACAAGGAAACCTAGCGTCACGGACACGAGGAAGGTGCAAAAAAGGCAGGTATGAGATCTGTTGTGACGAGAACAGGAACGCCATGAATAGTAGAAACGATCCCCTCATCGTAGGGAAGAGTGCGAAAGAAAAACTCTCGGATAATGTCTTGATAAACAACCCCACGAGCCTCAAACATATAATCCCATCCCCTATCAGACAACCAGTGCTGAATGCCTAACCCCTGAAACTCAGAATAACGAAACACCCTCTCCGGGACCACAGACCGAATGTGTAGACCCAATAAACAGTAATGATCATACTCAGCATAAGTGGCCCATCTCACTGGGGAATACGGGGGCCTACTGGCCTGAGCACTCTGAGCTCGAGCAAAGGGTGGTGGAGCATCGACTCGGCCTATTAGAGCACCACGACATCTAGGAGGCATGACGAAAAAGTGTGATGAGTGATGTATAAGAGTGAACATTCGCCAAGGAACACACACACACCTAAGAACCTATCTCCGTACACACATCCAACCGAACCACCGCGAATCACCAACCACAACAATAGCCAAAATCAGAAAAACAATTCTAAATACAGCAACCAATTTTTTCTCAAACAGATGATTTAAAAAAATCATGAATAAAATTACCTTGAAATCATCGAAAAAACAAAACTGCTCACCGGAGAACTAAGGCTGGAGAATTAGGTTGAACTTGAGAGAAACAATGCGAGGAACACACACTGGAGAGCTAAAGGCGATTTTTGTGTACTGGGTCAGTCGTCGAAGAAGACAACAATGGCTGAACCATTGTGGAGGAGAAATCGCCTTAGAGCAAATTTCAGGGGGAACACACTCTGAAAAACTAATATGATGCACAGACGTCGGAGATGCACAGGAGCAGGAGGAGCAATGGTTGATCTTCGCACTCAAAATGAAGAAAGAAAAATGTAGATCTAGAGTGATAACAAAGAGTAGAACCCAAAATACAAGCTTTAAAGATAGATTAAGGGCGATTTGATACACAGGAGAAGTAGAGCACACAAAAAAAATGAAGCTTCAAACATTATTAATGGAGGTTTGTTATTGTCACCATTTTTTAAGATGCAGAGTTTAAGAGAACGAAAAGAGAAGAAGTGGGAACGACTGTTTAAAAGAAACCCCGATCTCGCGTGATGTCGTTCGGACGACTTGATGTTGTCGCTCGAACGATATGGGATGTCTCTTGAACGACATATTAGCGCTACATGAGATATCATTCGAATGAGAAAGTGAAAATTCCAGAATTACACCAAAAACAGTCAATATTTGCCCAACGAAAAAAATATCCCAAAACAGTACCTGAAACACAGAAATAAACTGTAAAATAGAAAACAGTGTAAAAAGCGACCAACGAGAATTACATGTTAACATGGTACTAATGTGCTCAATTATGAAAGTGAATGGATTGGGAGTGAACTACAACAAATGAGTCATCATTTCAATATGTCGAATCGATCAAAGAGTTCTAATTGATAGCAAGGAATCATCAAACTTCATCAAAGCCATGTGTGACAAAATAAGTGTGAGTTTGATGAACTAAACTTAATCCACATGCATACAAGTTCAGATTTTTGATGATTCTACAAACAATAGCGTCATGATATGATTTTTCAACATAGGATTCGTGGTGCAAACCAATTTAAATTAATTTCCAACCAAACTCCCTCATATATATGAATTTATCAAGATCTTTAGAAATATCTATCAATATTAACTTAGAGAAAGTCCTATTGGCCCCAATTATTGGCATATGAATTTTTATTGCCTTGATTTTCTTTTGGGCTCTTTTAAACGGTGGCTTTAACGACGAGTCAATTTTATACTCTCGTATCCCTTTCCCGTGAACACTCATTATTTTTTCAATATCAATTCTCATGAAAAACGGTTCTTACAAGCACACCTCCTCCTTAAGTTTACTTATGCATATATGAGAAAATTGAGATAATATCATCCCACCAAACTCAAATATGCAAGAGAAGTCAAACATTCATATAAACTTGTGAATGTGAGAAAGGATGGCATATAAGAAAAGTCGAATCAAAATGCATATCAACTTCGCAACAACCCCATAGTGCAAAGGTTAAGATCATTCTAGGCATCAATAATAATGGCCAAAAGTCATAGCCACATGAATAATGAAAGAAGGGGGGAATCAATCACACCAATATCCCACATCAACCATGTAACCTCACGACTCAAAAACCAAAAATCTTTTTGTATTTTCAAAAGTTTTTATAAAATGAAAAATCTTTTTGTATTTTTCGAAAAGACTCAAATAAATAACAAAAACTAGAAACATGCCATAACACTAGCCAAATATAACGCAAGACGTAAATACTAGTGTATGACAAACCAATGAAAAACCTCAAACGAAAGATGAAAGATGAGGAGAACCATGAGAAATGATGCGAGAATCACCAAGCCTAATACCTAACGCTTCTAAATCCGACTTCCTAACCCAAGTAGGTGTGAAAAAATGAGTAGGGGCATTGGGAAACGAAATGGCTTTAGACTTTCTAGGAGCATTATTAAGATCATAGCAAAAACGTCTAAGATGACCTCTCATACCGCAATGAGTGCAAGTGTAGATACGGTGAGGAGCATGTCCTATAGGTTGGTTATTCTCTCATAATGTTCCTAGGTGGCTCTCTTGTATGCACGGTATTGGCTTTGGGAGAAGGTTCGACATGATTATCGAATCCAATACCACTCCGATTATCTTTGATTTTGACGGTGCCTAAGATTTTGTCTAACTTTTCAGACCTAACCTCCAAATAAAACTTAACTTTACTCGAATCTCTCAGTTTTTCCTCAAGCTCACCTATCCTTGACTCAAGTAAACGCATAGAATTTTCAAACTGCAGAATTTCCTTTTTCATAGTCTCCATCAACCCCCGAAGACTATCTCTCTCACCCTTGACATATTCTAGCTTCTCTCAAATTTTCTTTTCACCTGCCATAAGATCCTCAATTAGAGGATTGGAATTAATTTTTTCTATGGCACGTTTTTCAACATAACTCCTAATTTCAAGTTTTCTTTCTTTGCTTTTAAAGTTTCTTCATACAATTATTTGAAAGCAGTTTGCAAATCTCTCTCGTCTTCGCTCTCATCCTCACTCACCTCACCCTCACTCTCAGGTGTATCAACTTTTGTAGCTGCGGAAGAATCATGCAAAGGTAAGTCTTTATCACTTACATGACTAGACACAAAGGTGGGAAGTTCACGCTTACTAGAATTTTTTTTTTCTTCTTCTGGGTCATTATCACTAAGGGTAGAAACACGATTTATCAGTTTATTAAAATTCTCACTAAGTTTAGTGGGACACTCATCTATCTTGTGACCAAAACCTTCGCAGCAAAGACACTTTTCACAATCACCCTTATTAACCAGTTTTTTAAGAGCAGTTTTCATGTGAGATTTCCAATTAGATAATTCAAACAAGTGAATTCTAAAATCATCAAAACTACCAAAAGGCATACCTAAAGACACGGGGATCACAAACACAATAAGATAGTGCAACAAGCTCTGATTCCAATTTAAAACGACCCTTTAGTGTGAACTTTTAGGTAAAACCAACTTTGTTCCAATTTTTAGTTAAACCCAATTTTAACTTCTTAAACCCTAAACATGCATCTAAGTGATTCAATCCATTTGAAGAATAAAGCATGCGGTAAAAGAAACAATTTTAGGAAAAATCCCTGAAAGGCAAAACCTTTTTATTTTCACTATAATTTTGTAAGATACGGTTACACGGATTACAATGAAAGTAAGTGCGACATACGAAATACTCGCAGGTGTCGATTTTGATGTCTCAGCTGAAATCTCCTGCAGGAACTCCAGGTGGTCAGCAGTAGAGAAGAAGATGGCTTCTTCACAAGTTACTTCATAAGGACTACCTCCAATATAGCGCACAACTCTTCGGTTGTAGAGTTCTCCTCACAAAGTGCAACACGGTGTAGTGAATGAAGTATCTTCTGGTAAACGCGTTCAAGATCACTTAACTTTGGAATTGAGTAATATGATCTTGAATAAACCCCGGATGATGAAAACCGATATGTCAATAAGTTTTCGAAACTGTTCTGCCTTATGAAACTTTCGCATATACGTTTTTTATTTATAACTGAGCAGCACAGAGTCCAAGAAAATGAAAACACGGAAATCGAGGTAGCAGGTCGTTTGAGCGAGATGGGGATGTCGTTTGAACGACTCCCAGTGTCGTTCGATCGTCATAGATAAAAAATAATATCTTTCCTTTTAAACAAATCCTCGAATTTTTTTAAAACTTTTTGCAACTCATAAATATTTTTAAAACATAAAAATATTTAATTCCCAATTATTTAAATCACCCAGCATTTAATCAATATAAAAAATTACTCAAATGCTTATAAGTATTCATACGTGAGTGGTCTTAAACAAATGCAACACCTCTTGACTTGAAATCTTCTTTAACGCTTTAAATTGCACATTCTTGGACTTGACATTTTTCGAAGGCTCAATTAAACTCCATAATTAAAACTAGCCTAGACTTAATTTATTTTGTCCGAAATTAAGTCAACTAAAACAAAAGTACATGAATGTGTAAGGTTTGGGTATTATTGCTCGATCGTTGCTCTACTATGCACCTTTGGGTATTATTTTGGAGTGTCACTCTAATATGCACCTTTGGGTATCATTGCTTGATCGTTGTCCCCTGCATTAGAGTGAACCACGTCTTCAACTTTAGCGCATTTCTCAATACTATCCAGAGGATCGTCGATGGTGCTGGCTTCTTTCTTTAGTAGGGACTGGTGCAATAAATATGTGGTTGGCAGACCAACCTTAAAAGATACAATGGTAAATTCCTCCGAGCAGTCCTCAACTTCATGGATGACTTCCCAATACCGTTGGCATAATCGCGACGGCTCTATTGCGGCTTTTTCTTCATCGTGAGAAACATATCCATCCACTTGAGATGGGAGTTACTGGTTACGAAGCGAGCAATAAAAGTCTCTAATATGGCTTTGAAGCCCCTGACCGACCTATGAGGCATCTTATTGAACCACTTATGCGCTACGTCAAGTAGGCTAAAAGGGAAAATTCAACACATTAATGCATTGTTGTGGCTCTATAGGGTCATCGCCTATCTGTACTACCGAACGTGGTCTATGGGATCTGTTTTTCCATCGTAAATCTTGAACTTGGGGAACGACAAACTTCTTGGGGGTTCCTCTTCATCGAACGCCCTTAAAAAATGGAATTTCATCTGGGTATTAAGAGCTCTCCTAGCTAGCTCCCTTATAGACCTGGCTCCTTGATGGTTTGGATGTTGGTCGATCTCTCTACGAACCAAAATTTTGATGTCCTCATTCTAATGACTATTGCTCCTATGGCACCTCTTTGACCGACCACATTCTGATCGATCATGCTCTGACCTGACACATTCAGATTTATCCTGGTCGCATATGGAGCTCCTCCCTCGGGTGTGAGTATTACTCACCTGAGGACTAGGAGTCTTATCACGACGTTTCCTCATATCTCTATGGAGACCTCTCTTCATCCCGTACAAGTTGCCTTTGAAGGAGAGCATTTTCTTCCACCTGGAGGCATGTGGCCTCCTCTTATTCTCGAAGCCTGGCTTCGCAAGCATCGACCAACCTGGAGATCTGTGTAGATCTCAGTGGTCCCTTGCTTTCTTCAGAAGGCTCCCTTTCTTGGAGAAACCTGGAATTTGTTTGTTGGCGAATCTCTTACCTAACCCTAGGTGGGACTCGGTCTTCTTGTACATCACGAACCTGAGGAAGGTTGCTGTTGTGGTAAGACATCACGGACTTTCTATTAATGAATCTTTTCTTGGGAATATAAATCTCTTTCCATAGACGGCGCCAATTGTGAGTACAAGAAATATCACAATAATGACCCATGAAAACAATCACAAAGGCAGGAACTAAAATCACACACACAACAACGATATATGTGGTTCAGTAACTTGTCTACGTCTATGAAGAGGTTACTATAATCTTATTAGCGTGTCTCAATGCTCGAGATTACATTCTTTTGCTCGGAGCTGGGATTTAAAATTTATAGATGTGTAAAATAAGAGAATGAGTTGTACAAGGAACTCAATTAACGCATGAATAACTTGTGGTGTCCTTGAATATCTCATCCGAGATTGTTGATAACCAATCTGAGTATATCCGTAAGTGTTTGAGTGTAAATAAAATACACGAGTCTTAAATAAATAGTAGATTTGGGTTGGGCAGTCTTTGCAATCTGGGCTGGTTGTCTACTTTTTTGGGCCAAGATAAATGGGTCACCACAGTCCACATATCCAATTGTTACTGTTTGTCTACAAACTATTTGATGACATGTTTCATTCAAGTATAAACTATGCTTTAAAATGCAAATATTTTTTATTGCTAACTATTATGATTTCTGATTATGCCATGTCGAATTTAATTCATATACATCTCACTATGAAGATCTTTATCACATAATTGTGCACTTTCATTCACATTTGATATTATTACGTATCACCATATAAATAAGAAAATGGTTAACCCGTGCATCGCGTGGATTTACACCTATTATTGTTAACAAAATTAAACATTATGGCCACACCACTCTACTTTTGACCACTTACCACGTATAAATTAATTTAGTTTTCAAACAATTTTTACTTAATAGTTAGTAATCAGTAAGCCGGAATTAAGCTTTTCTTCCTCCCTCCCCCTCAACTACAACAACCAACAATGCTCTTCCTACCTCTCCACTTTCACACCCCACAACTAATCTTCACAATATCTTATACACGTGATGCCTCAGATCTTGGTGGCATCGGAGAAGATCTATAATAAAACAGATCCCAGACCCAGTATTATATTTCTAGTTTGTATCCTCCTAATATTTTTCAAGATTAATTTATGCGTGGTGTTGGCAGTCTCACTATCACACATTCTAGCCCAATAAAAAAAGCCACATAAAGAAGCATACTTAACCCGTGGTGGTATTTAAAAATTCACAATTGCACATGAGCGTCAACAGTAGAATTTATTGGCCTACTAGGTCAAGCCTTTCAACATTTTCTGTTGAGTACGAACCACAACTGAACCGACATCCGTCAGCGGCACAATTATTGATTTTACTTTAAATTACAGGCACCCATCAAAGCCCTTGTGTTTTGGTTTGCTCACCTAACCACAGGTGTACATAGCTTTATTCTTCTATAAATAACTGTGCGCAAATGAACTTGGCATAAACTTCCACAACGGCATGTAACCATCTTTCTCTCATAAAGCAATGGCTGGACTTCAATACAACTTCTTCCCAACTGATTTCTTCTTTCCTGCGCAACCCTCACTCAATAAAGAAATCACCCGCCAACAAGTGATTCCCGTGAACAGTGCCAACAAGGGAGAGAAAACCCTTGATTCTCAGCTGTCGTCCACAGCCACTGTAGGTGGCCGTAACATCAACAACATGATTATTATGAATACTGTACCTTCTTCCTCTTTGTCCGTTCCTCCAATCTATCAGAAAACCCATGAGTGATTTGAACTAATGAATCCCATAATATAAGATGTATTGTATGTAAAGCGATTTACTTCATATTTCATTTTCTCCCCATCTTAGAGATGATTTTTCTAAAGATTTGTACCATCCGTGGAATTCATAATTATAAATGGGATTTTATGCTATTTTTGTTCTTTATCGATAATTTTAAGCATTGATCTGAGCTGAAATTATACAAAAAAAGCCAGCCGAGTCAAGTGCAGAAAAAGGCTGGTCATCGAACGCAAATAATTTAAGTATTGTTTTGTGGGTTCATTCGAATTGCCCTGGTTAACCACGCAAAAAAATTATAACTTTGATGGTTTTCATTAGTGTAACTAGGGTGGCATTTGTGTTATGTCTACTGTTTAATAAATACAAAAGTACAGAATTATTAATTATAATATAACTACATAAATAAAATGAAATTACAAAAATGAAATACTTACTTGTATTTGCAGAAATAATATTAGAATAGAAAAGGTAATCCGAGCCCTGTTTAGAAGAGTCTCCTTAAGACAAATTTATTTCCTCCACAAGGTGCGAACGGTAATGAATAATTGTCTCTCAAGATAGAACGGATTTCCAATTAATCAAGCAACACAATAAAGATTAATTTCTTCGAACACAATTCTGTGTTTATACTCAACCAGACCAAAGAATGATATGCAAGAATGCATGCAGTAGCAGTAGAAAAGTTTGTATTTTCCTTAAAAAAGATGTAGCATAATTCGGAATTATTGGAGGGCAATTTTTTCAGTAGTCAATTCTGTAGGGGAAATGTTTAATTTATAGCTTTTGTGTTGACTGTTGGAACAGTCAACCGAAATTAACTGTCAAAAATATTTAATCAGTTAAACGAAATTAACTGTTGACTGTTGGTAATAACTGACAACACTTTTTTATTTAATTAATTAATTTCGTAATTAATTAATAATTAAAGCTCAGAAAAGTTAAATAAATTCGGCCAAAAAATGTAGGAGATTTTTATAAGTCCAAGCCCAAGTCCGAACCGAACCGAGCCAGACGGATGGACGCGCGCGCGCGCGAACTTTTGACCGAAAGTCAACCCGTGCATAGCTTAGGTCATCTCCCCTTCAAAGAGTTGGGATACCCCAAGGCATCCAAGCCTTAGTCCATACTTGGGGTATTATTAACTCATCAAATTTTCACTACTCTTCCAATGTGGGACAAGAGTTAAAACACACCCAATTCATTAACTTTCATTGCTTTGTGAGTCACTTTGGGGACATATTTATCATTCACAACTTATTAAAATTGGACGTATGAATATACTACGTTAATCTCCTTGCGGAGGTGAACGCGTTCGTATATGGTCCCACGATTTTCGTAATGTAGGTCCCACTTAAATTTGAGCTCAAAGTTGCTCAAAAATCTGTCCAGAAAATTCTGGACAGCTTTCTAAAACCCAATTCAAGTCCAATTTCCCAACAATCCCCCACATGAATAATATATCGCTATAAATAAAACCAAATAGATGCTAATGCAGATGCAGACACAAGTTGAGTAAAATTGAAGACTTATTGCATCGGGAGAAGTAGCCTATTGGCCTTGAACTTTCCTTAGTGATATACTAGCGGATTTACTTGGTTAATCAGTAGACTTCACGTCCTTGAACCGTCAACCGTTTTTGTAAACCTAGACAACAGTATTCACACAACAATTCTTCAACACAGTTGGTTCTCACGTTTGTGTCCATTTTGGACGTGAACACCAATTGGTTCCGCAAGTATTTTAGAGAATATGCCTTTCTTTATTCTCATAGAAGTGGCCCCCTTCTTACTTACGTAGGTGACTTCCATAAAGAGTATTCTGCAATACCCCACTTAGACGTACTAAGATATAGATGTCATTAAAAGCGTAACTTATCCTAATTTCGCAGCAGATATGCACTGTCTCATCTTTGGAATGGATATGATTAAATATCCTCCATTGCTTACTGAATACAACGTAGTTCGGTTTGCCCATTGAACCTAGATCTTGGGATCTCCAGTCACCTAGGTTGGGTTGCCACTATATTGATTCTAATTTATTTATAGGCTTTAGAACCATTCCTCTCGATGATCTTTCAACTTGTTCTCGGTTTAAACCTTTCGTTAGTGGATCCGATATATTATCTTTTGACTTTACATAGTCAATTGAGATAATTCCGTTTGAGAGAAGTTGTCTAACGGTATTGTGTCGACGACGAATATGTCGTGACTTTCCGTTATACATGTGATTTTGTGCCCTTCCAATCGCTGATTGGCTATCGCAATGTATACATATTGCGGGCACAGGTTTAGACCAATTTGGAACATCCTCTAAGAAATTTCGAAGCCATTCAGCTTCTTCTCCAGCTTTGTCTAGTGCAATGAATTCAGATTCCATTGTCGATTTAGCAATGCACGTTTATTTTGAGGATTTACAAGATACGACTGCACCTCCGAGGGTAAACACATACCCACTCGTAGACTTAGAGTCTTTTGTATCAGATATCCAATTTGCATCGCAATGTTCTTCAAGAATAGCTGGATATTTTGAGTAGTGCAGTCTATAGTTTTGAGTATATTTTAAATAACCAAAAACTCTCAATATAGATTTCCAGTGATCTCTTCCTGGATTACTCGTAAATCGACTTAGCTTGCTTATTGAGTATGCTGTGACACCCCAACTAATTAAATACTGGGTAGCTACTCATTTATTAAATTAAATCAAAATTTCAAGTTGGCTCAGTTAATAGCATCACTGTCGAAAACATTTTTATTATTACTAACCGCCTAGTATTTAAAAAGTAAGTTGCCAAATTTTAATTAAAACCCGATTAACATGCAGTAAAAGATTTAAAGCAAGAATAATATCACCATTCACCATAACGAAATAATAGAATAACCAACACAAGATATAAATAAATCTGGAGGAAAAACTCCTCACAACAAAATCCCGCAACTGAAGTAAGTAACGAAATACTGAATACTGAATCAATACATGCCAAAGTCTGAAAAACTGAAATGGAAATGTCTCTAATAGAAATTGGGCAACATGCCCTACAACTGAGGAATACTGAGCGTGGAATCCAAATGATATAAGCGTCTAAAAGCAAATCCCTGTAGCTTCCACAAGCAGCTACAGCTCGTCATCTGAGTGAGAATCCTATGCATGTCGTCCTTGTGGCTGGGCACCTAAAAATGGTTTTACCAAAAAAATAGATTTGAAAGCAAACGGGTCAGAGCCCAAATGTGGAGTTATTTTAAAAAACTGCAAGTGCTTTAAAAACATTTAAAACACTATATGCAAAATACATGTTAGGACGTGCTCTCACATGAGATACTCACCTCTCGTCGAACTGTGCACACCTAACGTTCCTCTACCCATTCATGTGTAATCTCATAACTATCAAATTCTGAAGAGTTTCTAACACTACTACTCGGTTCACGTTTAATTTCCAACCTTAACAATTAAATAGAGAGTTCTACTTTAATTCTCGGATTCCCAATTATTAACAGAACCATTTATAGATATAAGTTCCCTTTTTATCTACATAACATTACCATATCTATACTCGCAATTTAACATAGTAAATTCCTTCTCGTTTAACCGTATATTTCCACATCATAAATATACAATACAAGCACCCAAAGGCTAAGCTGCGGTGCACACATACTCTGCTATCCATTCCGGTACATCACGTACATAAGGATCACGCATTCCGAATCTCTCAGGAATCGTTCAGATAACAACATCACAAATAGTGGAGGCGAACACAGTCACATCACATGGGTCACACACATACCTACGCTCCCACGATCAGCAAACTTATTAATATCCCAATAAGTCCTTATATGACCTATGTTCATCGAGGTAACCAATCTAAATCCGGGCAACACAAGGATAAGAAGGCCCTAAGCGAACGTAAACCTCCCGTGATAGCAAGTATGGTAGGTATGTCATACACATCCAATTATATACTAAGCATTCACACATCTTAGATATCTCGATATTAATAAAGGTATACTCTACATCTTTATACCATTATTCTAAATTCATATATTTCGTATCCCGATAATATAGAAATTAAATTGTCGACACGTCTCACGTCGTAGTTTCTGAAACTTAAAACCTATCTCGAATAGACTATTAAGTTCCTCTTATTCCCCCATATACATCTTTACACCTAAGGTCTTTACTTCTGCCCCAAACCTTATTTCATCAACTTATTCAAATTTACACTATTAATCCAAATATTATCTCAATTATCGAATTTCATTAATTTAGAATAATTCCTCAAATTGAATTCCAATTAAGGTCCAATCATATAATCATGCCTACTGGTCTTCCTTAAGGTTAAGGGTATTCATAAGGTCTCCAATAATATCATTCAAGGATTAACACCATTAAAATGTAATTGGGAAAAAAACTTAACTCATTCTGGGAAGGTCGATCGATCGACCTTTACCTTCGATCGATCGATGGTGGTCGATCGATCGACTGAAGAACATCGATCGATCGAACGCACCATGTATGGTTACGGACTGCTTCGTTTTGCAGTTACCAATTCGTCCCAAAACACCATTTTCAAGCATGAAACTCTAATACAAGGTTACAATATCATTATACTATCATTCTACAACAGTATTAACATTTTAAAACCCATAATTCATCGTTCAAAGGCTTTGTTTAGATCAAAACTACATCAAAAATTTCCAGATTTCTTCCCCATTCAAGAACATCAATAAACTACTTCTAAACTCCATTTTTAGATCATCAATGGTTCTGTTTAGAACATATAATTCATCCAGAATATTACTACATGCAATCCCTAACATAATTCATAACTTTTAACTTCCAATATATGGGTCCAAATCATTTTCCAAGATTAATTTCGAAAATTCCTAAACATGAAAACGCATAGCTTGAATCAAATGAATTTAAACCACTTGCCTTAATCTTTCTCTGAATTTGATGTTGAATTTGAAGGTTGAATCTGTCCTCTATCTTTCTTTCTCCAGAATTCTTTCCTTTCTCTCTCTCTCTACAAGTTCTTCCCAAGGATGATGACAATGGAGGTGTGTTTGGTTTTTGGTAAGTTGGGACTATATTTCAACTTCTCCCGTAACCCATTAAGTCTCTTAGTGTAGTTAGTGGGTTAAAGAAGAAGTCAGATTTCTATTTCTAATTTTCGTCACGTTTAATTCCCAAAAATACAAAATTACCAAAATACCCTTTATGATGCCGGTATGGCCTAAAAATACCCCGGGACCCAAACTAAACTCACGACTAGTGTTTTTTTACTATCTCGACCCTTCCGGACGCGTTGGTGCACTCAAAATGAACATACGGGTGATAAAAATAAAATTCACTTTTTAATTTAAATAATTATATTCGTGATGCAACTGTCACGCGCGTCCCAACAAAGTTTCCCAGATTGCCGTATTTCAATCTCGTGACAATTTCAATATTTTCCAATATTCATATAATGCCAAGTATACACATTATAATAAAATACTAACTCACGTCTCGTTAATATTATTATCCGGATTAATTTCTAATTAATAAACATTTAATTCAATTAATCCCCAAAAAATGATCCATCGGCCTTCAATTTTTTTTTGAAGATCCATTTATAACCTAACGGTTTTGAACCTGGTGGAAGATCCACTAGTTCCCATGTATGATTTTGTAATATGGATTCAATTTCACTATTAATTGCTTCTTTCCATTTGGAAGCATCGGGTAAGGATATAACTTCTTTATACGATTGAGGTTCATTTTCTAACAAATATGTTAGAAAATCCGTACCGAAAGAAGTCGAGGTTTTTGCTCTTTTACTACGTCTTGGTTCATCCTCTATTGATTCAATAGGTTGATGAGTACCACTTATAGTAGCTTGATTTGTCCTTTTAGAAGGACCAGATTCTCGGGTCATGTAATACGGGAATTTATTTTCAAAAAATGAAGCATCCCTCGATTAAATAACCGTATTTACATGAATGTCCGAAATCTCAGATTTACAAACTAGAAATCGATATGCATTGCTATTAGTAGAATAACCGATGAATACACAATCCACGGTTTTTGGCCCTATTCTTATCTTTTTAGGTTTAGGAACCATAACTTTGGCTAAGCACCCCCACATTCGTAAATATTTATAGTAAGGTCTTCGACCTTTCCATAATTCATAAGGTGTCTTGTGAGTCTTTTTGTGAGGTAATTTATTGAGAATGTAATTAGCAGAAAGTAAGGCTTCCCCCCACAAATTTTGTGGAGCTCCCGAACTTAATAACATTGATTCATCATTTCTTTCAAAGTACGATTTTTGCATTCAGCAACACCATTCGATTGAGGAGAATAAGGAGCGGTTGTTTGATGAATAATCCAATTTTCAGAACAAAATTCCTCAAATGGATATTCATATTCACCTCCTCTATCACTTCTAATAGCCTTTATCGTTTTGCTTAATTGATTCTCAACTTCATTCTTATATTGTTTAAATGAATTAATAGCCTCATCTTTACTATGTAACAAATATACATATCAATATTTTGTGCAATCGTCAATAAAAGTAATAAAATACTTTTTCCCACCTCTAGTTTGAACAAATTTTAAATCACAAATATCGGTGTTAATTAAATCTAAAGGTTCAGTTATCCTTTCAATAGAATGGAAAGGTAATCTAGCTAATTTAGATTCCACACAAATTTCACATTTATGATTTTTATCAATATTAAATTTGGGCAAATATTCCAAGTTAATTAATCTACGCAATGTATCAAAATTAACATGTCCCAATCTAGCATGCCAAATATTAGATGACTCAATCAAGAAAGAAGAACTAGCAATTTCATTCGTTGAAACAAATGTTTTTGGGGTTACAGTAAGAACATTGAGTTTAAAGAGCCCCTCATTTAGGTAGCCCTTTCCTACATACATGTCATTTTTAGACAACACAAAGCGATCAGACACAAACACAAGCTTGAAACCATTTTTAGTAAGGAGAGTTCCAGAAATCAGATTCTTTCGGATATCAGGCACGTGAAGAACATTGTTGAGAGTAAGGTCCTTTCCAGAAGTCATTTTTAGAGTTATCTTTACTTGTCCGACCACCTTCGAAGTGGAAGAATTTCCCATAAAGATATTTTCTTCATTTTCCAAAGGCTTATAGGTGGTGAACATCCATTTGTTTGCACAAATGTGCCGTGTGGGTCCAGTATCCACCCACCATTCCTTGGTATTTCCAAGCAAGTTACATTCAGAGACCACGATAGAAAGATTCATATCCGCCAAATCATTGGCGATATTCTCTCCCTCAGTTACATTTGCTTGAGAGTTATTTTTATTTTTCTTCTTAGGCTTACGACACTCGCTTGAGCGGTGTCCAGTTTTACCACAATTGTAACATTTTCCTTTGAACTTTATCTTTTTTTGTTTTGAAGTGCCTTCCCCATCATACTTTCGTTTGTTCTTCTTGGGACCTTCAACAACATGGACCTTCGTTTCCATTGGATTCTTCCCACTTTTCTTTTGAGACTCACGGTTGTCTTCTTCGATTCTCAGCCTGACCACCAACTCCTCCACATTCATCTCCTTTCGCTTGTGCTTGAGATAGTTTTTGAACAAAGTCCAAGATGGTGGCAACTTTTCAACAATTGCAATAACTTGGAAAGTTTCACTAATTGATATTCCTTCATCATGAATGTCGTGGAGGATCACTTGGAATTCTTGCACTTGCGAGATCACAGATTTAGAATCAACCATTTTGAAGTCCAGAAAATGCCCAACGATAAATTTCTTCATCCCAGCATCTTCAGTTTTATACTTCTTTTCCAAGGAATTCCATAATTATTTGGATGTTTTGATCGTGCAGTAGGCATGGTACAATGTCTTGTCCAAGTAAGCCAGAATATAATTCCGGCATAGGTAGTCCGAATGCTTCCAAGCATCGACAACAGCAACCTTTTCAGCGTCATCTCCCTCTTGAATAGAGGGGCAATCTTCATATACAAACCTGCCCAGTTGGTAGGTAGTGAGATAGAAGTACATTTGTCCTTGCCAACGTTTGAAGTCAGCCCCAATGAACTTTTTCAGTTTATACCCGTGTGGCATAGATACGGGTGCAGTCACATTAGTGTTGGTGACAATCATTTTCGTAGGAGTAGTGTCCGTACTTTGCGATTCCTTTTCTGTTACAAAAACATAATTTTTATCAATGATAAAATTCATATATAATGAATTAACCAAAACAGAATACAAAATTTTGTGCACCAATTTCCTCCAAATATAATTCACAATAAATGCATTCCAAAAGAATTCCAAATAAAATTCAGAATTAAACTATAATATAAACAGGATTTCGTACAAAACATAATTAAATATAAAATCTGTGTCACACTAATTTTTAATAATATAAAGAATTCTGTACAAAACAGAATTATAATTTAAAGATTAAAATTTTTACATAAACAGATTTTAACAAGAATACACAAATAAAATTTTATTTTCTAAAACAGAATATAAAAATAGTATAGAAATTAATTTCTATATCAATTTTTTTTTACTAATTTCTACAATAAAGTAGTAAATTAATTCATTTTATTCTGGCAAAATAGATTTATTTCCAATAAATAAATTTATGTAATAAAAAAAATTCTGTATTCTAAAAAACAGTAGAACTTTATAAATTTGTTTTAAGATTGTTATGTCTACTGTTTAATAAATACAAAAGTACAGAATTATTAATTATAATATAATTACAGAAATAAAACGAAATTACTGAAATGAAATACTTACTTGTATTTGCAGAAATAATATTAGAATAGAAAAAGTAATCCGAGCCCTGTTTAGAACAGTCTCCTTAAGACAAATTTATTCCCTCCACAAGGTGCCAAAGGTAATGAATAATTGTCTCCTAAGATAGAATGGATTTCCAATTAATCAAGCATCACAATAATGATTAATTTCTTCGAACACAATTCTGTGTTTATACTCAACGAGACCAAAGAATGATATGCAGGAATGCATGCAGTAGCAGTAGAAAAGTTTGTATTTTTCTGGGAAAAGATGCAGCGTAATTCAGAATTATTGGAGGACAATTTTTTTAGTAGTCAATTCTGTAGGGGAAATGTTTAATTTATAGCTTTTGTGTTGATTGTTGGAACAGTCAACCGAAATTAACTGTCAAAAACAGTTAATCAGTTAAACGAAATTAACTGTTGACTGTTGGCAATAACTCACAACGGTTTTTTAATTAATTAATTAATTTCATAATTATTAATAATTAAAGCCCAGAAAGTTAAATAAATTCGGCCCAAAAATGTAGGAGATTTTTATAAGCCCAAGCCCGAACCGAATCGAGTCGAGCCGAGCCGGACAGACGGACGCGAGAGCGCATGGACTTTTGACCGAAAGTAACCCGTGCATAGCTTAGGTCATCTCCCCTTCAAAGAGTTGGGATACCCCAAGGCATCCAAGCCTTAGTCCATACTTGGGGTGTTATTAACTCATGAAATTTTCACTACTCTTCCAATGTGGGACAAGAGTTAAAACACACCCAATTCATTAACTTTCATTGCTTTGTGAGTCACTTTGGGGACATATTTATCCTTCATAACTTATTAAAATTGGACGTATGAATATACTATGTTAATCTCCTTGCGGAGGTGAACGCGTTCGTATATGGTCCCACGATTTTCGTAGTGTGGGTCCCACCTAAATTTGAGCTCAACGTTGCTCAAAACTCTGTCCAGAAAATTCTGGACAGCTTTCTAAAACCCAATTCAAGTCCAATTTTCCAACAATTTGTTAACCACACAGGTGGTTCAAGCTAATATTTGTTGGGAAAGGATGTCATTTCAAGAATTTCTTAAGCCTTCGCTGTTGGAATTATGAAATAATTAAATACTCATTTAAGTGGTTCATTATTTAATTAAGTAAGAAGTCATATTAGATAAATAAAAGGTCTCTAAAGCTTAGCCAAGGATCAATTTCGGTTTTGGTTAATTATATTAACCAGGTATTGATTAAAAAAAATTAAAGTAAACCTTGAGTTAATCGTAATGGACAATTACGATCACATGACTTTTGAGATTTAGGACTTCTCCCTGCATATAAATAGTGACCTAAGCTCTATCATTTAGGCACAAGAAATAAACAACAAAATATAGAAACGCTAGGAGAGAGAAACCTGTAATCCATAATAATTTTTTTATCTCAAGTTGGAGGGTCCAATGACAACATCTTCACTCGTCAAATCAAATGATGACTTAGGTATATTTTTTCAATCCGATTTTGGACACATGTGATAATTATTTAGATTAATGTCCTATATTTATATGTTCATGTATTGTATTATCGGTCTATAAAAACTATTAATTGATTTATTATTTTTAAATCCAACATGTTGTATCAGAGCATATGGTTTAGATCACATAATTATCCTTTGTCTTTAAATATGAAATTCATATTTTATAGCAGATTTTATATTCTAAATTATGTGACTTATGTG